>OY284415.1:41147715-41747715 GCA_958301585.1 Merodon equestris
TAGAAAACCAACACTTTATGTTTTTCTCGGTCACTGCAGCTCTAGGCATGGTTAAACCTTGAGGTACACGTGGAGATATCTCAGGATGCCTGGTAAGAAATCCTATATACCATTTGTGGCCTGGTATTCTATTTTAAAATGGAGTGTCACGTTATTACCTATATTCCACTAATTTATTGACGGACTCCCATAATTGGATTATTAAAATTATTTATTATTTGTTTTTTTATAGAAAAATAACCGATCATTAGGCTAACAATAGCCCCAAAAATGTTGGCGCCGTCGTATCTCATGGAAATCGCACTTGGCTAGAGCTAT
Source organism: Merodon equestris (assembly GCA_958301585.1). Lineage (NCBI taxonomy): Eukaryota > Metazoa > Arthropoda > Insecta > Diptera > Syrphidae > Merodon > Merodon equestris. The sequence continues at coordinate 41,148,034 of OY284415.1, forward strand.
TCCAATTTTCAAAATTCAATAGCCTAAATCCCGTCATTTGCCTACTACCGACCAGTGGTCGGAAATATGGTCAAGTGCATTTTTCCGTTGTTGCTTTTCCGACCACAATATTTTCTTGTTTTTTTTTTTTAATAAAGTGAGGTAATGATTAATCATCATCGTATCTTGTTAAAGTTAAAGATGCATACTAACGTAAAAGTTAAACTTTTTCACCTCAAATCTTGAAAACTATTTTAAAAACAGTAAAAATCGATACTCCAAATTTAAGGATTTTCAGATGATTTTCTACAGTGAACTGAGTTTTCGTTATTAATCATTTATTATAAATTCAACACATGAAAGTTAGCTAATCGCTACTTCGAATAGTTGAGCATAAACACTTGCAAAATATGTTCTGATAAACCTTAGAGTAATTGTATGTTCCAAAAAATAATTATTAACAAAAATAAATAGTGGTCGGAATTAGGAAGGTGGTCGGATATCGGTCAACTTACGTTACTATGGACTGAAATAAAAATTTTACCACTTCTCATTAAAATATTGCGTTTCTTAAAGACTTAAAATGACACCTTTTGTGGGATGAAATTATTCTACCTTGCAAAGCTGGGATAGGGAAGACTGCATGTCCGTCTGGACAGATCCAGGTACAAGTTTGTAAAAATCAAGGTAGAGGACCTAAAATGTTAGCTTGGCTCTCGGCGAGCTGATCCCATCTTGTTTGTTTGTTGGTAGTACGAGTACATTGATTTGATAGTTAGACTTACGCTTTTCGGAATGGAGCTTCTGCTACAGGGACATTGAGGGTGAACATTTTCAAAATCTCCGTAAATCTCTCTTTTCTTCCTCGTCTTTTCCTCATTTCTCAGGTTGTAACACATGTATTGCGCGTTTCTTTCGGAGTTTATTTTCAAATTTTCATTGAAATTCGTTTTTGGGTTGTATTGTTCATTCAGTCTGCAAATTTCATTGTACTAACATCATTGTAAAAATGAGATCGAAGGCACTAGAGAAATACTAAATATGTAGGGATTTGGAGCGTTTGTTTGAAAGTTTAAAAACTCAATTTTGATCTAAAGGATGAAGCTCATTCGGCTAGGTCAGAAGAGCTAGACGATGAGGTTCTGAAAGAAACCCCACTGTTACGGTAAGGGAAAAAAACTTGGAAAATGGGAATCACACCCTCTATCGCGAAAAGATGGAATTAAAAAATTGCCCGAGATGTCCAATAAAGAAAATTACATTGACTACATTTTTGCATCTGGCGCATTCCAGTACTTAGGTTACAATCTGATGTTTTGAGAATTGTTCAATTCTCCCCGTAGTGGGAAAATACCATCTATTAATTGCCTACAAAATACGACTTTGATAGCTTATATTAATTTCCAAAACTCTAAGGCCGGGCTCGACAGTTTAGCCTTAAACTGAATTGTCGATAACAAGGATTAAATGGAGACGTTCAGCTTTATGCGTTTCTGAAATTCATTTTGTTTTTTCATTTTCACTTCATTTATTATTATTTAAATAACATAAAATACTTCGAGATATTATATACAGCCATCTCATATGGGTCAATGTAATCTTCGAACAACTTCAACAATTGTCAACCGATTTTCATATGTCATAGCATTTTGGAAACGTCAATTTAGTACAATTTTAACTATGAATCGCTTCACACCAATAAACTAGTTTCAATGTTCATTAAAAATTAACGCTCGATTGTGCTAACTCAAAGTGCGTATTGTGCAAAATATCGTGATCGTGTTGCGCCCAAAAAAGATACAATTCGTCGTTGGGCCTCGAATTTTTTTCAATTTGGTTCTGTGGCAAGCCCTCGTGAGCCACCTAAGCCACGTCTGCGGTGTGCAAACTCATGTATTCAGTCTGTGAAAGCCAGTGTTCAAGAAGATCCAAGTTTGTCATATCGGCGCCGTTCGCAGCAGTTAGGCAACAGTGGGACCACTTTGCGGAGAATTTAAAAGGATGATCTTCACTTATTTCCATACAAAGTGCAGATTACTCAAAGAATTTTGCCACGAGATGAGCCAGGGCGCTTGGGATACGCACAAAATGTCGTTGCAATGATTAATGCTGAGCCGTAGTTCTGGCAGCAAATTTTGTTGACCGATGAGGCACATTTTACGATCTCTGGCTCAATTAATAAACAAAATTGTCGCTTCTGGGGCACCGAAAATCCTCACATTATTCACAAAGAGCCGCTATATGATCAAAAAGTTACTGTTTGGGCCGGTGTATGCCCTAAAAACATCATTGGACCGTATTTCTTCAAAGTTGGCGATACAGTGGATGGCGATCGATATCGGCGGATGTTGGCCCATTAAGTGGTCCCAGAAATGCGTAAAAAAGGCTTATTTCACTTTTGGTTTCAACAAGACGGCGCGACATGCCATACTGCGAACAAAACAATGAACCTTTTGCGTAAGAAGTTCCCTGGAAGATTGGTGTCAAAAAAGGGCGATATTGACTGGCCTCTGAGATCGCCGGATTTGACTCCTCCAGACTTTTTGCTTTGGGGATACTTGAAAAGCAAGGTGTATGCTAACGGCCCGAAGATAATAGAACAGCTCAAAAGAAACATTCGTGCGGAAATCGCAGAAATTTCAACCGAAATGCTCGAAAATGTCATGGAGAATGCACGAAAACGAGCCCATTTTTGCATCGGAAATAAAGGCGCCCCATTGATATTGGTTTCAGAAATTAATCTAAATAAATTGTAAAGGTCTAAATTGAATAAAAGTTTTTGAATTTCCAAAATCGGTTGAGAATTCCTGAAATTATTCAAAATTTACATCGACCCATATGAGATGGCGCACGCTGTATTATTTATAGTATTAATATTATATCATATTACTATAAGTATTAAAAGAAAAATGATTTTGAAAAGAAAAACAATTCGGTTACAAGCCATACATGTTCGAAAAATGTTTGAATTCGTCTTTGAGAATGCTACATTATCTCTTGTCATTGAGTTTGGGTCTTCATGAATATGCTTGGTTGCTATGAATTAATAATGGCCGCCAGGGATGAACAATGATCGCCATAATCGAAACTCCCTCCTATATATTGCGGTTTCAATAAAATGTTAACGATAATTGCAGCCGAAGGATTAGTCGATTTAGAAGGGAAATCCATACCCACAACCAATGACTCGAAATTCCACTCCTTTACTGATGAAAACATGATCTAAAGGGCAGAGCTCTATATCCTTAAACTTTTTTTATGATCTGTCAATGTCAAAATGTTGATAAAAAATTTATATTTTTGTGGTGAAATTCATGAACAAGCCACACTTGGTAACTATGAGTCAGTGGTCGCAACTTTAAGACTGCTTACTCCAATATTCAATCGTAATAATCGTTCACCACACAGGCTGTGCGGTTTAACATTCACTGTTGAATGTATCCGTGGCAGTGAAATATCGCGCCAATCGAAGTACCGAAAATATTGCAGCCCTAAGTCCTTCAGTTCAAAATGAGCCAAATCAATCAATTCTATACAAATCAAAGGAACTGTAAATCTCTCAGTTGACATTTTGTAGACTTTTGCGTGAAGATCTTGTCCTAAACCCTTACGAGATCACATTAATTCAAAAACTGAAGCCTTTCTGGATTTGGATTTGAAGCGCCGAAACTGCGATTGGGCTCTGCAAAAGTCTACGAAAATCATACACGAAAAGTGATCGCGTTTAGTGGATTTCACGCCGGAGGTGTGATTGGACCATATTTGGCCCTGAATGGAGTTCGCTATCGTGACATGCTTGAAGACTATTTAGCTAGAATTGGGTGGACTTGATATACGTGATTTATGATTCCAATTAGGTAGTGCCACATGCCATACAGCTGGTCAAACAATTGAACCCTTAAAGCGGAGCTTCAATAGTCGTGCAATCTTGCGAAATATTCCGGTCGGATGGGTTCGATCTAACGCCCTTGAATTTCTTTTCATGGAGTTCCGTTAAGTCATTGGCTTTACATCACCAACTTTAGAGGAGCTCACGAACAGTACCGAACGTGAAATTCCCAACTTTTCGGCCGATTTATCATAGGATTTTTAGAAAATTGATTCCATGGAATCCATCGCTGCAAGCGTGCTCGAAGTTGTTATACAAGAGCTACTACATTCGCAATAAATATCAACTCGATGCCTTATTTATTATGTGATTCTTTTAGATACTAAATTGTTATGTCCTTATTGAAAAACTCTTTGTAGCTTGTGCTTGAAATCCGTATATTAAACGCAAACTTCAAAGCTAGTATCGTAAAATACCAAACTTTGTTTCTAACTATCCGAGGTTTTACGCCTCTTAGTGTGGCGACTTGCTAATAAATTACATTGAACCAGAACTGTGGATCAGCTTTTGCGTCTCATACATGGTTTTTAGCGTCAGAGTCACTTTTATTGTCCAACTTACAATTAGACAATACTGACAAAGATTGCCGTTCCAGACGGACGACTGAAGGCATCCATTAATTTCGCAAATAATATGAGATAGCGTTGATTCCGGTTGAACATGTGTAAACTCCTGCTTTCACCCAAGTTAGACCAATTGAAGATACAAGACGGAAGATAACATATCTTCAGTACAACTCCAAAAAAAAGTCACTGTTTATCGTACCGTAAAAGTACCGTCTAATGCCCACTAAACACAAAATAAAATTAATTATCTTACTCGGGCTAGCCTCAATCCCTGTTACGACTATAACCTATCAAAGCAGTTTTCCTTCCACAGCTACCAATTGAACCCAGGCTCCATGCAAGCTATAATACTCGTGCTGCCTACATCCAAGCAGAGAAAGCAATTAATTATCCCCACAAAAAGGATACAATAAAAGCGAAACCAGAAACTGATTCTGAGAAAAAAAAAGAACCCAGCCAGGTCATTAAGTCCCTTATCCCCCATATGAGTACTTCCTGTCCTCAACAGACCGTAAAAAAGGCATTTAGGTCACAATATAAATTTCTGCCAGCCACTCATTCACTTACTGTAGGCCACATTCCACCATCCATTTACGACAGAACGTATACTGTCCGTCCAGGGTGTAGGTGTACCACGCGACTCAATTGCATGTTGATGACGGGCGGCATGGATACATTTGCTTACAAAAAATCACTGACGCGCGCTTTAGACACTTCAATTAGTGTAACAACCACGCCTAGTAGGCTCCGGGAGGCTGTTCTTGGTATCTAGCAAAGGTGCAGGGCGCAAAAAGGAAACTAGAAACACAACTCACCTAATCCAAATTAAGGATCCTTCAGTTCCTCATAAAAACAAAAACAAGCACCACAACTCGAGCATATGGAACGAATGCCACCGTTTTTGGTTGTTTTTCTATGTCCCAAGGATCAAAAGTAAACGAACTTACCACCGTCTCCACCCCTCCCGGTTGCCGTTTCTGTTTGCATTTTCAATTCAAAGAAAAAACAAAAATCAAGTGCATTGCCTGTCGTGGACAATACATTCACGGTTGTTGAAAAACATCACGTCCTTACATAAATTTTCGTGTAAACCTTGTTTTTTTTTTGTTCTGCCTTTCCAACCACTCTATTCCCTCCCGTCATCCTTTTTGGAATGGGCTGTATGGCGGAGGAAATAGAGACCCGGTTACGCGCGTCGCCTTTTCTGCCTTTCAATCGTGAATCAATACGTGAAAGGTTGTTACCCTGCGCGTTTCCCACAGCGCTAGCTGTATCCTGGATGTTGTTCCTGTTTGCGGTAATAAAAAAGATTTCCCCGTGGATTCGATTTATTGCTAGCATAGGAGTACCATAGAGATGCGGGAATGGAAGAGCCTTAACGACCCTATTCCTCTCGTTTTTTTTGCATTCGTTTTATTACGCAGGCCTAATGAAAAAATGTTGACCGTATGATTGCCAGAAAGTGTGTCGACCGTTTACAGGTGTATATACTTCAAGTGTCCCGTAATTAAATGGGTTACCTACCGGCCGGAGAGTGAATGAACTTTCAGGTTGATGCTGAAACGCTACAGACTTCGTCCGTCTACAGGTAGGCTATGATTGCCGGCGAATGTAGTGCCACTGCCACTGACTCGTTTGCAGTTCGTCGTCGTTTTGTTAGTTCCTTGCGCTTCCACTGGAGTTGAATGAATTATTTTTTCATGCTTCGTATCCACTAGGAAGGATGAGGGCTTAAAGTATGCCAATTACTGTTGGGGCTTAATACAAGGAGTCCATGGGGCACGTTGGGATTCCCAGATGAACGTGACTCGCACTCGGGCGGACGTGTATTCATTAATTGTGTGTTTCGGAGATCATTAGGAACGTGTAGAGCCTAGGAGCCCAATGGCTTGAAAACTGTAATAAAATTCAGACGGTCACACGTGAGCGAAATAAATTGAAACGATACGACTCAGGGATGAGGGCGATATCTATGCTCCTTATGAGCGCATTCAGAAGGAATACTTCCATTTATGAGTGATGTCGTGGAACTACGATCAAGGTCCCTAGAAAGTATTAAAGCATGCAACAAGCTGCCTTTTGAAATGGGATGTTGTATTCATTCGCCGTGAAGTGGATGGAGTGCCGCGTTTTACCTTTTGAAATCGTGCCTAAATGATGGTTCAGTGAACGTTGAGAGGTCATGGCCCGAGATAAGGTCGAGATATTGAAAAGAAGATATTGGAATTCTAAAACTTCCACCGATAAAGTGTCGCATTGATTTTATGGAAGACTAACATAGTTGGATAGTTGGATTAAGGATGATATGATGTAGAATGAAACGTGACGAGGATCAGGCGCATTCTCTTCCGAAGGCATATCTAACTAATGTTTCTACCATTCTCTATTGAAGATCTAGTAACCTTGGTTGGTTGGCCTTCAGAATTATGCGATTTGACCAGAGACAATTGGGACCTTAAATATGAAATTAAAATTGAGGCCATTGAATAACTAATTCCTTCGATAATTGCCTGCAACAAAGGCCGTTGTTCCAGTCCTAATTGCCATAGACCGCATTTCATTAAACAATCAACAATAAAATTATGTATTAAGTTAACCGAAGAGGTTCACACTAGCTGTAAGCTCATCTTGTATATTGTAAGATATTTCATTAAGTCAGTGGCGACATCGGCGCTTGAGCTATCCTCTGTTTCAGATATTCTAAGTTCAATATCTAAGTCACTTCCATTTACCACGCTAGTAAAGGACAAGATTGGCTATAACTCTATTTCCCTATATTTTTTTTCATCCAACATATAACGTCTGTGATCTGCCGTAAAATATCATGGATAGACCTTAAGGTGCTCACTGAGACTATTACGGAACATAAAATAATATGTGATTTTTTAAGCGCTTGGTTTTTGATTGTCAAAACAGAAAAGACACAAAGAAATTATAAAAGTGTTGGGAATTTGAATTAAAAACTTAATACTTGCCATTTATCCTTCAGTCATTATTTCATATAAACATTGACCATGACTAGGTTGTAAGTGGTCCATATAAAGAGTCTAATTTTGAGTTGCTTTTTCCAACAATATGGTCTCTAGTAACACTAGCGAGATAATGCTGTCTTCCTAGGTTGCAATTGACGCTGACTTCTCGGCATAGGCAAGTAACTTGACGTATCCTGATGCATTGGCAGCTCTTTGATTGACTGAGGTTGCTCATCGGACAAATACGGCAGTTTAATTTATTTCCATATATATTTAACCCGAAATCAGTTTAGTCTGAAGCCAATTTCTCGATAAAAATAAAGAATCTTCCTGCAACCTTTTTAAGACCCACTCACAGAATATGACGCTGTGGCAGCTATATTTTGTAAGATTTAAGATCAAGATCCTTCCGCAAAATCGCCAAATATTCGAGTAATTCAATTCTAATTGCTGCGAACGAATGGAGAAATCATACAACTGGCGGATTTAACAGCAATATTTTCCTTTCTACGCACTCTCCGCATACGAGTCAAATTGATGCAAAATTTTACTACGGCTCGAAGTGCGCGAAGAACACTTTTAACAGGACACGAATTTGATAATAGAATTAAATAATTTGTAACTGTTGGCTGACTGAAAGTTCTACCACGATAAAATGGCAATACCAAGTAAGTATGATTGTTTTTGACACATGCTCCAAATCATATCTTATCTGTCAAGAAAAAGAAAACTAAAAGACCAGGCAGTAAAATAATCACTCTTTAACTCACATAAACCAAAGCTCAATTGCTTTGGGATTTCCAGTAGTACCCAATGTCAACTTGGTCATTCCCAATCGTTAGCGATTTTTAATTCGCTTCATAAGAGTTTAAAATATATTTATAGGTTTTGGTACATGGTACCGGTTCCTTGTCTTGAGTTTCCCAAAACGCCTTAACAGTAGCTATAACTTCGCTATCGTCTTTCAATTTCTTGCCTAAGAAGTGTTCCTTAAGCCGAGGAAAGAGACAAAAGTCAATGGAAGCTAGATTTGGCGCATACGGTGGATGTTCGAGCAGTTGGAAACCGTTTCTTGAATGGCAGCTATCGCAACTGCGGATTTGTGAGTCGATGCTCCCGCTCGCATTTTGTAGCGTCTTTTTTCTTTAATGATCTCCCACAATCTTCTTACTTTGTTTGTGTAGTAAGATCATTCACCGTCTCAAATAACGGATTCTATAACCTTTTCCGCGGAAATTGACACTGAATTTTTTTGCAATCGGTGAGAAGCCTCGCTTCCAAGTTATCAATTATTGTTTGGTTTCAGGATCAAAATGGTGGATCCAGATCTGGTCAATGGTCCCGAAACGTAACAAAAACATTTCCTGATCTGCTTGGAACTTTTCGAAATTCCTCCTCGAAATATCCACTCGTTTTTCTCTCGCTCGTCGGTTAACATTCTCGGGACTAACTGCTTAGAGATCCCCAACACAACATTTACACTATTTTCACGTTATCTTCATTGAGGGACGCAGATAGGCGTTCTTCGGGACGTTCATCTGAAGCGACAGCTCTAATTTCGTTTTTCTCTTGATGTTATTCATTCGACGGTGCGTATTCCAATGAATGTACTCCTAAGATTGTGGTCTGCTTATACAATTTTTTTACGTTAACCTAGGGAGTATATAAGTAAGTCTTCATCTGTAGTCTAGTATCTGTCTGGACTCTTACGTCAAGATAAAGTTTAAAAATATGGTTACTGAAGTCATGGCTTGCGGTCGAGAATCTGTTAAATAATACGAAGAGTTTATATACATAACCCCAATTGTTTTGTGAAAGACCTTTCTTGAAGAGAGGCATTGATCTTTAAAAATGTAAACTTATCTTCTTCTTTTCCTTTTTTTTTTTCCGGCGTCGCTATGGTCAGAAGTGTAGGACCATAACCTTCCCACTTAACTGCATTCCTACTGGTCCGCTTGTGGGGTCTGCCGGCTTGACCTCAGAAAGTAGCGGCAGGCTTCCCGGTTTGGGATTACTTCATCGCTGAGGCCAATAAAATGCTGGTGTTTTTGCATTTGTTTGCACCAATTGTTTTTCGGCCTGCCTTTTTGCGTGTTGAAATTGGAACGTTAATTGATATCGCCTTTTGGACGGGGTTCAAAGGATCTCTCCTTTGAACATGGCAATACCAACTGAGTCGGTCGCGCTCTATATTTCTTGTGATGGATTCTTTTACGTGGAGGCTTCCTCGGATCTTTGAACTTCTAATTCTGTCACGCTTTGTTACTCGCGCTGTCATGCGAAGCATCTTCATCTCAGTTGCCGTTAATTTGCTCTCATACTTTTTGTGCATTGTCCAGCATTGTGAACCGTATGTGAGCGCCGGACGTACAACTGAAGTGTAGAGCCTTCCTTTCAGCTTAGGGGGCATTTTTCGATCACAGAAGATGGCGGAGTTTTCCCGCCACTTCATCCACCCTACGCTTACGCGATGGTTGATGTCGTCATCACAAGTTACTTCTTTATTAATCATAGATCCCAGATATTTAAACTTTTCACACTTGGGAAGCACTCTTCCATTAGAGTAAATGTCTGGAATAGGCTGATGAGGGTCAGAGAACGGGCAGCATAGCTACTCTGTCTTCTTTGAATTAATACGATACCCGTGTCCCTCAAAAATGTCCACCCACACATCAAGTGCTCGTTGTAGGGACGCCTGATCATCACTTATAATGGCTCCATCGTCAGCAAAGAATACCCATAAAAGATCCCTTGTTTGCCGGTCAAAAGCCTTCTCGAAATCAAATAACACCATATGCAAGTCCTTTGAAGAATCACGATGCTTTTCCATCATGACCCTTATACTTTGGATTGCATCTGTTGTTGATTTACCGGAGACAAACCCGCACTGGTCATCAGATAGTCGTATTATTTTCCGCAGTCGGCTATCTAATACCCGTTCAACGATCTTCATGGTGTGCGACATCAGCTTGACAGAACGGTAGTTATCACAATTTCGAGTATCACCCTTTCCTTTGTGCAAAGGAAGAAGATAGCTTTCCCTCCATTGATTAGGCATAGTGTCGCCTCTCATAAGTTTGGAGATAAGAACCATGAGCCACATAGACCCGATGTCTCCCATCTTTTTCCAGAACTCAGAGGGTATCCCGTCCGGCCCAACAGCTTATCTTTTCTTGGAGTTTTTAACCGCGTACCGAACTTCTTCGACTGTGATGTCGGATATTTCGGCATGATTCGGGGCGGCTCTTGGAAAGTACACTCGGGGAAACTGTTCGTTCAGAAGTTCCTCGCAATACTGTCGCCATCTGTGGAGAATTTTTTCGTCTTACACAAGGAGTTGGCCTTCAGCATTGTTAATAAACTTTGGGAAACGAATCTCCTGAGCATTTCTTCTTCTCTGGGCGGCTATCTTAAAGATATTTGCTCCTTTGTTCAAATTGTTTTGTCGAAGCTCCTGGGTAGCCTGGTTCCTGTCAGACGCGGAAGACGATATTTCTTCCAACTCCTGATAGAGGCCTTCCATGCTTTTCGCTTTGAATTCGGCGCATTTTTTCTTCGCGATACCTTTGCAACATCTATATACCTTTTCACGGCGAGCTTTTTACTCTCTATTAGTAGAAGAGCACTTTGACCAAGCTTGGAAAGCCATTTTCTTTTCGTGTATCACTGCTTTGGCTTCGTCTGTCCACCACCAGGTTTCTTTTGCGTGTTGGCAGGGGCCTTTAGATGTTCCGAGCAGTGATTTGGCTTTCTCCAGGCCAGATTGTTGTAGGGAATCCCACATGTCTTGTGCTCTGCACTCCTCATTACCGACCTCATCGATAATGGAAGAGAGGTAGTTTTTCATGTTGGTAATAAAAGCTTCGCCTTTTCCTTTATCCAGCTTATACCACTTGATTCTCTCAGACACCTTCGTTTGCTGCTTTGACTTCTTACTCGCCTCCATAAAAAATTCAGTCAGGAGGAGACGGTGTTGAGGGGCGATCGCGTCTCCCAGGATCACTTTGCAATCTTTAACTCGTGGCTTCATGAAACTGGATACCAAATGATAGTCTATTGGAGTTTCATTTCCGCCGCTGCTATAAGTGATCACTTGCACATGTTTAGGATATCTTCAGCTGAAGAGTTCTTGATGCCGTATCCCAGCCCTCCGTGGTAGTCTTCATAGTCTTCGCTTGTCTTCCCGACATGTCCGTTTAAATCTCCCCCAACAAACAAAAGCTCTTCCTTTGGGATGATTTTGACAAGGTTGTGGAAATCTAGCCAGAATGCATCTTTTTCTTTTTGTTCGCATCCTACTTGAGGGGCATATGCGCTTACGATGTTCCACACCTCACCATGCATCACCAATTTGAGAGCCATCAAACGGTCACTGGACGCAAGGATGATGGCGATTCCGTTTTTTCCTTGTTCCAATCCATAGTAAAACATCTTGTAGGCTTTTGTTTTAACGTCCAGGAAACGTGCCCGATTACCGGTTGTCTCTTGTACGCACAGGATGTCTACTCGCCTTCTAACCATAATTTCTTCAAGCTCATGGCTGCGACCACTCATGCTTCCAACGTTCCAACTCGCGACTCTTAAGTGTGGCTTACGCCGTTGCATTACTTTGCTATCCCCCGGAAATCCTGTATGAATGTAAACTTATACCCTATGCTTTAAAGCTCCTTTGTTGAATATTATAGAACATCAAGAAATGCTTTGTAAATGTTCTTCGTTAGGCATGTCTCAATTTTTAGATTGAATAAAATGAGTTGTCTGTCACATATTATAGAAGCCATTATTGCAGATTAAGGTGCATTCAATACCTTTACTTATCACTCATTCATATCAATTCATTTTCGCGGCTTCGTTAATAAGAAGTTGTCGGTTTTTAAACCGTCAACTCAACGTGGCCCCAGAGCAAAAACGTAAGGGCGTTAACCATGGTGTTAGCGACCTTTCCGCATCGCCTGCTCGGAACTTTCCCTGTAACAGCTGCAATGTAACCCCCGGCGTATGTATGGTTCGTTGAGTCGTCTCTTTGGAATCACTTGTCGCCCCGATCTTTGTCTAATTAAGCCAATAGCCTCATAGCGTTCAACGGTGAACATCCTCCATGTTCGTTTCGAAAGGTTTATGGCCGGATAACGCCGCCTGCTTCAATTCCACATCAAACACTAAGTTTCTCTTAATGCAATGGAGATTCTTGGTGCTGTAATGCTCTCTACCCAAATTTTGTATGTTCACAAAGCCGTTTAACCAAAGAGGTTTCCCATCACTGAAGATATACTTTTTTTTTGCCATAACTTGTGTCCGTTTCTAGCTGCTCCAAATCTCAATCAGCACATGTACAACGAGCTTAAGTTTCTACTTGAAATGTCGCTTCACAAAAATTCTAAATTTACGAGAATAGGTATACCATAAGATTGGTCTTGGAAAGGTTTTCTTCTCTTCCAGTTACCTTCCAAGTCGTTTGTCAAGCAGTTCTGGCATTTCTACGATATAAAGATTTTGGATCCGACAAAACCTATTCCAATTTAAACAAACGGTTTTTACCATTCGGTTCAAGATTAAGTTATAAAATGTAAGTCTAATATGCGTTTGTCTCTTCACAGAAAAGAAAGACGACGTGAAGCCAATATTGTTTGATTTTGGCAATATGCTTGGGCTAGGAAAATCAAGCCTGCCATGCCGCATTTTGTCACGCTCTTTCAAAATTCCGATTTGTTTGCACAAACTATGGCTTCGACTCTGACATGTTGAGCTTCAAGGCTGAATCTTTTGATTTAGTAAATATTCGGCGTTTTCATGTTACAGGCTTCCATCGGGAGTGGAACTATCCCTGTTTTCTTTTAGGAGGGTTATGACCTAGCATGATTGCGTAGTTCAGTAAGAGTTGAAATGGTGAATCCAAAGCACTGAAGTCTCTATTGCTCCAACGTCTTATCTTACCCGAACCCGGATGAGTGCTTCATAGAATACCAAGTTGCCGCCCCCCCCCCAAGTGATATAGTATCCCGATAAAATCTTTCATGGGGAAGATGTTTCTACATCCGCTTCTACCCATTGAAAGAAACTACACCATAAGTTCTTCTTTACCAACTTTAAGGTATCACGAACGATGCTTTAACCGATTTATGGTTTCCAAAATCGTTCCTATGAGAAATGAGTCCTTGCAAAGCCAAACATCTCAATGCTACATTTGTAGCACTATCGACATGAATCACAGACGTAATCGAGTCCTGAATATCGTGAAATATTGCTTGTGGCACTCCATTAGTGACAATCGCCCTTAGATCTCCCGGAATACCACCCTACCCCAGTTAACTAAGGCAATTTGTATTTCAGAAACAACCGAAAACTGCTCTGTCGACCCAAATCGATTTATTTCCTTTCTTCGCATAATAATAATTCTTCCAACCCCTAACTACGAGTATAGCCTACTTTGTACTAAAGCGAAAAACAAACATCAAGTCGCCGACAAATCCTTGGTTCCGAGGATCCCAGAAACCCATCCCCACTTGGGGGACAAACAAATAAATTCAAAGTTTCATGATCTCATCCCATCCAACGGTTCGAAAATTAAAATTATATTCGTATCTCCATCCGCACAATTTCAATCCGAAGAATAAACAGAAAAAAATCAGGTCACCGGCATATCCTAGTTAAGGAATCTCAACGACCATTAGAGGATTCCTATTCTCTCCGATTTACTCGAGCAAACCTATTGATAAAAGTTGGAAACGAAACTATAATACTATATCTAGGCTCCGTGCTTCACCCACATAGCATGCAGAATATCCGTACAATATTGATGTGGAGACAGAAGAGCCACGCAAGGATGTGTGAAGGATGTGAAGGCAGAGGAAAAAAAGGATCAATGTCACATAATATGATTGCAAAGCTGGAGAATAAACACGAAATTCGTGGAACGCCTCTGTCGTAGCGTCTATGGCAAATGGTCCATTCCACTGATATAGTGGATGGGATGTGGAGCTCATACACCGACTTGCACGGGTACTCGTCGTTCATGCCGCGGGGATATGTGTCTAAACAATTTATTTCTGGTGATGGAAGTATTGCTCGATTCCTTGACGCTACGTCGCAACCGTATCCTCATCTCCATTTAAATTGTTTTCACTTCTTTTCCTCTTTCCTTGTTGTTGTTAATTTTTTTTTCCTGCGATGGAAGGAGTGAAATCCCCTAGTTACGTGCATGTATATGGGGACATGTGGGGAGCTACATATATGTATTTGGTTACGGCTGTAACTTGAATCTTAAATTGTCTATTACTTTTCCGGTCGAAACGGCGATGATAGATGGGGAAAGTGGGGTGCCAAAGAGAGAAAAGGCGAAAAGAAGGAGGCGAGGACTCACTAGTGAATGATGAAATGTTTGTGGGGCTGCCTTGGGGGATGCTGTTTCTTCTTTTTCATTTGCGCTACTTTTCTGCTTTTTTTCGTTTTTTTTTGTTAGTGCAGATGATGAGAATGTTGATGTTGATGGAGGCTCCAGGACGATGGAGAAGAAGAAGATAAAGTTTTCCTTCAACTTGACTGCGCCATCTTATTTATCTCTCAATGGGATTGTTAGGCGAAAGGATAAGTCGATTCAACCCGCATTCAGCAACTACCACCTATGGGCGGATAATAGCTTATGGCTAAAGCCAAAGACCCGAGCATTCAACATAGCAAGGTGTTCAAGGAGATTGAATTTGTATGCTGGTCTTGACTGAGGGCGCGGCGGTAACGAATAAATTACATTTCCTCGCATCCTCCTGATGAGGGTGGCAATGCCCAAATCTCTATTCCCGAGACGAAGGGGTGTTCCCATCTTCAAGAGGTGTGAAGCTATGGTTAAAGACTAAGTGCCTGACTGAAGTCAAGTGGGGCTCAGATGAAAAAAAAAGTATTTGCCAAACAATTTATGGACCTACGAAGCTGTTTGGTATTTAGATTATATTGGGTGCTTTAGCTGACTAAGCACAAACACTAATTAAGAGGCTCTGTCTTTAATATTCTCAATTGCTTTTGTGATTGAATGATTTTTCTGTGAGTAAAGACTTGTGCCAGCAAGTTTCATTAAGTTGAAAAAAAAAACAAACTTTACAATGTTTAGTTTTGAAATAGCAACCTTGACCGTGCAGGGACGGGTTAAGAATATCCCTGCAGCGATACCTCTCGCTTGTCGTAAAAGGCGACTAAAACAAAGGTAAACAAAAATCACATCTAGGCAATTTAGAAAACACCAAAGTGAGCCTAGGGACACATATACCACCATTAAACTGCCCCACAAGTGTGCATGCAAATCAGTGGGTTGACACGACTGGAGATCACCGGTGTTGTAAAAGTAAGATCAAACAAAAAAATCTGGAGCATGCCCGTGTCACAAAAAAAAAGGCAGGCCGAAAAACAAATGCAAAAACACCTGCATTTGATTGGCCTCAGCGATGAAGTAATCCCAAATCGGGAAGCCTGCCGCTACTTTCTGAGGTCAAACCGGCGGACCCCACAAGCGGACCAGTAGGAATGCAGTTAAGTGGGAAGGTTATGGTCCTACACTTCTGACCATAACAACGCCGGAAAAAGGAAAAGAAGAAGAAAAGAAGAAGAAGTTTTGAAATAGCAACCATTTCCGTTACAAGTTTAAAAAACTTTCTTGCATTGCCCTAGCTTGTAACTGTACATGGTTGAAATAGGTGCGTCTGCTTTCCAAAAGTTTAAGCTAGCGCTCAGAATTTACACTTCAGCGATTCTATAATTCTTTCCGCACATAAAAGTTGATAAGTTGAATTGAATATGCCATTTGCATATCTTCCCATTGATTGCCTTATAATTCAACTCGGAAATATCATATCTCTGAGGTGGAAAAAGTGATCCTTAAACTAGTTCGGCAAAATTCCTTCAAGACATTGAAGAGATTGACAACGCTGACTGCGATCATTATTGCTCTGAACTGCGTGCAAGGTTTTGTAGTGTCTCGATAGGTTTAGTAATCATGCCTAATACAGTAGAAGTGAAACGAAGTTGTGGACAACTTTACGAGACAGATTTCAAATGCTATCATCAAAGTAAGAGTTCCATTAATTTCTTAAACCACTCGACGAGTGAACAGATTTTCACTATACAGGCTTAAAAAAAATTGGGAATTCGACGAAACGGTGCACCAACTATTCGTAGGTTTTAAAAAGTCCTTGCAAGACTGGGAATTCCGAAAACTCATACAAGAATGCTTAAACGAAAACAAAGGATAAGTTATAGCAGATATCGTCTTATTTGAAACATTCGAAAAACGTGAAGCATTAAAACAAACAGACGCCTCGCCACGCCTTCATCACCAAGTCAATGACAGCGAAGACGAACAACCATAGCTGGAGTCACCGCCGACAAGTCCTGCAAACAGGGAAAATGGCAATGGCGACAAGTAGATTGTCGTTCACGTCAACCTAAACGTTTATGCCTAAACTCGTAAAAGGCCGAAGCATTGGGCTTAGGGACATTCTTCACACATTCTTCAGTGAATCATCAGTCTATCTTCACAAGCTGAACTTACGCATCAAGACAACGACAAACAGAAAGGTAAGAGAACTAGTTATTGTGCTGTCAGAGTGGGGCTTTGCGACATCAACAGAGCAATGTTGATCTTAAGGCGGCTCCGAGTTGGGTTTTAATCCATACGACATTAATCAAATATTACCAGTACCTACTCGCTAGCTAAATTTCGCGTGACGAGCACTCCGATCTGGGTTTTGGCTCGGAAGAGTCTGGTCATGCGTTAAAGCCGCACTCGAGGGCTCAAGTCATCTGGAACCACGACTCGGGTTTTCACCCAAACCTGTCCTCACGCTAGTCCCAACCATTCGCTATCAGTCAGAATCCAGACTCAGGTTCTTATTCGATATGATGACCAAGGCAAGTGATCGACAGGTGTCCCGAACGAGTCATAACCTAGAAGGACAGTGTTGTGTAATCGCGACGCCGACACAACTAGTGAGTTTGCGGGTGTGTGCATACCCAGAAAGCCCAGAATGCTCGTTACAAACTCTTATCACCTAAAGTATTTCATAGCCAACTCTTCTAGGTTTTCTTGCCTAGAAGCTTCAGCTTCAAAAAATGTAACTCTACTGCAAGGTTACATTCAACGTAGCACGATAACATTCACTTAATATATTACTCCCTCAAGTGGGAGCACCTAGCTGCGGTGTGCGAACCCTAATGGTAATAATCACGTTAACCCATGTTTATATAAACCGTGAGCTATTTAAAATCGAAAAACTAAGTTCATGTTCAACAGAAAGTTCACTTTCTGTTTTTTGTTCTCAGACGAGAAGCAAATTAAAAAGTTTTTCGTTTTTTTTTCATTTAAAAAACTCTATCATAACTAAACAATTGTGTGTCGAATTCTAATTACACATAGGGAAACCGATATTGGTGTTTTTTCATGAGGCACCCCGTAAACTGTAGCACAAGGTTCTCATTGTATAGTATTTCCTTGTTCCTTCCGAATGTTAGCAAAGGTTTTAACAAGATCTGGTTAAAATAATACCGGATGACCAGTTTGGTTTCAAGGCGGGGCATAGTACTATTCACAATGCGTCAAAACATTGTAGAAGCGGTCGTGTGTCGAGTTTGAAAAGGTTTTCGACACCGTATGGGTAAAAGACTCACCAGGCTAAGCATGTCAAATCCCTTACTATAAGTAATGATCATGGGAAAAAAAGTTTGTTGTTAAATTTGACAATGTGCAGGATCTCAAAGAGACATTAATTATGGCTTACAAGAGGGAGTGGTTAACTCTCCGATACTTTTTACTGTCTACACAAGCGCTCTCATTGATTTATCCAGCCACTCAATAGCAAATGCAGCTGATTGAAGAGCGTATAGAGTGCACAGGTTCCCTTATTTAAAAAGGTTGACCTAACACCATGCAACATTAAACAAGGAATAAGCCGTTGCAATAAACCTATCGAAAATGTATCATGGGAATCCTGAAAAAGTTGATGAAACATAGAACAAGTTAAAGTAGGAAACGTTTTACCTACAACATTCGAGATACCCAAAAGGTTAAAGTAAGAAGACGTCTTGTCACCTCTTCCTTGTAAGAATTTGAAGCTCTGGAAGAGATAGAACAGAACAGCGAAACATGGAAGTAACACACTCATGACAGAGGTTCTTGGCGAAGCCTGGGGCATGCAGACCGAGATGGCGAAGCCCAATCACCGAAAGACGCAATCAGGAGGATGACAGCTCGGAACGAAACACAATTTAAGGTAGGTTAAGCTAGGTCCTTTTAAATGTATACGAAGGGTGATCCAAAGGTAACGATAATGAAAATAAAAACGGTGATTATAACGTCGTTAAAAAATTATAAATTTTTAATGGTCAAATACATTTAGCGCATTTAGTCCAGGATTACCCTAGAAAAACACTTTTTGTCTTGACCCTACCAAAACGCCTCAAGAGCGGTCATAACTTCACTATCGTCTTCCTTGAGCCGAGGAAAGAAGTATACTGGGAGCTAGATATAGGTGTACGTAGGTGTTCGAGCAGTTCGAATCCCGTTTCTTAAATGGCGGCATTCACATCTTTGAGAGCCGGTTCACTTGCTCGCCGATTAACATTCTCGGAGACCTCTTTCATATGCAAATCGTTCGTAAGTTGGTTTTTTGAACGTTGTCATATGAGATCCGTTATGTTACGCCTTAGACGGTTCGTATTCAAATAAATTACCTCCTGAGAATCGTGGTCTATTTAAACAATCCGTTTACACTAACCTAATATGTATATAAGCAAGCAAAAAAAAATTTGATGACCGATTATCATTACTTTTGGATCACCCCTCTTACATATGAGAATAGAATAAATAAACTTATGTCTCAGCTCAACTCTTGTGTCGGATCGATTTTATTAGTATGTTGACAAGATCATCATATTCCGATAAACTCAATTTCTTTGATCGCCTTGAAATAGAAGCACTTTATCCATACGAGGGTGGCCCGATAAGTACTTAGCCTACAAAAGAAAAACAAAAATTTTGGAGAAATGCCGATTTATTTTTCAATATAGTCTCCTTTTAGCTCGATACACTTGACCCAGCGATGCTCCAACTTCTTTAACCCGTCTGAAAAATACGTTTTCTCGAGGTCTGCAAAGTAGACCTCCGTGGTGTCGATGACCTCCTCATTCCACTGAAATTTCTGCCCGGCGAGTGACTTTTTTCAAGTTTGGAAACAAAAAGAAGTCGCATGGGGCCAAATCTGGAAAACACGGTGGATGGGGCAGCAGTTCGTAGCCCAATTCAACCGATTTGGCCGCGGCGAGGGCGGAGGTGTGAGCCGGTGCGTTTTCATGGTGGAAGAGAACTTTTTTCCTCGCCATTTTTTCTTCAATTCGGCATCGAATCGGCCCAATAATTTGGCATAGTACAGCCCTGTGACCGTTTTGCTCTTCTCCAGGTAGTCGATATGGATCACACCTTGTGAATTCCAGAAAACGGTGGCTATCACCTTTCCGGCCGATGGAACAGTTTTCGCCTTCTTCGGAGCACGTTCGCCGGGTGAATTCCACTGTTTCGACTGTTCGTTTCTGGTGTGTACCAGTGGATCCATGTTTCGTCGACTGTCACGAAACGATGCAGAAACTCCTTCGGATTGCGCTTAAACAGCGTCAAACACTGCTCTTAAGTGGTCTCACGGTTGCGCTTGTTGTCCGGAGTGAGCAAACGCGACACCCATTGCGCCGACAGCTTTCTCATGCCCAAAATTTCATGCAGGATATGACCCACGCGATCTTTTGAAATGCCTACTGTTCAGCTATCTCGCGCACCTTCAATCGGCGGTCTGCCAATACGAGATCGTGGATTTTTGTCACGTTATCCTCCGTGGTAGCCGTTTTCGGGGCACCTGGACGTGGCTCTTCAAAAACCGACATGCGACCACGTTGAAACTCGTTAAACCAATTTTTGATGGTCGCCATCGAAGGAGAAGAGTCACCGTACACAGCATCCAAACGCTGTTTGATTTCGTTGCGCGATTTCCCTTCCAAAAACAAGAATCGAATCACCGACCAATATTGCTCTTTTTCTATTTTTCTAAAATCCGCGGACACTCCCGCTTCCACACGCGGTCAAAACAAAACTACGATTCCGATCCGGCTGAAATTTCGACAGTAGCCGTCTACTATAATATACTACACGATAGTGTAGTCGTATATTGCTCTTGCGATACTAGCGTCATCTGGCGGTGAGGCTAAGTACTTATCGGACCACTCTCGTACGTACTTACTTAGATGGCGCTGCAGTTCGGGGTGAACCAAGGCTTCAACCAACAAGCCTCTCCAGCCAGCACGATCTTTGGCCAGTTGCTTCCAGTGCCGCACGCCCAGTTGGTCCCTTTCCACCTGCGCGCCATCTTAGATGCGGTCGTCCTCTGCTGCGTCGTCCCTCGGGACTGGAGTGGAAGACTCTTCGGGCCGGAGCGGTGATGTCTCTTCGCTCTTCTATTCCTAGCCATCTTAGACGCTGGATCCGTAGTCGTCTAACTAGGCCGATGTCGCTGTACAGCCCGTACAGTTCTTGATTAATTCTTCTCCTCCACTCTCCGTTTACACAAACGGTACCAAAGATTGCACCCAGAATTTTCCTCTCGAGACGCCCAAGAGACTCTTCATCCGCTTTTGACAACGTCCAAGCCTCAGCGCCATAGAGGAGGACCGGGATGATTAAGGTTTTGTAGAGGGATACCTTAGTTTTTCGAGAGAGGGCTCTACTACTCAATTGCCTCTTAAGCCCAAAGAAGCAGCGGTTGGCAAGAGTTATTCTGCGTTTTATCTCAGCGCTGGTGTCGTTGCTGCTTGTCACTGTCGAGCCAGGGTAGACAAAGTCCTTGACTACTTAAAAAACATAGCTACCGAAGGTGACGTTCTGACCAAGACGTCGGTGTTGCGCGTCTTTCTTTGATGACAGTATATATTTGGTATTGTCACCATTTACCCTTAGGCCCACTTTAGCTGCTTCTGCTTCAATGCTTGCAAACTCGCTTTGTCCGTCCAATAACGTCAATGTCATCTGCGTAGGCAAGCAATTGTGTAGACTTGAAGTAGATCGTACCTCTTGTATTGGCCGCAGAGTCCCGCACGATCTTTTCAAGTATGATGTTAAAGGAATGACAATGCGTCACCCTGTCTGAATCCATTTTTATTAAAACATCGAAGGTCTCGGTTAGTTCACATCCGACCTTAATGGAGCAGCGAGAATTCTACATAGTCATCCTGCACAGTCTGACGAGTTTGTCAGGGATGTTAAAACATGACATGGCTCTGTATAGCTCGTCTCTATAAACACTGTCATATGCGGCTTTAAAGTCGACAAAGTGGTGGTGTGTGCCGACCTGAAATTTATGGGCCTTCTCCAAGATCTGCCGAAGTGTAAATATTTGGTTTATCTTGGATTTTCCTGGCCTGAAACCACACTAGTTAAAACCTACCAGATTGTCCACGGTTTCAGGCGCTTACACAGTACGGCAGAGAGGATCTTGTACGCAATATTTAGGAGACTTATCCCACTGTAATTGGCGCAGTCATAGGGATCTGATTTTGTTATGGACTGAGAAAACGATGCTGAGATTTCATTCATCGGGTATGCTTTCTTCCGACCATATCTTGCAGAGGAGTTGGTACATGTTCCTGACCAGCTCATTGCCAGCTGCTTTAAATATATAGTTGCACCTCAACTATGTCGACGATATTTTCAACTGCCCTTGTTGCATGTACAGAAGTTGAAATCTTCATATCACTATCCTGTCCGAGACGTTCAAGTTTACCGAAAAAATTCACTAAAATAGTGCCAGAACTCACTTGATGATGGTTAGAAACAATTCTAATTATTTTCACCGTTTTTGTAATGCATTCTAATCAACGCACGTTGTACAATTCTGTATCAATACATGCTTAATGATCTAGTTTTTGTATGTCAAAAGTTGTCACAAATATAGTTCGAAGTGGGCAATTTAACAATGACACCTTTTGTGGGATAACCCTTTACCATTCTTTGTTCACCTTTTTTGTTATTTTTTTTTTAGTTTTTAATCCTTTTTAAAATTATTTTGCTTTTGTAATACTTTTATTACGTGGGAACCACACTTGCTATTTGTATTTCCACCTGCTCATTAAGCCTCACAACTTATTAGAAATCGCTACTAGGTGATGAAGTGCGAAGGTGAAAAAAATTGGGTAAAAGCGATGAATATTAATTAAAATTGGAAGTTAAAATGTTGGTTTCATAAATAAGGATAAGTCGAGGGACATGACTGTTAGAGGAAAATAATTACTGACCGTGTTTTTTTGTTGTTCTTTCTTCTTTTGGTTTTTCTTTCGTCCTTTATCCTTTTTTTATATATTAATTTCCTGTCTCTGTCCATGGAGGCCGTTACCCGATGAAAAATTATTGTGGCCGAATAACCCCTGGACGCGTTCCCTCCTTTCTTTCTGGCCCTTAACGGCTGATTTCTTCACAATACACACATACCGCACATTGAGTGTTTTGTCGTCTTTATCCTTAGCTAAACATGCACTAAGATGCCCTATGGGGACTTAATTATGGTTTTTTCGACAGCTTACAATGGTCGGAGGACCCGTCATTGTATATTGCAGAGATCCAAAACGTTTTCGAAGTGAATTGTTGATTCCAGATGGCTTTTAGCCTTTGATTACATTCTGTGGTGTGACAAATCATCTCAATAGTCTCTAAAGAGGTTGGTTTTACAAATCACTTGTCCAGCTCTGGCTTTATTACTTGGTGCTTTGGAAATCCATTATCAGATCAAGTTATTCCAATCTCTTGGGATACATATCCAATAAATAATCTAATAGCCCAAGGTATACAAGTACCAAGTCGCCTCACTGAAAACATTTGACTAGTCATGAATCCACCTCATGACTCGTGAAATACAAAGAGCCGTTCCTATGTGCACCAGACTACAATTCAAGGATTATGTGTTGCTTCACACTAAACAACAATAGCCAGTCAAGTCTCGGCGTGGCTGCTAAAAATGATTGGCAGGTATTGTTCCAAACATGCATACTCCGAAAAGATCAATCACCTGTCGGTGCGCTCGTCGTCACTTCTAATTAGCCTAATCGCGTCCCACTCACGCACTAACACAAACTCCCCATAGCACTATACAGCCCATTTCAAGTCATTGTTGAGACTTCCTTTCATTGGAAACATTTTGTCCCAGAATACTTTTCCATACATTAACCCTCTAGGAAAACGCCACTATCACAGCCAGCATAGGTTGTGTCGTTCATTGCTCGGATATATGCAGATGAGTGGGAGGAGGTAGGGGCAATTGAACAAAGGATTCATTTAATCAACATAATAATCGTCGCATTTTCATGCGGAAAATGATCGCTTTTCACATCGTCTCACATCTGCGTGTTATTGTATATCTAGCCAACTGTGTTAGATACATGTTCCGCATCTATGTGTCTACACAGATGACATCTTGGTAGCTTTACAAAAGCAGATCCCAACACAATGGTCGAGTACAATGTGAAAATCTGCAAGGATACCTACGCCAACTCCTGTGCTACTCCCCATTCTTCCGTAATCGCATCCGTGAATCCATGTGTTGTACCACTGCTCCATTTATGGCGCGGCATACTTTTTCGTTGACTTTTATTTCTCCTGTTTATCTGCCTTGCGAAAATGATTATTTTCCTTGTCCTTCCGTTTTCATGACACAAGGATCTGGGGAGAGAAAATATAACATCACACTCGCGAGAGGGCTGTCAGTTTGGTGTGTTTCTGGGATTTTCTTGTTTCCTGGACTCTGCGTCACTTCACTTGATGGTGTCACATTCACCTCGTAAAGTCTGTAGCTTTACTCTTAATCGCTCAATTAATCTTTAAAAAAAAATGATAGAAACCTACTGGGTGTCAGTATCTATCATCAGAGCAATCAAGTGCAAACAAAGTCAAGGTATTGCCCACTTAACCATCAACCCCAACATTAAGCCTCCAAATGTCCATAAATACAATCATCACATATACCATGCATCATAGGCAAATCCGCCTCTTAGGTCATTTAATCACTTGACCGAGCAGCGACGCTTCCACTCAGTTGCCCCAAATCAGTTGGTATAACGAAATCAGCTGATTTTCACCCCTCGTATTCGGTTATGCTACAATGGTGAGTGAAGCCGGAAGGTCTGTCTTTACCTAAATTGACAGCTAGTCAGTTCGGAATAACCACGAACCGACAATGGCTGGTGGTTACCGAGTACAAATGTCCTCAATTTGTCGACGACCACTGCGAGCAGTCGACTAGAACTGCCCGGCAAGTTGCAAGTGTCATGCCCGTTCGGTAGGTGCTCATGACACGCTGTATATGGATGCTAATACCATCGAATGGGGGCTTGAAATCAAACGAAAAAAAAAGTTGTAGAGAAAAATCTGGGATTTTAATTGAAAGTTATGAAGTTCCCTCATCACCAGCAGCATCATCGCTATCATGAACGGCCGCAGTCGAAGTGGAAGGCTGAAGTCTACGGATCAAGAGTATTCCCCCATGTGCTGGTAGTTAAGTTAAATGTTTTTGGGGGGGCAAGAGTACATAGTTTGACATTTATTGGTTGTCATGCAAATTGGGCTACGTGCTGTGTCTGGCCCGGAACGGTTGGCTTCTGTTGGGCTACTGCTGATTGTTATTATGTCAGTGAGTGAATGCGTGGGTGAGGGAGATATATTATACTCATGAGTTTGATCTTGATTAAGAGACCATTAATTACGGGACTCAATGAACCGGTATTGCGGCAGGTTGCCTAAAAATAGACGACGTCGACGACATCAACGACATGGACGGCAAACGATAGACGATACTCAGGTTGAGAGCGACGACTGTCAACGATAAGGGGATGCATGCAATTAACCGCGAAATAAAACGTCTAAACGTCGAAGGAGCTGTCGCGTTCGTCATCTGAGGCAATGACTCTCGAATCACGGATCACGACATAACCGCCGATTCATTTCAAGTTTTAATTGGATCGTATCTGTCAACGAAGGCGTACACACGTTCGGGAGGTTGACGTTTTAAAGCAAGCACCCCAAGGGGTGGAAATGAACTTGATGTATACGAGTACCTAGTGAAACGGAAGGAAGCCATGATAGCGTGAGGTGAACGTGAGAATATTCTCAATTGGATTTCATTGAGACGAAAGATTCTGAACGGTGCGCGATGTAAAGACGTGGAATTTTAAATTATATCTTGTCATTATCTTCGTTTCGACTTCTGCACTGCCATCACTGTCTGCTCGATGAGGACGTGAAGAAGTTTCATTTGCATTTGCTGTCTCGATTAACTCAGCTGCGAATGTGATTTGGCCATGAGTTATGGTTCTATTGATCCGTAATAAAATCACTGAAGTTACGGTTATCGATTAGTTTCGGTATTCGGTGTAATTCAAGCCTATCGAAGTATGCCTGGAATTCTGCTTCTACTCATATGTCCTGTCGTTGGTAGTGCTGTTAGTCGTTAAGTATGATCGAGAAACGCAATCAGAAAACTGTAATTATGGTGATGTCGGGAATGGTTGGTAATAAATCGTTTTCACTTGCTGTTCGGGTGGTAGATATTGAATTATCGGCTCTTTCCTCGGGAGACTATCGAGGGAGGGAAGCGAGAATAGCTAAATTGGGCAGGAAATCGGAGGGTGAATAAGATATAACTCAATTTGCTAATCTCTTCCATATTCGGATAGAATGCAGGAATGAGGGCTTTGTGTCTTCTTGGTCTATACAAGGAAACGTGAGATATTCGCAATCAATAAGGATTTAGTTTGGATATTGTTCTATCAAGATAATGGAAGAAAAACAATGGAAGCTTTATTCATCTTTCGTTGGATATTATTACGGCAATGTATCACGATAAGACCCTTCTGTGGACGTTGAATCCATAGGCTAGATATAATATTGTTCCTTTCTGGTGACGTTATGTGTATGAATATTCTTTTTAAGGGGCTTTCGTCTTTAAGTCGCAATTACCAAACGAATTATGCTCTAAAAAGTAAACCAGAGGTGTCGTTTTAAACTCGGCACCAATATTGAATTGTCAGTTTTCGGGTATTATTCCGATGACTATTGATATAAACAAACTTGGAGCTTATTAAATGAGGATATTGACGGATATTTCTAACCTCAGAACGTACTCTTTAAACTGAAATAAAAATATCATCACTTTTCATACAAACGTCGTGTATTTTTGATTGATTTAAAATGACACCTCTTGCTGGATGAGTCTATATATATGTATGTATATTGTAGTATAAACGGTGGCAAAGCGGAGCAATAATTTCTGTTAATCACTTAAGTTGTGTGTTATTTATACGCCATTGCCAACTTCTAATAGTGAATTTCGACAAGCATTTTCGTGCCTGCGTACAACACGCAGTTTTGTCAGTATCCTGCTAAAGAGAAACACCGCAAAATACAACCTCAATGTCCGTTTAACTCCAATCTCGTATCAGTGTTGGAGGGCAGCAGAGGGCATTGAGCCATGGTGCTTTCGGGCGACACTTTTATTTACACGAAACATGTTCAAAAAAAAAAGTAAGAATTTTTTTAAAGGTCCACAGGTCGTATTAGTCTAATTCCTGCCGTATTTGCGTTGTTGAACATAGGCCTCGCTAGCTACTGATCTTTCCCATCTCTCAGGCAAATTCCTTTTCTTTCGAGGCAAACCACTTCTCAACTCAAGGTGTCGCTCAGCGAGCGTGACCCATCGATGAAGACAAATTATAGTCAAAAGGAGCCAGGCCTGGTAATAAATGGTATGGGGTAGAACCTCCCAGTTGAGTGCCTCCTGGTAGTTTCGGATCATTTTTGACGTGTATGATGACACGTTGTCGAGGAAGCTCAGCTTATCGTGTCTTTGTTGATAGTGTGGCCTTTTTCACACAGACTAGGGTGCAATTTGGGTAACATCCAACTGCTACTCTGGTCTCCTACAACTCAGTAACTTCAACAACAACATGACTTAATCTTCTCTTCTGATGCCAAAAACTGCATTATTAACGCCAGTAATCGCTTCTTCTTTACCACTCTATTCACCCTGATCGGCTTTCACTCGATAATCACTTCGCCATTGCCCACTCAGAAAGTATGTATTGACTTGAAATTTGTCAATTGAAACCCTAACACGCACACATCCCTAGATGAAACTCTTGCCCTATTCTATCATATTCGTCCCATATTCGCCACTGCACCTCATATCCACCATGATACACCAAGGAGCTGCAATCCCAGCGCAACAAGAGAAATAAAAGGTGCCAGGCTTACCTTAAATCCCGCTCTACCTCCAATCTTTCTACTTACCTGCAGTCTGACACTGAATTTGCACAATTATGCGAATGTCTCTACCTCCGAAACCAAAGCCGAATGTAATCTTCTCCTAATACCGATCCCAAGAACTTCTACTACTTTATAAATACAAGACAGAACCTAATAACTATATTAATTTTCTCAATAGTTCCTCCAATCATCCGAAAATAGTTGCCAAGTGTCCACTTTGTCCACTTTTTCAGCGAATTACTCCTTTTACTCAGTCCTGCCTTAGTTATCAAGAAAATATGTAACTTAAAGGACAACTACTTGTTTCACCAACCCTCTGCTCCTACACCTGAGGGTCTTATTTAAAAGTTTCATTTCACAGGGCCTCTTTCCTTAGCTTTGGAAAAATATTTGCAGTATGACAATCCACAAGAAAAGAACAAGGTATGCAACTAGTTATGACCCCATCGCTAATCTCTCTTGCATTTTCAAACTCCTTGAGAGTACCGTCTATTTATAATACAATATTTTTTCACTAGAAGCCTATCTTCTTCCTAATTCAAGTTGAGTTCCTAAAAAGTCGATCGACAACCCCTAACCTAAGTTTTTCTTTTAATCCGTGTGTGCACTTGAGGATGGCAAGAAGTAGGTGTTGCTGCCACAGACTTCAGCAAGGCCTTCGACAAAATTTCGCATCAAATCATACTTCTATTTAAGACACCTGCGAGGATGTCAAATCGGATGAATTGCTCGGCCAGCCTTTCTTGCCCTCCTCCATCCTGCCATTCATTTTCACGCTTTTTTTTGCTCAAGTCAAACCCGTCATCTTTGAACCGATGAAATCAATCTTTGCACGTTGTTTCCGATAAAGCACTGTCATCATCGGCCTCCACAAACATTCGATATGATTCTGCAGCAGATTTTACTCGAAATGACTTCCAGCTCATGCAGCGATTCAAGTTAAATATCATCTTTGCATTCGAAACGGTGCTCTCGTATTGATCTACGAAGGTGGTCCGATAAGTACTTAGCTTCACCGCCAGGTGGCCCCAGTATCGCAAGAGCAACTTACTATCGTGTAGTACATTCTAGTAGACGGCTACTGTCGTTTCAACCGGGTCGGACTCGTAGTTTTGTTTTGGCCGCGTGTGGAAACGGGAGTGTCCGCGGATTTTAGAAAAATGGAAAAAGAGCAATATCGGTCGGCGATTCGATTCTTGTTTGTGGAAGGGAAATCGCGCAGGGAAATCAAAATGCGTTTGGATGCTGTGTAGGGTGACTCTTCTCCTTCGATGGTGACCATCAAAAATTGGTTTAACGAGTTTCAACGTCGTCGCACATCGGTTTTTGATGAGCCACGTCCAGGTGCCCCGAAACGGCTACGACGGAGGTAGCCATCGTGACAAAAATCGACGATCTCGTATTGGCAGACCGCCGATTGAAGGTGCGCGAGATAGCTGAGACAGTAGGCATTTCAAAAGATCGCGTGGGTCATATCCTGCGTGAAATTTTGGGCATGAGAAAGCTGTCGGCGCGATGGGTGCCGCGTTTGCTCACTCCGGACAACAAGCGCAACCGTGAGACCACTTCAGAGCAGTGTTTGACGCTGTTTAAGCGCAATCCGAAGGAGTTTCTGCGTCATTTCGTGACAGTCGACGAAAAATGGATCCACTGGTACACACCCGAACCCAAGGAACAATCGAAACAGTGGACTTCACCCGAAGAACGTCGTCTGAAGAAGGCGAAGACTGTCCCATCGGCCGGAAAGGTGATGGCCACCGTTTTCTGGGATTCACAAGGTGTGGTCTACATCAACTACCTGGAGAAGGGCAAAACGGTCACAGGGCTGTACTATGCCAAATTATTGGGCCGATTCGACGCCGAATTGAAGAAAAAACGGCCCCACTTGGCGAAGAAAAAAAGTGCTCTTCCAGCATGATAACGAATCGGCTCACACCTCCGCCCTCGCCACGGCCAAATTGGTCGAATTGGGCTACGAACTGCTGCCCCATCCACCGTATTCTCCAGATTTAGCCCCGTGCGACTTCTTTTTCTTTCCAAACTTGAAAAATTCACTCGCCGGACAGAAATTTCAGTCGAACGAGGAGGTCATCGCCGCCACGGAGACCTACTTTGCAGACCTCGAGAAAACGTATTTTTCAGACGAGTTAAAGTAGTTGGAGCATCGCTGGGTCAAGTGTATCGAGCTAAAAGGAGACTATATTGAAAAATAAATCGCCATTTCTCCAACATTTTTGTTTTTCTTTTGTAGGCTATGTACTTATCGGACCACCCTCATATCTCTCCACACAAACGATTTCATCACCGGCAACCAATAGAAATAACTCTTACCGGATATGGGAGGGTGGGAGGACTTAATTCCTAATGGATCTCTGTCCACTCTGCACTACCAGAGGTAAACTAGTTCAAGAAACCAACGACGAAACAAGGCAGGTAGAAGTATAGGTAGTATGGTCGACAATAAAAAGTGTGTTCCTAGCGGAAAGCTAGGCTTATCAAAACGAAAGCATTGGTTCGACGAAGAATGCGAGAAAAACCTTTTTACTAAGACCTTAAGCTCTGGAAAAAGCGTACAAAACATCAAACCCTACGAAAGGAAGTCAGCCATCACCTTTGGGATAAAAATGGCAACGAAAAAAGGTTCCTAAAGTTCAGGAAGAGTGTGCAGCTAGAAACACGAACGCAATATGTGCGGGAGTAAACGCGGTACGAGAAGGATACCAGGAGAGATCAGGATATATTTGCAACAATAATGGGAAGCTCCTTCCGGAAAACGAAAGAGTCACAGCCCAATGGGGGAGATATTTCGATTGCAAGCATCAATGGAATACGATGTTATCCACAAAGCAGGCATGTGGATAGAATTGGCCAACCATCAAGGAAGTAAAGGAAACAATCCATCGACTTATAGAATAAAAAGGCCGCACGAATGGACTGAATACAATCGGAAATAATAAAATAAGCTGGAAGTGAATTAACAGAGAAGTTACATGGGCTCGTCGCAACTATATGGCACAATGAAACTATCCCCGGGAAATAGAAAAACTCGGTCATCATTGGGATGCCGGTTCAATGGGCTGTGAAATATTCTCTTAAAGAGATTGACATCGCACGCTAAAAACGACGAGTGACTAGATTTTCACTCTAAGACAGCTTTTGTAAAACAAATGGGAATACTACGAAATGGTACATCAATTAATGGTAAATTTTAAAAAGGCATATGACTCTATAAACCGATAGAAAATGTATCATGTCCTTGTAAGGCTGGGATTCCCGAAAAAGTCGGTGAAACTGATACAAGCCTAAAGAGAAAGAAAGAACAAGTTGAAGTGCGAAATGTCTTATCGGAAACATTTGAGATATGTGACGGAGTAAATCAAGGAGATGCCTTGTCACCACTTCTTTTTATTTTAATAGAATGACATTCGTTCTAGTCGTTGTCGATCTGAACTTGCTAATAATAGCAGGGAAGGAAGTAACCTTAAAAGTAAATGAAGAGAAAACCAAATATAAGGTCGTTACATATGAAGTTGCCGATTTTTGTGTAGAAAGTTAAACAACGCTATTTCAAAAATGAAGAAGGTTTATTCCAAAAACTAATCTCTCTTTTGAAGAAATCGTTATTCTTTCGGGCTAAAAAGTCCTTGAAGTCCTGTTTTATAGCATCTGGGCTTATGAATTGTTTATTTTGTAAGTGACTGTCCAAGCTTCGGATAAGGTGGTCATCGGTCAGGGATAAGTCTGGTGAGTAAGGCGAATGAGGCAAAACATTATAATTCAACTCCGCCAGCTTCAGGAACATCGACTGTACAGTATGTGGTCTTGCGTTGTCATGCAGCAGTATGGGACCATGCCTATTTACCAGTGATGGCTGTTTTCGAAGCAATTTGTTGTACGACTCGGCCCTGGTTGTTTCTCCGCGTTTGAGAAAGAAATAATGGACAACTCCCTCACTCGACCACCGTCGTCACCGTTACTCTTTTGGGGTGTAAGTCCGCTGGGAAGCTCACCCACGTATACCCATTCTCCCGACCTCTTCCGATTATCTTATAGGATCCACTTTTCGTCGCAGGTGACGATGCGATGCAAAAAAGGATCCATACGATGTATGTTGGTCAAAGAGATTGCAACCTCCAAATGTCGTAGCATATTCGCTGGTGTTAGGAAGTTTTTTAGCTTTCCGATGGTGGAAAGGTGGGTGGCGACTTATGGTTGCAGTTGATACTTTGAATCTTGCAGCAAGGCTAAGAACAGTCGTAGCTGGATTTTCTTCAATAGCTGCTGCCAGGTCTTCATTATTAATGACATTTCCTGGTCTACCCCTTGCCAAATTTTCGAGCGAAAAATCTTCTTCGCTGAACTTGATAAATCAATTTCGAACAGTTCTCTCACTACACGTACCCAAACAAAAAGCGTCGTTAATTTCTCTAGTCGCTACGCTCATGTTTTTTTTTGTAATTGAAAAAGGAAAATTGCCCTTAAATTTGTTGTTGAAAGTATTCTCTATGTAAAGTCAACTCAATAAGCTGATAGCGTAAATTAATTTTTACCATCATAAAGATTAAAATGGACTCTTTTCTTAAAAAAAAAGTTTATTTTCAATTTCTTTGCACAACTCCCGCCAAAACGATCGCTTAAGAATGATCGATAGGTCGGTAATTTGATATGTAAGGGCCTCATATATGGTCACTGACCAACTTGGATCGACCCAAACCTCGGTCCTCACTGTACTGGATAAATGCTATGAGAAAGCGGACGAATTCAAGTATCTGGATACTATATTTGGCAGTTAATAAAAAGTGATATAAAGATCGAAATAAATAAAAGGCTGCATATGGGCAACACGTGATTTTCGGGATGAAGGGATTATTCAAAAGGTGCAATGTTAAAATCCGCATTAATAAAACCTTATGGAAATGCCAGTTACACTTTGCAGATGTGAAACCTGGTCTCTAACTAAGAAGGAGGAAAATAGATTTCCGGTCTTTGAAAACAACATCTTAAGGAGAATCTATGGTGGAGAGCAGAACAGGCGAAACAGGCGAATGGATAAAATAACACAATCAAGAACTCAAGAAACTCTATTTAGCCCCAAGCATTGACTAAGTAATTAAATTACAAAGACTAGAATGGGCAGGACACATAGAACGAATGGACAGTGGACGAAAAGTCAAACCAATAATGAAAAGGAAACCAGAGAAAAAGACAACCAGGAAGGCCGTGGGAGGATAATAATAGGATGGCCTAGAAAAAATGAGATAGAACAGCGAAACATGGAAGGATCACACTCATGATAGGGAAGGGTGCCCCTACGAGCACCTTGCCGAAGGGTGGTCAGCGAGGATCTGAACTTCCAAGTTTCAATCAAGTTTCAATGACCTGTACTAATAATGATAGTCACACATACTCGTGCAGTATCAAAATGAATTAAATGAGATTGTATGGAACTCTTAAGATGGATTCGAATGCTTTTTTTTTTTTTATAATTCGTGCAGGTTCAAGAGTGTTCGCTTTTATGGTATTTGCCACACAACCTGGACGGGGTGCAGATGGTTTGGGTCGAAGATCACTACTCTCAGGGGGTGGTTGTCCTAGATAGGATTTGAGAGATTCCACTGAATTTGCGTTGGTTGTAGTTCACAGTAACTTTTTTGTTTCCATGTCATTAAGGTGTTGTATTGGAAAGTCACACACAGAGTATGCATTTTGAGTTGATCTTATGCTGCGAGTGTTATGCCTTCATCAGCACTTTTTGATCATCTCTCATTCACAACTGATGTTGTTGCACTGTTTTTCCGCATAGGAGTTGTTCTTGACTATGGACGGACTTGAACTCCAGACCTTCGGCTCAACAGTTGGTAATGATTACCATTGCACCACGACCACCCCGAATATGTTCGAATGTTTGTAGCTAGTGTACAGCAGAAAGACCTACAAAATTAATCATACAATTTCGTTTTTGAATAACTTTTTTTACTAAGCAAAAAAAAATGATTTTGAGTGATGGAAATCTTTACTTAGACCTTTATAATTTTTTGTGTTACCTGGAAAAGATGATATCCGTCAAGTGGTTGCCACCAGTGTCGATACGCATTTGTACCCGTTTTATCGTATTTTGAATGAATTTCCGCAAGATTACCGGTGATAACTCTTCGCATTCCTGTCGAATATTCTCCTCAAGGGCTGCGATTGTCTGAGGCTTATGGGCATTAACCCGCGACTTCAAATAGCCCCAAAGAAAGAAGTGTGGAATGGTTAAATCGGGCGACCTCACTGGCCATGCCAAATCGCCAAAACAGGAGATTACGCGACCAGGAAATGCTTCCTTCACAATATCCATTGTGGCTCGTCCTGTGTGTGCGGTTGCACCGCCTTCTTGAAACAGAAACCAAGCGGCGCTCGTCCAATTCCGGCAGTAAGATGGCGTTTATCATAGCCCTGTAACGTTGGCTAGTAGCCGTGACCGTATTGCAGATGGTGTCTTCAAAAAAATGCGGCCCAATCACTCCTCCCGCGTGAACGCCGCACCACACAGTAGCTCTGGGTGGATGTAATGGCTCTTGGTGCATCACACGCGGATTTTCAGTGTCCCAGAAATGAGGATTTTGCTTACTGACCTAATGCTTAAGCGGAGATGCGCCTCTCGCTCATGATGATTTCCGATACAAAATCGTCCCCTTCGTTGTTGGGATTAAGGATGGCTTGTCAGTAATTCGCACGCGAATGACGGTCGCTGTAGCGTCCGTCTGCTGATGCCCAATTGCGCCGCCCCTCGACGTTATATCGGCAACCACTGCTGCGATGTTATCGGCCCTGTGTATCCAGTCTGTACGATTCGAGTAGCTAAATGCAGGAATGTTAACCCAGTTAGGAAATCTACATCGAAATCTATGCTGCGCTAACACCACCGACTGATTATTGGCCAAAAAATTTACACAATTATTGCACGTTCTTGCGGAGTATAGGGCTCCATTGCTTGTCTGTTTGTACACTGCAGAAACCAGGACAAGACGTTCGTCTTTCGTACGTCTTTCTCCCCGACACCCTGAAATTTTTAATGAAATCCAGGTTCGTAGCGACAAAACAAAACACACGAGCTCTATCCCTGAATGCGTGTGAGCTCATTTCATTTTACCGCAGTGTACTCCCGCCATACACACTCTTGGAATTATAACAATGTGCGTGATTGTTGACATAATTTTGACAAACCCTTGGGTGCCCACGTGCTTGCCACAGCTTGAAGGCAAAATGTAATATACTGCGCGAGGCAAAGGAGTACGCCGATTGGAGATTAGAAACAGAATAATTTATTTCACATATGTACATGTTAATAACAGTTTGACATTTTACGAGAGTGTTACCAGATGTATCAAATACTTCAATAAATGCTTTGCTATAAATACACATGGTGTAACGAATATACATGGTATAACACAAAAGTCGGCGGCCATTTTAAGTGGTACGTCTCATTGGTGATTTCTGGTATATTGTAACGGTCTAGTTCACAGATGTCAAATATGATTGACGTTCGACGTCATTTGTAAAAATTATAACATCTTCCGATAGGATGATTAATTTTGCGCCACCTTGTAGATATATGTAAGTACATCTCAGTAGTAGTGATGCTAAGTGAATAGACGTGTTTTTCATTTGCTCCCACCGTAAACCACTCTTTTCACCAGTTCATTTTATCTTGTGGTCAAAGTTATTTTTTAAGGGCAAAAATTGCGGGCGATTTCACCCTAGCTCTCAAGTTAAACAGTGCGGCAATTAAAACCTTGGTGCAAATATTTAATTTTTTACAATGTCAACCACACGCCAACAAGCGCTTAGAGGCAAATCTGCCATGGTTTCATTGTCAACACCCGACAAATCCGTTGCTGCTGCCAATCCAATGAAACTAATTTCTCCAACCATTAAACCCTGCGAAAAAGCACAACCCCTTCATGCGCAATTTCGTGAAATCGAAGCAAATTTAATAAATAAATTTAAAGTCTTGCTGAAAGATTTCGAATGCAATTTTAACAAGAAATTAAGCGATGCCATATCTTCTCTTGAGGTAAGAGTACAGCAATTCGAACGAGAAACTAGCGCACTCCGAGAAGAAAACAAAAAAATTAGAGAAGAACTAGCTGATCTTCAGAGAAAAGAGCGGCTCCGTGACGTTATTGTACGTGGCATCCCACTACGATCTGGCGAGAACCCCTCCGCTATTGTAAAGAGCATCGCTGATAAACTCCATCATCAAATTTCTCTGCACTTTGACGCATTCCGTCTGAAATCTAAGTCAACAGGAGATCATTGTCCGCCTCTCTTCGCATACGGAGCAACGTGCATTGCTTGCAGCCTTCCGCGAGAACGGTGGTCTAACATTGGAACAGATCGATGTAATCTCTCAAACGCCGGATGTCAGCAAAAATGTCAGCAAAAACGTCTGCAAACGGATTTACATAAATGAGAGCCTAACAGTGGAAAATAGTTCCTTACTACGTCATGCCCTTCAGTTGCGAAAAGAGGGAATAATTTTTTCCGTAAGAACTCGAGATGGTTTGGTCTACGTTAAGAAGAGCCGAGATGACACCGAGACGAAAATCATTTCAACAACTAAACTCTCTTAAAAGCTTTGATGATGTAAGCCATGATATCCACCCTTATTACCAACTCATGCTGGAGCATTGATCGACTAAAGAAATTATGATGAAAATTAATTCATGTATGTTTTATCTTTTAAATTTGTTTATTCTAATTTTTCCTTATTTTATTTGCATTAATTTTATAAATAGACCATCAAGTGTGTTATTCTTTGAGTGTTTGATTGATCTTGGTCATATTTTGTTATTTCTATTCTTGTTTGTTTACAAGTATAATATTTGTGTTCAAAAGGTTTCAATATGTTTTGGGGGAGAATCACTGAGATTTTATTTCACTTCTGTTTTTCTGTTTTATTCAATTATATGGATGATTGTAATATGCGTATAATGGATGGCGTGCACAATGTAAGCAACGGCCTTATTATGCTTAACATTTTTTCAAATCGATGTTCTGGTTTGAGAGTTTGTCACATAAATGTACAGAGTCTTAAACCTTGTATAGATGAATTTAGAGAATTATTTTCTTCGCAGCAGGTTGACGTAATATGTGTTTCTGAAACTTGGCTGGTTCCTGGAAGTGAATACTACGACGGCGATAGCGACGAGCTTGTAGATCTTTTTGGCTACAAAATTTATCGCAGTGACAGGCCCACGAGGGGGGGTGGGGTTGCAATTTATTGCAAATGTTGCTTTAAGTGCGATATAATTAAAAAGAATGCGACTTCATCCAGCGTCGAATTTTTGTTTGTTGAAATCTCTGATAATTATCAAAAATGTCTTATTGGCTGTGTATACGTCCCACACCGTGATACTGTTCTTACAGAATTAGAGATTGAATTGTCCCACTATAGCCTGCGATACCAAAATATATTATTATGTGGAGATTTTAATAAAAATCTGTTGGAAAATGATGTTAAATCAAGTTCGATGAAGGATTTCGCTGTAAACAGTGGTCTTAGTATCACACATAACGATGTGCCTACGCA
The DNA here is from genome assembly GCA_958301585.1 of Merodon equestris. Classification (NCBI taxonomy): domain Eukaryota; kingdom Metazoa; phylum Arthropoda; class Insecta; order Diptera; family Syrphidae; genus Merodon; species Merodon equestris. The sequence continues at coordinate 41,185,343 of OY284415.1, forward strand.
TTTCAGAGCTGGCTGCCGTCCTTCGCTCTTGGACTATTTTTTAACAACAAACGAAAGCTTAGTAATGTTTTATGAGCAATTATCGGTACCGGGTTTAAACTCTCCCCATGATTTAATTTTTCTAACCTATGACATCCACTTTAATATTCATCAGGCACCTAGAAAACTGAGATACAGAAATTTCAATAATATTAATCTGGAGGCCTTGCACTGCGAAGCCTCAAATTACCCTTGGGACTTGTGTTGGAACCTTTCAGACATCGACAATAAAGTCGCATTATTCGAGTCTATGGTCACAGAGCTTTTTGACAAATATGTCCCTGTAAAAGAAGTTCTTGTAAAGAATCCTAGACGCCCTTGGTTTTCGTTAGAGGTAAAAAAGCTTATGAGACTTCGCGACAAAGCTTATCACAGATGGAAAACTTTTCCTTCACCCGGTAATTGCACCACCTTTGTTAAATTGAGAAATAGAACAACTGCTGAAGTGCGTAGAAGAAAACAGCTCTTTTACACTTCTAAGCTAAACGTCAACTTAAGTAGCCACGATCTTTGGAAAAACCTGCGTAAACTCGGTATTATACATAAAAAAAAATGTTCCCAAAATATCCATATAAGTCCAAATTCACTAAACAATTACTTCGCTTCGGCAGGTTTACCCAAACCGTCTACTTCATCCACTGTACCGGATATAAATCTATCATCTAATGTCAACTATTGTTGTCCAGGGTTTTCAGGGCCGAAATTCGTATTCAAAACGGTAAATAGCATTGATGTTATATTTGCCATCAGATCTGTTAAGTCCGATGCCATAGGGTTGGATGGAATATCGTTAAAATTTCTTAAGCTCATACTCCCTTTTTTGATCGATACTCTAACCCATATATATAACAGCTGCCTTACCAAATCCTGTTTCCCCTCAAACTGGAAGTTTGCTAAAGTAACACCAATTCCAAAAAAATCAAATCCTACAGATTGCTCCGTTTTTCGACCAATTAGCATTCTCTCTGGGTTATCGAAAATTTTTAAAGTAATCATTAAAGGCCAATTACAAGCACACATTGACACCCACAACTTGATTAGTCCGCATCAATCCGCGTATCGAAAAGACCACAGTTGTACCACCGCATTGATCAAAATAGTTGACGATATTCGTCAAAATTTCGACAAATCTGAAGTTACCTTGCTTTGCCTTTTGGATTTTTCAAAAGCATTTGATTCGGTAAATCACAGCAAACTTTGCAATAAACTCTTTTTCAAGTACGGTTTGGATAAAAAAGCAGTTGAATTGATAGCGAATTACCTTAGCGAGAGATATCAACAGGTTTCTTAATGCTTCACATTCGACGTGGTGTTCCACAAGGCTCAATTCTTGGCCCGTTACTTTTCGCCTTATTTATAAATGACCTTTCTTCCATTTGTAAGCACACCTCCGTACATTTATATGCGGATGACGTACAAATATATAAGGCATCCCCGCGATCAAAAATTGGAGAATGTGTCAGCAGGTTAAATGAGGATTTGAAAGCAGTACATAATTGGGCTATTTCCAATGATCTGATACTTCTTCTTCTTCTTCTTTTCCTTTTTCCGGCGTTGTTATGGTCAGAAGTGTAGGACCATAACCTTCCCACTTAACTGCATTCCTACTGGTCCGCTTGTGGGGTCCGCCGGTTTGACCTCAGAAAGTAGCGGCAGGCTTCCCGGTTTGGGATTACTTCATCGCTGAGGCCAATCAAATGCTGGTGTTTTTGCATTTGTTTGCATCAATTGTTTTTCGGCCTGCCGTTTTTTTTTTTTTTTTTTGTGACACGGGCATGCTCCAGATTTTTTTGTTTGATCTTACTCTTACAACACCGGTGATCTCCAGTCGTGTCAGCCCACTGATTTGCATGCACACTTGTGGGGCAGTTTAATGGTGGTATATGTGTCCCTAGGCTCACCTTGGTGTTTTCAAAATTGCCTAGATGTGATTTTTGTTTACCTTTGTTTTAGTCGCCTTTTACGACAAGCGAGAGGTATCGCTGCAGGGATATTCTTAACCCGTCCCTGCACGGGTTTTCCAATGATCTGATACTCAACCCTAAAAAATCAGTGTGCTTACCTATTGGCAAGAACGTCGGTGCTGTTGACGAATACCCACATATATATTTATCTGGAGAAAAGATTATTTTTTCAAACAAAGTAAAAAATCTTGGTATAGTATTAAACACCTCTCTGTCAGCAAACGAACACATTAACATAGTAGTAAAAAATATATATTCTGGACTGCGCATGTTGTGGACATCTGCTTGCTATACTCCGATTAAAATTCGGTTGAAATTGGTAAAAACTCTGCTGGTACCTCAATTAACCTATAGCTGTTTAATCTATAGCAACCTCGATTCGATATCGTATAGAAAATTAGAACTCATTTTTAACGCTATGATTAGATATGTTCATCATCTAAAAATATTTGACCATATTTCGATGTTTAATATGTCTATTTTAGGATGTCCGCTGCGAACATTTTTAAATTATCGAACCTGTCTTTTCCTAGGAAAATTAATATCTCAAAGAAAGCCAAAGTACCTTTACCAAAAGTTGCAGTTTCCTAGTTCTTCTAGAACTGGTAATATAATTCTCCCAATTCATTATTATTTAGAAAGCAGCCGTTTGTTTTTTGTTCACGCTATCAGGTTGTGGAATTCTCTGCCATGCACCATTAAACGTATGGGAGGGTCAAGGGATTTCGGTGCTTCTCTGTTCAATCATTTTAGAAATCTGTAACGCGGACTGGACACACAAATATTTTTATAAACCAAATAATTGGTCTTAAAATTAATAAACACACTTGTTACTTTATTTATGTTTATTGTTAGTCTATTTAAAAATTTCAAATCTGTATTATATTCTTATTATTCTTCCTCTTTCTTCCTTCATGTATTAAGTACTGTTATGTTTTTATATTTATCGCCATTATGTATTTCCGTTCCTTATGTACTAGCAAAAGAACTTGGTTCTTAATTGTACGAAACCACTGTATGTCAAATAAAAATATTTTCTCATAAGATAAGATAACATCCCTTTTTGATGCCTGCATTCAACTGCCCTAGCTTTTCCATTTGCAAGTTCGAGTAGTTTCTTGACGGGGGATTAGAGGTGGCAAATAATATTAATATTGGTGTTGGAAGCTATCGTAGGTCGTCGCTTATAGCAGACGCAACATCGACCGCGTTATCAATGGCTATCCTCGGAATGTTTTTTATCCCTTCTACAATATCCGCAACGCGGTTGTGGAAACCAAATTTAAGACAACTTTTTTGCTCAATAAATTCAGACGTTGTAAAAGTTATCAAAATCACTTTTGACAGTTCACAATACACAGACGTAACTATGCAATCAATGGAGATAATGACATGACATTTGACATGGACGTCAATGACTGTTCTACCTACCAAACTATCAAAAAATATTGTAATTGGAAAATCACTTTTAATTTTGATCACAGCAGCATGTATGCTGTTAAAGTCATACTAAAAAGAAAGCTAAATGCTTTCAGGAACCCAAATCCTTCAGCAATGCGACAAATACAATATATACCTTCAAAAACATGAAACTTCCGTAATGTGTAGAGCAAGCCACGCATTTAACCTAATTAATAGCTAAATCCTGTCTATCAATTGCGAAAAATTAAACACGTGCCCGAGTCATCCTATTCTTCACTCCAAACGCCACGTGTTTTAAAAAAAATTCCCCTTCATCAATAGTCATTCACAACAATTTGGAAAAGCCAACGAATCGTGAAAAGCATTCCTACAGACAAAACGAAAATTTCTCGACTTATTGCCTGGCAAAATTGTTACAATTCAATCCAATTACAATAGAATCCAATAAATTCCACTCCTTCCCGTCATCTCCTCTTCATCGTGTTCCATGTCCTTTGAACCAGAACGACATTTACTGTCACTTGCCGTCATTTCAGCCATCCATCGCTGCCATAACATAAATACAAAAAGGACGAAAAGGAATATAAAGATGAAGATGAAAACTTCCTGGAGCCCTCCTTGGTATTTAGAGCGTTTTCGTATATACTCATATATTGGATGCCATAGGACCTTATTTCATTTTTCATCGTTAAACTCACACAAATCGAATGAAGAAAAATATAAAAAATCGAAAGGAAACCAAGTGGTATCCACCCGGTTGAGGTCACTGACTACATGTCACCACATGGTTATTGGACTCCTACTCCAACTGCTACTGCTCCATCCTTCTCCATTCCGTTTCCTTGAGGTTTCTCAAAAAATCAAAGCGTATTGACTAGGATACTGAACAGTAAAAGGAGAAAAAAAAACTGTACATTTATCCAAAAGGACGAAGTATAAAAGCATTTGTGGCCAACGGGAAAGAAGGAAATAAAGGGGCAAAAAAAAACACAAAATCAATGAAGCGTTCCTTTCAATTCTTCGACCAAAACACCAGACCCAGCCCGAACAAAGACTGTATCCCTTTAACCCTTATATTACTCGCCCCCAACACCCGTCAAAATGCTGCTACATAGCGAAAGTCCCCATCCCCTTCGAGGAGGAGTGAGTGCCTTGTCCGGCTTTACTCCAGATTCCTTCATCATTTTATTCTCTCTTTTTTTTTCTCTCAGTTTGCAAATATAATTTTCTACTCTCACAATGAAAACAGTCTAAGAGAGTTGCGGCAATCGGGAATGGTCCTTATCCCTATTCTGTTGAGCTTCCTCAATTTTTTTTTTTTTTTGGTTTCTTAAAAAACACAAACTCTGCACTTGTGCACCGCACTAGACAGAAAATATAGGCTTTCGCTGCATTCCGTGGAAAAATATTGCTCACAACCAGCTACCATTCAATTCCAAGAGCAAAAGCAGGATGAAAACAGAAATGCTGGAAAGCGATACAGGGAAATCGGTCAAGCCTCGCAGTTTTCGTAGTTTCAATAAGGCCGCCATAGTCGTCGTTGCTGCAAAAAGGAACATTCAATGGAGGCAGCACGGTGAAGGATAATAACAACAAAGAGAAAAGTCGTCCATCGCACAATTGTGGCACTATGCTGATTGCTGCCATAACCTACTTTTCTCAACTCTCCCCTCACATCACTTCCCTCTGGTTTTAGCTATCCTTCTGGTCGTTGAGAATAGAGGAAATCGGATTGCAACAAATCTATTTTCCTCGGCTTTTATTATCCTGAAACCCTACTACAGAGAGAGAGGGAGAGGACAAAAAGGATGAAGGCATCTAAAAAATGAAAATTCACTTTAAATTGAAAAAACCCAGGACAGTGCGGATATGACGACGGCACTTCCTCTTCTACTCGCTTCTTCACTCCTTTGTCCTTGTTATTTTATTTCTGCTATTTTTGTTGGTCCTCCTATTGTTAATGTGAATTAGCGGAAGCGTATGGAATGAATGAGATTAAAATTGTCGAATGGAGTTTCTGCTGCAGAATTGCCGGCAGCAGCCACTTTCAGTCTGTTGGCCGTAGTCATTTGTAATTTGCTAATAAGAATCCAGGATAAAGGATGTGAATGCATGCGAGTGGATTTATCATTTCAATTAGAGTTTAATCGAATTTACATTCCACTTGTACAGATCCACAATAGAGTGGGATTGGATATGGTGGGTAGTGGTTGATATGGTTCACTAATGTTGGTAGACCTTTTGCCATAGAATTGTGGCTTTATTGAGTGATTAGGTGGGACTATTCATCGACCTAGATTTCAAACATGAATTCATGCTAAGACCGTGAGATTAAATTATTATATTTTGAGCTATTCCCTCCGGGTAGTTGGTGTATATGCTGAAGAGTGGTTCAAGTTACAGCGGGATGCTGTCCAAACTCAGTGTCTTTGTCAGTTCTTATCAATTCACAACGGAGCTTTGAAAAAATAAATTTTTAAGCTTAAAAAAACACCATCGACTTTAAGGATTCAAAGCAAATAGGAGAAAGAGGAACAAACTAATTAAAATTGTACTGTGTTGGGACATCTTTAATAAATTTTAGTCCTGGGGGTGGTAGTGGTGCAATGGTAATCATCACCGACTGTTAAGCGGAAGGTCTGTAGTTCAAGTCTGACCATAGCCAAGAAAAATTCCTATACGGAAAAAAAAACCCATGCAACAACACCAGTTGTGAATGAGAGATGATCAAAAAATGCTGATGAAGGCATAACACTGGCAGTATAAGATCACTTCAAAGTTCATACTCTGCGTGTGCATTTCCAATATAAGATCTTAATGGCATGGAATAAAGTTACTGTAAAACTACAAACAACGCGACAAATTCAGTCGAATCTCTCGAATCCCAAGACAACCACCCCCGGAGAGTAGTGAACGAACATCTTCGACACAAACCATCTGTACCCCGTCCAGGTTGTGTGACAAACATCAAAAGAGCGTAACTCTTGAACCTGCACGAATTATAAAAAAAAAAAAAAAAAAAAAAAAAAAAATAAGTTTTAGTCTCTATGAAACGCCAATTATTTATTTTGCTGCTCTGTTCATTAATTCTTGTTTAACTTTGCTGTTTTGTTTGATTAATGTTTGTGAAAGTTACCCGAGAAAGAATTTAATTAAATTCTGCTTGTTTTCAAAAAAGCTGGGAAATCTGAGTATGACAAGCAAATGGCCTAAGAGGATCACCGAGAGATGGACTCTATGCTCAGGAGGCTAACTAAACATTACTGGTTGAGAAGATTTGATTTTTGTAGACAGCTCAACTGGTTCAGTATGCTGCTGTAAGCCTTTATGTCGAGCTCCTTTTTTCAGGATTCAAGATTTACTGAAAACTCTCTCCCATTTAACTAACAAGAGTATGATATGAAACGAGATAGACGCTAGGCAAGGATAGGCAAGGAAGCAGTCAATTCCTCGCCATGTACAAGAACTCGGCTTACTTAAGCTTAAACGCAAACTTAAACTTGGCGAAATTTGCATCGGGACTTGGGCCTGCAACTGTACAAGCTCCAACTGAAACAGGAGCTCAAATTTCATGGCCATAGACAACGCTGTTTGTTCGCTAATTGGGTTTCGGACCTTTTGGAAGAGGACCCCAATTTTGACCGAAAAATCACCTCAAGCGAGGTATCGCATTTTTCGATCAATGACTGATCTGTCCCCGCTAGACTTTTTTCATAGTCATAGAATTGGAGAACGATGTTTTCTGACGAGGCGCATTTTCATCTCGGCGGCTACGTTCGCAAACAAAGTTGCCGCATCTGGGACTCGGAAAACCCGCTCGTTATCGTCAAGAAGTCAATGCATCCACAGGGAGTGACAGTTTGGTCCAATGATGGTGGTGGAGTGGTAGCATCATTGTACCATTTTTCTTCGACAATGAGGCTAAGAACAACGTTTCGCTCAACGGTGGGCATTACAGAGCCATGTTAACCGACTTTTTTTTTACTGAAATTGAAGACATGGATTTGGACGACCTCTGGTTCATGCAAGATGGTGCGCCATGCAACACAGCCCATGCCACAATCGATCTTTTGCGCACCAAATTCCCAAATCGTGTTATCAGCCGTCTTGGCGATGTCGATTGGCCGCCTCGGAGCTGCGATTTGACCTATTTGGACTTTTTTTTGTGGAGAACCGTGAAGGACGGATGTTATGCCAACAATCCGAAAACGATTCAAGCACTTAAGGTCTATATCATCCAAGCCATCCGTGAGCTACAGCCCGAAATCATCAACAAGGTCTTGGAAAATTGGGGTGACAGAATGCGCTACTGCGAAGCCACCCGAGGCAGCCACTTGAACGACATTGTATTTTATAAGTAATGGGAGTATTACTTTTTACAATTTAATTTTATTCATTTTATTGCATTTTTAAAAAGGAACTTGTACTTGGCCCGCCCTCAACTTGTTCAAAGATTTCAAAGCGAATAAAGCGGTCTTTGCTCCTTCCCAGTAAATAGTGAATTATCGTTTCGAAAGTTGCGGAAACTTCATTTATATAAGGTGTCCACAGGCTGACAGTGCAGCATACTACCTTCCGATAAGTATCTCACTCCTGGGCAACGTATAAGAACATGGAAAAATGCTTGTAACATCAAAAAAACCATCGAAACGACTGACAAGTCTACAGTTTTTAAATAAGCCAGTCACTCTTAATATCATCTGGCACCGATGTAACTATACATCAAGGACAACTGCTCAGAAGGACGTCCAACTGGTATCCACTTGCACTTAATTACAAGCATTGATAAATGGGAAAGACCGTACTGGTCTACTGAACCTGTCACTTCTGCTCGTTTCAGCCAGTACAAATGATGGTGGCACTCGCATCGTTATCCCGGCTCTTGGTTGTACATATATATCAGAGGGCTGGGACGGTTATAGGAAACGCCAAATTCGAGTGTTCTTTAGCCCAGAATTGCTCTTGCATCCCTCCTTCGTCTGGTTTTTCTTGTTTTATTTTCATTTCCGTTGTTAGTCCTTAACAAACAGAAAATAATTGTGTTCAGCTACTACGGGCATAACTAGCCATGTGTCAGACTCTTCAACACTTCGGGCTGCTGACCTTTCACGTAACGCTTGACTCGCTCGAACAGGAGCACGAGATGATGGGGCTGTATTGTATCCTTTTTTCAATTTGTATCCATTGTAACTGGATCGATTTATCTTTGGTGGGCTCGGAATACACAAAAAAAAAGGACATAATTGAATTCGGGGATAGTTTATTGGTTTATTTGGACACAAGTCGACGTCTTGGTTTTATTTTTCTTTTCTCAACTACACCTTCTACCTCGGATTTTTGTCCTCCCACAAGCATAGTATAAATGTCCTTTCAGTAATGAATAACAGAAATAAAACGTCCTCAGACAGTAGGGAATCCTTTCCTTCACTGCAATGAATGACGAATTCCCATTGCTACTATCGCTCCTGGGTAGAAATGCTTTATCCTCCCCTTCCTACCCCACCGCTCATTCGTTCATCGTCATTGTACCCATATGGAAGATGTAATGGACGGGAATAGGAAGGGAACACTTTTCCACTACTCTCCTATAGCTCCAGGACTCATCATATACACACTCGTCTCCTCATGTATGGAATACTCGTACGTTTGACAGAAGCGTTTCATCTTGCCGGAGTGAGAATCGGAGGAGAAGGATAAGAAAGCGAAAAAGGAGAATGTCACCACATAAAATAATGGGAAAAATGGAAGACAACGAGAATAGGAGCAGAAATATTAAACAAAGGATACACCGAATCAACATGCTTAGGGATGTGTTCGAGCTGAACCGAATCCCCAACATGGCCCGAGTATCCTTTTGACTTTGTTGTTAGTTATTTTTACTTTTTTTTTCGCTTTGGGATGTTTTTTTGTGTTACGTTCTACTCTATCCCCCGATCATACTGGCCGTTGTCGCAACCACGCTGTTGTTGTAGTGTTTTTGTTAGTTTTTTACTCCAGAGGCAAGGGAGTATAAGAGGTTAACGGCCGTCGACCGTCATCCTTCTGCCTGCACCTGAAGGTGCACAACTAGACAAGCTATCACCCATACACCCGGAGAAGCACACTTGCCCTCATCTATAAGCTGCAACGTAATTTTCATTGTTTCTTTGAGTTGCTTAAATGGTTTCAGAGGCAATTCCAGAAATAGAGCATAACCATCATCCATGCCATGCTCTGCATCCTGATGGGATGGGATTAAGGATCGAATAGTCTAATACGGCTACAATGTATCCCCATTCGTGTGTTGCATACGAGTGAACGAGAAGGTGATTAAGGGATGGAATATCTCTCAAGATTGATTCTGTTTGCTGAGTATATTTACTGATGGGCGAGAGTGAAGCGTAGCGTCTTGGGGTCTCGACGACTTTGTGGGCGGCTTTGACTTTGTTGGTTTTGAAGTTCAGTGTAGGGGAAACGGTAGTAACTTAAACGTTTGACTTTGAAACTAAATATTTGGGGAATGGCAGGATAAAGAACGTGCGTGGATTCTAGTTGTTTGATTGAGTAACAGGATTCCATCATTTCTTGGGCTCATCCTCTTCCGCTAAATGAGGTTTGCTAAGCAGCTTTATAATTGGTTTTGTATTTGAACAAGCCATTCCATCTGTCTGTTTTGGTAAAATAATCTGAGCCGAGATCTGCCTTGAAAGGCAGAACTATTTATAACTTTATCGTCTATTGAATGTCCCTACTTTGCTTGCATCAGGCGGCGTATTTTTGGAGCCCACTTGCTGTGTGCGGAATGTCTTAGATCTACATCATTGAAACTTCATCTCATTTTTTTTCCGGAAGACGGAGAAAGCACAACTAAATAGGATTTCTATCTGGCGGTAGAATGGACCGGTATTTATCAGGTGTATGGATAACTTTTTTTCCGGTTGAACTAAGAGATGGCGCCAGCGGAGGGTACGCGGCGTATTAATTTGACACATGCGCCATTTTGTTCATCTAAGATTTAATACAAGTTAAATCCGCCAAAAACTAGCGTCTTTATTTTATCGTTCAGTGTGTCATGTCGCACGCTTTGCTTTTTCTAATTTAATCAAAAGAAAAAAGTTGTTGAAAGTTTTCGTTTGCTGGTAGAAATATATGGGGAACACGCGACATCAATTAGAACATGTGAGACATCGTTTCGACAATTTAAACGTGGTGACTTAAATGTGGAAGGCAGTGAGTGCTCTGGTAACCACAAAAATGTGAAGACGTGCAATCGCAGAAGTTATTAGATGATGACCCAACTCAAACTTAACGATAATCAGCACATGTGTCACAAGAAACAATTATCAGACGTTTAAGGGCAATGAGGAAGATAATAAACTCGATAAAACGGTTCCAAGCGAGCTGAATGAACGTCAAAAGGAAAATCGCAAATCACTTGTGAAATGCTGCTTCAGCGCCACGAAAGAAAATCATTTTTGCATCGAATTGTTACGGGTGACGAATGGATTTATTTTGAAAACCCAAAGAGGAAAAATCGTGGCTTTCACCGGGCGAAGCCGGTCCTTCAACGTCAAGGCCAAATCGCTTCGGCAAGAAGGTCATGCTCTGTGTCTGGTGGGACGACAGCGGTATTGTGTATTATGAACTCTTGAAGCCCGGCGAAACCGTTAATACGCAACTATATCATCAACAAATTATAAATTTAAACCGGGCGTTATTCGAAGGACGACCGAAATTGGCCACAAGACATGGCAATGTGATTTTGTTACACAACAAGCCGTCTCACACGGCAGAACTAGTGAAAGACACCTTGAAATCGCTTGGATGGAACATTCTTCTGCACCCGCCATACTGCCCAATGGTTTTCCGCGAAGAACGAGCAGTTTTTCTGGTATGGTATTCATAAATTATCTGAAAGATGGGTGAAATGTGTAGAAGCCGATGGCCAATATTTTGAATAAAAAAAAAATTATTTCAGTAGAAAATTATGTATTTTTGTCACAAAAATAAAAACCCAAAAAAAACTTATGCGTACACCTGGTAGGTGTAAGCCCTCCACTGGCTATCCAAAGGCTCCAACAAAAGATGTCAAGACGACAAAAAATGAGTTTTGTCTACCTGTTGTGCATTTTAATATTCATCTGTAAATTACGGACGGAGAAAGACATGCCCGGTGAGTTGATTTAAGCAAAAACTGAGCCATCTGCTCTGAAACCATTTTTCAAAAATATAACGCTGGCCATTCACAGTAACGTGACGATCGTTATCGTCGACGAAAAAATATGGCGCAATAACGCCGCCGGCATGCAAACCGCACCAAACAATTATTTTTTGTGGATGAAGTGGTGATTCATGAAGTACATGTGGATTTTCACCCGACCCATAACGCATATTTAGCTTATTGACGAATCCATCGAGCCAAAAATGAGCTTCGTCACTGTAGATGATTTTGCGATTAAATTCATCATCTTGGCGCATCTTCTCCAGAGCCCAATCGGAGAACGTACGTCGCTTCAAATGGTCCATCGGCTTCAATTCTTGAGTCAGCTTGATCTTGTATGGGTGTAAACCAAGATCCTTACGCAAAATACGCCATAATGTGGTCTGAGCGATACCCAATTCTTGAGAACGCCTCGTTCTCGTTTGCTACGGACGCCTGAACGGCAGTGATATTTTCGACACTTCGACCAACCCGTTGTCTCACTGACACGGCAACATCACACAACGAATATGTAGATTCAAATTTTTGCACTAAGCTTGTTATTGCCTGTCTACTAGGGCGAGAATTACGACCGAAAAATGGAGTTAACGCTCTTAAAGTTGCGGTCACCGACTTTCGGTAATTTCGGTATAATTGCAGACGTTGCTCGTTCGTGTACTTTACCATGATAAAAATGTTGAGTTTACTGAATAAATGGACAATGACAGTTCGATGATTAGTGAAAGGGTACGTTCACAAATTAAATTCAAAGCTGTCAAGTCCCCATTGGAAAACCCTTTATAATTTACATAAGCATTTAAGGCGATTCAGGCCAGGGAAGTCGACCATCAGTCATATATCAAAACATTACAGATGGAACAGACGGCAAAAATCCATGTCTAGCCTTGACTTGACATGGCTGGCAAGATTGTGCAGGCTCTGAAACATTCCTGTCAATCAGTGAATGAGAAGGGATTTGGTGGTAATTGAAAACGGTGCTGAATACTTCGTCTGGGCAGTAAGCTTAAATGACATTAGAGCGTGAATCAGACACCGAATCGCTCCAGTGAATCGTTGTTTCCTTGTTTCCTTTTTTTTTAACTTACCACGCCTAGGTTAGATCGGCAGTCATACGGTATTACCATAAATGAACCATTTACGATCGACGGGACAGTTGTGATTCATTGCGTTCTATCGCCAATAAATATTTTTCACAATGGTAAAATATTATTCATATTTCAAAGACTGAGTCTAGTTGACTATGAACAGGTAATAGCACGATCTTGGGAAATGGTCAAATGGCCAACTGGTTTATGTGGTTGGATTTTTGTTCTCTAAGTAACAAAAGAAATAAGCAGTGGACAATCTTCCTTGGTACTTATTGCCCTAATGACTTTTCTGGGCAGCTATCTCCACTTTACCACCCTTTACAACTCTCTCTATCAACGCTATTTAACTTTAACGCCCGTCAATCGTATAAGTGGTTCTAAGTCCTTTTTTAAGTTTATCAACTACAAAATAAAATCTGATGGCTTCCCTACCTCACTTTCTTTCCATGATCAAGCTTCAAATGACCCCAATATTATCGGCAATCTTTTCGCCACCTTTTTAAAACAATCTCCTTTGCTCCGGACTTTGGTTACTTCGAATTTTTCCCTTTGACCATTTCTTTCTCGTACAGTCGATCCCTATATCATTGAAAACAAATTAACTCTACTTAACGATGAATCCACTTCTAGTCCTGTTGGTCTCTGTGCCATATTTCTAAAAAAAAATTCCTCTACCCTCTCTCGTCCTTTATCATAAATCTTCAGTTTAACCTAAAACCTAATTTATAACCCCTCGAAAAAAGATCCGAAGAATGATATTAACAACTATCATCCCATTGCCAAACTGTCACATATACCCAAACTCTTCGAGAGTATTTTGTACGAAATTCTAAGTTTTCGCTGCAAGTCTTTAATCTCTCCTAGGTTTGCAGATCTACAACTACAAACCTTGCAACCAAACGATTTCAGTAAAACTTTTGATAAAATCTTCCACAGACTAATACTCTTCAAATTGTCTTCCCTTGGCTTGGACCCGATTTTTTTGAAGTGGATACCTTCTTACCTGGAAAATCGCTATTACAGTGGTCGTTTCAAATCTGCCTTTTCTAACCCTTTTTTCGCTTCCTCCTGCGTCCCCCAAGGCAGTCACTTAGGTCCACTCTCTTTCGTTCTTACCATTAATGATGTTGGAATGGTGATTAATCAGTCCCATATCTCATTATGTATATGCCGACGACCATTCAATACCATTTCCTTCAGTCATGACTCTTCCCTTATTCAATTTGATCTAAATAATTTTTCCATCTGGTGCTCCAAAAATTGCTTGGAGCTTAACATTTCCAAATGCCAATCAACCACATTTTCACCTAAGCGAATAAAACCTCCTCTTCGTTTCTACTTCCTCAATAATCAACTTATCTCCACCAATCGGGCTATTCATGATCTTGGCAAATTATGTGGCCAGAAGCTAAACTTTCGCGCACACAACGATGAGATAATCCTTAAAGCTAATTCTACACTTTGTTTCGTGAAGCAATGGTATAAGAATTCTCCAAACCTTACGTTACCCGATCTCTCTGCATAACCTTTGTCCGGCCCCTTCTTGAATACGCCTTTCAAGGGTGGTCTCCTTACCAACAAACCCACATTTCTAGAATCGAGAGCATCCAACGCCAGTTCCTACGTTTTGCACTTCGCGGTGTCCGATGGAACAATCCTTTGTTCTTACCACTCTATCAAGACCGTCTTAAACTAATCAACATGAAGAAGTTGGAGGAAAAAATAACTGTATTTGACATTAATGTCAGCCATCGACTCCTTCAGGTACCATTGACTGCGTGACACTTTACAACTCTGTCTCTATCAACACTAATCCTCGCAATGTACAAAATCTCTCCCCGCTCCCGTACCGCCTATGGCTCCCATGAACCCATTTCTCGTATGCTAGGAAGTGTTAATTCGAATCCTTACTTTGATTTCAACCTCAGCGTTCCATGCCTGAATATCCGTCTTTTTAATCGCGCTCTCCTCTCCCATTCTTCTTAGTTATTAAGTTAGATTAAGTAAGATTAAATTAGCTTAAGCTAGCTTAAATTAAGCTCAATAAATGGAGGTGTTTCCCCTCACGAAAATTAAAATTAAAAATTAAATTAAACAACGCTAGAAGATCTTCGGGCCGGTTTTTTTTTAATTTTAATTATCAATTTTACTTACAATAGAACTCCTTGCGTAAGCAAAATTGTTAAAAACTAGAGACAGACTTACGGTCTTATTTTTATTTTATTTCACGTTAAGTCTAAAACTAACTGAAAAAATATACTTAATATACGGGGGTAAGGTGAAAAGTTCTTTGATTTTATATTTCTACATAATCTAACTTGACATCAGCATACATAGTCCAGCGTTTTTTAAACATCAGTACTCCATCCCGGAAGTGCGAGCCTGGAAGGCTATGCAAATATTCATCTACAGCCCTCTCAACTTCCTCATTGGATAAAGTTCTTCAAGTTTGAAAACAAATGGAAATCCGCGCCAAATCAGGAGAGATGGCAAAGAAAATGTTACCTTTTACCCTCTGTATAGTGCGTTGTCCTAGCGAAATATGATTTTATTCTTCTTCAAGTTATAACTCTTTTCGCAAATTTTGGAAACCAGCTGGTCGAGAAATTGGAGCAATATTCGCCTGTAATTGTTCTTCCCTTTGAAGGGTAATCACTTAAGAGAATCCCTTTCGCATCCTAAAACACGCGGATGTGATCAACTTCGCTTTCTTTGGCGCTGAACCACCGGCCTCCACCAACTGTTTGGATTACTGTTTCGTTTCGTATTATCAGATAATTGTGTACACATAATATCCTCATCTATTATACGAGTAAATGCCAGAGATGTTCGAAAGGTTTTGCCTTGGAGAGACTATGAGAAACAATGGTACCACTGATAAAGTCCGCGCCAACCACCAAAAGCATTGATGCTGACGGACTATGGCGCTCGGGCTCACGGAGCACGACATCGGTTCCGTAGACGAATCGCCGTTCCACGGAATTGCGACTTACGTGGAAGATTAGCGGTACTGCCAATCTATCCTGGATCAACCCACATCGATCTAAGTGCAGGAATGCTTCTGGCTTGACAAAGCTGTTAAGACGCACTTTCTCGTGATATAAATCATTGGGGTAGTAAGCCCCGTAAGACCGGAGTCATTGCTCTTGCAACATGGCTTCGAATCATTTTGATCAGAAAATTGTATGGGACCTCGTTCGGGTAAAGTTTCGCATACTCAGATGTTCTACCTATATGAAGTTCGAAACAACTCCTAAAACATTATCTTCCAAACACCCGAAACCTTTCCATTAAACTGGCTCTCACATTGAACCAGACGGGACATACATAGGCAACCATGGGCCTGATTAAGGCCATGAAGCAGATTACCTTCATGGAATCAAGTTGGCTGCTATGAAACAGCAATTTTGTCAGAGCTAAAATGCCCCGGGGCCTTGCCAGAGCAACATCTACATGTTTGTCCAAATATAGATACTGATCTAGCACGATCCCAAGGTATCTGCTCACACTTTGTCTCGCCAGTGGACGTTCGTCCGATCCCAAAATTGAGAGCTTGCGCTATTTTTTTTCTAGTGTTCTGAGACGCCCTAGACAAAGGCGTTCTGAACAATATAGGTTTTGATTTCTGGAAGTTGATTTTCAACTTCCAGCCATCACAATACTGCTGAATTTGTTCGAAGTCACGCTGTAGAAGAGTACCAATGAGTCGATCGTTGGACCTGGTCTGTACGCGATTAGGTCGTCTGCGTTCGCTATTGAATGGTGAAGAGAAACTGGCAGATCGCTCAGGTAAATACTGAACAGCATCGGAGAATTTTCCGTACCCTGTTGCAGTCCGTTTTTGATTTCAAAGGTTGGGATAGAAGTTATGTTGACAATTTTCACAACGAATTTTCTACCTGTTAACATGTCAAAAATCATATATAGCAATGGTTTACTTATGCCCAGCCGACTGAGCTTATACGGTGTTATACGGTATCGAAAGCTTTTTCCAAGTCAATCAGGCAGGCACCCCTGCATTGGTTCTTGCATTTATTCCATTCGATATTCGATACGAGTTTCGAATAATTTTATTATCCCCAACCCATTTAGGCAAAACTCTATGGACCACCTTCTCGAAAACGTAGCTGATTTTCGGAAAGAGACTTTTCGACCGGAGATTTGGCGGTTCGGAGGTGTCTTTACTTCTCTTGAAAATTGGTTAAATCAACGCTGTTTTCCAACAGGACGGTGCACATCACTACAGCCACTGGTGTGAGATTCCTGCGCACAACACCGCAGATTATTTTCTCTTTAACGACTCGAAGATTTCAAAACCATCCGTCAAAATGAAAAGGGCGTCACTGGCATTGGGATTATATTTCATAAAATCGCTAATAGACCTGGTTAAACCAAGGTTTTATGATCGCCAATGTTCGATATCATTTCGAAGGTGGAAATGATGTAGTAGGGCTCTGTTTTTCAGGTCGTGGTTTGGGCGAATGCTATCATTCACCTTATAGACTTCCTGAAAGATAGCTCCTTCTCTTGCCATCTTTTCCTGAGAATCACCGATTACGAAGAAATAGTCATCCAAGGCGTCGCTCCCGGATTAATGCTAACTGTTCCAATGCAAATTTGTAGATATTCTGTAATTTTATTTGATTAACTGTTAGATATTTTTAATCAGTGCCTTTAGTGTCCCAACCTCCAAGTTTTTTGTCGGTAAACCTTCTGAATCTATAATACTTTTCTGTGCAGTGTATCAATTGTCGCCTTTCAGTACACGTTCGTGATGCCGTGGCGTGTTAGCGTTGTGTCCATCGTCCATTTGTTTCATATACCTGACGGTCTGGTCGTTTGACGGAGCGCTCTCGTCAGGGAACTCTAGAGGTATGTTTGGACATACTCTACCATCTCCCCTAAGTCCGCAGTAAGTCCAATCATCATGTTCAGCATTTAAATCGATCGACCAGAATGTAGACTTTTTCTACTGAACTTAAGCGAAGAGATTGAAAAGATGTGAAGATGTACTGTACTGTAAGTTCTTCGTTGGATTATATTGAGTATTTGGGCTTAATTTCTTTCATCATACTTGTCTCTGTTTACAATGTTCACCAAAATCGATTTGGAGAACTGTAGGTTCATCCCTGTAAAACTTACATTATACTAGGGCGCTTCATCTTCATAAGAAGGTTCTGAAAGCTGGTCGCCCTTTAAATGTCACTTAAAGACCGTAGGGTTAAAGGTCTTTAAATAGGCACACAATACCTTCAGCGGATCCTGAACATTTCAACAAATATGGTATTTTAGTGCTTGTTTCGCAATCCCCAACCTGCTCTCTATTCCTTTAAGCGAAATACTTTTACAAGTACCTCTTTATACCCTCTGAGTCTAAACATCTCTGGACCACATTTATCTTAATGAAACTTAATTTTCCCACAGATATGTACATTCTCCATAGAAGCCATGAACGCACGAAGGAAATGGAGAAAGAAAAACTTATCGCTACGCTTTACTATATTTTCTTGTTTTCTGTAACTGCTTAGTGTACATCCATTAGCGACATAAGCGCTGATACAGGATACATAACCGTCGCTGAGTGGACTCCCAGACACAACTTCCTCCAGTAACTATTTCCACCAGACTTGAAATGCTATTAGCATATTACTCGTACTCGCTGCGTATGTATGTACATCTCTACATACTCTCTCGTCGTCGTCGTGGAGTGGAGTAATGTGGATTGGAGTGAAACCCTTTAGAGTAGAAGAGATAGTGCTTTGGCACTCGCTAAGAATAGAGGTACGAGAGGTAAACACCATTTATATTTTGTAGTAATTTTTGTTGTCATTCGTGCATCGTGAACGTGGTAGGTGGGATATGGTCTTATGCCTTACGGTCCACATCTCTTGCTTAGAAACACTGGAATGTAATTAAAACTGCCAAGACACGATGGATGCTTTATGTTCCTCCTGTTGTAGATAAAATATATGGAATGAACCGATGATGGCTCCCCATACCCGTCGATTAATCTAGGTAGCTCTAACTTAATGTTCCACCTTTAATACTTGAAGAAATGCTTCAATTAACAACTCGATGGATAAAATGTGATATCATGTTACCCTTTAACAATTTTCGGAACAACTTTGAGTAGAGTTTGCAGGAGGGGCTTTGACACGTCGTGACATTGTGTTTGATTTGCTGCAGTTTGACCTGAAACTTTTCTATGTACGTGAATAGAGCGACGTTTTCTTGTTTCTTGTTTTTTGTTTTACTCAGTTCGAGATACGTATAAAAACTGCAATAGTTTGACAATGCGATTGGGAGAAAAAGTTTTTATTACAAAGTTCGTTTGTTCTTTTGTTAGAAAGTTTGCGAGCAAAGGGGGATTAAAGCTTACAATTCGCTTGTGACTCGGGATACGTTGTTTTTCAGTTTATCTGTGTTTTGTTAGAATGGCATAGATACGTTGGGTTTGGGATATTAAACTGGTTGGAGATGGGCGGTAGGGGTGAAATGTACTAAGGGATCGGTTCATGGATGGTCGCTGCTGTGCACAAATCGATAGTGGCTAGATTGATGCTTCTTTCTGTATTCACTTTAATTTGCTTTGAAGCTTGCGGCACTGAGAGCATTGAACATTTCTAACCCACATTTAGGAAGAATGAAAGTTTACGCCGATTTATTTTTTATGTTTGCAGTTGGAAAGTTATATTTATGTCAATAGCCTGAGACTCTTTAGAAAATTGGCTTTGATCTCTGTGGAATTACAACATTTGAAATGGTTACATATATAAATCTTATAAGTATATAAAAGATTCAGGAACATATTTTAAGATGCCGAGTTTAACAAAAGAAAAACACAATTTTAAAAGTTTACTGTAGAACACGAGCTTTATTACCATGCGACCACTCTCGCCACTGATCTGTGTACCACTCCCTACCGGCAAACCCTTTTTCTCTCTTCTGTAAATAATAACGTTGCCACAATTCGGCCATCCTGACTTGCAATCGTCCCAATTTACCGAAACTTTTTTAGCACCGTTCAACCACGGTTTCACGTTAGCAACCTCCCATACCCCGAAGAATAGAGGCGTGACGAAGACCGACTTGAACACGCAATCCAGTGGTAAAAATCTGAATACATTTACAAATGTCCATTGTACAACTGCACGCTCAGTGGGCCAAGGAACAGCAATGCAGTCAGTAGCCCTAGTACCAATATAGCCACGAGCAGCCCATGCCACCTCAAGCCAAGTATCTCAAAGATGGAGCTCTGCGCCAAGAGCTCTGTAGATGAAAACTTATAAACAAACACTGGCGCGATTAGCATCACTATGGCAACTCTGCAAAAGCGTCGTTTCACTGTCGAGGGATGATCTCTTTTGTGTTCATGGCTCCAGACATACAAACTGGACACGTATCCATAATATGAAACAACAGCTCACGGATGTTGTCTGAGGTATTCTTGGCAAATCTTTCAAGGCGTAATCGACCATTTCTCCCATTTTCAATGCATTGCAATGTAGTTTTGATGCTGAACAGCTGCCCCCGCGATTCAATTGTCCAAGCGAGTTGCAATTAAAACACCTCAACGTCCTGGAAGAAGATGGTCCTTCAATTGCAAAGTTCTGATGACTGGAAAATGGTGGTTGCTTCACAAGGCTAACATTCTTGAAAGCTTCCAACAAGTGCTGTTTGTTCCGGAAACAATGCATTCTGGCCTGCGATTGCAGGCTATAGTCAGGAATTTTTATTTATCAGGATTTTGTTACCGAGGATGATTTTCTCGTGGAAGTATTCCATAAATGTTTCATTGGTCCGCCAGTTCCTTCTTTCGAACTGGCGTTTCAAATCAAGGCGGCTTATGTGATCCCCAAAAGAGTACCCTCATGTCCATCACCAGATCCTCCAGGGGAACCGTCATTAGATCATTTCGTGAGTGCAACCATCGAAGGGCTTTTCCCTTTAATTTGCATGAAATCAGAGCTCGGGAATTAGTGTCGTCCAGTTGGTAACTCGATAAAATGCCTCTCAACTGTGTCTCCCAGAGATGAAAGGAATCCCCAGTACCCGTAAACTCGGATAGCAAATTTTTGACACAAGAAAAATTTGTCTTCACACTGACGTCACAATTCGCATTCTTTTTTTTTGCACTGTCATTTGCACTATCGTTTGCACTCTTCCTTCGAAGCAAATTGTTTTCATTCTTTAGCGCTTCATTTTCCTTTTTGCGTGATTCTATTTCCTTATTTATTTCTTCCATCTGTCTTTTCATCAATGTCCACTCACTCATTTGTATTTCACTCATTTGCGTCTCACCCCTTTTCTCTTTATCAGCAATCATTTTTGAGGCTTTTTTGTTTTTCATGGTCCTTTCGCTGCCTCTCTCATTCGTTTTTTTTTCTTGTCACTGCGTATTGTGTTTTCTCGTTCGCCCTCTTCGTTGTTCTCATCGTGGCTTTCTTCGTTGTTCACCCCGTTGCTCTCTTCAAATACCTCGTCTTCATCAGGTCATCACTATGGTTATATCTGGCTGCGTCGTCGCATTGTACCGCTACTTGGGTTTCTTCTAGAAATCCACACCGTTCTCGTCGAGGAATTTGAATTAAACGCAGCATTAGCTCGCTTTTATTTCCCGTAGTTTTCTTTCCAAGTTTTGCGAGCCATATTTTCAGCTGCGCGGCTGTGTACAATTTAAGTTGGTCGAACTCCGATTGCATTGTTGATCCCACTTCTGAATTTTAAGATGCCGAGTTTGGAAAAATAAAAACACAATTTTAAAAGTTTACTGTAGAAGACGAGCTTTATTTACATGCGACCACTCTCGCCACTGCTCTGTGTACAACTCCCTTCCCTACCGGCAAACCCTTTTCTCTCTTCTGTGAACAGTGTTGCCACAATATGTATATTGAATTTCCATAATTCCTAATCGGAAAATAATATGTCGGAAATTTCGCAATCATATTTGTTTTTTATTACCACTGGAAACTACTTGCATAATCCCAAAATGTTCTAATAAGTGCCGATATGGAAAACGGCCACGCTCACACACATATAGGGAAAGAGTGCTATAAACTTGCTAAAAAGAAATTTGTTTTCTGCAATATTAATATTGTTATTGGTTTTAATAAAAACCCTCACCAGGCATACACAAAATTTATTTACTTTGTATGGATTGACTCTGGTTTTTGAGATGTTCAACATAAACGCAATCATTTGAAAAAATATTAACCTACCATCATAAGTTGTACTGATTTCAGCATACCCAACCAAATTTTGTATTGTAAATTATTTGTCTGGCATTCCATGGCGCTTAAATTATAGCTCTTGTTCCAATCTACTGCAATTTTATAATTTCTTCGTCGATAATCTGAAAGTGGCAATTGATATGCATGTACCTAAAGTCAGGATTAAATCTAATTCAAAGCCTCCTTGGTTTAACAAGAGGCTTTGTAACTTAAGTAATAAAAAACACAAGGCTTACAAACGGTTACTCATTTGCGGCAACAGTATTGCTTTAAAAAATGCCTACATTCGGTTAAAGCGAGAATTCGATGTTCTAAACAAATTTCTTTATAAAAATTACATTCTGTCAATCGATCCAACCTTAAGTCAAATAGCAAGGGTTTTTGGTCATTTATTAAAAGTAAAAAATCGACCAATGGTATTCCTAGCAGTATGAATTACCTTGGTTCAACATTCTCGGATCTTTCAAGTATTTGTATCTCGTTTGCTCATTATTTCCAATTATACAAAATCTAATGAAGTCATGTCAGGAGAAACCGAATTACGAGGGTGGTCCGATAAGTACTTAGCCTACACAAGAAAAACAAAATTTTTGGAGAAATGGCAATTTATTTTTCAATATAGTCTTCTTTTAGGTCGATACACTTGACCCAGCGATGCTCCAACTTCTTTAACCCGTCTGAAAAATACGTTTTCTCGAGGTCTGCAAAGTAGGCCTCCGTGACGGCGATGACCTTCTCATTCGACTGAAATTTCTGCCAGGCGAGTGACTTTTTCAAGTTTGGAAAGAAAAATAAGTCGCACGGGGCCAAATCTGGAGAATACGGTGGATGGGGCAGCAGTTCGTAGCCCAATTCGACCAATTTGGCCGTGGCGAGGGCGGAGGTGTGAGCCGGTGCGTTATCATGGTGAAAGAGCACTTTTTTCTTCGCCAAGTGGGGTCGTTTTTTCTTCAATTCGGCGTCGAATCTGCCCAATAATTTGACATAGTACAGTCTACTGTACTGTCTACTGTGCTCCCATTTATAGAAAGTCTAGTTACAAATTCTCATTTGACTTGTATAAAATGATGCAAAATTTTCTGTACAATCGATCTTTTAAAGTTTTCGTTGTTGGTGGTGTTTCACGTCCAATAAATTTTGTTCAGACCTAACTTTATACACCTTGTTAACATCTGATTTTCCTCAATTACCTGATTGCAGAGCTGCCATTTTTGCTGATAGCACAGCGATAGTTTCTAAAAGACAGTTTTAGAGAAATCTAAAACAGGCCCGAGAAATGCTTTCTAATATACTCGTACATATGATTTTAGGAGCGTTTGGTTTTTAATTATCAAAAAAGGAAAACGAAAAAAATTGCAAAAATTATAACTTTTTATTTAAGTCGATAAATCAATACTTTATCTTAAATAACATTTTGGGTGCATCTTGATTACGATCACATTTTGAGTGATCCGTACGGTGACTCCAATTTTGAGTCACTTTTTGGACCATATTGTTGAAAAACTCTTGATTCGTACGATCTAGCTGACCAATTCATCGGTCCAGAACGGGAAATAAATTGCTCACCGAATTGATTTCTCAATTGGTCCATCAATTTGCATACTAAGAGGGGCGATCAAAACGTAATGATAATCAATGTATAATACAACATTTATTCTTTCACATTAAATTTACTTTTCTACATAATCTCCTAATAATTTTATACATTTAGTCCATCTCTTCTCTAAAGCTTGTATTCCATTTAAAAAAAAAATCTTTATCTTGCTCCTCGAAAAACGCTTGTACGACAGCCATCACTTCACTATCATCGGCAAATGTCTGGCCTCTGAGGTGTTCCTTGAGGCGAGGAAAGATATAGAAGTCGGAGGGTGCTCAACCAATTCGAAGCCCGCTTCCCGTATGGCATCCAACGCAACTTGAGCTTTATGAGAGGGTGCGTTTGCTTGGTGAAACAACACCTTCGCAAACAGTTTGCCCCGCCTTTTTTGCTTAATGGCTTCCCGCCACTTTCTTATTTGTTCTGCATAGTAGGAGCCTGTAATGCTAGCTCCCTTCTCCAAATAATCAATCATGATAATTCCTTCGGCATCCCAAAAAACAGACGCCATAATCCTGCCTGCCGAACTTGAAACCTTGAACTTCTTAGGGGTCGGTGAAGAAGGTCTTTTCCAGGCCATACACTGTTATTTAGTCTCGGGGTCAAAGTGGTGTACCCAGGTTTTGTCCATCGTTACAAAACGAGTGGAAAAAGCCGCCGGATCTTTTTGATATTTTTCAAGATTCGCTCTTGAAATGCAAAGTCGCTTCTCTTTCTGTTCGTCGGTCAACATTCTTGAGACCCATCTTGCGGAGACCTTCTTCATGTTCAAATCATCTGTCAGGATACTTTGATTGCTTCCAAATGAGAGCCCTGCGATCTTAACTAAATGTTGGATGGCCACTCGTCGGTCATCTAGCAGGATGTCTTCGATTTTTTTGATATTATCCTCGGTGCGGGATGTGGATGGACGCCCGGAGCGATGTTCGTCTTCAGTCGACGTTCTGCCCAGTTTGAACTCCTTACTCCACCTTGCAACTGTGGAATATGGAGGAGCAGAGTCCCCCAATGTTTCCACTAAGTCAGCGTGAATTTCTTTCGTAGACATTTTTTTTTCAGGCAGAGGTACTTAATGACGGCTCTTATTTCATTTTTCTCCATTTTGATGTGATCTCTTCGACTGCTCGTGTTTGAATGAATGTAGATATCTTCCAGAAAAGGTGAACTATTTATATGATTTTTTTGCTCGCTACTAGTGAGGGTATACGTGAGTGAAAACAATAGATTTCACGTAATTAGGCCCTGAAATAATATCCGTTTATCGTTACTTTTTGATCGCCCCTCGTATGTGGCATATGACGTCATCTTGAACGATATGTCGACCAGGTTCAGCTCATGCATTTTAGGCAAATATAAACTTCGAAATCATTGAACAACATAGGGTGCCATTGACGTTCTTTTCACCTTTGAAAAAATATAAGCTTTGTCGATTAAGACAATTTTTCGACAAAAATGTAGATCTTCCTCCAGCTTTTCCAAGGCTCACTCAACTACAACTCAACAGCGCGTTTGGCTTCAGTTCATGCACGAGCTGTATTTTGTAAGAGTTTAGACCAAAATCTTTGCGTAAAATGTTCCATGCAGTTACATGCAACCGTAAAGTAGTCGAATTGCATAAAGGACATTTTTCACAGAGCACGAATTTTGATAATAATTCAATAATTTGTAAGCGTTGTTCAGGTGTAAGGGGTTCCATGATGGAATGGCAATGCAAAATGAGCATGTTTGATTGAATCATGCCTGAGCTGCCAAAAATAAAAAACTGAAAAACCGAGCGGAAAAAACCCCACCTTTTAACACAATTTTTTTTCACATGAAAAAGGAAAACTAGTTTTTGCCTAATACCAGCTTGGAAATAAACGAGCTTTTCGAAGACCTCAGATATAGAGATCAGACGATATTCCTTATAATGATTATTTCCAAGTTTAGGGCCGAATATAATTTAAAAAGCCTTCCAACACCTAGGGTAGACGAAGGTGCCAAGGATGTTATTAAATGTATATCTGAGAGGAGGTAGGACAATGTGCATAATTTGCTTTAAGAATTTAGTGCTCATAAACTCCAAGCCAATGGTGTTCGATTTAATTGCAAGGGTCGAATTTGACGTCTTTTGATTTCTCAGCCTTGGTTGGTTTACCCATACTTATTGTCTCGATGCAGTCAATCCAACGTTTCAGAATGTTTTCTGAAACCTCGATGTAACCCAAGTTCTTGAGAAAGGAAATGAAGTGGCATAACATGTCCTTCATTGTTCGCTGTTCTAAGACCACGACAGTAGCTGAAACTTACGCGTGCATAACATGGAGAACCTCTGCATAATCGGAACATAGCCATACATAATTTTTGCCATTGGTTTTTTGGTCTCGTTCATTTTTTTTTTCATCAGACAAAAACCCCAATATTTTAGGAGCTTCAAGGTCTTCAAAGATTGTTCAAAAGGCGCTTGGACTGGATGGTTATCGGTTCCCGAGTTTGTGGCGACATAAACTATCCTCTGCGAATAACGAATATTATATAGCGAAGATCTATGTGGACAAGTTGACGGATTAGGCTCTCCGACACTTTAAGGCCCCTCGGAATGGCTCTCATTGATTTCGAAGAGTTTTCGTCAACGATCGCTTGTACTGGTTGAATTGTATCGTAAGCTGTGAGTAATGCGTTTTAAACCACATATAGGTCTGCTAAGCAATGGGTTAAAAAAGAGAGGGAAAATGTATTCCCAGGTTCCCCAAATCGCTTTACGGAAAAGGTTTGTAGAGGATCATCCAATAAGACGTGTCATTTTGAATCAATGAAAAAATGCGACATTTTTATGAAATAAAGGAATGTTCTTACTCTAAACTAAAGTACAAATGCTGAAGTTAGTAATGGAGTACCAAATATATACATATGTAGGTACATATAACGGTTCTAATTTTTTTTTCATAATGGGTTGTTGGTATCTGTATCTTTTATGTCCTGCTGATATGTCCTTACCACCGATTTCAGGCAAAATCAATCAGCGTTGTAGGTAAACCCAATCGATTCACCGAATTAGTCTTTGCAGACTCCCACATCGCCAGCTTAAAAATCGTACCGTAACCGTGGATAGAGGAGGGATTTCAGTATTTTCTTGGAATTTCGAAGCCAGAGGCGACGGTTTTGTTTGCTTATATAGGCACATAAGTGGAAATAATGGTAAAAGTCTTGGCATTCTTCATTCATTTCGGTGAACCTGCCTGCGATAGTTTTTTTTCCCGGCTCATTGGCATTAATTCTCGTGTCCACTCAACCTAATGTGCTAATTCCTGTGATCATCTCAAAATGGAAGCGAGATGACGTCATCTTTGTCTGACTTTGCTGAACCCAAATACTTTGGAGTTTCCACAAGGAGTTTCAGATATCATATTTATCAATTAAAAGCACTGTAGCTGTGCCAGCACTGTAGCACTGTAATTGTGAGAAGTTCTTGCAAAGACAGTTGACAGTTCAACAAATGGCGCGAAATTTTAAATGACACTTCTTGTTGAATAACTTTTTTTACTAGCGAAATTACACGAGAGAAAATTTGACAACATACAACTTAGCGTGTATTCTTCTGTCGATACCAAGTTATTTTATGACACGCTTGGGTCGAATCACCCTTCCTTCTAATATTTAATTGAATCGATTTGATTGGGTGACCGTGCAGGGACGGGTTAAGAATATCCCTGCAGCGCTACCTCTCGCTTGTCGTAAAAGGCGACTAAAACAAAGGTAAACAAAAATCACATCTAGGCAATTTAGAAAACACCAAGGTGAGCCTAGGGACACATATACCCCCATTAAACTGCCCCACAAGTGTACATGCAAATCAGTGGGTTGACACGACTGGAGATCACCGGTGTTGTAAGAGTAAGATCAAACAAAAAAAAATCTGAAGCATGCCCGTGTCACAAAAAAAAAAGTCAGGCCGAAAAACAAATGCAAAAACACCAGCATTTGATTGGCCTCAGCGATGAAGTAATCCCAAACCGGGAAGCCTGCCGCTACTTTCTGATGTCAAACCGGCGGACCCCACAAGCGGACCAGTAGGAATGCAGTTAAGTGGGAAGGTTATGGTCCTACACTTCTGACCATAACAACGCCGGAAAAAGGAAAAGAAGAAGAAGATTTGATTGGGTGACCCTGCATGCACAATTTAAATAGCGATACCCTAGTTATTTGCCCCCTTTTATCCCATTTGTCACCGTTCACATGAATCAAATACCAACCCACGGCTGGCCCTAAAAGTCATTTAAATTTTCCAAATGATTTTTTTTGGTGACGCCATTAGGCCATCATACCATTATCCGTCTAACCAAGCATCACATTTAGAACATGACGATTAGGTACAACTGCACTTGTATCTTTCATCCATGCCTTGCTGGTACGAATATGTACATACAAAAGATCCACAACTAAAAAACCAATTTAATGTGTATTTGTATCCAGATAGAATGAAAAGGGGTCAAGATGCAGTTCACCCGTAACAGATGGATATTTACAAAGCCGAGCTAAGCGGCTTTGCGTAAACTTTTCCATAATAAGTATAGACCTACATTGCCGACCATTAAATAGAGGCATCATGCCTTCTCCGTTCTACCCCACTGCCTTCCAGTTAAGTAGTTAATCCGAGAGGAGAATCTCATCTTCACTTTTAATTTAGACGAAGAGCAGCAGTGTGTATACGAGTATGATATATAACTGGGTGTAAAGCAGCAACTATGTCTACGACGACAGGGTTGAGGAGCTATCATTAGGCTCATCTAAATAGGCCATTAGTTAGAAGTGACAGCAGAAGCTTTCGGATTTTTGCAAACCCCTACCCTCGAGTTGCTTCTTAATTTCAGTGATTAACCTTGACATAGCTCGATGAGTGCATACATATATCCATATCCAGGCATCATGATAGTGATGCTCGTTTGTACTTCATCTGGAGTTAAGTCTGAGTCTCTGGTTTTAATTGATTTCGGCGGACAGTTGGCGACGCGATGTGACGACGGAATGCAGAGAATGCAAATAAACCGAAAACACTTGACACCGGAAAAATCTTGACAGATTAAGTATCTTTTTACGAGTAGCTGGACGGTGTGATAAGTGCGGCTATCGCTGCCTCTGCTGGCTATGAAATATCGCGATTTATAGGGCACTTACTTGATGTATGTATATTGTTCCATGTATTCGGTGTTAGGTATTCTATGGAGTGAAAAATAGAGAGAGAAAAGGACATGGACGTGAGGCCATGCGTCGTTAAGGACCTTATGTGAGTTCTCAGGCAGTTAACTGATTTTTAATGTGTACGTTCATGGTAAGCTAGGGAGCCATAGCATATATGTAAGCTTGGAAGGATTTATATACTTTCCTTGGAATTACTGCTCGTATTCCTTCGAGCCTTATAAAGTTCACCTTTGTTTCAAAAGCAGTCGAGACAAAATGGCATAATTGACGTAAAGCCTTTCACTGCAAAGTTCAATTTTTGTATAAAACCATACCATGAAGCCAGCTCCCGGCCCCTTCAAAATCTGAAATAAATTGCCTTTCACAAAAAGCAAAACAAACCATAAATCTCGAACAAAGTACAAGAAAATACGAGTATAGTCGACCCAGCAGAACCAACTGACGACAGCATCCCCAGTCACCGGTCAAGCAAATCGAAAATAAAACGACGCCTCGCAATCAGCATTCCCTCACATGCACACAAACGTCCATAACGTACCATACAAGTCCAATTGTCTTGATTAGCCACCGCGTAGGGTAGTCCGCCACTGTCCACTCCGAGAGGAAGTGCTCGGCCAATCCATCAACAGTGCTTGATTTGCACCAGTTGGCGCGTGTAGTACGAGGTGTGTGTAGCAGCAACAACGGCGTCCCCACATCACTCATTTCTATCTATATCGAGCTCGTACGGTCATAATTCTAATTCATATTTGCATAATATCACTTTCTCTCACCTACAATCCACCTAGTTCGTTGCAGCACGGCTCTGCAGTGTCACATTTTCATTTCGATTTCAAGTGCAGTTGCTCGTGTTTACTGAAATGTCTTCTTCTACTTGCAGCTCCGTGACCGATATGCCATCGCCCATCGCAACAACGATAACCGCTCCAGCCTCGGCCACTCACATCAACTACTACGATGAGCATATGAAGTCACCCTTAAGCAATCACATGCATCATCATCATCATCATCATCTTCACCACCTACAACAGCAGCAGCAGCAACAACAACAACAACAACCATTCCATCATCACCAGCAACATCATTCACCGTATCAAGAACGGCATCCAACGCCACCGCTACCACCACAGCCGCCATCACCGATGTCTTCCGCAAACCTATTCCTATCATCCGAGACGGGCAGTCATAATTCATCGCCGGCGAAGTCATCGTCACGTCTACATTCGACCACACACTCACATCATCGCGTGACAATCGATGACTCCAAATTGCCGCTCTCATCCTCGTCGACGCATCAACAACTGGTGACAATCGCTACGACAGACGCACCATCCGGTGATTCGTCTCCCCATCATCTCGCCAACATAACCGATCGGCAGACAGGACACTTGGCGCTAATGTACCATCATCATCAACTGACAAGCTTTCCCGTACTGCCGGCCATCAAACGATCATCACATCATCGACTGAGCTACATCGAGCAACGGTATCCGCAAATCAAAGCGTGAGTAATATTTATTAAATTTTATTTCACTCCAACCATGCATATCCCAAGGGAACCAGGGAAAGAATTTTTTTTCTGTCACTTTTTACGTTTACTTCCGGTTATTCGGCGGAATGTTTCCTTTTTTTTCCGCTTAATGACACTTGAAAACTTCAGTTTTCGTTCTTGACAGTTGTGCAATTTGAAAGTGTGAATTATGAAGATGGAGACTTTGGTGACAGCTCATATAATAGAAAGTGCAAAAAGTGACGTTTAGACGTTTCGCCCATTCAGGGAAGGATAATAAAAGCAAAAACTGGTTCACGAGCATGACGGGCAGCATAATTTGACAGAAATGTAAATTAAGCTTCAAAAAGTGGGAAAAACTCTAACTGCTTTTTACAATTAGCAATTGTCCGGAAACGATAACGAAACCATTAGGTGTTTGTTTTGAAAAAAAATCACGATTCAGTTCAAGTGCTTTTGAGCTTGGGGAGTCGGGGAAATTTATTTTAATTTTAAAAATTTCTTTCATTTTTTGCTGAACTAAGCTCGTGACGTGAACAAAAAAATTCCTCAGCACTCATTTGAGTTTCTTCCTTGAACGTTGGATAAATATTTGAATTTTATTTAATAGTGTTTGAAATGTCATCATGCGACTCTGGCACCTTATCAACTATAAATGAACCTGCTATCTGGAAATCTGCAATCACGGAAAATCGATTCACGGAATCCTGCACCCCAGGATTACTGATGCCCCTTTCTCCTTTTTGTACTGTACGACACACTTAAGAAAGCCCTTTATTCACATTTCGCCCTTAAGATTCTTCAGAGAACTAATTAATGTGAAAGTTCGTGATTGATGAGGGACATTTCGTTCATTCACAACACTGGACCAGGTTAGTGGTAACGCTTGTTGCCTTGTCTCTTGACCTTTATACACATCAAATGATGAGGAAGTGTCGGACATCAATTAACTAATTACCTCGCTGTTACCAGGAAAGCAAGCTTCTTAAGTGCCACAAACAAATAATGAACTGATGCTGTTCATTGTATCATGTTGCACGCTTACAGTAAGTACCTATGGATACGGGGAGCAAAATGATTAATTGTCTGTCATTTCTGTGCTTAAATAGTGTGATTTGATAGCGAAAATAAATCTTATTTATGGTGCTTCTTACTGCTTGGTAGGACAGTCATTTGATCGTTTGTTTTACAAACAAGACGTCAGTCACGGCAGTTGGTATGAAGAAAAACACGGCAAAATGCGATTTCGTTGCTGGCATTCGATCCTCATGTCATCGGCATCAGTGCCTACCCTGAAAGAAAGTGGATAGGGGAGTCGAATTTTGTTTCATTTCACCTCATCAGTAAAATGCTATCCAGCAAGGGGTGCCATTTTATATTTTTCGCCATTGTTGAACTATCAGCCATCAGTTATTATTGCGATTGCTTTTGTTAATTAAGCTATTAGATTATTAAATAATAATCGATATACACACATACACAATGTGTGTTGAAATAGTAAAAATGATCGTAATTTCAATGTATCGGACAGGAGTTATAAGAAGTTTTACTTAGTTTCTGCCTACAAAGTCAAATAAAAACGTCCCCGCCGTAGCTGAAAATGTGTCATATTTTTCATAGAGGGGTTGACCTACATGTTTACAGAACTAGTTGACACTAGAAGTAAAACCAGCCCACGCACGACCCTATAATTTTGCAAATCGGATGCTGAAAGTGAATGACTAAGGTTTTGATTTATTTTCAAAAAATTATTCTGCATATTTCGAATTGCCTGAAAACTAAAGAAATAGTGAAACAACCTTTCCATCCACAATCAGTGATAGATTTATTCACATTTTTTCAAAAATATGCGATTGTTGCTAGTGCGACCAATCAAAGTTGACGAATTTTTTTTTTGCTTGAAATTGATGGTTTGAATGTAAAGGACTTTTATTTTTGGCAGGACAGCTCTTTATACCACACAGTTGGTGAATTGCTCTATTGTGTGACAAACTTCCTGAAAGTGTTATTCCTCGTTAATAAATAATTTGACGTTAGTAATATGTAAGTCAGCTCTTGTTTAGTTTTTGAAACATCCATGTGAGTGGGGAATAAGTGAACTTAAACTGTGTCCACTCTGTAAGTTCCAAAAAGGCAATATCGAGTTGCAGGCAGAAAAAAACTTGGGTACAGCGTTTGGAGGAGCCACGATAACAGCTCGATTATGCCATATTTGGTCTTCAAAATTCCATTCAAACCACTTTCCTTTCAAAGATGAGCCCCAATTAGAAATAGTCAATAAGCTCTTATTGTTACATATGATAATCACAGGGCTTAGTTTTGTGTAAAAGCTTTCTGCAATGGACAGCATATATGTACGTAAGTGCCTGAAACGTTGCTCGTCAGAATAAGGGGCTATTTTTGAACCACCTAGATATTGAAAATGAAAAGTGGATTATGTCAAAAAGAATGTTGTTAGAAAGAGGACCCATGCTTACCGCGACATGAACATCAAAAGCCAGTGTGCATCAAAAGAAGGCTAGGCTTGGAAGACGATGAACGTCCTGGGCAGCCAAAAAAGTTTGAAGATGAAGAACTGGAAGTATTACTCTATGAAGATTGTTGCCAAACACAAGAATAGCTCGCAGAATCTTTGGGTGTCACTCAAGCAGCCATTTCAAAACGTTTAAAAGCAGCTGGATATATTCAAAAGCAAGGAAATTGGGTTCCACATGAGCTCAAGCCGAGAGACGTCGAAAGGCGGTTTTGCATGTCCGAAATGCTGCTGGAACGCCACAAAAGGAAGTCATCGGATTGTTACTGGTGATGAAAAATGGATCCATTACGACAACCCCAAGCGCAAAAAATCATATGTGAAACCCGGCCAACCAGCCAAATCAACGGCAAAGCCGAATATCCATTGCGCGAAGGTAATGCTCTGTATTTGGTGGGATCAGAAGGGTGTGCTGTATTATAGCTGCTAAAACCGGGTGAAACCATCAATGGACAACGCCACCGAACACAATTAATCCGTTTGAAGAGAGCAGTAGCCGAAAAACGCCCGGAATATGCGACCAGACACGAGGCAATAATTTTCCATCATGACAACGCTCGGCCCCACTCGGGTATTCCGGTTAAGAACTATTTGGAAAACAGTGGATGGGAAGTTTTACCCCACCCGCCTTATAGCCCAGACCTTGCCTCTTCTGACTACCATTTGTTCCGGTCGATGCAGAACGCCCTCACTGAAATACGGTTCACATCAAAGCACAATATCAAAAATTGGCTTGATTCATTCTTGGCTGCCAAGCCGGCGCAGTTCTTTTGGGATGGGATCCACAAATTGCCAGAAAGATGGAAAAAAGTCATAGCTTCAGATGGGCAATACTTTGAATAATACTATTGTACATGTTTTTCTTAAATAGACGTTCAAATTTTGAAAAAAAAAACGCACGAGTTAAGTTATATACTGGGATATCACTAGCATTCTGAGACGATCTCGATGATTTGACTTTCTGAAGATTTTGAAGCATCATTCTTAGCTACTGCGTCCTATAGGTTAATCCATATATTGTACATATAAAAATATATAAATGCATGATGCTCCGGCACCTTTTTCAGTAATACTCGTAGAATAGGAAAAATAAACTGAGCCTTAACCTCAAACAACTTTACTTCCTAATTTATAGACAGTGTATAGAATACCAAGGGATAGGAATAAGAATACGAGATGTTGTCTTCCAATTTGATTTAATTGTCTTCTTGAGTGTTATCTTCTTTCTGGTTGTTTGTTTATCACAATGTTTCAACCATATTTCAGACATATTTACTATACTAAACAAAGGAAAAATTAAAATGTGTTTTTCCTCGAGTTTTCCACATATTTTTTTTTTAGGCTATTTGTTTGTCCACTGTTTGTCTTGTTCTACGGATCCTCCTTCTTAGTCTGAGACCTAGCTTCGCATCCTTAGAGTGTAACTGACATTATTATGGATTCATAAACGTGGATTTTAACATAGCGAGACAAAAGAGTTTTTTTGTTGTTTGTTCATCGCCTACTTTCTTTCCTGCCATTTAACATAGCTGCATTTCTTTAACTGTTTTCTCAGTATCTACCAGAAGGTCCAGCTCGTCAACATAAGCTAGAATGGGTGTGATTAAGTGCAATTTTTCTATAGTTTTCTTGAAGATATTTCATAATGTATTCCAGCCTCAAAATAAAGAAAAGTGGTGACAAGACGTTTCATTGTTGCGTTTCTTCACGTACGTTGTATGTTTCAGATAAGACATTGATAACTCGTCCTTTACTTGGTTGTATGATTTTTACCATTTTTTTCTGCAATTCCAATCCAGGTGTTACAAGCTGTAGTATTGTGAAAATCTAGACACTCGTCCAGCGGTTCCTCCTGGAGCCACACTGGTAGTCTTCGTTTATTTCTCTTTAAGAGTTTCTTTTAGAGAATATTGAACACCAACTTGTCACAACTTGATAGCAGTGATATTCCTCATTAATTGTTGACTGTCTCATTAAATACGGAAATGATGAATGAAGTTTTTAAATTCCTAACTGAATAGGTTAGATCTAAATACATAAACATAAATACATAAACTTTGTGCAACAAATCAAGATCGTGAAAGGGTTGTGGAAGACTATAGGACTACGGGGCGTATACGCAACATTTGTAGCTAGGCTAC
Source organism: Merodon equestris (assembly GCA_958301585.1). Taxonomy (NCBI): domain Eukaryota; kingdom Metazoa; phylum Arthropoda; class Insecta; order Diptera; family Syrphidae; genus Merodon; species Merodon equestris. Next base: position 41,220,245 of record OY284415.1, read on the forward strand.
CATAAACTAACTACACAAAATTTAACTGAATAGATTAAATCTTAATACGCGTCAACTGTGTGCAACAAATTAAGGTGGTGAAAGTAGTTCTGGAAGCTGAAATATGCACCTGACTATTGGTACTACGGGGCGTATACGCAACATTTTGGTACCTTCTCCTTCACGGACTCGGGCAGCTAGGGCTCTGGAAGCTGAAATATGCACCCGACTATTGGTACTACGGGGCGTATACGCAACATTTTGGTACCTTCTCCTTCACGGACTCGGGCAGCTAGGCTACCATGAATTAGCCACACAAGATCTAACTGAAAGGTTAATACGTATCAACTGTGTGCAACAAATTAATGTCATAAAAGTAGCTGTTTAAGCTGCGAAATGCACCCGACTATAGGTACTACGGCAGGCGAGCATTCTACGGCTGTCGGTTAATCCTCTTAAGATTGATGTCGTTCTCTTCACGAGAAGGAGGAAAAATACTGGCATTAATCAGCTGGTGCTAAAAGGCATTCCCATCCCGATATCCAAGTAAGCTAAGTATCTGGGAGTCATCCTAGATAGCAAACTACTTTGATCAAAACATGTTGAGTCCAAAACCACCAAAGCGCTGTCGGCTTTTTGGCAATGCAAAGGTGCCTTTGGCAAAACATGGGGCTTATCGCCGAAGAAGGTTCTTTGGATCTGCACGGAAATGATAAGACCGATAATCTCATATGCATCGGTTGTTTGGTGGAGCAGTGGCTTCACTCATCAAACTCCAAAGAGCGGTCTGACTCAGCTGCACTGGGGCTTTCCCCAGCACACCAGGAGCTGCTCTAGATGCTATGATGAGTCTTCCACCCCTTGACAACATATATATCCAAGGGTGCGCACTGAAAGCCATGTCTCGCCTAAAGAGAAATGGTCTTTGGTACAACTCGCATTGGAGTGAAAGTGTATTTGCGCGAGAAATATTCTACGACCCCTGACGCAATGACACCTGCCATCCTACTACGCTGTAACTTCAAGTCATGGCGTCAGGGCTGGCTTTGGCCACACACTGAACCTGGAATGGAATGTCTTACCATTTTCACAGATGGCTCCAGGACTGGCAGGGATCCGGCGCTGGAGTTTTCTTTGAGCGCGAAGACATTCGACTGCACTTCTCGTTAGGAAAATATGCGTCTGTCTTCCAAGCGGAGATTTACGCAATCCTAATGGCCATGTACTATGTGAAATACAGGTGGAGGGGAAAAAGCATATATGTCTGCAGTGACAGCCAAGCTGCACTCAAAGCTGTGTCCAATCCTCTATCCAACTCCAAATTAGTGCATGAACTCAAGACCTTTTTGAACAAAGTCGGAAGACTAAATTCACTGAGGCTTGTATGGGTCCCAGGTCACTCTGGAATCCCAGGAAATGAGATCTCTGATGAACCCGCTAGAAGAGGCTCAGAGGAGAGTTTCTCAGGACCTGAACCCGCCTTAGGTCTACCTGCTTCCACGGTCAAATCTGACGTCAATGACTGGGTCTTTAACGTACACAGTCGTAGATGGAGGGAATATCCAGGATGCAGGATGACTAAGCGCGTACGCCCTGATGTCTGCAAAAAGTCCGCAACATTTTACTTAACCTTAAGGAGAAATGATTGCAGAAGGCTAACAGGCGTCATTACAGGCCATTACACCTTTGCCAAGCATCTCTACGTGCTTGGCATCAGTGAGACGCCTACCTGTGCTACATGTTGCGAGGAGGATGATACAGCAGAACACTTTCTCTGCGACTGTCCCGCCTTCGCACGCGCACGGTGGCGCACCCTTGGGGCCGACGTGGTGGGTGCCGAATCTCTTAGCTCTACATCACTGAAGCCCCTCCTCACTTTTCTCCGGACAACGGGGAAAATACAATAAAGACAAGGTGTCTGTCTGGTAGTACAATGGACCAGTATTTGTGTCTGAGTGCTCCAACAGATAGTAAAAGCCTCCAACAAAAAAAAAATAAAAAATTAGGTACTACGGGGCGTATAAGCAACATTTTGGTACCTTTTCCTTCACGGACTCGGGCAGCTAGGCTACCATGAATTAACCACACAAGATCTAACTGAATTAGTTAGATATTAAAACGCGTATTCGATAATTCATACGTTCACTCTTCCACAACAGGTGTTATCGCGTCAACTGATACAAAACACATTTGTAGCGTGTGATGCGACAATGCCTGGAAAAGACTAATTCCGAAGAAGCGCTTTATGTTACTGCTGGAACAATAAAAACACTGAGGAACTAAGACCCGACCCGGAGTCCAACGGTCCAGAAGGGGAGTCGATTTCCATCAACACCTATACGTACACAACTGGGCACGTCCTATTAGTTATAACAAGACCAAAAGCCTGCAAATATCAAGTAAATAATATGAACTATGACCAAATTGAAATAGACGTAGGAAATCTCCCAACCATGATTTAAGCCCTGGGCTCGATTTTATTCACTTATATCACTCGTGAACCTAGTATAACTATTTCAAAATTTGCAAATTTTCAAAATTTAATTAGTAGATACAGAGCAATGCTTCATGTAAATAATAATAAATATCGCGGCTCTTCTGGCCTTCCTTATTAGAAAATAGCTCTTATCCTGTATTTACAAGAAGCTAGAGGTTATCGGTATGCCGCCACGTACGAAGAGCAAGGTTATTGTCTCCTGAACGACTGCCACTCCATTTCCCCCCATTACCAAACTTCCTCCATGATAATTAGATACAACCACGGATGAGCATGGGAACAGCTTACAACCTTGAGAAGCACTCCCGAAGACAAAATCCCTCTTATAGTGTGAAACTCTGCGTGAATTACTGCCAAGCAAATGCATTGTCAAACACCCAACTACATAATTACTCTCATAACGTAACCAATTACTCGTACGACGACAAACTTATAACTTGCAACCCCCCAGTCCGACGAGAAAACTAACTGCAGCCCTTAAACGTTTATCACCTCGAAGCAATCTCTTGGAAGTTTATATTGTGAAAGTTTTTCGCAATAACTCCTGTGGACGACCTCATCCTAACACGTTCGTGAATGTAGCATCGCCCTCGTCGCACCGCCATCTGCACGACAGAGATGAAACAGACGAGGGGGAGTTAGACGACAGAAAGCAAAAACAAAACAGAAACAACTTTAACAAATAACAACATACATCGCGTCGTGTAATTAAGGCTCCTGCTGGCGTGCAATCCTGCAATTATCACGCAAACACAAACAGAAACCAAACCCATAGCACAATGAGCACAAAGCCCACCGCGTTGCACGCAGTAGTCTACACGGCTCGGCTGTGACACTTATCAGGGATGCAAGGGTGTCGGGATGCTTGAATGCTCGGATGCTTGGATGCTCCAGATGACAATGAAATGGGGTTGTTGCACGCGCACTTTAATGAACTAACTGACTGCTGCAGCATCACATACGAGTACCTGTATATGTGTTTGTGTGACGAACTAGCTGGGATGCATTCACCCCATAACATGCCGCGAGGGACGAGTGATCGCTCGTGCAACAGGGATCTACTGGAATAAATCACGTACAAGTCGTGCATTGTTTATGTGATGCGGTCGGACTACTTGTATTTAGGACATGTCACTGCTATGCAAATTGAAAAGGATATCATCAATGTTGGGCTCGGATTAATTCTCATTTGGACCACCCAACCAGTGGATTCTGGGGGTCGGCTTAACCGACACATTCAATTAAGTTTGATAGCAGCAATCGTTAGCTGAATTGCATATAATCCTTATTGTCCTTGAAGGCGATAGGTTCGTCATGGGAATTCACCGACGGCGGCCGCCTTGTGGTACAAGTGTGATCATCCCCATTAAATCGTGTGAAATTGGACGTGAAATCTACCGACACGCTGGAAAGTGACAAAGTGCCCGAAACAAACGGAGCATATTATCCTTGAAATGGACGAGGAGTCATGGAACGGTAGGTATATAAAAGTCTCGAAAGTGGTGCGAGTGGATCCTGAAACTTTAAATCGTGGTTGCTGTAGTGGCTGGAGGTTGATGGGCGCCTGTATTCGCGGTTCAGAACAAAATTTTATTATTTATACAGGACTTGAAACGCTTTATTCTCTCCTTTTCCTTTCGCTCTGTGTTCTTAACATTCTTCCGTCGTTGCCTTTGTAAGTTGAGGGATAACGATTCACCAAGTGAAAGTTCTCTAACCTCCCACTCGTACTCCAATCCTTTTGCTCATTTTAAAGCGTTTTATTCAAGTTGTCCTTTTGCTCTGCTCCTTTATCCTGTATGTTGACATGTTTGTATTTGTTTTCACCTGTTTTTTTGTACTTACAGAGGGGACGCACTGGCAACACTGTTCTCTGCACTTTACGGCAAATTATTGGTAGTAATGGGAATTGCTTTTCCAATGGCTGAAGTCATCTCCACCTACATCCCGCCATCATTTTACGAGGTAAATATCTATCTATAAGCTTGCATCTATCTCTCTTTGGGTACCGTCATAGCTTCGATCACAGACATCGCTTAAATGATTTCCTTTAAATACTTTATGCGCACCATAAAGTGGAACCAGAACGAACAGAACAGAGACGCAGGAGGATTCTTTCCGTCCTTTCCCCACAGAAGTGCTGCACATAAGCAATTAACCGGGACGAAATATGAAAATAACATTTTATCAGCTACCCTTCGGCGTCTTTCTTTCTCCTTTGGTCCTTCGAACCTTACTTCGGTTCGGCGACGAAAACTGCGAAATGTGATTAAGGGCCATTGACAGGCGATGAAGTTCCAAGTGTTGAAAGCAATCAAACATTTTTAGGGTCTGTCGGAATTATGATTCATCTACAGAAGTTCCTAATCGTGTAATGGCTTAATGGAGGAATTAACTGTTAACTGGTGCCAGCTTGTAATTCAATTGTAGCGGTCATAAATTTGGAACTTTCTTCGGTGCATTGCAGTGGTTGGCAATCGATTATTGACGGAAATATACTTAATGATCCGGCGAAATTGATTTCTCTTAATGGTGTAAGCGGTCCTTTGGCCAACATCCAGTTCTAACATTTATGTCCTTGAAATCTGTGCTCGAATAGGAACCTCCGCAAAAATGTCGTAGATATGGAATGGATCAATGAAGCATGGTTCCTTTACGTTATTGGCATTGGCTTCCACATTGCTTTGTGAGCAAATAATTTTTATAAATTCATAAGGTTGAGTTTTTGGTGGGTCACTCTTCCGTTGAGGACCTTGGGCTACGGGACTTTAGCTCTACGAGTATTTCTGTCGTCGAAACTCATTTTTAGGTTCATAAAGGTTCATAAAGCTGAGGAAAAGGCGGTCGACTGAATAATGTTTTGTCAAATGGGTAGTTCGTTGTTAGAGGTAGGTCAAATTAGCTTCCAACATCCACGTGGCTTCATGTAAGTCGATACTTTCAAGTTTAGAAAACCTTATCTTATGGAGCCAGAAGGTTGAAGGGGGAAAAACTAGAGAAGAAACTGTTAGTTTCCTAGTCTGACTCAGTGATGATTTTGACAGTACACACACGTCAGAAAGCAAACTACAGGGTATACCTATTTGCATTCCGTGCGGGGCGACAATTTTGTCCAGTAAGCGCAAAGATATCTTAAGTGGACCAGTCTAGATGTGAGCATTATACTCTAGCTTATGGTGGGTGTAGATTGGTAGTTTGAGATGGCGTCATGGTACAATTAGCGCTTCGGCGCCTTTTTGATCTTCATTTAAATCCATCCTGAGGAGTTAAGAAAACTTGTTTGTTGGACAAGTTGAGGTCTGAGAGGTCATCGAGGAAGTATTTGCAAAAGGCGTAGAACCAGCGACTTCCCGTGCTGGGCATTTACAGAGGAAATGGTGAAGGGTTTCCCCTGCGTGAGTGTTGTGGCAACTACGTGAGCTTCCATAGGCCAATGGCTCGTACTGACCGTCACGATTCTAGCTATGTTGGAGCGGTGTCTATTGAGGAGGTCATTTTTGAATGAATAAGAGAGCCAGATTTTTCTTGATATCCTATATTTAGTTGATTTAGCCCACCTACGATTGGCTATGTTGAAAACTCATCGGCCCTCTTATTCCTCTCTATGTTGCTGTGTCCTGGAACCCAAAAGAAGAGGATAATCGTCCAGCTGCCAGCTCGTTTAATTTCTTTCTTGAATTGATCCACCAACTTAGAGAAGTTGGTAGCAAACAAATGAACTTAAATAGCGGCTTGTCTGTTGCTACAAATAGCGGTGGACGTGTAATAAGGGCGGGTTACACTAAGTATTTTGCATACTTCCCGGATTGCTAACACTTTGGCTTGAAAGATGCTTGAGTGATTGGGGAGACGAAATGAATTTAAGCTATTCAGTTGTGTCGAGAATATTCCAGATCCAACTTGATGGCATCAATAAAAATAAGAAGTTTCAGGGGGAGGAGATGTAGTAGGGTATTAAGTGCTTCGGAGTGATATGTTCTAATGGCTCCCTTGGTGCCGATTCCTGCTGATCTTTCGATCTTATTAAGCTTGTCGATGTAATAAGCTACATATGAACTTAGGGCTGGTCACAAGACTAGGGAGCCATACATCCACAGCGTGAGCTTATGCCTGAGGGCCCACCTTTTATTTAAAGTTTTACTGCAGGCGTAAAAAATTACGCCAGGGTAAAGGACCCGGTTTACTATATTGGACTTCCGGTTGAGCTTTAGATCTAGGATAAGGCCTAGATACTGTTTAGCCGTGGAAGCTTCAATGGCGTTTTTTGGTATTGGTGGCCAATTTTCCTTAGATTTACATTTAGGCCACAGCCTGTAGCCCAAACGTGAACTCTGGCCAAAGCCCGGTCTGTGATTTCACTAATCACAGAGATAACTCAATCTTGGGAGTACCTCTATTGACGGATTTTGTAAGAGGACTTTTGTCTAATTGCGATTGTATGAATCTGGTTTAAAGCTTTTAAACTATCTACTTACCGGTAAACCCTACTACTTCAATGGCCCTTAGGGATTTTTCAATAGATTTGATAAAAACGTTATTGAAAGCGTCTTCGATATCTATAAAAGTCGCCGGATTGGTGAGACACTATTGCTGTCTCAGTTCAATGAAGAAACAGATGGCCAGAAGATGGTTTTAAAAACGAGAAATGAAATCCTTATAACCTTTCGATCGAACAGGTTTGTCATGCCTGCAAGTGGGGGTAGCAAAAAAAGAACATGTGCAAATTCTATGAGCTTTATCAAAAAGCGGTTATGGAAAAATAAAAATAAACTTAGTCAGGGAGAGCGAGAGTGTCGTGCTGTTCAATAAAAGGTGACATTTTAAGTCATTAAAAAAACTTGAATGTAAAGTATAAGCTCAAAGGTTGGAATGGCATTTGTAAAATTTCCGCCTCGGCTCCGCCTACAATCATTATTTTTATGATGATTTTTTGTCGTTTAATTGCGGCTCCATTTCGCGCAAAAAATCCTCCGATAATATCATTTAAAGTATGACCGTAGGTGGAACTTTGTCTTAATCATAGCCCCACAGTCGCTAGTTAAAGAACGTTGTCTACATCCATGGCACCTAATTTAGACGCAAAAGCTAGTCAGGTAAATCTCCTCAATTCCCGTTCTAATGAGTCCATCAGAATAAAAAACGCTCAAAATCGTTACTAATGATAGCGAACGAACACGAGTTGGAATTCTTACAGCACTTATCCACAGATACAGATTGTGATATGCGAGAAGGCACTTGAAGGCACCAAAAGCCGTGCGAATTTTACGAAACGTTTGCTTAATATTTTCACTGTTTTTGTAGTGAAGTTTCACTATTTTGTCTCATTGTAGGAGTGTATTTCTATTCATACTTAATAACCTTCTTACTTATCAGAATCACCACAAAGATGATTGAATGTTAACATTTCCATCAAGGGGCAACATTTAAAATAACACCTCTTATTGGATGACTATTTAGGTAAAGCACAAGAAGACAGGACTAAATTCACAATTTTCATATTAGGATAAATACTCGCAATAACGGCTACTACCCGAAATAACGGGGTCAATTCCTTCAAAATATTCTCTCCTACTAATTCTGAAATTTTAGAGAAAACCCGTCAACTTGGTGGAAGAGTTGAGTTGCTCCTCCGCAACAGCTGCAGTGAAATTGCTGGAGTTTGATATCAAGATGATATTCCTAAGCAATAAAGCGACTTTTGTCGGCTATTAGACAAAGGGTCTTTCAAGAGCCCTGCACTGCATGCTAAGAAAGGGTACGTAGATAATACTTCGCTGGGGTGGTCGTGGCCGAGCGGTCGAGCGGAAGGTCTGTAGTTCAAATCTGTCCATGCCAAGAACAATTCCTATAAGGAAAAACTGTGCAGAAATATCAGTTGTGAATGAGAGATGATCAAAAAATGCTGACGAAGGCATAACACTCGCAGCATAAGATCATGTCAAAATTCATACTCTGAGTTTGCATTTCCAATATAACACCTCAATGGCATGGAGACAAAAAAGTTACTGTGAACTACAACCAACGTGACAAATTCAGTCGAATCTCTCGAATCATATCTGGGACAACCACCCCCGGAGAGTAATGAACGAACATCTTCGACAAAAACCATCTGCACCACCTGCGCGAACCCTATAAAAAGAAAAAAAAAAGCTAAGCGTATTGAGGATCTTTGATCCTCCTTCAATATAGAGAACCCTGAAGGCTGACATGAGCCTTATTATTCAACTAAGGGACGAAATTCTAGTCTAGTTTGGGCTTAAGAGCTTAGTATAGGTTAATTTTACTGACTAACTGTACTAACAGATTTCAATTTTAACACGATTAACGTTGACTAAATAGTTGAAGCATTTAAAAGGGTGATTGGTTAACTGTTTGGTTTTTCCGTGTTCTATTTTTGACTTTTCGCCCATGACTCATGACATGCCTCCTAAGCAAATATGATCGCACTATTATTGCCATTTTATCGACAAAAGACTTACATCCAAACAATACCTAGAAATTAGTAAATTTTATTATCCAAATCGGTACTCAGTGAAAATTGCTTTTTGCCCACTCTGACCATTTTACAGCCGTCATAATCGACCTACTGAGTAAGTCTTCGCTGTTATGCAATTGGGTCTTACTGGAGGAAGATCCGCTTTTTTCTCTTTGGTGCGGTTTATGGTCCGGCGGAAGTATTGACCCATATTGCACGAGCTAAACCTGGTCGACATGTGGTTCAAGCAAGACGGCGCTATATGTCACGCAGCACGAGAATCGATAAACCAATTTATCATTGAGTTCGGTGAGCAATTCATCTGACATGCAATTTGACTTTTACACTATTTTTTATGGAGGTATGTCAAATACTGGAAGACGGCATTACACGAGTTACTAGCGAGATACCATCCAATATGTTCGGAATAAAATACTCTAAATTGGATTCTCCGAAAAGACCACTTAAATTGTAGCTATGGTCAACATTTATACAAAATAATCTTTGAAACGTAAATGGTAAGCATTAGTTTATCAACTCAATTAAAAATTGTATACTTTTGCAATTTTCCTGTTTTGTTTTGTTTGCCAATTGTAAACCAAACACTTAAAAAACTACATAATATTTACAACCCATCTGTAGACCTTGTATCCTTTCAAGAAATGCCTTAGAGAAACTTTGCTTTCTCAAAGCTATCTACACACCCATCGATGCCCATCGAATTTTGTCATTCCTCCACATATGTAATGTCGCCATTCCATAATCGAATCTGCAAACATTAACCAAGGCTCAAGCCCATTTGTTTTAAAAGATCTCCAGTTTGCCACAAATTCCTTTTGAAGCCGCCTCCGTCTTTCGATTCCTAATAATTTTCCAAACCTCAGCTGCAGGAAACAGTAGCCAATTGAGAAATAAAACCAACCCCAACCCTAGCTAATAGCTTCAGATCTAGTTTATTGCAAAACTTTCGTAGAAATTTCAATTTCCAGAGCTCATTCACACCGCTCTACAGTTCATCGAAACAAAACTCAGTTGACTTGGCGCCGGAAATTAATCACTTGAAATCAAATTTAGTCTCAGACAACCTCGCAGTCAAATTATCCCCTTCTATCGCTGCTACCTACCAATGTCGCTACTCACCGGTGGTCTATCTTGATTCCAGACCATCATCCCAGCAGTCTATCATTCCATCAACCAACTCGAAGCTACTGGGTTCCTCTAGGCTATTACGTTCAACTCGTATGTAGCTCGAAATCGACATTGTCGTGCTGTTATATGTGCATAGACAGTTAATTCCATCGTAGGGATACCAATACGTTGTTCTCTCACCGGATTCCGCAGGAGTACAGGGCGAACTGCAGACAAATTTCCATTGTAGGTGTAAAACTGTACATCCGCATAGGGTGGTCCTTCGTATCTTTCCATCGGGGACTCGTCGTCCCGGACCGTTCGACTGGATATAACACTTTCGCTTCGGATCCATTGACGTGTGCCACAAGAGTTGGTGTTGTTTCAACCTCATCTCGCTCTATTTTCCTCCGTTTCCTTCGTTACTTGTCTTGCTAAAGAACCAATTTGGAAGACTCCTTGCCTCCTGAAGGGAAACCGAAAGCAAAAACAACGGATTTTTTTCCCCATTTTCCTACGGGTATCTCGCTCCATAGTGAGTAGTTTTGGTATGATGCATTCGAAATGACGGTATTTTACTTTTCAGCATTTTTTTTCGTCTATATTTTTCACATTTCTGAATGTCTTTTTCTGCTTTTGTATATTTCCAGGTGTACTATCTGTATCTGTACATTGGCAGCATGGTATTCCTGTTCTTCATGTACGCTACATTGCTCTGGGGTCGACCGAAAATTCCATTAAGCATAGGTGAGTTGTGTCGGGTTTGGTTTATGATGTTGAAACAGAGTTCGTAACGCAGCGCGGCGTGGCATGACAGCATGATACGTGCGAGGCATCTCATCGAATGAAAAAAAAAATGTAGAACCGGCTCTAAAAGGGTGTAATGGCATTTTGCACGAGTGGTGTAATGCAGGCAAATGTCGAAAACCAAACATGAATCACTCACGGATGCGGGAGTGTTTTTTTGGGGTTTTTTGTTTTTTGTACTTGGTCCCTTGGGAAACAATTTGGCAACCAATAAAATGGAAGGGAAATATCAGTGTTTTTGTAATGAAAAGTACACAGGACGCAACGGCGGAATGGCGATTAGGGGCTTAGAGTTTATGAATCCATTAGACCAGCTGTTGCCGGGGATACCAAATTTCATCTGACTGCATGGCTGAGCGTTTAAAATTGTGATCAAGTTGTAAACTATGTTTCATAACATGCATAAACCAGGATTTAGTCTGTTTGTGCTGCAGGTTACAGCCTTTAAAAATGCGATTTAGCAGCTCACTTATTGAAAATATCAAACACTAATTGAACGTTTGAAATAAGCCCGGGATATACGAGTATGGGGTGGTAAACGGGCTGACAGTCAAGGCTTGTGTCAGGATAAGACTTGGGATTCCCTAATAATGTTTATAGAAGGATTCGGTTAATTATAAACAAGGAAGGGGTAAAGGCAGAAGAAAAAAAGAAAAAAATAAACGAAAGCAGTCTTTCTTAAGTGGCGATCAAGCACTTACACACACACAAAGAAAATCGCATCCAGAGTTCCAATGCCTTGACAAACCCGGTGGGAAGGGAGTTTTTGTCTTACATTTGGTTGACCGCATACACCGCTGTATTTTATTTAATCTTTGCAATTAATATCTGCCCACTAATTCTCAACTCAATTGGCTCAAGGTCCGTAGGGAATATGAACCTACCCGATAACCCTTGTAGGATATACATTTTCGGGAACAGCATTTTTCGTTTCCAGATTAACAAACTTTTTGGTTTTGTTTTTTGCGCATCCAACAATATAATTCGGCGGCGGTCCTTTATATAATAATAAATTGTTTGGAATCACCCGTCCAACCTGTTATTTATCCTTGGTTCTATCTGATCACTGTTGCGGCACCACCCGTCCCTTCCGGTTGGAGCCGTCACTTCATCTCGGTTGAACCTTCCATTAATTACTTTCAACTCTATTGCTGCCATTTCGTTAAGGTGGTTGGTTTGAGCAGTGAAATAGAAAAAGTTTGCTGAAGGACCTGCAAATTCCTACTTAAAGAATCAAAAGGTTTGTGTGTATTTTGCATATAATAAACCATGTGTTAAGGTCGTGTTTTCATTAAAAGTAATTAAGCAAACCTTAATTAGTTCAATTCAATTTTTCTTAATACACCACCTTGGGCCTCTAAAACCTTGGACTTTTCGCGACATAATGTCATAAAATGTTCTCCTCTTTGTCACATCTTTGGCCCACAATTCGTTTATGACTGTTTTGAGTTTTTCAATTGGTGCTTTATTGTGCACTGTCTGATCAATAGCTGACCAGACATTCTACAACAGAGGAAAGTAGAGTACCTTGGAACGCCTGTACCTTGGAATGACAGTCTTTTTTCATACTTTGAATTGATTTAAGTAATAAAGTCCCGCTACATTTCATGGTCAATTACACAGTTTTTAGTCTGTAACCGAATTCCTTCTTAATCGACCGTAAACAGCAGCAAGTTGCATTATAACCTCTTCAAATATGACACCAAGAAGTTAGCCAGAATCTTGGATAAAGAGCGAAGCAGCCGGAAAAAATTGGATGGTTGGCTTTTTAAGACCTTATCACTAAGAAACCCAGAGGCCACAATTATTTCCAGATCAACAAACTTTAATAGTTCCAATGTTGTGAACTTCTTTAATAACCTTAAAGATTGTCTTTCTCGCTACAAATTTGATCCGAGTAGAATCTATAATCTTGATGAGACAGTTACGAGTATATCTGCCAAGGGTGAAAACACAGATAGCATGGCCTCAGAGGAACCTGGTATTAATGTCACCCTGATTGCAGCTATTAGTGCCATGAGAAATCATGTACCCCCGATGTTGATTTTTCCAAGGGTAAACCTCAAACCCCACATGCTCTACAATGCTCCTCCAGGATGTATTGGTGGTGCTAGTCAATCTGGCCGGTCAAACAAGGAACTTTTCATACAGTTCCTAAAGCACTTTATTTCGCACTCTAAAGTCAACTCCAGACCTCTATGACGCTCTCCATATCACAGAAATTGTCGAAAATGCTTACCCAAAAGCATTTGATCAGAAAAATATTGTGAAGGGATTTAACGTAGCTTTAGCTATGCCCTTTAAATAAGGACATTTTCAAACATGAGAAGTTTCTGAGCAGCTATGAGACCGATCGGCCTTGCCCTGAAACATCAATCGGATGCGGAAACCTTACTAGTGCAGATAATCAATTATTTAGTGCAAATGATTAGACACAAGCACCATCCACAAGTCAGGTTGCAGCTTCTTCCACATTCATATCACCAGACCAATTCGACCATTTCCAAAGGCTGCACCATGTGGGAAGGACAAGAATTCGAAAAGGAAGAAGTCGTGGCAAATTGTTCAAAGAAAATTGTTAAAAAACGAAATGCCTCAAAGAAAAAAGTTTTGCAAGAGTCTTCTGAGTCTTCCCAGAACACCGAAACATCGGCAGGTGAAAGATGTAAACAAACCGGCGATTGATTAAAGCGATGAAGTTTTTAGTGGAGATGACGAGTTGACAGTGGAAGAAATATACAAGATGACAAAGTCAATTAAGTTTTAAAAGATGACCCAATTTTAGGTCTTTCATTTTCTTAAAAACATGGATTTAATTTATTTTTTGTTAACTTTGTAATATTAACTCACTTTCTTAAATAAATAAATAGTTTTGATTTTAATTGATAACATAATTTGCTACTTTTGTCAATGTTCCAAGGTATACTACCTTCGTGTACCTCGAAACGGTTAGACATCTGTCATATTCTTAGTTGAAACTTACAAAAATATTGACTCGTCCGATGAGATCTTTTTTTTTAAAGAACACTCCTGCTAAATACGAGCTCTTTTTTATCGTGAGTAAAAGATAAAAATGTCAAAATAGAATGTTAAAATCGTTCCAAGGTACACTTACCAACCTATACGAGGGTAAGGTAAAAAGTTCTCGACCTGACAGTATATTATTTTTCTACAGAATCTCTCTTGACTTCAACATACTTGGTGTCCAGCGTTTCCTATTCCTTCCCGAAAGTAACAGACTAGAAGGATGTCAGTTTTTTTATTGGTTTGAGGCCGAGCAAATCCTACCCCGAATCCCGTAGTTTTCCCATCACCAACGCATGTAAAAGATAATTTTTTTTCTTCAAGCCAGACCACTTTTCGCGAATTTTGGCATCCAGCTGGTCAAGATGGTTGGAATAATATTCGCCTTTCAGGCAGATAAGATCGATTTCATTTTCTTTGGCGCTGAACCACTATTGCTTGGACTGCTCTTTCGTTCCTGACTTGTAGTGGTGGACCCATATCTCATTTTGTGAACCCATAGTGATCACTTTGTCAACACGATATCATGCACTTTTTCGATGGTTTTCGGTGTGGTTAGGGTTTTTGGTCGTCCTTCACGTGGGTCATCTTCAAAAGATATGCGACCACGTTCCAATTCAGCTGCCCACTTTTTAGCGCTGACATTGAAGGAGTCCCTGTAAGCTTCTGTCAACTTTGATAATGAATTTTGAATGGTGGGGTTAATCCATCCGAAAAGAATACTTTTATGACCGCACTATATTCAAGTTTATCAATTTGAATGAAAAACTGATTTTGCTGATTGCAACGCCATCTCTGTGCCAGGCCGTCAACGTTTCTCTGTGCATTAAGAAGAGGGTTACTTCCTAGCCTATTTTTGTATTGTATTATCTATTGAAAGATTGGATTTAAGCTCAAATTTTAGCTCAAAATTTATTTTCACATCCAAAACGAACGCAATCCTGAAATATTGAATTTGGGATGTAGCAGCATAACTTGCCTATTATAGGGGTTGTTCCCACAATATCGGCCATCGGCAATAATTTCTTTGTATTTAACTACATTTTCAAATCTCTTAAAGCCAAAATAAGGCCTAAAATCCTATAAAACCATAACACTTGGGGTATGCCAAAAGGGTGAGAAGCAAACATTCATTTGAATATCGCTCTAAGGAGCTCTCCTTCACACTATCCGCTTTCCTTCAGGTCAAATTGAATTACATTTTTTTTTAATCGTTGACGGTCGATTTCCGGTGATATTAGGCCCACCTCATTCTTTTTTTCTCCATTACTAACATTTCTCTATTTCTACGAGAGAGAAATCTTTTTTGCTGCTTGAAGACCAACTTTATTTAGCCAATGTTGAACAATGCGTGCTGATGGTTAAAGAACAACTCTCCCTTAAGTCTTTTCTTAATTCTTTGACAGTTGCTAACCGGTTTTCGATCTTGCAGTATTGTTTTTTATATGTCTTCCACTCCTATGTTTCTTGTTGTACTGCCTATCATGCTTAATTGCTTCAAAAGCAGTTGCGCAGTGCTTCCGCGACATCCCACAGTATGTAGGATCAGCCTATTTGAAAAACGTTTACAAGAAAAAAATTAAATACCATGAAAACCATTCCAAAACACCTTAACTCTTCACAAAATATTCTTCTGCGGCCTAGAGCAACAATGCCTTATAAATATTTTTATTTTTTTATTTATTCAATAGACTTACTGTGTCCTTTAATTCAAGGCAAAATTTAAATGAAACGCACATAATACTCGTAATTGGAATGTCGAGGTGAAATTAAAATATGGAATGTGATCTCGTTGATATGATCTCGCGGTGATCATATTTGCAGTCATCGATTCTTGTATGTTATGTATATCGGTATGTATGTATGTTGTGAGCGATTTACAGCTCGGAACGTTGGCAATTTCGCGTTTGATAGATATATTGAGACTTTCCTACGTTATTCGCTTAACGTAAATCTCGCAAGACTGAGCCTGCCATTCGATCGGACCATTTCTCGAGATTACACGTCTACCGAACTTCACTTCGTGGCATGTGACACCACATGTTAGAACCACATATGGTTGATATCAAATCTATCCAATTCCGATAATAGTCTTGCAGTAACATGGCGGTCATTATCACCGATCTAAAAATGGTCCGATCATACCTCCGGTCACTTTGTGTAAAAGGAGTCTCTTGAAGCTGTCTAAAAACACATATTTTGCCATTGTCCATATTTGCCAAGGATATTAAACTAAACACGATCTGATTCGCTAAAAACATATTGATAGAATTCAAAATTTTATTCAAACTTTTGTAAGACCCAATCGAAGAAGTTTCGGGACTTGAAATGGTCAATAGGCTTCATTTTTAAATTAATTTGAACTTATGCGAAATCCGCCATCTTATGAAATGAAAGATTCCCATTTCCCGTAAATTCCCGTAGAATCGATTGATTTGGATCACTTTGAAATGAAGCACTAGTGGCTGCGTTAAGTCCAGTTTTTCAACTGGTGTGACATCTCATTGACACAGGACCATGTCATAGTAAACATGTCGCTTCGAATTTATAGACTATAGAACGCAGCGAAAATTGAAGTAAGCGCTCTTATCGTTACAACCACCGGCTAAGAATTTCGGCAGTTATTTTTGTCGGTTCATATTATTTATTTATTTATTTATTTTCCATCAAGTTCAATCTTGCTTAGAGACTAGAATCAAGATTTACATACAATTATAATAATTTTGATATATTTTAACACAAATTCGTTTCATGTTAAAATAGCATAATCAAATCCGTTAAAAAGGATGCAAGCCGAAGTGATTAGATTAAACCTAGCGAAACTTGCACTATGAAAAGGAAAATGCAAAAGATCAAGTTCTCTTGAACGTAAGCAACGAGAGGAGGCATAAACTTTGAACATTGATAGTAACGATGAACAATCTATATTAGAATTTAAAATATCAAAAGCGGAAAGAATGAAATATAGTTTTCTTCTAGAGACCAGGGGCTTTAATCCTATTAAGCTATACGTGTACTACTCTTATGCACGGGACAATTTGAATTAGGAAAAATCTTACGAAGTGTAAACTTTGTAAACCTTTTCTGATTTTTTTCGGTCCGAGAGATACAAACACTATTTTAAAAATGAGGATTCCATGTAGCACAACAATATTCGAAAAGAGGCCAAGCAAGCGACGAATATAATGATTTTAGAGTGTAGGGATTATTAAACTCTTCAGAATTCTTTATTACGAATCCCAGCGATGTACCAATCAACATTATTGTTTAAATCATTTTGAAGCTTTATTGAATTCGACATGGATCTAATTAATCCAAAAATCTTAAGCTCATCGGCAATGAAGTAACAATTTGAAAAGAGATATGCCATGGTAATTCACTAATAAAAAAAAGAAACAAGATAGGTCCAAGGTTGCTTCCTTGAGGTAGTCTCGAATAGTTTATAATTTCCTCCGACAAAACATTACCAACCTTCACATACTGTCTACGTCTAACAAGATTACTTCTTAGCCAACTTAAAAATTCAGAATGAAATCAAAGTAGCTGAAGTTTTTTTACAACTTCTCAAAGTTAGGAAGACAGTAATTTGTAAAAACTGATAAGTTTGTAGTGGTGGCTCTTCCTCTTACAAAACCATGTTGATGCTCAGAAATATGAATGTGTAGTAAGGAGTGTAACTTATTCCTAACAATTGCCTCAAAAACGTTGGTATTAGTTGAAGCTTAGCTGAAGGCCTGTAATTGGCAATAGTACCATTAGGACCAGATTTGTAAAGAGCAGTTACGAACGGATGCTTCTAACAAAAAAGAAATACTGTTGTCGAGAGATGACGCATAATTAGGATATAACTCCTCACTTTAAAGAATGCCAACATCGGTTATCTACTGTCACGTGTACGACCAAAATCTGACTACAAAACCTGAGAACATCAAACGCTCGACAGAAGCCAGAGTGAAGGCATAGTGTTGACTTATGATGGATATGACTGTTTAAGAGCATGTCCATGGGAATCGCCGTATCGAATGAATATAACTAATAAATGAAAGCATTTTTGCTAAAACGTAAGCGTCACTTACAATGTTTTATATAGAGCCATCGAACAACAGGTGTTCTTTAGAAGCAATTGAAAATGACAACATCTTTAAAAGAACATGATAACATTTTTATTATATTATGAACTACGAGCACTAAAGTAAAAGATGTCTACATTGGTCTTGCCTATAAATACCCTTTTTTTTATGAAAATTTTCAACACGTTTTAACATAATTTCGGCTTTATTTCGAGCATTTTTTTTTAGTCCAAGAATCATTGGTGGAGCGTTTGGTATACTTTGAATTTTTAACTTAGCTTTAAATGAAACATTTTATAATGTTATATCGCATCATCTTGGCGGGTAATACCTTACCGAAAATAATACTGGTGGGACCATATCATTCAATATTTTGCGATACCGAACGATTAGAACTATACACCTTTGAAAAAAACATTTTTGAAAAAAATTAATTTCGTGTGTTGCTAGGTTTTTACGGGATTTTAGCGTCAATGCCAAAAACCTACATGAAATTATGCTCTCTTCGATCTTTTTAGTCCGTGAGATCCATGAGGTTTCACAACGCTAAGTCGGCGTTGGCAATCATACGTTTCTATTACACCTTCTGAAACGACTACTGTATGTTCTTCAAATCTGGTATACTATATGGATCATATACAAAACGTATCAGAAGAATAACTGAAATAGTTACTTTGCTATATTTTCTCCAAGAAAGTCTTGAACGATTAGATCAAGTCATATAAGCGAAACGTTTCACTGAACTCGGGTAGAGTTTTTCAGTTCCAGCGGAAAATAGCTGTGACAATTCCCTCACTGATCTTAAGTACAAAAACTGAATTTTCAAAGTTTTCACCGAAGTTTTGTTTTTAAATGCCATTGGCGCGTTTTAATTCCAGAACCCCAAATCTCATTACGCCACCCATAATAAAGAAAGAAACTTTCATCCCAGAAATGATATATGTACATATCCAAGGGCCCAAGTTCGAAACTTGCTCAATGCGCTGTTAAAAGTGCATTACCACAAGTATACTAAAGAAAAAGTAAATGAAGTAGTTCCCATAGAGCAAAATTCTATTCCCTCCGGCAATAGGTCGGAAGCAGTATCTGCTCTTACACCACATACTGTTCGTAACACTCCTCGCCCTAATCGACTTCACCCTAAGCCTTCACTTAAAAAACTTTCCCTTACTCAACCGGCACCCGAAACCACTCACGAGCATATTTTATACGAATTATGTGAACTTCTAATATGGATTTAATATTAGAAGCAAGTAAGGAAAAACCAGAACAAATGGAAGGACTCCTACTCCCCCAGGTCCCAGTCATGCAGTTCATGTCCGCAAGAGCACTTAGAAAATAATTTAATTTTATTCGTTTTCACTCTTTCTTTTTTCTCTTTTACACGCCCGCCCATCTGCAGGATCTCCAACGAAATCTTCATCGTCGAAGAAACGTAACTCGAGTAGTGGCTCGTCGGAGAGCATGGACGAGTCGGATACGGAAAGCAGTAACTCGACAAACACGAAGCCGATACCGAGTACAATAGCATCAGCGCGTAGGCCATCGCTATTAGCTCCACTGGGACGCCAGCATCACTATGGAAGTTTCTACTTAAGAATGGGCGCTGTTGGTAAGTACCATAATTTGTCTTCTCTTTCCATGTTCCACATACCTGTATATGTAGACCAAACGCTTGAGCCTATGGCAATTGTGCAAGGCTGCAATGATCCTGTGAATTACACATGCAAGCCATCACCCATCTGTCTGTGGACTGTGGATGTTAATTATTCCCCCCACCGAATCTGTCATAACTCTTGGCCTGACTCTTGCCTTGAAGTTGTAAATAGTGATTATGAATACGATATGGAAGCCGTGACAACAGTTGTCGACAAGTGGATGAGACTTGAGGGGAAAAAGTAAAACAACTCCCATGAGTTGAACGGAATGAACTAAAAGGATATATTTGTAGCAGTGGCCCTGTTGAAAGAGTAGTTTAACGCGGATTGTGCTAATGAGTTCTATCTACTGATGATCCTCCTCCTGCTGCTTAAGAGTTCCACGATGTGCTTACGACTAAAACTTCATACAAAAATCCTTGCACTTAACCCTCCAGGATTTGAATGTTTGGAGACATTTTTCTCCATCCAGCAACGAGATTCCTTCCCTTTCCGTTGTAATTGAATTAATACTGCACGCCTTCTTTTTCTTATTGCCTTCGTTACCTATTCCAAAAGGGGACAAGAGCAAAAGAAAAATGAAAAGAAATAGGAAACGAAATGTAAATTTGTGGCGAAAAGCTCCTCTGGGAGTCATGTGGTAATTAATTACGTTTCCGCCTTTACAGTTTGCGAGAAAGTTTTCTGATTTATGGAATCCGAAACAACCTGGAGGAGGGAAACCACCGCAGTGGGCGAAAAGTTCAGATTTCGAGAGATAAAAGTTTTCAGGATCAAGTTTCTTAGTGAATGGCTTCGAATTAATAGCGCCCGCGGCGAGGAGATTGTGCGAGAATTTTTAACTGAAGAGGGAGAGACTCAGAGGCAATTTGTTTGGTTTTTCTTTGAGATAATTCTTAATTATTTAATCGCCGAAAACTGCTTTAAAATATTATGAATCTTGATTGAAGTCTACTAGATGTCATGGCTTAAGGTTTGGTTTGTCGGGCGTATGCTGGGCTGGAAAATTATTTTTTTTTATAAAAGAAGCTTTTGCTGTTCACCACAGTACTCAATCACAAACACTAGTCCTCACTGCAAAGAAAATTAAATTCCGAAGACCTCAGAATAGCTTGAATTTAAAAGCAATTTAAAATTCCAAATATCTAATTAAAAAATAATGTTGCCCAGGCTTATACTTCATAATCAATTTGTTCGAGACGTACCAGAAATTTCAATAATAATTACTACTCAACTCGAGGTGCAACAAAGTAAATTAATAAAATAAAATTGGGTTATTCAACAAGAGGTGTCATTTTTAATAAATTTTAAAATAAAGCATTTTTAGGGAAATTGACAATATTTTTGCTATAAACTCTGAGGCTTATAATGGAGTATAATATCTGTCGATTATCTGTATCGGTTCATTACTTCTCTTGATGCCTTTATTCATTTCGTTTTCGCATGTTGCCACAGTATTTTGCGACTCGAATCTCATGCCTGAATTGTTGGTGGAACTTTGGCCTAGACTTTGATTTTAACACAGCCCTAAGGAAAAGGTTTTAAAATCTGAAATTTGTAAACGTCGTCTACGTTTATAGAACCAATTTCAGTCAAAATCTTCCGGCAAGCAATCGGATTATTTAAACGGACATAGCAACATCACTTTCGAGAAAACATCCGGCATCACCCGGCAGGCTTAAAAAGAGATTATTCCAATACATCCTAAATGCGGCATTTTTGTTTGCTTTTGTGAGCTTTTTTGTATAAAAAATCATGATCTTGTCCATTCATTTTCAGCATCCAAACACCGAATGTACGGCGTCGTGCGTGCTCTGCTTCTATCAAATGAACCTTGTAGGCGCATAGATCACGATTTTTATGCAGAATTCAATGGAAAGTACTTGCAAATTCCTGTGATCATCTTCAAGACGACACAGTTGACAGCTACGGTAGCAATATTTTCTGAGCTTATTAAATGAACACACGTTGGATTCTTAACCTTACTAATCTGTCCAGGAATTTGACATTTTTTTTTATTAAATTCACTATAGCTCTGCGTAAAAGGCGCCTGATGATGAGCACTAGCAGTACCGTTTTATTAGTGAATTTTCACACGCTTTCAGAGTGTGTATTGAGGAAAATTTCAAAACTTTTTTAACAATAGCTATCGCAATTACAGTTAAATGTTGGCAGCTACACAAAGACACTTAATCAAAATGACACCTCTTATTGGATAACTCTGTATGTTCGATTAGAGGTTAGCTGAAATATGTGGTCAATACATTCTATTCTTGTGACAACATCGGCTTTCTATTTATGGGTCCGAATTGGATAAGACAAAGCTAGAGACATTTCTCACCACATTGGCTTCTATTCCGATGACTTCCTATCTCATAGGGAGCAACGTTTTTAAAATGAACCAAATTAAAGGGTTGCTAAGTTTGAATGGGTTGTTAGCGTTTATATTATCCCCCCAAATGTTAATGTAGGGCATAGAATTGTTAATGTAGGTTAAAGCTATCATTGCTTCATCTCTGTTATTTGGTGTTCAGGTTTTGTTTTTTTATAGGGTTCGAGCAGGTTTAAGAGTTACGCTCTTATGGTGTTTGTCACACAACCTGGACGGGGTGCAAATGGTTTGTGTCGAAGATGTTCGTTCAATACTCTCCGGGGGTGGTTGTCCTATATAGGATTCGAGAGATACGACTGAATTTGTCGCGTTGGGCATAGTTCACCATAACTTTTTTGTTTCCCTGTCATTAAGGTATTATATTGTAAATACACGCAGAGGGTGTTATGCCTACGTCAGCATTTTTTTGATCATCTCTCATTCACAACTTGCACAGTTTTTCCCTATAGGAATGGTTCTTGGCTATGGACAGACTTGAACTACAGACCTTCCGCTCAATAGTCGGTGATAATTACGAGTACGATTGCACCACGATCATCCCCCTCGCCTTCATTTAATTTTCTTATTTAATATAATTTTGTGATGCAAAATAAATAAATGGTCTTTCCACGAGTGAGTGTTTTTCTGGCAATCACTTCGCACTTCACAAACAACAGACCAAAACAGATAATTGCAGCACACCAGCCATAATACGATAGACAATGAGTTATCTAAAAACTTAAAGCGAAACTCGAGCTAATCAAAAAAAACCAATTGGATGACTGTAAGAATCCACCTCAACTTCTGTGACTATTCACTTTGAAAAGCTATTAAGAAACCAGACGGATTTTTGGCCAGGACCAATCGAGACGAAGCTGACATTTTTTCTAAACATTTTATAGAAGTATTCACCAACGAAAGAGACAATGTAGCTGCATAAGGATAGGAAAAATAACAAAAAATAATTAGAGCATTGTAGCAAAAAAAGTATTGAGCAGAAGAAAACCTAAGGATATGACTACCTTAACGGAAAAATATAAAGTTAACTATCCCGACAAGCCATGGAGTACATAACAAGTGTGCATAATGCATTAATCCAAATAAAGTATTTGTCAAAAATGTGGTAAGTTGCGCAGGTAACTCTAATACCAAACCCGGTAAAGACGCAAATATTACCTTATCTTATAGACCAATAAGCTTACATTTCCAATTCAGCTTCCGCAGATAGCATTCAAAAATTCAACATGTTCACAACTGAACTAGAGGGAAAAAAATCCTGAAGTTTGGCAAAAAGGACTGCTATAGAAACTCCAAAACTGAGCTCCACCGGAGTATTTATTAACTCGTTACGATACTTTTGATATCCGACGCAAATCTGGACGGGTCAACTACTTGAATTTAATGACTTCTAGATAGGCAATACAATGGTTTAACGACTGGAGCATACAAATTAACCGAAACAGAAAATTCTCCAACCCCAATCAAAATAAAGGACGAAATAATACCAATCGACAATGCATACAAATATCACATAAAAAAAGAGATCGAATAAAATTACAATAAAATGAACGGCTCATGCAAAAAAAAAAAAACTCTTTTATACAAATCCATCATGAGAAAACATCAAAGCAGACAAACATCGCCATAATATGTACAAAGTCATCAATAAAAAATGCTGCGAACTATAGTCAATGCAAACTGGTGCATGCCTAACACCGACATCCATGTCGACCTAAAAAACGATGGAAGAAGAAATCCTACACATATGGTAAACAGAAGACATCACATAAAAATCGCAGCTCACTCTACAATGACAAAAACTCTTTACCAATAAAGGAAATCTCCGGAATGGCGTCGTCGTTAAAGAAAACCAGGTCCAGAGACTTGATAAAAGGGCCCAAAATGTCATCTAAAAACCTTCACAAAAACTAATAAAAAAATAATATATCTAACTGATGTTATGTAATATTCATTTTGATAGAAATTGTTGTTACAACATATGTATGTTAAGCTTAAGCCCCTTCATTATAAACGACGTGGTTTCTTCGGTCTTGAAATAGTCGGAGCACAGACTCAGGAATTTGTGGCGCACGGAAATGACACGCTTTAGCTTCTTTCAAAACCAGCCTAAGAGGGCATGTCCTTTGTTATGACCAGAGGTAACAACATTACAAAAAGTATTCAAATTCTGGAACAAGGTAGTGTTTACGGAAAACAGTTTACTAAATGAAGCACAGTAAGAGTCGTTTAGTGGTAATTATTCGCTGCTATTTCAAATTCGTAACTGATGACAGTTGACGACAGATGACATACAAACATGACAGATATATGGGCTAAAAATAGGAGAAAAAGTCTCCATGTCTCTTCAAACGGTAATCGTCTTTGGAAAATAAGCCAATTCAAAAAATATGATCGTGAATCTACAATATTCAAACACAAGAAAATACACAATGCTACATGGATATCACCGTATAGAGTAACGCGCGATAATTGTTTTGACAGGTAAAAGATATAATATACCAGCGTACTAGATGTTGAAGCATAGAGAGGAACGGATTGCCACGTTGACCACATCCTAATCGTCACCAAAATTATCCAAATTCACAAGAGTAAAACACTTCAATATATAGGACAAATAGCGTTGAAACGTTGAAGGACCTTCGTTAGGTTCGCCGTACTAGACGGCATAGAAAGTAACGACGAAACCAGACAAGTAGAAGCAGTATAGTCAACAATAAAAATTGTTGTAATGAAGGTGGAAATCAAACTAGGCTGTTGCAAGGCCCGCAAAATAAAACCTTGGTTCGACGAAGAATGCAAGGAAAAAATAAAAGCCCGTAATTCTTAGACTTCCAGCCCTGGAAAATAGCCGAGAGATCACGCGTACAATATATTAAACCCTACGAAAGAAAGTCAACCATATCATCCGGAATAAAAAAAGACATTGGCAAAAGAAAAGTTTATTCATGCGTTTAACAGCGCTAAATACTTCCAGCAAAATACTACAAGCATACCAGGCCAAGGGAAATAGAAAACGGCGTTGTACGGCCAACCATTAAGGAATTAAAAGAAGCAAAGAATCCCGCAGAAATCGACCTAATAAATCGGAATTTATGAAATATGTTGGAGGTGAATTAACAGAGAATGTACATGGGCTCATCGCAAGTACGAGTATAGGGAACAATTAAAGCATCTCCGAGGAATGGAAAAACCCGGTCATCATACCCTTATTTAAAAAGGGTGAGCAAACAATTCAACAATTATCAAAGAATATCACTCATATCACCTCTTAAAGAGGCTGACATCATAAGCTAAGGAAATACTCGGTGACTAGCAGTGTGGCTTCAGAAGGAATGGCTCGGTGAGTGACCAGATTTCCACTATACGGCAGCTTTCAGAAAATAAATGAGAATTCCACGAAACGGTGCACCAACTATTGGTAGATTTTAAAAAGGCATATGACTCTTATCCGTTCTAGCTTAGACTGACTGGACTTGCTAGAAGATAGTGAGAAAACAGTTAAAGGAAATGTAGAAAGTCTAATAATCGCAGAAAAAAAGGGTTAGAAGTAAACGAAAAGAAAACCAAAAATTTAGTTACTGACCGACTTTGATCGAATGTTGCCCTGAATGTACTTGATAATAATTATAAATAGATAGATATTTCTTGCATAGTATAACAGTGTTTTACAATAGTATTATAATTTCTCAGGCCTGCATAGAGATTATGGCTTACTGCTACAAATACAATTGGTGTATGGATTAGGATATGCAGTACATATACAATATTTTAAATATGGAGTTGGGGGAAAACTATGGAAAAAAACTCAATTTACGAGAGTGGTCTGATAAGTACTTAGCCTACAAAACAAAAACAAAAATTTTGGAGAAATGTCGATTTACTTTTCAATATAGTCTCCTTTTACCTCGATACACTTGACTCAGCGATGCTCCAACTTCTATAGCTCGTCTGAAAAATACGTTTTCTCGAGGTCTGCAAAGTAGGCCTCCGTGGCGGCGATGACCTCCTCATTCGACTGAAATTTCTACCCGGCGAGTGACTTTTCAAGTTTGGAAACAAAAAGTCGCACGTGGCCAAATCTGGAGAATACGGTGGATGGGGCAGCAGTTCGTAGCCCAATTCGACCAATTTGGCCGTGGCGAGGGCGGAGGTGTGAGCCGGTGCGTTATCGTGGTGGAAGAGCACTTTTTTCTTTGCCAAGTGGGGCCGTTTTTTCTTCAATTTGGCGTCGAATCGGCCCAATCATTTGGCATAGTACAGCCCTGTGACCAATTTGCCCATCACCAGGTAGTCGATGTGGATCACACCTTGTGAATCCCAGAATACGAGATCGTGGATTTTTGTCACATTATCCTCCGTGGTAGCTGTTTTCGGGGCACCTGGAAGTGGCTCATCAAAAATCAACGTGCGACCACGTTGGAACTCGTTAAACCAATTTTTGATGGTCGCCATCGAAGGAGAAGAGTCACCGTACACAGCATCTAAACGCTCTTTCATTTCGCTGCGCGATTTCCCTTCCAAAAACAAGAATCGAATCACCGACCGATATTGCTCTTTCCACCCTCGTAATAACGAGAACAAAAACAAAAGGCAAAACAAATGCAAATATCACAGATGTTAAGTTTGAGATGGATAAAAATATATAGAAAATAAAAGTAGTAAGTAAATTAATAAATGATCGATAGTAAATAAATGAAAAAATATATAATTAATTAAATAAATAAAATAAATAAGTAAATAAATAAATGAACAAATAAATAAAAAAAAAAATAAATAGGAATAAATGAGTGAGTAAATAAGGCTAAAAGTTATAACAGCCGTAAATCCCTAATAAGTGGGTTATCATGAATTTTTCATTGAGAATTTCGATTCTTCTACCAATCTGGATACCACCCGCTCTTTCATGCAGTGTAAGGATTGGATAATCTCGTGGTAGGTTAAGCATCATTTTTAATAGTTTATTTTGTGCAACTTGAAGACGTTTAAGGTGGGTTTTCGCGAAATTACCCCAAATTAGAGACCCGTAATCATCAGTGCTTGAAAAATAACCTTAAAAATAATTATTTTGATCTTTTTGTTAAGATGTGATTTGCGGTTGATGAGAGGGTAGAGCATTTTACTAAGGACATCAATCTTAGCTAAAGTCTGTAGGATGTGATGCCTGAAGATCAATTTCTGATCTAAGTACACTCCTAGGTACTTTACAGAACTGACCCACGGAATATTGGTGTTTTCTAGGTTTACATTTCCAGAAGGCAAGAAATAACTTAGCCTTCTTCTCGTGAAGAAAATAGCTGTGCACTTGTCAATATTTATTTTTATTTTCCAACGCTTATAATATTTAAAGAAAGATTGAATCCCAATTTGAAGGTTATTTTCTATTGTTGAACTATAGTCGTGGGAAGAGTATAAGGTCAAATCGTCTGCAAAGAATGCAGTGTCACAGCTGAGAACGCTGGGCATATCAGCAAGAAAAATATTGAAGAGAACTGGGGCCAGGACTGAACCTTGCGGAACTCCGGCTGGGACTGGTTTTGCTGAATAATAGGCCTCGGCATTTAAAAGGCTGATGGGTCTGCATTATCTTTCGGCGTAGCTTTTGAAAAGAAATTCTCTAATTTCTCCATTATTAAAAACTCGTCACGTCATATTCTAATGGGTTTTTCAATACCTATGCATGTCCGAAACTTGACAGTTTTATTGTCCGACGTTTTAAGTGGCAACGCTTTCATTCTTTGACTTTTATATTATATTGTCAACATTTTGTCATAGAGCGCTGAATTAATGCATCGAGTTGTTTCAGGGAAAGTTCCCAAAACGCGTTATTATCAGAAGAGGCCATGTGGAATGGCCGCCAAGATCGTGCGATTTAAAGCCCTTGCATCTTTTTCAGGACTACGCTGGCTTAAGTCCAGTTCAGTATCATCATTCAAACCATTGCTGAGATCCAACCTGACGTATGTAACAAAGTCAGACCATTTATAAGAACGATTGGATGATTTTTGATGGTATTAAATGCACTTAAGTCCACAATAAACATTTCACACACCTCTTTTTATTTTACTAAAAGGTAGAAAACGCTTATGGAATACCTAAACATGTAGTGTTGGAGCCTAATTTGTTGGTTTTCGATCTATTTTATTGCTATATCGGCAATAATTAGTTATTTTTCGACTCTGAACAATAACGTCTAAACTACCGAAAATAGTACAAATTAAACAACGCACTCATCGAAGATTGATTGTGGTATGCCTGTTATGCCATCGTCTGAAATCCACAACTCTTCCACATGATAATAAAGCAATCGTTACAGATCCCTACATAAAGCCTTATTTCGGACGAACTTCGACAGAAAACTTTTTCCGGAAATTATTTTTCATGATGAATAAACAATAAATTAAAATTGATGACTTAGGGGCTTCAGGGATATTTATTGTTAGGATTCGAGCAATTTAAACCTCAGAGACCAACCCTATGGGTCACAACACTCATAGCTTTTGGATAGGATTAAATAGTTTTTGATGTACCCAACTACTCGTATCCTTGCACAATCTTGGAATACTATGTATGTTTCACTCGTCATCAATAGGAGATATAATTTTCAGATTGAGGAGCATTTTTGTACTTTTTTTTTTATTATTTTTTATTCGTGTTTACTCTACCTTATTGACTTAAATTTTCATTCTTTCTTCCCCGCCGTAGCTTTTGGAATTGGTAGTATGATTTATTCGGGATTGGAATTCGGTCAGTATTTCGAGCTAGAACGCGATACCAAGTGCCACAACGTCATGCTGGCCCTTACACCGGCAACACGAATGGCATTTATTTTCATACAAATGTATTTTATTTTCCTAAATAACGAGGTAAATTACTCAATTGATTTCTGATTCAATAGCAGTAAGCCCTTCGTACCGTCTCTATCGTTGCAGCAAATAAAAGTTTATCGCTACAAGGTTATAGCTCGATTTGGGCTGATGCACATGATCGGAACGAATCTAGCCGTCTGGCTCAACGTACTCATTCAAGAAACGAAACATGAGATTTTGACTTTCTACAATCCGGAGAATCGAACCCTAAGGATATCACATCGTCTGGGTAAGTGCAAGCCAAAAAAAAAACAAAATTGTGCAGCAACTAAAATAAAAGTTATTTTGTTTTTCAGGACATCGAATACACAACCTTGATCCGATGGCTCATATTCGTGTACCGCGCGGTCTGAAGGGACCATACCAAATTTTTGAGTGCCGTCGTACGAACATCCTCGGTACTCTAGTGCAAGACGCTTCGCCTTTTCTATTTCCCTGCACCATTGAATACTCACTCATCTGTGCTGCTATATTGTACGTGATGTGGCGAAGTATATCGCGGCCTCAGACACCACCAGCTCTTCGACAAGAAACGATAAATTCACCTTGCAAACGATCACCACATCATTACTCTGTTGACTGTGCCCGGGCCCATAAGGGACTCTTTGTTGGCATCCTCATTCTAGTCCTCACCATCATTTCACTTATTCTCTTTTTTGTGCTAATCTCCCGGCCCGACTTTGTCAGCCTCGCGGTCACCGAAGTTACAATCTGCGAGCTGCTAATCTACGGAACTGCAACGATCGCGACACTCATCGGCATGATCCAGATTCGCCACCTTCAATACGATGCATTCCGAAGCTTTCAACTGGACGATATTCTGCTCGTCGGTGCTCAAACTGGTTCTTTCCTCTACAACATCTTCACCGTGATCGCTGGCCATTTTACTCTCCGTCGCGATACGATCCTCGTACTCATAAACGCTCTAGCATCGATCGTACAAACCGCATGCCAGACTATGTTCATACTGGACGCCAGTCGACGCCAGGCTGTTAGTCCCGAGCATATTCGTAAAAAACCCGGTCGTGAGATAGTCACCTTCATGCTCGTCGTCAATCTAGCCATGTGGGCGATCAGTACTCTGGAAAAATCACGTGCTGAATCGCATCCAATTCAATTGAACTTCTACGGCCTCTGGGCATGGACAATCATTACACACGTATCAATGCCATTAGCGATCTTTTACCGCTTCCACAGCACAGTCTGCCTGTGTGAGATCTGGAAGAGAGCCTACAAGCTCAAGCCCACTTACATGTGAGAATGTGCCAGGGGGCGCTGTTATTGTTATTCTAATTTATCTGATTATCAAGAGGATCAAGTTTCGTCATCGCGCAGCGAGCAAGCCGATCGTTATCCTGTTTTTGTTATTTCCGAAGCCGATTAAGTTACCAAGAAAATATATTTGTTGTAAGTTTATTTATGTACGTATGTGTGTTAAGTTTTTTTTTAAAAGAACAGTCCCCCTATGACAAAAAAATTAAAGAAATTTTAAAAAAGTGGAACAAATGTGAAGATTCCTTTGGGAAACGATGACCAATTTTTTTCATCAACAATACAATACAATAAATTATGTCGTAAATTAACAAAAACAAAAACATATCCTTAAGACCGCAAAATATATACAAACAAAAAAAAAAAACTTTTTTCGTTTTGTAAATACACACAAGATCCACACGCTCCAAGATTTCTAGCTTCCACAGCCGAAAGGACATGATTAGGAATAAGATGATTGTAAAGCATCACAACTGATTAGTTGTTTCCTTGTTAACTTGATTTTTGAAAACATGGAACAAGTGACAAAAAAACACAATTTTTTGGATCAAATGACTCAACTAATACCCACCAGATGCCATGAGGTTTAAACAGAACGATATACATACTTGCATACTATTTTTGTATTGTAACTCTTATACATATATACAAGGAATAAACATACACTGCGACAACAACCACAACAAAAACGAGGCATAGATAGTAGTTTTTTTCCGAGTTTAACCTTTAGAAACCTATTGCAAAAAAATTATTATTAAAAATAAAATTAAAAATTTTAAAGGAGACAAATTCCGACAAATTTACAGGATGTCGAGGGTTTTGTTTGAGAGATTCTTGCAGATGGAGTGATGGCTCAAAAAATATTTTCAAGTGCGAATATTGTAAGGAATTAAATCGTGGAATGAAGACAAAAATAGCTGGAGTTCAGGCAAATGAATCACAATATGTACTTATGATTCTCACTCAAACCTCAGACTGAGTTATAATTTAACATGTCCGACTTCGGAGAATTTTCTTTATCTAAAAATTACATCAAATTTAGGTTAAGAAACGAGGACCAGATATAAATCATTAATTGTATATGCAGTTCGCCTACAAACTCTTCAAGGAATTACTCAAAAATTGAGTTGGTATTGTGTATAATATTTCAATTTCTAGAATTCAAAGGGAAATGGATAACAAATATTAGAATCCCTGAAACATACAAAGCAACTCTTGAAATAATATCTAGTAAATGAGCAAATCCAGAGGATAAGTTGAACTCACTCAAACTCTACTTGAGTTATTTATAAACTTGAGTCCTTAAAATTCCGCTTAAATTAACCAGTCCCAGAGTTTCATTAACCAAACTAGTGTCTTTCGAAATGAGATTTAGTTGACAGATGATTTCCCTCAGAAATGGGTATGGAACTCACTCAAACTCAATTTGAGTTTTTTTTTTGCATACAACTTTTCAAAATACCAGTCATTTTCATATGTCAAGTTTTACCTGCTGCAGGTCTTCCCTTCCATATTTTCCGATTTCCCTTTCAACTCATCTTCTGTAAAATCACTTTTTCCACACGGCAGTGCTCTTATTTGACATTTGTTGTTCGTATTTTCTTTTTTCTGTCTTTTTTGTTGTTCAGTGAGTGCACTACACACAACAGAGAACGACAACAAAGTTCGAAGAAACAGTAAGGAAAACCCACTCAAAATAAAGTGCAACAAATAAGGACATTCAAAAAACACACGCAAAGAACACCTACGCGTGAGTGTCCGGACAATTGACCATTTCATCTCCTCTCTTTCCTTCACTTATGAAATATCACATCATGGGGAGACATCCAGCGTGTACAACCCGACTATTGAAACTTTTTCTTGAAGTTTTCCAACCATTTTTTTTATACCCAAGATCCGTAAAAAATATGAGTCACTCAGGATTTTAGTTGAGTACTTTGCGTTCTTAATTGCACCTCTGAGGGTTGTTGCAAATATTTCT
This sequence comes from Merodon equestris, assembly GCA_958301585.1. NCBI lineage: Eukaryota > Metazoa > Arthropoda > Insecta > Diptera > Syrphidae > Merodon > Merodon equestris. Next base: position 41,252,394 of record OY284415.1, read on the forward strand.
TCGTTTCCAAGTCACTGCTCGTATACTCGTATATTTTTCTCATTTTTGTTAAGGCCCCATTCCTGATATTACCATTATCTAAACATTTATTGAGTCTTTTCTCTATATCCTTACCATGAGAAAAGTAATCTGGTGAGCCATCAGAAATATTTTATTTTCAACTTGTGAATTCCGAAATATTGATAAAACAAAAATGAACATCCCTAACGTGCCACTTATTTGAGTTTTCGCCCTAATTACTTAGTCTCAGTAAAACAATATTGAAAAACGTGGCTCAATTCTTTATACTCACAAAAAAAAAATTTAGTCTGAGGGCTGTTTCCTCTGAAAAAACCGATTGAGCATATCTATCTTAACACAGGGTCTGAGCACTACAAGTAAAAATCTCTCAAGAAAACCCGATCCTCCATTAAAAAGGAATAAAACACAAAAATGACAACTCTTAGACTGATTGAGTGTTCACTTCCAATAATATAAAATAAATACTCGTAATCGTACACAATCAACAAATATCCTCGACCTTTCCTCCTTCACCTACCATATTCTTAATCAATTTATTTATTTTATTTTATCTTACGACTCTATATGAAGAAAATAATAAAACGAATTACAATCAATTTGCTCTGCTTGCTGTATTTTTTTTTTCTTGCATCTGAATATATTTTTAAATGCATATATAAAAAATTGACTTTGTATCCATTCTCATAATTTTTACGACTTAAAACGAACAACATAAACTAACTATAACTATTAGACGAAAAACAAAACAAAAAAATCGTAAATTTTCATATAAACTCGATATTAAACAAAACATATTAATCAAAAAATAAAAATATTATAAGAAAATGAAAAAAAAAAAATCAAAATTATATATATTGTAACAATTGAATTTGCATTGCCATTTTATTAAAATTTACTTGAAATTAAGTAAAACATTGATTGATAGTTAAAACCTTTAAACAGTGATACAATCGAAAAACAAAACAAACCTTGCCAAAATATTGTATTTTAACTAAAAAAAAAAAACAAAAAACAAAAAAAAACTGTGTTTTCCTTAATTTATTTCGAATAAAAAATATAACATTAAGTAAAAGAAGGACATGAAACAAATACCTTTTAACAGATTTGATATATGTTTAATTAAGTAACGTCGTAATTACATTTATATATATTTAAGACCAAATAAATTAATTTAAAGAGAAAAAAAATTAATTGAAATGAAAGAAAGGAATTATAATAGCCAATAAGTTTTACAATGAAATATTTTATTTATTTAACTTGTTACTTCAAGATATTTTATTATACACGTGTATGTACTATGAAAAACAAATTTCTATATATCGCTATGTAACAAAATTAGTTTGCTTGATAAACAAAATATACAAACGGTATTGAATTATTTCATTTTTATATACAATGATGATGAATGCTTATTTTTAACGAACATTGTTTTATATTTATTATATTATACTACGATTCATTATTACTGTTTTCTGTTTTTATCATTTTCGGATTATTTTTTATTCACTTTCGAAGCAATACTATTAATTTATAAAATTTAAGATGAAGTTTTATGGACAATGTAATGTATTTGATGAAGATATACTATATATACATATATATTTGAAGAAAAACTATAAAATAAATTCCAGAATAGAAACAATCAAAAGTAAAATGAGTTTTTGTGTTTTATTTGGTATTGGAAGCTTTTTCTATCCGCTGGAGCTTGCAGACAGAACTACTTCTGGTACGGTTTTTGCTGGTACCATGTTGTATCACCCACGTTTGCTCAGAGTTAGAGATTGGTAAAGCGGTTCGTGCAAACGAGAACAGCTGTTGAGTACCCTTTGCAGTCTTTAGTCATATGCAACAAGAGATGTCATTTTAAATTGCGAACCAGTAATAATAAGAGATTATTAAAAATGGACGTTGCATACCTGCTGGAGTGCCAGAAAATGATCTAATAATTAGGGTCAACCAACCTCACCATACTACGGGGCCATCATTTATGGTTTTAACACTTCCTACATAAATTGTCGTTTAAGACTTCCAGAAAAATCGCCATCTAGAGACGTTGTAAAATTTTTCAAGGCAGCACTGAAATCCTAGATCAAAGAAGGGGGTACAATAGATCTTTATGGTCGCAGTATTAGTGTCTTCAGGTGACACACCCTGAGTTCTTCAATTCGAACCTCTCCATACAGTGAGTGACCGTTGCCGCGCTTTTTGGGCCCGCAGTGTCATTGAGCCATAATGTTATCGATGGTATGATCAATAAAGTGATCGTATTGCGTTACCGAACGTATTGACTAGGTTAAGAGGTGGCTTCCCTCGGTCGATTGTGCTACCACTTGAGTCGGCTTGATCACCGCTACTCTTGGAACCATTTTGTGTGCTGAATAAAATTCGATGTTTTGTAGATCTCCATTTCGGATAGATTCGTTAGTTCATTAAAGAAATATTCTCCCACAAATCGTCTTCTTGAATAGACTAGGGCAGGGCAATTACGTAGGAGATGGGATGGAGATTCTTCCTCTTTCTCACCATGACACCTACTGCAGTAGTCGTTAAATGTCGTCCTAACAAATAAATTGAATCAACTGCATGATGAATTTACTTTTGGGCTCGATGGTCTCTCTGCCATATTACTAAAAAAATGTTCCTCCATTATTTCTGTCCCGCTCTCAAAAATATTCAACTTATCCCTCTCCCTTGGAGAATTTCCCTAGATATGGTAAACCACTTTTATAACTCCTGTTCCTGTTCACGTTAACAACTACCGGCCCATCGCCAAACTGTCGCACATACCCAAACTTTTCGAAGGTATCTCGTATGACACTCTTAGTTTCCACTGCAAATCTCTAATCTCCTCCAAAAAACATGGCTTCTTTAAATGCAGGTCTACAACCACAAATCTTGTCGAATTTGTATCCTTCACACTCTCAGCATTAGAGAATGGAAATGAGGTCGACGTCATTTCAACTGATTTCAGTAAAGCTTTCGACAAAATCTCCCACAAACTAATACTCTTCAAAATGTCTTCCCTTGATTTTGAACCCACTGCGTTGAAGTGGATATCTTCTTATTTAAAAAACCGTTACTACAGTGTTCGTTTCAGATCTGCCTTTTCCACCCCCTTCTTAGCTTCTTCCGGCGTTTCCCAAGGCAGCCACCTAGGTCCACTATTTTTTATTCTTACCATAAACGATATTGAGTTTGTCATCAAACATTCCCACCTCTCACTGTACGCTGACGACACCAAGTTCTTCAAGACCATTTCCTCGCAACAGGATTCTTCCCTTATTCAATCGGATCTGAACAGCTTTTCCGTTTGGTGTATCAAAAATTGTTTGGAACATTTCCAAATGCCAATCAATTACCTTCTCACGTAAACGAATCAAACCTCCCCCTCGTCTCTACTTCCTGAATAATCAGCCCATCTCCACCGTTCAGGTTATCCGCGATCTTGGCATACTATGTGACCAAGAGCTCAATTTTCGCACACATATCGACGATATACTTCATAAAGCCAACTGTGCACTCGGTTTTGTGAAAAGTTGGTCTAAAGAATTCTCCAATCCCTACGTGACTCGATCCCTCTATATTACCTTTGTTCAGTCCCTTCTCGAATACGCATCTCAAGTGTGGTCCCCTTATCAGCAAACCCACATATCTAGAATCGAAAGCATCCAATGTCGGTTCCTACGTTTCGTTCTTCGAGGTCTGCCCTGGAACAATCCCTTGTTTTTACCGCCCTATCAAGACCGTCTTAAACTAATCAACTTGAGTACTTTGGAGGAAAGAAGAAGAGTATCCGACATAATCTTCAATCATAGACTTCTTACAGGTACCATTGACTGCACCACCCTTTATAACTCCTTATGTCTTAACACCCGTAATACACGCAATCCTCGTCTCTTCTATCTATCCACCCCCCGCACCTCTTACGGCTCCAATGAACCCATTTCCCGTATGCTGGCAAGTGTTAATTCGAATATTAACTTCGACTTCAACCTCAGCACTCCATGCCTAAAACTCCGTTTTCTCAATAACCTTCCCTCCTTCCAGTCTTAGTTTCTAAGGTTCGCACGCCCTCACCCGTTATTAAGTTAGATTAAGTTTAGCTTAAATTAAGCTCAATAAATAGGGGTGTTTGCCGCCACGAAAAATTAAATTAAAAAATTAAATTAATCTTGCGGCCTGTTTTCCAAAAGCGCAATGTCCAGTTCGGGCTCCGATTAGGCTGCTTATAATCTGCCTGTGTATTTTTACCAGGCTTGTGGATTTTTTACAAACCTGAGGCAGGTTTGTCTCGTGTAGTTGCATGTCACGCCATCTCTCATCTGCATATTGCTGTGCTTGTTGCGAAATTTAAAATGTTTGTGTTTCCATTGATGGGTGGATTTCCCCTTTGTTAAGAGCTCCAGTATGGTGCCTATGTGCCGTCAGTGTTGATACACATTTGTACCCTTTTTATGGCATTTTCAATGACTTTCTGCAAGATTTTCTGTTCGCATTCCTGTCGAATATTGTCCTTAAGGGTTGCGATTCTCTGCGGCTTGTTGGTATTAGCCCGAGACTTCAAGTTGCCCCAAAGAAAGAAGTCTGGGATAGTTAAATCGGGCAACCTTGCTGGCCATGCCAAATCGCCAAAACGGGAGATTACGCGACCAGTAACAGTGACCGTATTGCCGATGGCGTCTTAAAAAAAAATACGTCCTAATCACTGCTCCCACGTGAACGCCGGACCACTTAGTGGCTTTGAGTGGATGTAATGCCTGTTTGTAGAGCGAAGATTTTGCTTATTGACGTTACCACTTAAGAGAAAATGATCGTCGCTCGTGATGATTTTCGACACAATCTCGTCATCTTTGTTATTGAGGTTAAGGATGACTTGACAGTAATTCACACGCGACCGACGGTCGGCAGGCATTAACTGACAACATTCTCAGCCGAACCAGCAGTCAGGTGACGGCCACGCCCTACATGGTCTCCTGCGGCTCCAGTCTATTCGAGTCGAAGAGGAAGCCAAGTATCTAGGCAACAGTCTTGACTCCGAAAAGCAACCTGGAGGGAAGGATGAAAAAAGGATTGAATGCTTGTTATGCATGTAAAAAGATCGTCGGCAAAAGATGGGGCTTGCAACCGTTCATTGGATTGATTGATTGGATTCATTGGATGTACACAGCATTCATCAGACCCATTTAAACTTATGGGGTCCTAGTCTGGTGGACTGCTAACAGCACGAAAAGCTATATGAACATGCTTAACAATGTACAAAGGTCAGCCGCTGTTTTTACAACGGGAGCCATGAGAAGCACGCCGCAAGCAAGGTTGGACATAATACTTCATCTCCTTCCCCTGCATCTATTAATAAAAGGCTGCGCTGCAAAGACCGCTCTCAGACTAAGGGAGTCCTCTCTGTGGAAACAAGACAACTATGGACATGCGGCCATACTCAGAATAATAGATAAGCTGGGAAAGAAACATGGTTTTAGTAGCCTCGCAGCTACGACCGACTATATTTCCCCCCAAAATGACTTCTCTCTCAGAATACCAATCCTTTTTCCCGACAGAGAAGAGTGGCTATCAACGACACGAGATCACTATCTTCACTGACGGATCAAAAATGGACACAGCACTGGGGCCGGGTTCTACTCTAACTCCACAAACAGGAATCATTCAGACTCCCTGATCTGTGCAGCGTTTTTTAAGCAGAAATCCTGGCAATAGAGAAAGCAGCCAAACACCTACAGGTAACCGATATCCCACCATCGGATATCACTATCTTCGTAGACAGCCAAACTGCACTGAAGTCAATAGAATCCTGTATAACGAGATCAAAGGCTGTCATGAAATGTCGCGACTCACTGAAGTTCATCAGACACCACCACAAAGTCAAACTCTGCTGGGTCCCGGGTCACAGCTCAATCCCACGGAACGAAAGAGCAGACGAATTGGCCAGGCAAGGGTCTGAACTGGACATCAGCGAAGCGGACACGTTATTGCAACCACCGATCAGCCGGATCATAAATGACACAATCATAAAAGAAGCCAACTCGTCTTGGCTTACAAGAAACGACAGCTACACGACAGGATCTTCGTGGCCAGAGCTCAATATCGGAAAAACAAAGAAACATTTGGCGCTGGATCAAAACTTGATCCGTATGCTCTTCGGAGTGATCACAGGACACTGTCCCATTGGAGCAATGCTCGGGAAATGGAACTCGGGATCCAGCGATCCCTGCCGGAGCTGCGGCGATGAGGAAAAAACCGAGATGATCCAACATCTGCCTTGCCACCGCCCAGCTCTCCAGAATCGACGCCTAGCGTCGCTGGGCCAAAGATTCTTTACAGAGATTGCGGACGTGGCAAATCGGATCTTCTAAAATTCATAAAGAGCATGGGGGGTGGTTTCAGCGAGCACGTGATAGGGCAGGTTAATTATATGTGTACTCCACAAAGGAAGGGAATCACATTGGAACTTTTGACCTCCGAGTGGAAGTGATGCTTAACGATCACACTCCCCTTCTTTAACCTAACCTAACCTACTGAAGCTGTCTAGTTCACAAATGTCAAATATGATGTACGACGCAATTTGCGAAAATTATAACATCTTCTGGCAAGGTGATTAATTTTGCGCCACCTTGTAGTATATGATTTTTTAAGTGCTTAGTTTTTAACTATCAAAAAAATTAAAAAAGTGTAAACAATTTTAAAACGAGTTTATTAGCCAATACTAGCCATAAATTAGACTTACTTTATGTAAATATTAATTTCGGCTTTGTTTTAAATGGTCGGTACCAAACCTTGAATCACTTTTTCGATCATATTGACTAGTGGATTGACGTATCCCCATCAAAAAAGAATTCTTGGGGTGGCAAATCGCACAATCTAGCAAATTCACTAATCTAAAACGAGAGATAAATTGCTCAGCGTCCGTGCTCATATAACGTCCTCTTGCTGAAACCACATGTCGACCAGGTTTAGTACGTACATTTTGGACATGATAGGAAGAGCCATTGTTGGTAACGTTGTTTTCATGGTCATCTTTAAAAAAATACAAGCTACTGATGCCGCCGGGTCATTTGTGCATTTTCCGGGTGCATTAGCAGCTCTTGTATTATCTCAGGTTGCTCATCGGACAAAGTGCTGCAGTTTTGTTTATTAAAATATTCATTCAATCACAAATGAGCTTCATCGTTGAAGACAATTTTGTCGATAAAAAAGCGGATCTTCCTCTAGTCTTTCTGAAGCCCACTCACCGATAATTCTATAATGAGCTATCTGAGAATGTTTGACACATTTCATGAATTGCGAATCGCGTGTGAGCTGCCAAACAGTAAAAAATCACCCTTTGGTTGTAAATTGTTGGTCAAACTGGTGTGTATAAGTAAATCACTATTCTCTGCTCTCCTAATGGAATGAGGAACGGCAAGGTCTTTATTATTTTTATTATTATTACCCGGCATTTGGAACTCGAAAGTTCAGAGCCTCGTTGGCAGCCCCTAGCTAACCCTCTTTCGCATGAATGTGTTTTTTTCATATTTCAATATTCTATAGCATCCCTTTTAGGTCCATCCTTATATTGTCCCCCCTTCTATGGAGAAGTCTTCCTGGCGGTCTAATTCTCCCCAGTCTTCCAATGTCCATTGTGCATTTATTCTACTTGCCCTGCTCATCTTAGCGATTTTATTACTCGGACAATGCTTTGGGCTCTAAAAATTTCCTCGAGTACCTGATTCCGCTGTTTTCTCTAATCACTTGTTTCTTGGTCCTGTTTTCCACCAAAGATTCTTCTTAAGGTCTTGTTTTCAAAGGCCCGGAATCTATTTTTCTCCCTGGTCTCTGACCAAGTAAAGTGTCACTCGCAAGGGCTTAGAAATATCAAATATTGCTTTGTGTAAGTCTGAAGTCAGGAAGCCAATGAATAAGCGCCTTTAAACTTCTTTTTCGGGTTACTTCTTGAAGCGGGATGGAGTTGAGTTCGTTGTTGTTGTGGGCTAATAGTCGTACTTGGTGTATTGTGCTTCTCTTTTTTATTTCTTCCATTACTGTGGGTGCTTTGAGGTCATTGTGGATGTCGTCGTTGAAGATATACCATGGAGCGTCTGATATCGTCCTTAATATTTTTGATTACTGCCGTTGGATTATATTTATATTCCATTTACTTGCCGATCCCCACAGCTGAAGTCTGTATGTCCATATTGGTTTAATAATTGTCTAGATGGAATCGAATTTCTTCCCAGAATCCAATATAGTTGTCTAAATTTGTCCTTGATTTGATTGTGTTTTGTGAGTGTATGTTGCTCCCAAGCTAAATTTTGGTGTAAGTGTATTCCCAGGTACTTAACTTTATTCGCTTGAGTTACTGTCTTGTCATTGAGCTTGGTTGCGGGATATTTTTTCTCTCTTGTTGTGTATATAACCAGTTCTGTCTTGTCTTTATTTATGTGTATATCCCAATTTTTGAACCAGTTGGTTAATACGTCCAGATGGATTTCGAGTTCGGTGATCGCCTCTTCGAGAATTTTATGTGAGGTAAGTATTACTGTGTCATCTGCGAAGGTAGCGATTACTGCGTTTTTATCTGAGGTGTGGGAATGTCGGATGTGTATATGATGTATAATAGAGGTCCTAGGACGCTTCCTTGAGGAGCTTCGGCTTTTGCCGTAAGTAGGTTTGAGGGCTCGTCTCTGTATTATACATAAAAGTAGCGGTCTGTAATATAACTTTTAATGACTAGGAAGAAATCAGTCGGCCTGGTAGTTTGGATAAGAGTCCTTTGTGCCAGACTTAGTCAAAGGCTTTCGAAATATCAAGAAAATTAGTTTCAAAAGTGTTGAATTTCGAATAAAAATAGCGGCGAAAGAAAGTTGCTCAAGACTCATTAAATGAACTCATTAGCTGAAGTCAGCTGCAGCTTCAAATAATTATAGAAATATACGGTAATGCTTTTATTAATGAAAGTACTTGTTGCGAATGGTTTTGTGGTGAGAGAGTTATAATGTAATGTATATGCATGCATTCATTTATAAGCTTTGGCTTAATGTTATTTTCTTATTCAATAAAACTTTTTAGCTCTCGTACAGTATTCCAATTGGACGGTGGTGTTTCCTATTTTAACAGGTTATAGGCCCAGAAACGCGGTACATTTTTTTTTTTAGTTGGGAAGAAAAACGTAAAAAAAGAATCAAGAAGTTAAATTAAGTTTTTTTTTGTGGAACGTTTTTATTGAAAAATAAAAAAAAAAGGAGGGTCATTGGGCAATTGTGGTTTACTGGGGAAACTTTATGTTATTACGGGAAACTCTTTACTGAAACATCCACCGTATTTTTTTTTTTGCAAAATGTCTGATTCAGAAATCAAGATTGAAAAATTAACCGGTCAAGAACAATGGAATTTGTGGAAATTCCAGATTAAAATTATTCTTAATGCCGCTGATCTACCGAAATATATAGATGGAGAAGCTACCTATCCGGTAGTAGGTGGTAGTATTAAATTGGAAAACTTAGCAGCAGCTGAATCGACATGGAAACGTGAAGATAGCAAAGCACAGAAGATTATTGTAACGAGTATGGCGAATCAGCCCCTTCTACACATAATAAATTGCAGATCTGCTTAAACTCGAGACGGTTTATGAAGCAAAAAAAAAACAAGGAAAGTATTCATATGCTTCAACAACGCTTTTATATGTTTTCTATGGATCCACTTGATGACGTGGCTACATACATATATATCAAAACTACAGGCGCTTGTCCAACAACTGGCGGATGTTGGAGAAAAAATTTCAGATTCCATGATAATCACCAAAATATTGATGACTTTACCAGAGAATTAAAGTTCGTTTTATAGTGCATGGGAGTCTACTGAGAGGTAGGCACAAACATTAGATAATTAAACATCACGATTGGTAATGGAAGAAGCGCGCTTTAAAGCATATCAGGCGGGTAGCGGAATTGATGCTAGTAATGCTTTGATGGCGAGGAAATTTGTCCATGGTTCTAAGAAGTCGCAAGACAAGGGGGTAAGACACCAGTCAAAGCAAACCAAGTGTTTTGGGTGTAAAAAAAGCTGGGCATTGGAAACGGGACTGTCCAGAGAGATTTTCTAAAGCGAATTCAAGTTCCAAGAGAGGAAAAGCTTTTATTTGCGAAGCAGCAGCAGCGGCACAAATTGGTAAAGAGGAGGAATGGTTTCTTGGCTCCGGGGCGAGTGACCATATGACGAAAAGGCGAGAGTGGTTGGTTAATTATAGACAATTCGTATTGGAAATGGTACCACTATCAATGCAATTGGAAAAGGAGATATAAATGTACTGCCTTTCGCCGATGGCAGCTGGAAATTAAATCACATGGTTGATGTACTGAATGTACCAGATAAACATGTCAATTTATTCTCTTTGAACAGCGCTCTAGACAAAGGCTTTCGTTTTTGGTCAAATAATTCCATATGCAGATTAATAAAAAACGGGGCTAATCTTGCAGTGGGAGTGCGTGAATCTAAACTTTTCAAATTGTTCATCAAAGCAGTTATTGAAGACAATCAAGTTTTTGCAAAGGTTGCCGTAACAAAAAAGGAGACACCGCAGATGTGGCATGAACGATTAGCACATCAAAATTTAAATCAAGTGCGATATATTTTAAACGAGCTTCAAATTCCATTCATAGGCAATTCGAAGTTTATATGTATGTGCTGGTTGCATGTATGGAAAACAATGTCGTGCTGTGTTCAGTGAATCTAATGATAAAGCTACATCTATTTTGCAGTTGATTCACACAGATGTTTGTGGACCAATGCAACAGCAGTCTCTTGGTGGATCGAAATACTTTCTTTTATTTAAAGACGACTTTTCCCACTATCGCAAAGTCTATTTCATGAAGGAGAAATCGGACGTTTATAAATTAAATTAAAATTCCTTCAAATTTTAATTTTTTTAAACGAAGTTCGAGCAGAGACAGGAAATCGGGTTAAAGTGCTTCGTAGTGACAATGGATCCGAATATAAAGGGTGTTTTTTATAGAGGTATAGAACTTTGAAATGGAATAAAACAAAGATGATTTTTTTAAATTGACATGGAATTGACTTTATTCGAAAGACAATCTTCCAACATTATAATTTAAATATAATTCCTAGCATATGACCGCCACGGCTGGCTCGGACGTAGTCTAATCTCGAGGTTCAATTTTCGATGATTTTTTCCAACATTTGTGGCCGTATATCGGCAATAACGCGGCGAATGTTATCCTCCAAGTGGTCAATCGTTTCGGGTTTATCGGCATAGACTAGCGACTTCACATATCCCCACACAAAATAGTCAAATTCACGGGTCCGTAACGTGAAATTATGCGGTTACCAAACGTTTCCTTCAATAAATCAATTGTGGCACGAGCTGTGTGACATGTTGCGCCGTCTTGTTGAAACCACAGCTCCTGCACATCATGGTTGTTCAATTAATGAACGAAAAAGTCAGCAATCATGGCTCCATAACGGTTACCATTGACTGTAACGTTCTGGCCAGCATCGTTTTTAAAGAAGTACGGAGCAACCCATAAAGCACACCAAACAGTCAGTTTTTGTGGACTCATACATACACGTGCCTCAACATACACAGTATCACACATACAGGAGTATCACCACTCCAAATATGGCAGTTTTGTTTATTGACGTATCCATTCAACCAAAAGTGAGCTTCATCGCTAAACAAAATTCGCTTATGAAAATTCGGATCAACGGCAATCTTGATTTGGGCGGTCATATGCCAGAAATTATATTTAAATTATAATGTTGGAAGATTGTCTTTCGAATAAAGTCAATTCCATGTCAATTTAAAAAAATCATTTTTGTTTTATTCCAGAGGATTGTGCCGTAAACACCGGAACAGAATGGTTCTGCTGAACGTGAAATGAGAACCATTATGGAATCAGCAAGATCGATGACACATGCAAAAAAAATTGAGCTACAAAATTTGGGCAGAGGCGGTGAGTTCATGTGTTGAATAAGACAGGGAGGAGCACAGTTAAAGGAAAAACTCCATGCGAGCTTTGGTTTGGCTTGAAGCCTAATATAGATTCTTTACGCGTTTTTGGTACAGATGTATATGTGCATGTCCCAGACCAGAAGTGAAGAAAATTAGATGCTAAATCCAAACAGGGAATTTTCATTGGTTAAGAAGACGGTGTAAAGGGCTATAGAGTGTACATTCCTAAGGAGAATAAGGTTGAGATTACTCGAAATATCATTTTTAACGATTTTGGAACTTCTTCGAAGGTAGAGAGCATGCAGGAAAACACAGTCCTAATTGAAGAGGAAGAACATGAAAGTCAGGTTGCTGATAATGAGGCTATTGGGAAGTGAAGTGATCAAGGTTGACAAATATGAAGCGGAGGATATTGCGTTTGATACTATTGGGCTTTCCGATGAAAATTTGACTTCCAAAGACAACATAAGAAGTTCAGATATCTGCAAGGAGGTTGCTGATGGTGACTTGGCCGGTAAAACTGAGTCTTTGCGTGAGGTGTAAGAAGCAGACTTCGACAAAGGAAGGAAACTCAAAAAATAACAGGTAACGCAAATTGCATGATCTGAGAGAGTTTTGCTTTTATTGCAGAAACAGATTCTCCGAAAAGTTACGAAGAAGCCATTCGTTGTAAGGATTTCAAGCTTTAGAATGCAGCAATGGATGAAGAAATGTCGTCACTAAAAACAAATGAAACCTGGGTTTTAGTGCAGTTACCGAGTGATAGAAAATTGATAGATACGAAATGGGTTTACCAAAGAAAAGGTGCAACCGAGGAAGTGCGGTGTAAGGCCGTATAATTCGAGACTAGTTGCTCGTGGTTTTGATCAACAGCTCGGCATCGATTACTCCGAAACATTTAGCCCAGTGGCAAAATTCGCATCAGTTAGAGTTATCCTAAGTATAGCTGCATCGGAAAATTTGAACATAATGCAATTCGATGTAAAGACAGCATTCTTGAATGGAAATATTGAAGAAGAGATTTTTGTCAAGCAGCCTACGGGTTATGATGATAATAACGGACGAGTTTGTAAGCTAAAAAAGAGCTTGTACGGTCTCAGACAATCTTCACGCTGTTGGAATAAAAGATTTACAAAGCTTTTGAAGGATTTCGACCTAAAACCTAGCAATGCGGATCCATGTGTTTTTGTGAGCCGCAGTAATGAAAATAATTTTTTTTTAGCTATTTATATTGATGATGGTCTCATGCCTGCTACAAATAAAAATGATATTATAGACCTATGTAATTATTTGAAAATGAAATTCAAAATTAAAAATTTTCCGGCAACACATTTGTTGGCACTGAAGATAAGACGTCTACAAGATGGGTCTATTAATCTCAGTCAGTCGCAGTAAGCAGCAAAAGTTCAATTTGGGAGATGCGAGATACTCCTGCAGATCCAGCTATTAACGCTGCAGTAAACGCCTACTCAGATATGAAGAAGATCGAGTTTCCTTTCCGGTACGCAGTGGAATGCTTAATGTATTTGATGGTGGCAACACGTCCTAATCTCTCATTTGCTGTTGGTTGTGTCAGCCGTTACCTTGACAATCCATCTCAGGTTCACATCAACATGATAAAACGTATTGTTAAATACGTTAACGGAACCCTTGATCTTCTTCTTTTCCTTTTTTTTTTTTTTTTTTTTCCGGCGTCGTTATGGTCAGAAGTGTAGGACCATAACCTTCCCACTTAACTGCATTCCTACTGGTCCGCTTGTGGGGTCCGCCGGTTTGACCTCAGAAAGTAGCGGCAGGCTTCCCGGTTTGGGATTACTTCATCGCTGAGGCCAATCAAATGCTGGTGTTTTTGCATTTGTTTGCACCAATTGTTTTTCGGCCTGCCTTTTTTGCGTGTTGAAATTGAAACGTTGATTGATATTGCCTTTTGGACGGGGTTCAAAGGATCTCTCCTTTGAACATGGCAATGCCAACTGAGTCGGTCGCGCTCTATCTTTCTTGTGATGGTTTCTTTTACGTGGAGGCTTCCTCGGATCTTTGAACTTCTAATTCTGTCACGCTTTGTTACTCCCGCTGTCATGCGAAGCATCTTCATCTCAGCTGCCGCTAATTTGCTCTTATACTTTTTGTGCATTGTCCAGCATTGTGAACCGTATATGAGCGCCGGACGTACAACTGAAGTGTAGAACCTTCCTTTCAGCTTAGGGGGCATTTTTCGATCACAGAAGATGGCGGAGTTTTCCCGCGACTTCATCCACCCTACGCTTACGCGGTGGTTGATGTCGTCATCACAAGTTGCTTCTTTATTAATCATAGATCCCAGATATTTAAACTTTTCACACTTGGGAAGCACTCTTCCATTCAAGTAAATGTCTGGAATAGGCTGATGGGGGTCAGAGAACGTGCAGCACAGATACTCTGTCTTCTCTGAACTAATACGATACCCGTGTCCCTCAAAAATGTCCACCCACACATCAAGTGCTCGTTGTTGGGACGCCTGATCATCACTTATAATGGCTCCATCGTCAGCAAAGAATAGCTGGTGCACATTGTGGTCCGTCACTTTTCCTTCAAGCAAGCAATCAAGGACTGCTATAAAGAGCAGTGGGCTGAGGACGCTCCCTTGGTGTACACCGACTTTGATTGCGAACTCTTCTGTGACTCCTGCGGTGCATCTTACTCTTGTCGTTGCTCTCTTGCACATGTCCATGATCACTCGCACGTAGGTTTCTGGAACTCCTTTTTGTCTTAGCGCTACCCATAAAAGATCTCTTGGTTGCCGGTCAAAGGCCTTCTCGAAATCAACCAACACCATATGCAAGTCCTTTGAAGAATCACGATGCTTTTCCATCATGATCCTTATACTTTGGATTGCATCTGTTGTTGATTTACCCGAGACAAACCCGCACTGGTCATCAGATAGTCGTATTATTTTCCGCAGTCGGCTATCTAATACCCGTTCAACGATCTTCATGGTGTGCGACATCAGCTTGACAGAACGGTAGTTATCACAATTTCGCGTATCACCCTTTCCTTTGTGCAATGGAAGAAGATAGCTTTCCCTTCATTGATTAGGCATAGTGTCGCCTCTCATAAGTTTGGAGATAAGAACCATGAGCCATCTAGACCCGATGTCTCCCATCTTTTTCCAGAACTCAGAGGGTATCCCTTCCGACCCAACAGCTTTTCTTTTCTTGGAGTTTTTAACCGCGTACCGAACTTCTTCGACTGTGATGTCGGATATTTCGGCATGATTCGGGGCGGCTCTTGGAAAGTACACTCGGGGAAACTGTTCGTTCAGAAGTTCCTCGCAATACTGTCGCCATCTGTGGAGAATTTTTTCGTCTTCCACAAGGAGTTGGCCTTCAGCATTGTTAATAAACTTTGGGAAACGAATCTCCTGAGCATTTCTTCTTCTCTGGGCGGCTATCTTAAAGATATTTGCTCCTTTGTTCAAATTGTTTTGTCGAAGCTCCTGGGTAGCCTGGTTCCTGTCAGACGCGGAAGACGATATTTCTTCCAACTCCTGATAGAGGCCTTCCATGCTTTTCGCTTTGAATTCGGCGCATTTTTTCTTCGCGATACCTTTGCAACATCTATATACCTTTTCACGGCGAGCTTTTTACTCTCTATTAGTAGAAGAGCACTTTGACCAAGCTTGGAAAGCCATTTTCTTTTCGTGTATCACTGCTTTGGCTTCGTCTGTCCACCACCAGGTTTCTTTTGCGTGTTGGCAGGGGCCTTTAGATGTTCCGAGCAGTGATTTGGCTTTCTCCAGGCCAGATTGTTGTAGGGAATCCCACATGTCTTGTGCTCTGCACTCCTCATTACCGACCTCATCGATAATGGAAGAGAGGTAGTTTTTCATGTTGGTAATAAAAGCTTCGCCTTTTCCTTTATCCAGCTTATACCACTTGGTTCTCTCAGACACCTTCGTTTCCTGCTTCGACTTCTTACTCGCCTCCATAAAAAATTCAGTCAGGAGGAGACGGTGTTGAGGGGCGATCGCGTGTCCCAGGATCACTTTGCAATCTTTAACTCGTGGCTTCATGAAACTGGATACCAAATGATAGTCTATTTGAATTTCATTTCCGCCGCTGCTATAAGTGATCAGGTGCCGGCTTTGTTTGACGAACATTGTATTTAGCACTATAAGACCGTACGACTTGCACATGTTTAGGATATCTTCACCTGAAGAGTTCCTGGTGCCGTATCCCAGCCCTCCGTGGTAGTCTTCATAGTCTTCGCTTGTCTTCCCGACATGTCCGTTTAAATCTCCCCCAACAAACAAAAGCTCTTCCTTTGGGATGATTTTGACAAGGTTGTGGAAATCTAGCCAGAATGCATCTTTTTCTTTTTGTTCGCATCCTACTTGAGGGGCATATGCGCTTACGATGTTCCACACCTCACCATGCATCACCAATTTGAGAGCCATCAAACGGTCACTGGACTTTGAAATGGTTAAGACGTTGCCAAGTAACTCTGCCGCAAGGATGATGGCGATTCCGTTTTTTCCTTGTTCCAATCCATAGTAAAACATCTTGTAGGCTTTTGTTTTAACGTCCAAGAAACGTGCCCGATTACCGGTGTTTCGCCATTTCGTCTCTTGTACGCACAGGATGTCTACTCGCCTTCTAACCATAATTTCTTCAAGCTGCGACCACTCATGCTTCCAACGTTCCAACTCGCGACTCTTAAGTGTGACTTACGCCGTTGCATTACTTTGCTATCCCCCGGAAATCCTATAGCTCTGACCCGAGCATTGCTGCTCGTCCCAGGATCACGACCATTAGTAGTGCCTGGCGGGGTAGTGCTTTTCCTTTTAGCGTTCTTTTCCATAATGCTACGGTTTGACCGTTTTCTTTCTTCTTCCTCTTTTTTTTTGGCACGGACATGCTCCAGATTTTTTTTTTTTTTTTGTTCGATCTAACTCTTACAACACCGGTGATCTCCAGTCGTGTCAACCCACTGATTTGCATGCACACTTGTGGGGCAGTTTAATGGTGGTATATGTGTCCCTAGGCTCACCTTGGTGTTTTCTAAATTGCCTAGATGTGATTTTTGTTTACCTTTGTTTTAGTCGCCTTTTACGACAAGCGAGAGGTATCGCTGCAGGGATATTCTTAACCCGTCCTGCACAGGTAAAGGGAACGCTTGATCATGGTATATTATTTGAAAATAAACTAAATTTAGTCTTAAATTGTTATAGTGATGCTGATTATGCTGGGGATATTACCACTAAACGATCTACTAGTGGTTTAGTTTTCATGTTGGGCGCCAGCTGTATCACATGGGCGTCGCAGCGCCAAAAGTGCGTCTCCCTTTCCACAACAGAGTCGGAGTACGTCGCAGCATCTGAAGTGGTGAAGGAGTTGATTTAGATGCAGCAGTTACTGTTTGATTTACTTCCAACTCAGAAGATCAAGTTTATATTATTCGTTGACAACCATGGTGCTATCCGTTTAATAAAAAATCCAGAGTTTCATAAACGAACGAAGCATATCGACGTTCGGTACCATTTTATTCGTGAAAATAATGCTGATGGTTTCTTTGAATTAGAATATGTTCACACAGAGAATCAACTTAGTGACATATTTAAGAAACCTCTTACTAAAGACAGATTCCTGCGTTTGAAACATCTTTTGAATATAACATGTGTAACAGAGTAAGAATTTAAATAATTTTTTTTGAATTTTGTTTTGAAATGAATTGTAATTTTTTTTTAGTTTGAACGGAAATGTCTTTTTACATAAAAAACCTATGACATGCCCATAATTTGAATATGCGCGGTTTCGTTAAATGTTCGTTAACTTATGCGAGCTGAAATGAAAGAAGACTTTCTGGCCGCAATTTTGGCAAGTGACGTCGCCACACCGAAAATAAGTAAACCGAATGAAAATAATTCGACAGCTCATTATGTTCAATTAAGTTCATTACTTGACTTTTCGTTGAAACATAAGAGAGAATTTCATTCGGTTCTGACATAAGCTTATGCTCGCTTATGTCTATTATGGGTAAGCCTTAACTCGGCAAAGTAATTCCCATTATTGGGAATGATCCAAAAGCATTTGAAATGGGCGCATTCATATGGTAGACAAGCGATGCCAAATGGCGTTTTCGCATGTGCGAACTGCGACTTCAGTGGTAAGAAAGGAAATGTTGTCTGGATGGTAATGTGGCTGGTAATGAAAGTGACTTCATTATGATAATTTAAAAGGGATTGTGGGGGTGTCGCCACCATGCCTCAGCATCTTCAGCCAAGCAAATCATCCAATTCAGCTCACGCCAGCTTAGTGGATGATATATTATAAGTTGTTGAAACTGAGTGAAACAATCACAGGCGCTTGAGCATTGAAGGAATAACGCCCTCAATGCGAGCAAAGACGCGATAGTGCACAATAATTTTGCACCACTATGACGCCCAGCCGCCCGGTCGTTAAAATCTACCTGAAAACTCTGAGACGTCCCACTCCACCCGCGCTATTCTCCAGGTATCTCCCCTTCGGACTACTATCTATTTCGATCGCTGCTGTAAGTCCTGGCTGAACAGCACTTTCGAGCTTTTGAAAAACCCAACAATTGTGTCAGGTGCAGTTTTTTCATCACATCACATCAACATTTATCCGAAAGGCCGATGTGGAAACAAATAAAGAATAGTCATGCCACTTGGCAAAATATAAACGGGCAAACAGCTAATAATGGATTTCTGGCAAATGAGCATAACCGCTATGAACAATCCTCGATGGATTTATAGAATCCAAAAAACTAATCCAAAAGTTAGATTCGACCGATTGCCTTCCACCTTGTAGCTTTCTTCTTGTTTCAACACCCACGTTGATCGTGAACTAATGTATTATATATATTCAGGACAATCTGTACCCATAGAAGGACACAGAATTGAAATTCTCAGTTTTGCGAACTGAACAGAACAGCTTGTGTGTGCTCAGAATCTTTTTATCGCCTTAAAACCAATTCGTTCCACATTTCTTTCACTCTTCCATTAGATTCTCATTGAAATCCCTGAATGGAATCCCAAGTCCCACTTCAATAAATGCAAGCAAAACAAAACAAAAAGATCGAAAACAATCTCAGCTTTGTTCGAAGAGTTCCTTTTTTCCATCTTCAAAATCCATGAACACTGCACTATTCAGGTGTACCTCTACTCGTATGCTTGCCGATTTGCCTCCATCCAAAGAGTTCAATGTATTACCGAGTGGATTTCCAAGTATAGGTCAGTCTCATGCGCCCTCAGGCACCCCCAACAGAAGCAAACAAAACTAAATAAAAAAAAGTATTTGTTTCCTGAAATCAACAGTAATTCCGATGTCTACAAAAAACTCCCGAGGGAAATGAATTAAACACTCGCCTGCGGCAGCCATTCCAATTCCAGCAGTAAACATAAATAAAAATGCACACAAATGCTGCTTATAAGGTCCTTATCGCCTTCCTTGACCTCGATTCGTGCGAATGTTCCCATCGAAACATCCTTTGAACGAAACGAAACAAAAAAATAATAATAAAAGACAAGTATCGCTACCCCACTTTACGCCACCAACTCCAATTAGGAGAAATGCACCGCCCACTCCGCTGTCCTCCATTCCCATCAGTACACGAGATACGACGATAAAAGGAGCGCAAAAACGATGCACAGCTCAAAAAGGATGCCACACACAAATAGCAGAATAGCATATGCAAATATCATACGTAGCTATGCACATGCCCATAGATACTGTTTGTATAGCAGTAATAGTAATAGCGTGCTGGTGAATCCAAAAATCCTGTTTTCCTTTCTCATCAATTCCATCCCGCCATCGCTGCTTCCCGAACTGCTTTCCACTACACCATCATCCAGCATCCCTTTCACAACGGGAGACGAAGATGAGTTGAAACTTTATCCCAGTTTTTGAACAGGAAAATTCTCTACACCGTTTTATGGCCGAAAATGGGCTACTGGGTGGTATAAGCCCGACCAACCAACCAAACATCCGCCTCTCTCGCTCATTATCCGTGCGCGACGCGGCGGTTTTGGTGGTGATGGATGCTCTGCCGAGAGAAAAAGGCCAGCGGAATACATGATATAATGAACCAACCTATCATAGGATACACACATTTGGCTGTGATAAGAGGTAGTTGCCAGTAGCATACTCATGCGAGTACGAGTGTTGGTGTTCTTTTCGCTCACTTTCCGCGGAAGGTGTGTGTGGCAGTTGTGGATGGTAAGTGAAAAGGATACGTAGATCGATATCTGTCTCACTGGCTTTCCCCTAATTTTTCTGTTTTACATTTACAGCTTGTGGCTTCTCCAGGATGTTGATGGATAGGAATGCTTTCGTCCTTTTCCAAACATTTCATCGGTGCATCAAGCTGTTGTGTCCATTCGGTTTCTTTGTTATGTTTGGAGCGTGGAGGCGCATGGGCGATGGTAGAGCGACTTTGAGGCAGGTAGAGTGTTGATGGACGCTGTAGTGTGGGGGAAATTGTGCATTTTGTCGATGTGGTATGGTGATGATTGAATTGGCGCTTTAAGTGGTTGTTATCGAGATGATGCTAATGACTTCGTGGGGCTCGTTAGGTGTCAAGTAGCGAGCTAGCAATGAGGTCAAATGCCAAGAGTTTTCACATTATCCAACACTTTATCCTTTCCTTTTCTCTAAAATCTGCCGTAGAGGAATTCATTCAATTTGCTTGAAAAAAAAATGTTGTTGAATAAACCTCTATAATGGCGAATTACAATTAAAAATTATCTTATCCTGAATTCTCACCAGTTCTATTAAGTGTTATAAGAGCCATCTTATTTCTCGGCTCATATACAAACAGTCATCTGGGCCACAACGCCAGGATTTCCACGGTTAAACGCGGCATTCTGACGTAGTAAGAATATTAAATTCGTTCGTTCCACTAACTATGATCCACATTCATCAGTCAAATGTAAGTGAATGTTATACGTACCGGTATGCCAGTTCCATTCCAACCAACTTGCAAGTGGTATACGGATAACTTGGTATCCAATCAAAATAACCTTTAAAGGGAAACTTAAAAATCCCTTAGGGACATTTTTCCAATACAAAAACCTCGTAGCAAGTACAATTTAAGCCATTGACTCATTTGAAGGCTTGGTGTCCTTACTAAATTAAGTCTAAATTGATTCAAGTAACAAATTGGAAGCTGGTAGAGGGCTCTTAGTAAACGATACCTAAGGCACTTACCCAATCAACTTGACTAAGTTCCATTCTCTTGCGATGGAATCTCAAAAAACGATCCACAAATCCACAAACATTGCTGAGATCCATTGTCCAACAGGAAGTGTCAATTTAAATAAATGGAAAACGAAACATTTTTTATGAAAAGTTGAAATATTTTTATTTAATTCCAAAATAAAAATAATGAGACTAATAATGAAATACAATATCTTCGGATGGCCGACTTCGACTTTACCTACAAATAGCCTACCTTCTAATGAAATTTTTCATCATGTTTTCACGAAATTTCGGCCTAGGATTCTATCAGTATATTCACACAACGGCGATTTTGGAGTCGACATACATCACATTTTAGGCAGCTTTAAAAGCATGTTTGCAAGAATTTATTGAGACGATTTATACAGAGCCATGTCGTGTTTTAATATAAGAAGACCATCGATGTTAAAAAAGGCTTCAGGCGGACAACGGACTGACGATGAACGAAATGGCTAAAGAAAATGGGAGCAAATGGAGTTTGTTTTTTTGTATGGCTGCGCCAAAGGATATGTAACCCGGGCTACTGGTATGCACGATTCGCAAACTCGATGCCAGGAATACGCCTACATACTAAACCACATCCTGCGCACTTTGACCACTCTCCCCGTGAGACTAACTTCGCGGGGCTGGTTAGTCCTTCGCTGGGCTGGTTAATCTTTCGAGCCTTCTTAGCTCGTTCTGCACGACCGTTATGAAAGAGCAGATCTCCAGCAGCCTCCGGGATCGGCAAGTCCATCTGTAGTGGAATATTGCGTGCTCTGCGTCTTCCTCTTCCTCTAGACATTCTGGGCAGAAGGGTGAGCTATCGTGTCCAAATCTGTGAAGATATTTTCGATAGTCGCCGTGACCCGACAGGAATTGCGAAAGATGTTAATTAAAATCCATGTGTGCTCTTTTTCAGCTTGTGGGTCCATCTGCCTTTTGTCGTGTTATCCCACCTGGCTTGCCGTAGTGCCACAGATGTTGCTTTATCCTCCGGATAACGCTGGTCTCTTCACGGACCGTAGTTCGCCTAAGGTAAATCCTGTGCATCTCGTTGGCGAGGTTATCGATAGGGACCATACCCGCTATAACACAGGCTGCTTGTTCCGAGATTGTCCTAAAACCGTATACTGTTCTTATTGCGCAAAGCCTGTATACAGACGAGAGCTTTCTTTTTTAGCTGCTTCATTATGAGAGCTCCCGCCCAGACCGGCACAGCGTACAGGAGTATTGAGCTCACTTCTCTGGAAAGCGGAATTCTTCTTGCGTATGCCGGTCCCCCGATGTTTGGCATCATTCTGGTCTTAAAGTTAAGTCGGTTGTCGAGTATTACACTCAAGTATTTTAATATCTCTTTCGATCTGATTAAATGGCTCCCAAGTTTGCGTATTCCAAAGTCTTTCGGTTGGTTAAAGACAGTCTCCGTCTTGTGGTCAGCTAGTTCAAGGTCGGCTGACTCTAGACAATGTTTGATCTTGGCGATCACCTCATCCGCGGCAGACTCTACCTCGTGGGTGTGTTTCGTTACAGTAACTACGGCGATGTCATCAGCAAACCGATAATCTTGAATCCTTGTGGCGGCGTTAGTCGAAAATTCCATCATACGGAGTCCCCCACGGAAGAGGTCCATGGACTGGGAACTGGGGGACTTCCTCGGAAACATTGTTATATTTAAAGCCATCATCCGTCTGGTATCTCAGTTTCCTCAGTTAGTGAAGCAGTTAAGAATTATTCATGCTGCGTGCAATTTTTAATCCCGTCTGTATTGATGGCGAGTGGAAGGGAAGATATAACCACGAACTCTACGGTCCGTACAGCGAAATTGGCTTGGTCGGGCATTTATGGATTCAAACTCTAAGTTGGCTGGGCCATGTAGAGCGAGTAGATGATACTACTTCGGCCTGGGGTTTTCGATTCAGAAAACGACCGCATCTTAGGTTGCACGCGAAGGTGGAAAGGGACCAATTGTGCGAGCGGCACTAACACCATCTGGCTAATGATTGCAAGGGACTGGAGAGATTTGTTGATTGAAGCCTAGATTCACCCGAACTGTAGTCCTATCTAAGTAAATTCACCAAGAGGATAAGAGAACAAGAGCGCACTCCCTCATCTTCAAATATTCCGACGAAGTATACTTTTGTGTGTCCTCCTCTCCTCCGCGCTCTTGGCTAAGTGTACAACAAAATGCCCGCCATTCAACTGAAACTGCAGGCCCATACAGTGACGGAGGATATACTCAGGGCTAATAGAGTTTCGATAAATTCTGACACAGGTGAAATCTTTTTTGGTACATAAATCGTTGATGGTACATTAACATGGTCTTTATCTAAAGAAAGAAAGAAGTGAAATTCCAAACGACGTCTCTTGTTGGATGGCCTTTTACTTTCCTTTCCTTGATAGTTGCGTTTATATTCCCATAATTTCAGGAAAAATTATGTCTTTGAATCGTTGTTTTTAATTACAATTAATTTGAAAAAGTAGTAAACAGGCTTGAGGAAAAACAACCGTTTTGTTTTAAGGCAAGGCATTATGATCATTGGACAACATGGAAATCCATTAGCGGTAGAAACGCGGTTCGATATCTGGCTTGATCGGTGTCTATATTTTATTAGACATACTAGCTGTACCCTGCGCCTTGCAACGATATTTATTAAAGAGCTGTGGGATACACAATATTTTTTGTTATTCCATCTGGTGCGTAAACGAATAAATCAGAAGGTTTTCCGACGCGTGAGCAGGCCACATAGAGCTGCCCATGTGAGAAGCATGGATTGTAGAAAATTTAGTCCACACACTTGCAACGATTGTCCTTGTGCTTTGTTGATAGTCATTGCGAAAGCGAGTCGCACCGGGAACTGCAAACGTTTGAATTCGAATGGCATATCTGTCGGGATCATTGGGATACGCGGCAACAGTACGTCTTCACCTTTGAATTTTCCAGTCAAAATTGTTGCCTCGATAACATTGTTCATCATTTTCTTGACTGAGAGTCTGGTTCAGTTGCAAAGTCGTGGTGGATTTATGTTTCGAAGAAGAATGATGGGTACGCCAATTTTCAATGTAAGAACGTGCGGTGGTATGCATGGCAAATCAACCGAATCCAAGAATTCAGTTGGATAGTTGAAAACTTCGTCTTGATTCACCATAGTTTCATCAGCGGGTGTTGAACGTGGTATAACCGGCAGTGTTTGTCGAAAATCACGAGACAATAAAATGAGTGCGCCACCGAAGATCCGTGCGTTTCCTCTCAAATCTC
Organism: Merodon equestris; assembly: GCA_958301585.1. Taxonomy (NCBI): domain Eukaryota; kingdom Metazoa; phylum Arthropoda; class Insecta; order Diptera; family Syrphidae; genus Merodon; species Merodon equestris. The sequence goes on from OY284415.1 coordinate 41,276,848, forward strand.
GCAGTGTACCGTCAAGCGCTTCCAATGCTTTCTTGTGAGACATTGTACATTCGTCCCATATGATAATTTGACACGTTTGGAGTACTTTGCCCATTCCAGAGTTTTTGCTGATGTTGCATGTTGGTGCCTCAATGTTTTGCAAATTCAACGGCAGTTTCAATGCTGAATGCGCTGTTCGGCCACCATCCAAGAGAGTTGCCGCAATTCCAGATGATGCAATGGCCAGTGCAATATTATTTTGTGATCGTATGGTTGCCAAAATGAGTGAAAGAAGAAAAGTCTTGCCTGTACTCGTACCACCGGGCGCATCTATGAAAAACAGTCCACCGCTTTGTTCTGTGATTGCACCCATAATTCTGTCATACGCAATGCGTGGATTGCATGTAAATGTGATGAACAAATCTGGACGACCATATGCGCGAACGTATGTCATCGCATCTTGTGCGTATTCATGCATGTGCCGTGGACTCCCCGTGAATGTAGACGGTAATTTGACCATTCTTCCCAATTCGTTGGGATTCACGTTACCATCATTAACGATTGCGTCTCGTAAATGGATGAACTCTTCAGAACGCAACTCGGTTTGATTCAATCGAATATATAGGAGTCGTTCGGCTTCAATCTTCGCGTACATGTCGACGATATATTGATGGAACAATTGTCGACATTTCAGAATGTAGTTCTCAGCGTCTTGACGAATAATAATTGATGGCACTGACTTTGTTATTCGTTTCCTCGTCTGTTTGTGGATTTCTCATTTTGATGTTGAAATGATATCCATCTTCTCCTCACCAAAACAGAATCGGATACTGCAATCCGTCGTATGAGCGATGAGTTTCGGAGACTCGCTGAACGTCACCACTTCTGCGATGAAGAATTATGTCGCGCGATTCGAATTCTTCGCCAACTATCACGATCGCCACTTCATCGATTGTTGGTGCATTGAACTGTCTTTCGTGTTGGCCAACGGGTCTTTTGTCTGCTCGAATTACAACTGCGTAGTCATCGGCTGGCATTCGTTGAATGACGGTAATAAACAACTGAACTAATTCATTGTGTTGATCGAAAAGGGCTTGTAACGAAGCCACGATTTCTCGTCTAGTGTCCGCATTGTAATGACATCGTTGTTCAATTTGTACATCACTGTTTGCCATGAAATAAATTTGAAGAAACTTGTGATCTGCGTCCGGCAATGGAAACATGAATTGTATTTGCGGATGTTTTCCAAGAAATGCTCCGACTCACGTGTAACACTTGATAGCAACGTTGATAGTGGTTCGGGTGGTGGATGTAATTCTGGCAGTTTAACTTTTCCACTGGCGCAGCGCATTCCTGGCGTTTCGTTCTTAAATTTGAGGGCGCTACAATACATGCAAATTTTATCCATTTTTCCAATGACGACACTTGGATGAAGACTGTAATCATTATTACTGTCATAATGGAATGCACCAAGATTTAAATCAGCGTGCAGTGTTCGTCTTGATCGAGCGGTGCTTATTCGAACATTTTGCAGCCTTCTTTCCCGTTGTTCAGTTGTCTCAGACGAACGGGTCTCAGCGGCATGTACTCGAAGATTTTCCAGCCTTAATGCTCGTTGCTCGTCTGATTCTGAGGCTCGTAATGCTCTTTTCTTCCGTGCTTGAGGTGTAGATCGGCCAATTGCTTGTCGTTTTGGAGGCATAATTGTACGGGAACGACGTGAAAAATGCGTTCGAATTTATTAGATGTCAATCAGCAATCTGAATCTCACAATGTATCTAATCCAATTGAACCGACTGTTCACACACGGATGGAAATGATAATATTGACGGTGATCACCAAATCGCTGAGGAAAATTTGAAGTGAAACAATCAGCATTCGAGAATTGTTGAAATCGATTTTAATTCCACTCACGATGATATCCGAAAAAAAAACTGCACATCAAATGCGTTCGAAACGTCAATCAGAAGTCAGATCCTTCACATATGTACACATTCGATGATCTTCGTGAGTTCACTGTAGAGAATGAATAAAATCAACTCACGGAAACTGCGAAAATTTAATTCGATTGAATTATTTATTTAAATTAATTTAACTTACAATGAAATGCACAAAACTGTTCGAAAAACGACAATATTGTCTGTTCAATGTGAGCCGGACATGAATTTCACAATTTACATATGAACTGTCACGGCAATATAGGAAATTCATTGAAATGACAGTGGCGCCATCTGTCGAAAATTGGTCGTACCAACTCAGAAACCTTCGTGGGCTCATGCACAACAACTTTGCTAAAGATCACCACATGATCAAAAGCATAGTTTACGATTCTATAAAGGACATACAGACAAACATTCATTTTTATATATATAGAAGATAGATAAAGGCCTAGAGGAGACAATGTTGGCTCTCAACCAACCTTTGTGACGGCGAGACGACAAGAAGTGATTAACCTAACCCTGTCTAATAGGCATGTGAAGGCCATCACTAACTGGAGAGTCTTACCAGATCTTACGCTGTCATACCATAGATATATCGAATTCCAATTGAAGAGTGGGATCTCCCCCTCGCAGCCCAAGTGAACCCGAGGAATCGAACTCGGAAGATGACTGGAATAAATATCCGATCGAAGCAGATGGAATATAAGAAACTTATTCGTAAATCGAAAAATGATTCCTATAAGTCCTTCTGCGAAGAGATCAAATTCCTGAGCGCGACCAGCAAGTTGGTTAACGTTCTCAAACGAGGAAAATCGACAAAGCTGGATGTACTCAGAGAGTCTGATGGTACCTTCACCGAGTCTAAAGCAGAAACTCTTAGTTCTCTTCACGAGAAGGAGGAAAAATACTGGCATTACTCAGCTGGTGCTAAAAGGCATTCCCATCCCGATATCCAAGGAAGCTAAGTACCTGGGACTCATCCTAGATAGCAAGCTTTTTTGGTCAAAGCATGTTGAGTCCAAAATCACAAAAGCACTGTCAGCCTTATGGCAATGCAAAGGTGCCTTTGGCAAAACATGGGGCTTATCGCCGAGAAACTTCGTTTGGATCTACACGGCAATGATAAGACCGATAATCTCATATGCATCGGTTGTTTGGTGGAACAGGCTGACACGCAAACACGCTGTGGCTTCACTTACCAAATTCCAAAGAGCGGTCTGTCTGAGTTGCATGGGGGCTTTCCCCAGCACACCGGGAGCTGCTCTAGATGCTATGATGAGTCTTCCACCCCTTGACATATATATCCAAGGGTGCGCACTGAAAGCCATATCTCGCTTAAAGAGAAATGGTCTTTGGTACAACTCGCATTGGAGTGAAAGTGTACATGCGCGAGAAATATCCTACGACCCCTGTCTCATGGACATCCCTTCTGACGCAATGACACATGCCATCCTACTGCGCAGTAATTTCACAGTCACATTTCCATGGCGTCACTGGCACTGGCTTTGGTCAGACACTGAACCTGGAATGGAAGGTCTTCGCATTTTCACAGATGGCTCCAGGACTGGGCAGAGGTCCGGCGCTGGAGTTTTCTTTGAGCGCGAAAACATTCGATTGCACTACTCGTTAGGAAAATATGCGTCTGTCTTTCAATCAGAGAGTTACGCAATCCTAATGGCCATGCACTATATTGTGAAGCACAAGTGGAAGGGAAAAGGCATCTGCAGTGACAGCCAAACTGCACTCAAAGCTGCCTCCAGCCCTCTATCCAACTCAAGACCTTTTTGAACAAAATCGGAAGACTAAATTCACTTAGGCTTGTATAGGTCCCAGGTCACTCTGGAATCCCAGGAAACAAGATCTCCGATGAACTCGCTATAAGGGGCTCAGAATAGAGTTTCTCAGGACCTGAATCCGCCTTAGGTCCACCTGCTTTCACCGTCAAATCTACCATCAATGACTGGGTCGTTAATGCACACAGTCATGGATGGAGGGGATATCCAGGATGCAGGATGACTAAACGCGTACGCCCTGATGTCTGAAAGAAGTCTGCAGTGAGACGCCTATCTGTGCTGCATGTTGCGAGGTGGATGACACAGCAGAACACTTTCTCTGCGACTGTCCTGCCTTCGCTCGCGCACAGTACCGCACCCTTGGGGCCGACTTGGTATGTGCCGAATCTCTTAGCTCTACATCACTGAAACCCCTCCTCATTTTTCTCTGGCCAGCGGGAAAATTGGATAAAAACAAGGTGTCTGTCTGGTAGTACAATGGACCAGTATTTGTGTCTGAGTGCTCCGACAGATAGTAGAAGCCTCCAACAGAAAAAAAAAAAGAAAATATTACAGAACGAAGGTTATTAAGTTTTACTCTAATAAGGTCCTCTACGACGGACCAGGCCTAAGCGAATCGACAGTTTTTTTTGCTTAAAATGACTGAAAGCACTAATGACAATAACCTGATCTTGAGCTCCAATTATATTGTAGTTGCCACGAGAGCATACTCCGATCAGGTTTTATTCCTCCAGAAGCATTTCCCCATATTGATTCCGAAAAGTTAGCGCAAAATAGAGATCGACAATTTACCACTGCCATCCGGGGCGCCAGGGACAAACGACTTATCCGCGACGGGTACGTTCATAGTGTTCAAGAGGTCATGTTATGGTACCGCGGCGGACTAGAATCTCGCCGATGTTGCTAAACAGCACGCCGATTTTCGGTGATTGGCGGGTGAAAACACTCCCCACAGCACCAGTAGTTTACCATGATGAGAGTCTCGTCACACCTTAGTTCGTGAGTTAGATTAGGGTTCGAGGATCTTTTGGAGGCTGGGCGCGTCATTATGCTTATATTAGCCTGAGAACATTCTGAGACCTGTTAGACTCAGTGAGGTTTCGGGCATGCAGAGTGAGCGACAGACTCGGGAGGGTGACTACACAGAACAAAGACATGAGCGCTAGTCAACCTGATTATATTTAAGAGAAGAATTAAGCAGCTTAGTGTTAGTGTACAGAGGACATCCAGAAACAATCAAGGCCCTAGCCAGATTCCAAGGCATCCAAAGTAAATTTTTTCACCAGTGAATCCCCGTCTGTCCCAAAACTTGGAGATCTGCGTAAAATTCTTCTCGGGTCCCGAGAGGTTCTAGACAACGGCGTTGTGAATAAAATAGATTCTGGTTTCTAAAAGTTGATTCTCAACAAGACTGCCGAATTTGTCCGAAACCGTGTTGCAAGAGAATAACGTCGATCGTTGGACCTGATCTCGATTAAATCTTTCGCGTAGACTATTGAATGGTGAAGAGATGCTATCAGATCAATGACGTAAATGCTAAAAGGTTCGGCAAGCTCACTGTGTCCTGTTGCAGTCCACTTTTTAATTGCAAATGTTTGAGCAGAAGTCACGTTGGGATTTTTTACAATGAACTTTCTACCTGTCAATCACACAGACCCCCTGGTTCCTGTAATTGTTTCCAGGGATATTCGCTGCCAGTTTTGACGCGGCATGAGCAGTATCATGCCCCACTCTGGAACTGAGTTGGTTATCCGGAATGATTTTGTCCTTAACCCTTCTCGAAGAACGTGCTGATACTCGGAAGTCGACTTATCGGACGGAGATTTGGCTTGACGGAGGTACCTCCATCCAATACGTCGTTCTCTGGATCATTACGAAACGTTATTGCACTCAAAGGCAATGCTTTTCTCCAACTTCGGTCCAAAATACTTTGAATTCAATCACGTGAAGCAAAAAAAACGTGAAAACGCTCCAAATGTCAACTGAAATTGATGGCGATCGAAATGTGCCGTTGCCAAAGTCCCGTAGTAAAATGACTTTAGAAAAAAATAAGATATGGGCGCGTAGATTTAAATTGTTCACAGCTTTCAATGGTCCTCTCCAGAGCCTCCTTCTGTTCCTAACCTAAGCAGGTAGACGCCTTTGGCATTTCCAGAACGAAGTCTGCATGACCCAACAGGTGCACCGATTCACCTTGCTCTTTTTCAAGATATGTCCAGACTGTTGTCACCGTCTGAGTTGCGCTTTAAGACCTTTCTGCGACCCATTACTATTGCCATCGACGCAACACCCCTCCAAGATTCTTATACTCACCGCACATGTCTGCAAAAACCACGCCAGACCCCGTCAAGCTAAAAAAACTACATCGCCGCGTTGAGAAAATAAATCTCTTTAATGTTTACAAAATTGAAAAGGAAAACAACTTAAACCAACACTCAAGGATGAATGAGAAATTAAGAAATACAAAAAAGGAAAATAAAAGAAAAATGAGAACTTCATGAGACGCCTTGTCATTCATACGGCGCGAAGCATATCTAAATGGAACGACCATAGTCTAGAGGTAAAACAACTTGTCGGAGAGCTCCTCGGCGTTGGCTCGCCGCACGCATTGTCCGATGAGATAAGCCATCTTGTGGGCGTATTGGCAGCAAGCCGGCACCCGTACAGTCCCCGGCCAGTTGTAGTACATGAAACACATCTTGTAGCTCAATCGTTGTATGATGTCCGGATCGAGTTTGGAGTCATCGCGCACGACGACATAGTGCGTGGGACTGACCGTGCCCTGACGCACCATCTGCGAGACGAGAAAGTAATCGTAGAGGTAACGCTGCGTGACTGTATGGTCGAGAACGGTGCCGGGACGTGGATTCTTCAGGTCATTGCCTTCGGCGGCGAACATCCGCGTGTTGATCCGTTTTTGCACGACGACAAAAGTGAATTTGGCCATATAGTTCTGGAATCCCTTTCGGCAGGCCGCTTCGAATTGTGGAATCTCATAACCGGTGACGAGATCAAGTTGCCCGTACCCGACGCCGTCGCGGAAGATGATGATTTTGTCCGGCAGCATTTTGTTCTCTTTTTCGTAGACCTTGAGCGCTGCGATGAGTGACACGCACAGGCCATTGACAATCTCCTCGCGTTTACTCTGCACGACGGCTTTGCTGTACCAACGCGTGTATTTGGCATTGGTCGAGGCCACGAAAGCAGCTACAGAATTGCTCTTGTTCGACGGATCGTGATACGAGTCGATGCCGCATATCATCACATTCTTCATTGGTATGTTAACGCTCCAGAGGGTGCCGCCGAGTTTGCAATTCATTTGGAGGGCAATCTTCTGAACGATGGAACGGTTCTTCGACTCGTTTTGCAGCGTACGAGCGTTGATCACTTGAGACGGGACTGGAATTTCGGCGCAGCAGATCTTCTTGATCGCGGAATAACGATCATCCCGACTGGTTGGGCAGATGCACACTACGATTTGGACACCTTTTCGAATGTTCTCACGCAGCGCACCAACGTAACTCTCAATCCGATCGTTTTGAAGCGGCACGACAGTCGGTCGTTGGACAGTGATACCCATCGGACGGGAATTCCGTTCCATACATTCGATAAAGCTCTGGGCTACGCGCGAGTCGTTCCGGCAGTGGATTAGCAACCAATTGCGGAGATGAATCACATCGATGAGTTCGTTGTTGGTTGCATAGCGACCAAAGTCCGCGTCGACGCCGGCGGATACTTTATTTCTCGCAAAGTAGATCTGCTCCTCGTCGAACTGACGTGCAGTGACTTCCTCTGGTGTTTTCGACAACTGCAAGCCCCAATCCGTGAGAATTTTCCGCGCCTCCGGGTTGTTGTTGACGTTATTGCAGAATTTTTCGAGTGCCATAACGCGCTGGTTGGGCGTGACACGAGTGAAGGTGGCGATATCCCGCATGACTTTGAAGTCCGCGCGCATTTCATCACGCAGCCCGGTCAAGTAGCACAACTCGGGTATAAGGCAGAACACAATCTCTTGCGAATTCGGCTCGTTGGATATACGCTTCTTCTTGATGCTGACGAGCAGGGGCTGTCCTTTGTCCCTGATTTCGATATTATGGTGAACGCGATAGTATTCGAGGTACGAGATCTCCTTGTCATTGGCAGTGAATGTAGACATCGGGTTCATGTCGAACGATATATCATCTATTCGGTAGGTTCGGTTGTTGTAGCGCGCGAGGATGACGGACCCAAGAAGAGCTTTCTTTGTGACATCCTGCCACGTTGACGAATTCATGCGATAGATGTCCCTTATAGTGTCTAGGACGGTTTTTTGGCAGAGAAGACGATGGGATACATCGCAACACAGCATGAGGCCATTCTCGTATTCGTCGACGGCGGTTACATAGCCCGGCCATACTTCGAGCTTGTGTTGGGGGATTATTTTAGGAGCACTTGGGTCATACTGCTTTCGACTGAAGCGCACGTAGCTGAGGGTGTGCATGATGCGATCGAAGAGCACGTTGTACATGTGGATGCAGTCCTTAAGGGCTTTCTTGCGCTTGAAAAGGATGCGAATTTCGACGTTCGAATCGTCTCCCGGGTTCTTGGATGTGTAGGTTGTCAGCTTGTCCGGCAAGAGAATGGGTAGGTACAGAGTGACCCCGTCGAATGTCTTCGTCCCGCCGAATTTCGAAGAATGTTGATTGAGGAGTTGACTTCTTATGGACCGAGAATCGATGCTCGGAAAGAAACGCACTTCGTACTCGAAAACACCTTTGTTCGGGTCCGATTGCACGAGGCGTATGTAATTGCACACAACAGGAATGGTTCGGCCCTTGACACCATGTTTGAGAACCGGTTCCATTGGAGCAGCTTCTATTTCTGGTAAATCCCCAATAGACTCCAAGACTGGAGTCTCTTTGGCGGGAGACGGTATAGAAATTCTACATTTACTTACACTTTCAGAGATGTGTTCTAGGTCGTGACTGGAAGATGAGTCGCTACTTGGGGTCTTGAACGCCTCCTTTTTTTGTGTTTCCGACGTCGTCGGCTGGATAAGCAGACCACGAGACCGTCCTTTGGCTCCACCAGGAAATACAATATTCTGGCTAGTAGAGGGGGTATCGCTGCTCCCCAAAAGTGTTTCTATTATGGATGCCCGACCGCGACCACGATTACTGGTCTCTGGTGTAACCGTACTTAAACCCAATTCATGGAGAAGACGGCCACGACCATAGCGGCGCTCGCTGCTTGTCGTTGGATTACTTTTCGATTCGATGCCGCTGTCGGGGACGGTCTTATTTTCATCGCTGGAATTCGTCGTATCCAATGGTTTCGGTTCATCATCCAACGAGCGAAAAAACCTTCCGCGACCATACCCACCACCGGACATTTTACACGTTTATTCGAAAGCACTAGGCTTAATGGGAAACTGCTAATTGCTGCAAAAGCGAAAAATAATAGTTAACGGGAACCTGGATGGAAACACGCGAAGCTTGTAGCACAGATAGTGTTTGACAGTCCTAAACAATGCACGATGACAGTTGTGGAATGTTATACTGGTACCTGACACCGCGTTCAGGCAAGCAGGGTTGAGTTAACCAAACTGTTATACTGTTTAATTGAATTAAATCGTTTTACCAATTTAAAAATCAAATTGAAGGAAAAGATCAGAATTGATGAGTAATACTGTCAGAAATATATAGATTATTAAGGATATGGTTATTGCGCGACGTATGTTATATATGTCTATGGCTCGTTGGTTTATTATCATGTAATTTTCGGCAAGCCACGTTCTCGGTCATTGTATCAGTTGTTTTCGGGAGAAGTGACAGATCCAATTGGAGACTCAATCAGTAAGGATTTTAATTTTTTACGTCAATGAAGTTACAAGGCAATATTTGTTAATAAATCGCTCCATCGGAATGGTAGAACCTAGTTTGTCATGTTTTCTCCCCGACCAAACTCTATAAGATCTTTTGTGTCTTTCGTCTAAGAACAACGATTCCAATCTTGCTTTTTTGAAGGAAAAATGAATATTTCCTCTGTCAAATAGAAGAATATTTCCTCTTTCAATTGATATAAGGGTCACCAAAAAGACTGTAAAACCTTAAGGGCCCCAGCACATCAGCAACCGGTGAAAATGTAATAAAAGTGGACGTGATGGTTATGAGCCAGCGCAGATAACAATCGCAGAAGTTAATGAAGGTGTTGTTGAATTGCCTTGTTAGGGTTGACATCTTTAAATTGAATTAAGAAAACTACTGAAAATCAGCATTAGTTGACGATCATGTCCTCTTCATCTATTCATTGCATTTTGCATAACACCTCGGAGCATAGTAGGCTAAATTTCGTTTACTTTATGAATAATCATACTTTTCAGAAGAAACCACCAATGAGACGTACATACTACTTTAAATGGCCGCTGACGTTTGTCTAATCGGGTCCTTATCAAAATAATGTCAACAATCACGAACATTGTTATAACCTCAAAAGTGTATGTGGTGGGAGTACACTGCTGTAAAATGAAATGAGTATTCACGAATAGAGCTCGTTTGTACCGGGTTTTGTCGCTACGAACATGGACTTCATTCAAAATGTCAGGGTGTCACGGGGGCCCATAGTAGTTCTCGACGTATTAGAAATGGCTCTATACAGCTGAAACCACGTTGGTGAAGTGTATGCAAAAGGGTCTCAAAGTCGGAGAATAAAATAACTGGGTATCGTCAAACGTAGCATTAAAAATAAAAGACCTACTTAGATGGCGTTATAGTCCAGGGTGAACTAGGGCCTTTACCAACAAGCTTTTTCAGGCAGCACGATCTCCAACTATCAACTAGTAGCGAGCACCCAGTTGGTTGAAATTCTTTTTCATCTGCGTGCACCACCTTAGGGTCAGTCTTCCTCTGCTACGTCGCCCCTCGAGGTTAGAATCGAAGACTCTTCGAGGCGAAGCAGTGGTTTCCGTTCGCTCTACAACATGCAGCCATCTTCGGCGTTCGATTAGTAAGAGTATGGCTGTGACGACGTCGCTGTGCAGTTTCTGGTTGTATTTGCTCTTACACAGCTCAGTAACATAAGCGAGACTAATGATTGCAAGCAGTATTTTTCTCTCGAATCCTCCCATAGCTTCTATATCCATTGTCGAAAATATCCAAGCCTCTGTGTCGTAGAGGTGGGCCGGGATGATTAGGTTTTTTGAACTGCTGTCAAAAATTGCCTGCGATTTATATCAGCATTTGCGTCGCTGCTAATTATCACTCGTGAAGTAAAATAGATGAAATCCTTGACTATCTGAAGTTGGGTGATTTTTTAAGCGTTTGGTTTTTAATTGTCAAGGAAATACGAAAAAAAAATGGAAGAAAGCACAAAGTTTTCCTTTGAATTGATAGACCGATGCTTGCTATTTATTTTCTAGATTGTCTTGTGTCAAAGTTGACTACGACTAGATTTTAAATGGTCCATACGGAGAGTCCAGTTTTGAGTTCTTTTTTTATCAGGTTGGTTAGTCTTCCAAGGCTGCAACTGAAGCTGGCTTATCGGCTGAGATGAGTGATTTAATGTACCCCCATAAAAAATAGTCTGCTGGCGTCAAATCTAGATGGCCACTTCACCAGTCCAAAATTAGAGTGTACCTAGTCCTGCCATAAGTTCTGTTACAAATTGCAGGCGCTATAAAAAAAAGCACTAAACAGTATTCAAAATTATTTCATTTATTAAAACACAATATTGGTTATTTAAAAAAGTTGGGTTCATTCGAAACGACCGCCTTTTGCTTTAACACAAGCTTTTAAACGGTGTGGCCATTGGGCTATAGCTTCACGTATGGTTTCCATGTAGATCGTGGACGCTGCCCTGGTTAATACTGTTTTAAGGCTTTCCAAATTTCTGTGGGGAGTCTTGTAGGCCATGTTCTCCAATTCTGACCACAAACCATAATCCAGTGATTCAGATCTGGACTCCCCGACCGCCAATCTTATGCTGCTATAAAGCCGGGAATATTGACTCTGAGCCACTCCTACGTGGTTTTGGCTTTGTGCGCTGGAGTCCTGTTGGAAGATCCATCTGTGTCCATTGAAAAGGGTATTGGTCAAACCCTTCACAGCACCCTCTAGTACATCTTCTTGGTAAACCTTTGCACTAATTTTTTGCGCCCTTTTCATAGAAATGGATGGATGGGACACCATGGCGAGGGACCCCCCACCAAGCGATTACGGAAACAGGATGATGACCACATTGAAGCCTTGGAACAATTTTTTTCGCTTCCTTGGATGAAGTGGCATACATCTTGTCATTTTGTTTGTTGAAAACTTTTTCCACTGTAAACATTTTCTCGCCCGTAAACAAAATGTTTTCATGGCCATTGTCCGCGTGCCACTGCAAAAGTCGCTTGCATCTTTCCAGCCTAATTTTTATTACTCGTAATAGAGGATTTAGAAGATGACCCGTGGACCGACGATAGGCTTTTATATGCAGATCATCTCGAATCAGCCTAGACATGGATCTGATTGATATATCCAATTTCTTGGACATGATCTTCTGCTTCCTAAGGGGATTTCTCCGAATTCGTTCACGTACTGCCTTTACTACCGCACTCGTGCGGGCCCGGGCGATCACTTCTTGGCCTGTCCTCTACTCCAGACAATTCGCCGAAGCAAGCAATAGCCCGATAAACGAATATTCTTGATATTTCGAGTGATTTTAGCAACTCGAACATTTGGCCAACACTCTTTTCGCACTTATTCAACGCTATTACCGCGACTCGATTCTCTTTTACGCCCCACTCCATGTTAATAGTTCGCAAACTGAAACCCAGAAACCAGAATGAGACGTGCGTCTTTCGTACGTCTTCCCCCGTGACACCCTGAAATTTTGTCGAGATTTTGACAGAGGTTCAGGTGCGTAGCGACAAAACCCGTTACAAACAAACTCTAATCGTGAATACGTGTGAGTTCATTTCATTGTACCGCAGTGTACTCCCGCCACACACACTCTTGGAATTATAATAATGTGCGTCATTGTTTACAAAAATTTGACAGCACTTGAGGTACCCACGTGCTCGTACGAGCTTGTAGGCAAACGTCGGCGGCCATTTTGAGTGGGACGTCTCATTGGTGGTTTCTGCTGAAACCAAACTGACTAGTATTCTTCACTGATCAGTGCATGTGTACTGAAAAAAAAGTTAACGGTTCTATTCCCGGAAAATGTTTTGAACGATAAGCACTGGACATTGTGTAACAGAACTTATGGCAGGACTAGGTATAATTGCTCATTGAACTCATTTCTCAATTGGTGCATCGATTCTTCTGCTGTGCGACATGTAGCGCCATCTTGGCGGAACCACCGTTTTTTCCCACTCATCGATAATTCAACGCTGTGTGTCATTCGGCTTTGATTCTTTCACGAGTTGTATTTTGTAAGGTTTCAGACCAAGATCATTGCCTAAAATCTCCCATGTAGTCGAGTAACATCATCCCAGTTGCACCAAAGGGCAATGTGGAATGGACAAATCATGGTCTTCACCAACACTGGCTTATATAGAAGCAATTTTTTCCTCTGTACACCCTCCACGCTTACAAGAAGATCACTTGATATCCTTGATAGCCACTTTGACTTAAATACCGAGGTCGAATTTGAAGACCGTAAAGTGATCGAAGTGATTGTGAAAAACATTTTTCACATATGTAGCACGAATTTTGATGGTTAAATGGCAGGAATCGCGTGTGAGCTGTTAAAAATGGAACAGTGAAAAACTAAGCAGCAACGAAATCATACCTTAGCTATATAAGATGACTTTCTGTCCTAGATGTCATTGTTGCACGTCTTTCTTTGATGGCAGCTTACTATAGTGGTAGACATTCGTTTATGGTAGTAGCCCGGTGTGATGGATTCAAAAAATCTATTTTTTTTTTTACATTTTTCTCAAAAAAACTTTTTAAAAATATACTGTAAAATTTTCAGACCGAAATTTCAAATATATAGCCAAAAAATGAGAGCGCGCCGTAGTGTGTATGAAAGTAGTGGACACGTAAGCGGCAGCTGCTCTGACCGTTAACTCTTCCATTGTTCTTCCGATCTTTATTATTCAAAGATACGCCGGTATACTTATTAAATTAAACGTTTTCTATTGACAAATACGAAATATAATAATTTTGTACAGTATAAAAGAAAGATTTTGGAGTAGTTCATCAATAACCTGCTCTAAGATGGGAAACAAGCGTTTTAGTCAAGGTCGACACAAGAATAGAGGTGGAAGAAAAAAATCATTTCAAGGGAATCAGTTTACGGTAGAAGCTGATTTGAATTTTGTGAGTACAAGTGCAGAAAAACTGAAAGATAACAGTGACTTTGAAGTATGCCATGACCCTAGTTTCAAGTACGTTCTAATCAGTTTCGCTTTGGTGTTTGGTACGTTAGAATCGGTGTTAAAATGTAAACATTGCAACAGTGATATCAAATTTTTGAAACATTTACCTAGAGGATTAGGATTTAAATTAAGCGTGTTCGTGCCAAGAATATCTGATTGATTCATGTCCAATGATAAATGACAATTTTGAGGAAACGGAAGAATTGCTCTATGCACCAGGCATAGCTGATTAATGTAAGTACATATTATTTGTTGTCAACATTTTAAACGCGTTTTTCTCGAAACCATATTTTTGAAATTTCGGGGCAGCCCTGACTCAAAACTATTCAACTGATTTGGCTAGAAATTTAACTTGTTATTCTAGAAACATATAGCTAAATACCTAACCTTTAAAACATTTAATTTTTTGATAATAAATTAATTTTTTTAAACAATTTATCAACAGAACAAATTAGATTTTCAGTACCTTTTTTTCACAAGTCTGCCATTTTATGTTTTTTTTTTTTTGTGCATATTATTGGTTAGTTCACTAGAGTAAAGTCTTCACAATAATAATCTCTTTGGTTTCTTTTATTTCAGATGACTATGGAAGGCTTTGTGCTTTCCCGAAACAGCTCACCGTTCTTTCGAGGACTCCATTTTGACACAAAAAATCATAACCAAATTAATGTAAAATTAAGTCAAAATTAACTTATTTTTTGTATACTTTAGAATACTAATAAAAACATGTTCAAATTACAAAACGATCGCATATTATTCTCTTGTTAAAAAAAATTCATGAAAAAACATCGAAATTTCGGCCGTCACACCGGGCTACTCTATCTTATACGCACACGAATTTTTGCGACTATTTCTGTAGTAACATTTTTTTTGTTTTAAATAATTTCGAAATGTTTATTTAATTTTCAGTTATTAATAAAAAAATAACAAAAACAAACTTCAATAATTCTGATTTTTTTTTTATAAAAATGTGGAAATTGGGGTAGACATATGTACGTTTATTATTTTTAATAAATTTTAATATTTCGTGTGACCTCCCTTGTTCTCTATAATGGAAAATTTGAATATGTTTTACCAGCAAATATGCCCCAACGGTTCTCGATAGGGTTGCAATCTGGACTACATGCTGGCCATTCAAGTCGCTCAATGTTTTTCGCGGAAAACCACTCTTTCGACTGCCTAGAAACATGGATGGAAGCTTTGTCTTGCTGAAAAATGTAATTTTTTTCGATTCTTCTTCATAGTAGATAACTAAAGGTCTTCCAACAACTCCGTACAAGCTTCTGTATTCATTTTTGTGGTAATAAAACACAAGCGTCTTTCCATAGTACGAAAAAGCTCCCCATATCATAACAGTTTCGCCCCCGAAATTGCGTTTAGATCGTACCACATCTTGTTGTCTTAAATTATGCCAATAGCAGCTGTAGCAGTCCGGCCCGTCAAAATTAAATTTTTTCTCGTCGGAAAATATCACGTTTCGCCATTCATGGGTCCAGGACATGTACTTACTGGCAAACTTGATATTGTGGCACTTAGTTAAACGTGGTTTGGTTTGGTAGATGAAGCATTTAAAACACGTGCGATATGCCGATCACTAACGGGACGATCTAATTTTGTTTTAATTTGCTGAGCTGATAAACGATTTTTAGTAGCTTCATCGCGAATTTGACCTCTTTGTCGGAGTTAGAGCTTCGTATTTCCCTTGGTTGGTGCTTTAACGCCATATGTTTCTCCTTCTTAAGAAAATTTCTTATAACGTCTTCGCTTCTACCGATTTTTATTGCAATTTTCCTGTTTGAATAGTTTTCCTCCTTTCTTTTGCCTTTGTTCATGACTGGAAAAGCCTTGAAATTTTTTGAAATTATTTAGAACTAGCTGACCTGGGGAACTTCGTACCGCCTCAGAATTGAGTCAGTTTTTAAGTAATTAAGAGTACTGAAAATGAAATAAGTGAAATAATATTGTAGTTAAAAATCAAAATCATATACCCTAGCGGATCCCGGTGTGCTTCGCTACGCATGAATATTATCTAGCATTGAATCAAATTCATTCATTCATTCAAAAAATAATTAATCAATTCAATATAATAATGTATACAACATTTTTTGTTTGATTGTGTGGTGCATGAATAAATAAATTGTCCGTGAGAAAAGCACGGTTCCTCCAAATCCTCTCCACACACTTGAAACGTTTGTTCTTGAGTTTTATTAACGGTCATAGCAAAGGATAAACGCACGGGAAATTGAAGACTTTTGAATTGAAATGACATGTCTATTGGTATTAATGGTATCCGTGTATCAGTCTCCGTGAAAGTCTCATTTCATTGCAAAGTCATCACGTGTATTGTTTCAGCAATCAATTGTTTTGGAAAACCCTTTAAACATTTGCCGTCGATCATACATGGTGAGTTTGTATTAATTTCACCGCTTGGACCGTGTATCATACTTTTCGTGACAACTGCGAATAACTGTAGATCGATGGTTTGATGTGGAAATTCGGTCGATATATGTTAAACTTATCAATCATATCTGGTGTTATTCTATGTACCAACCATATCAAAATGTGAGCGTGCGGCAAGCCTCTTTTTTGCCATTCAATTATATATGTACATGTAGCAACGCACTTCTCCGAATATACGGAGTTTGACAATTAGATCCATTAACTTTTTAAATTTTTGGTGGAATATGCGAGCAGTTATATCGTATCGATCTGTTGCCACCTGACCACCAAATAACCAATGATCCACTTCAGTCCATAGCAGCCATCCTCGGCTCAATCGCATCAACTGAGTTCGACACCATTCCCCAGTGATGGTTTCGTTTGGTTTCAATAGCTGGAGCAGCTGTTCACAGGCGAAAAATCGACGCTCAACGTCTCTTGGCTTTAAAATTATAATCAACCCAAGTTCCTTGCTTTCCTAACACATACAATTGCTTGGTCATGCATATAGCTTAGCGGGTAACTACTAACACTGAAGCAAGCTCTTTTTGCGTTTGGCATGGATCCTCATCGAGCAATGCCTCCAATTCAGCGTCTTCTAAGGTTTTTTGGCCTTCCTTCACGCGAACGGTTGTCAACATCGAAATCACCGTCCTTGAAGCGACGGAACCAATCACAGCACGTTGTTTCACTTAGAGCAGCATCTCCGGAAACTTTTTGGAGTTCTCGATGCAAAGAAAAACAATACTTCCCGCAAATGACGATTATTTGGCACAAAATCAGACATTTTCACACAACCAAAAGTATATGACGCAAAAACAAAATCACTAATGTGTCAAAGCGGTTTGTCCACCAAATGTCTAAGCTCGGTTCATGACGTTTTGTATACCTCACACTCGACCAGCACTTACTACTGGATCTCACTTACTACATCTCTTGATTAACAGAGAGAACTTAGTCGCACACCTAATATAAACAGTCATAACTCACGAATGCATTGACCAATTTCGTTCAAACTTTACATAAACCATCTACACGACCAAACAAACAAACCCTGATTTGATCAAATTCAGTTTGACCGTTCATGAGTTATAAAGTCACACTAAAGCTTGCCACAATTTTTTATATAAAGGGTGTCTCAGTAAGAGTGCACTTTTTCATTTTAAAATAAAAACAAGTATTTTATGACAGAGTTGTGATATTTTTATTGTATTGTAAAGAAGACATGTTCCATTAAGTATGGAATAAAATATCCGGCAAATGACCCCCACGGTTCCGATGACAGGCCATTACTCTTTTCATGAAATTTTCGATGACTTTTGCACAGAGATGTGGCTGTACCTCACCGATGACGCGTTGGATTTCCGATTTGAGCTCAGGAATTGTTTCGGGTTTATTCGCATAAGCCCGAGATTTCACAAAACCCCAAAGAAAAAAATCGCACGGCGTTAAATCGCACGATCTTGGTGGTCAGTTGACATCAGAATTTCGTGAGATAATGTGTTCTGGAAATCGTTGCTGCAATAAGTCGATTGTTTCATGCGCGGTGTGGCAGGTTGCGCCGTCCTGCTGAAACCACATGTTGTCCAGATTCATGCCGTCCAGTTGAGGCCACAAGAAGTCCGTTATCATATTCCTGTAACGAATGCCGTTCACAGTCACTGCAATTTCGGCCTCATTTTCAAGAAAGTAAGGTCCAATCACGCCGCCTGACCAAAATCCGCACCAGACAGTTACTCGTTGTGGGTGCATTTGTTTCTTATGGATTGCATGAGGATTTCCTGAGTCCCAAATTTGACAATTTTGTGTATTCACGAAGCTATTCATATGGAAATGCGCTTCATCGGAGAAAATGACTTTTTTCGAAAAATGGGCATCGACTTCACTTTGCTCCATTACCCATTGAACGAATTGCCGGCGCTTTCCGTGGTCTGCTGGTTTGAGCTCCTGAGTTAACTGAATCTTGTACGCATGAAGGTGGAGGTCTTCAGTCAAATTTCGCTGCGTAGTGCTTCGTGAAATTTGCAGTTGTTGAGAACGATGTCGAATTGATGTTTTCGGGTTTTCGGCGACACTCTCGTTTACAGCAGCAATGTTTTCAAGAGACCGACCGGTACGTTGACGCAAAGGATTCTAATTATCCATAATTGACCCAGTTTCTTCAAATTTTTTGACCACTCTTCGAATGGTTGACACATTAGGTGCACTTTCTAGGCTGAAAATTTGGCGAAGTTTGCGAGCGGTTTTAACGTAACTTTCCCCATTTTTGTAATGAGTTTTCACAATTATAACGCGTTGTTCTTTCGAAAAGCGCTCCATTTTTAATAATCGGAATAAACAGAGGTGACAGCTGTCAAATTTCAGAGTTGCCACTTGCATGAAAAAAAAATATTCCAATTTTAAAAAGTGCACTCTTACTGAGACACCCTTTATATACTATATATAGATATATGTATAAGGAAAAAAACAAATAAGAAAATTAATCACCTTAATTACCTTTTTTACACACACAATTTTTTTATTCTCTTCTAAAATGCCGATGAGTATAAACGAATGTCCGAGAAAAATAGAACACAAATAACACATGAAGGAGATAAAACGCCAGGTGCAACGCGGAAAGTACCGTTACAAAAAAATGTATTGTTGATTCACATTCCTGACACTGATAGTAGTAAACCCTTGAATGTACCAAATTTAAATTCTTAAAAATAATCCAGTACTAGAACATTTATTTGAAAAAGTGTAAATGCGTATACACGAATGCCTACCACTGTACATGGTTCTACCGCTTATGCTTCTTTGTTCTAGAACATTCTAGTGTTCCCTCGATCACGTCAATATCTCTGCGTTGTACTGGTTTAAAATGGATTAAAATGACAATGCGTCGCCTTGTCCGAATCCTTCTTTTCCAAGATCTGCCAAGTGGGAACCTTTGAGCCTCGGCGTATTCGTTTTGCTTTTTGGTAAAACTTTTAATTCATTCCTGCAAAAGCACCTCCTTATCGCGTCGATCTCGTGTCCCTCGTTCTTCTTCCTTTTTCCTTCTTTAAATGCATGCTATGCTGTTCTTTTGTTGTCTATTTCACTACATGGATCTGTCTATATTCCTGGATATTCTTGGGGCGGAGTTCCTAATAGCCCTTATGATCCTATGGTTTATACAGATTACATCATATCTTGACAGACCTTGAGGGAGACATGATCGATAAAGAAGCTTTACGACGTAAAATGTTCGTGATCGGAGTCAAGAACTCCGTTGATACCGTGAAGTCTGCATTCGTTCCTTGGCTGCAATAGGTAGTGATTTTGGTTGATGTTCGGAGGGGTCGGACACCCACGATGCTGGCGGAGTCTTAAAAGTTTGCAATCGCTGACGGAGCACATCGCACTATTTGTCAAGAGCGACAATTCTACTTATTCACATATGCCATTGAATGGAAATGTGGTTCATCACTCCAAAATACACTACTCAAAGTGGGAAGTTTCTCAATGACTGCCTGGCATAAATGTTTTCTCGTTTTCGTTCAATATATGTACCTTTTCAAAACCGGAAATTCTTGTTATGTTTTGGGCATACCTCCCATATTTGATGGTTATTACAGCTATCAGGGCATTATGTCTACGTCATTATATGTCAAAGTACCTATTGGACTATGGCATTCCTATTGAACTCCATTAATTCGTCAAGTGGATCATCCAATGTCTTCTAGAGTTTCAGGTGCACAAAAGGAATTGGAGATCGAAACGAAATGTGTCAATTAGGCAATATGATTAATGGCAAAATTATGGTGATGCTTCCACATTATTCAAATTGCTCAAGCTCGAATTCGAATGAAGAACCACTTTGGCGAGAAATTAATGAGCAGGCAATCACTCGAGAATTTTTTCAATGCTCTCAAAATCGCACTATAACAAGGGTGGCCTTTTATAATCTAATTAATGTTACACTCACAAGCCTCGCCTCCGGAAGTCATCCCAAATCGCTTCTGGTCTGCTAAAGCAATCAACATTTCAACATTTCTCCAACACGTGGTTCCCCGGCAGTGCTGCCAACGCTTCGATGTTCAAACACAAATCTACGTTTCCCGTTTACTTCCGCACAAAAAGCGCTTCTTTCGACAGAAGGTTTCACAGAAAAGAAAAATGCAAAAATAAAAAAAAAACAAAATTTCAAAAACTCGTCTTTAAAGTGTTTCAATCGGAGTTACTTTTCCGGTGGACCTGGAGAGCATGAATCTTCAGACGACATGGCAGGCCTTGCACTCACATATGTACGTGTGGGGGCAGACACGTAAAGCACTTTCTGTCTTTGTGTGTCAATATTTGACCATTGGTAAAGTTTTACTTGCTCCCTGGACAAACGGAAGTGACAGGAGTAAATATCGAAGGACGACAAGGACTAGTGCGGGAGCAAGTCAAAAACACATTTGTGATTTTACGGTTTTAAATGAAATGGGGTTGGTTGTTCTGGATGAAACGAGTGAAAGTTGGTTCCAATTGATTAGCAAATAGGTGGTATAGAGGGGTAGAGTAGCATAGAGTAGAAAAGCACTTATTACGTGTCCGAGAAAACTTTAGTTTTCAACGAGGTGTTTCCCGTAACGTCGCATGGTTTGATAAACAGAAGTTGGAATTCTTTCCTTAAGAACTAGTTTCGTAGAAAGCACCCCATGTGATAGTCTACAGTTGATTAGCGCTTTATTTCATTTGCGATTTCACCGCGACAAGAGTACTCGTGAACATTGTTTTTTCTTCTTCGTTTAGAGAAACGCCATATGTGTGGTTTCCTTTAAAGCAATAAGGTGAATGTATTTTCACGTTCAAGTCGGATATCCAATTAATCCAGGAAAAATTTAATTGCTTCCAGGTCTTTCCTCGAAAAGTGGGATCGCATCTTAACATGTTTTATCTGCTTTTAATCACCGCTGACTGACACTAGCTCAAGTTCCAAAATGTCAATTATTTTACATTTATTTACATGCTGTTCCGAGATTTTGAAGTGTAGAAACTATACCAGCAGACACGCTCATTTTTAAAAATTGTTGGGCAAGTGTTTCAATAAACAACATATTGACATCAGACCAACACTCCTCGCTCCACATAAACGGGGGAGTGATTACATTCAGCGCTAGAAATTACGAATTCCAGGTTGGTTGGTTGGATTGAGGTGATTATCGAATCGACTCAATTTTTGGTATCTTCAAAAGATCGGAAGTGCTGGTCAGCCAGATCGGGAGTCGGAACAAATGGTAGTGAGAAGGGGAGAATATGGCCGATAGGGCGGACGGCTCATTTCTGATCAATCTGTGGCTGAACATTGTTGAGCTGCAGAATTCCTACTAAGTTACTATAGTATCTTTCCTCATTAGTTTTCGGTGCTAGTTTCAATCGATTAGAAGCACTCAAATACCATACCAAGGTGCTTCTTGTTCTCGACGACGAAATCATAATTTGTAGCATTGATACCATTGGCCACAAGTAAATTTTTATAATCATTTGACGCACCTCAGCCGCAGTAAAAGTTCGCGCAAATGACACCTACGAATGTTACCAGAGTCGGAGGTAGCTTAGAGAACTTGTGTAACGAGGTCGTTGTCTAGAGTTTAGTTGACCCAATATTATATGAAAGACTGGGAAAAAGGCGATGTCAAAATCGAAGGACCCTGAGAGTAGAGGTAGAGTTGCAATAAGCCCTCTGATTCAGCTGAGCTTTTGGCGAAAACCCTTTTTTGACTCATTGAAAAAAAATTAATGTGGAGAATCTTATCTGTCATGTAAATAGCAGTGTGATCAAGTAATGCTATTCACCATCAAGCTTACGTAAAAAATTCTATTTTAATTTTTTTTAATTGATTAAGTGACGTTAACTCAGGAGAAAGTACGAGGTTTGTTCAGAAAATAAAGTGACTTTCTGAATTTCTTTTTTTTTTGGTTATGTTGGTCCAAATGTTTAATGTTCTTGGCGAGTTTTTGCTTTTGCCATGGATCTAGAATCTGTATATAATTTTGTGTAAAAAAAAAAAAAATTTAATGTAGACAGGGACATTTGGCTGTGGTTTATCATGAGTTCTTAAGACTGCATAGCTGGAAGAGGTCAAGGCTACGCTAAAAAGCGCACATCAGGATCGCTTCGAGGATTGGAAAAAGCGTAAGCGTATATTCTGGGGGGATTATTTTGAAGGAGTTAAAATAGATGTTGATAAATAAATAAGTATTTTTCGAGAAAAATAAAAAGTCACCTTATTTTTTGAACAATCTTTGTATGATCAAATAAGCTCTGTCTTCATGAGAGAACAACCTACTGGGCTGAAATTTGGTCATCCCATATATGGTGCAGTTTTAAATCAGAAGTAAAGCGCAATATAGGTGCCAACTTCGACCTTCATCCTTCGTCTACAAATATTCATTACAAAAATTATCATAAAGCCATAGCATAATTAGCTGTGTGGCAGATGGTGATGTCTTGCTGGGATCTTCATTTGTGGCATCGATTTAAATCATGCAATAAAAAAAATTGTGGAATGCAATTAGTCTACCCAACTACCAACTTCCCATTTGGTACCCTTTAAGGTTAGAGATTAGTTCTTTTACGTCGCTTCGATAGCTCTTGTTTGTAGCTGTAATGAGGACCTGATCAGCTCTTTATGATGCAAATATTTGTCTTAGCTCTTTAATCCATTCCTAGTTGCGCAGCTGCATGAGATGCTTAGTGTTGGCGTATTATGACATATTATCCCGGATGTCGATATCGTTGCGATATCTTGTTTGGATGTTCCTCAGTTTAATTAATTTCTGTATGTGAGGAGCAAGTTTTTTATGGCACATACTTTTTTTTCAAATTTGGGTACAAAGCCATCTATGACTTTAATGATGAGATCATTAAAATCATTAACAACAGCATTTATTTATTTTTTATTAATTATTTCATCCATTGAGTACACATTTACTGTTCTCTTAAGATTACTTAATATAAAATAAATACTCATGAACTTCCAGCATAGGCGCTTAGTACTAAAATTAGAAGGTTTTTCAATGAATATCTACTGACAGAAAAGTCGATAGTACTACAATATTTATTCGATTCTCTGAGGCATCTTGAAATTGGGTCATTGAAACCATTGTCAACTCTATGGAGCGGTACATAAAATAGAGAACGATAGGAGCATAGAAACCTACTAATGACAGGAGAAAAAGTCACGAATAAACATAATAAAAATATATTGCCTTCGGATGAACAAAGGTAAAATTCCTAATAATTCGCACCTCGTTTCATAAGGAGGCAATTCAATATTCCAGCGCAGTCTGAGCACGGCTACTCTGGTTAAACGTTTTTAAAGTTTCTCAATTCTAGTTGAATGGGTTGTATAAATAGGATTCCAGACTACACTACAATATTCCAAATGAGATCTTACAAAAGCAAAAAACAGACATTTAAGGTTATGAGGATCATGGAAATCTTTAGTCTCTCAAGACCATCCTGTAAATAAATACAGTCCTGCTCTGATTTGATAGTCCAGAAAACGTTCAAATCATCCGCATACATAAGACAGTGGGAATGATGGAAAATATCGGGGATATCATTAACTAATAACAGGAATAGCAAAGGACCCAGATGACTACCTTGGGGTACGCCCGAGGTAGCATAGATTAGCGACGAGAGTGTGTTATTAATGCGGACATTTTGAATACGATCAATAAGATAAGGTCTTATCCGCTTTAGGACGTTAGTGTCAAGACCAAGTTTACCTAACTTGCTGACTAGTATGCCATGAGATTAACACGGTCGAATGCTTTTGAGAAGTCAGTGTAAATGACTTTGTATACTTTTCTCAAGGCAACTTAGAACCTTTTTACACCTTCACAACTGGTAATATTTTATAAAATATAAGTGTAAGGATTTTCGGACAGCCTTAGGTCAAGTATTAGAGCGAGCTGCTTATGGAGGTAATTTAGGATCTTAGGTACATTGATACTTTAATACCCGATGTGGCCTGGACGTAAATGTATATGTAGATCAGAATTATGCTCTCTTGAATAGGCTTATATGCAGAATTGTGTATTCATGTCAAATACCCTTGGTTCTTTACTTTTGACACGGTGTAATTTTGGGTATCTAAAAGTCTAAAAGTTGTTCAAATCAGAGCTTCGTTGTTTAGAGCAAAATGTATTGTTTTGCCATGTGGACCATCAAGCTAGCTTATCTTAACCATTTTGTATTTGACTTACATATAACTATGTGATGGGGCTTTTGAACATACTTAGCCTTATGATATCGGTTATTCTTAATACTTACTCCAATCAAAAGGCTACAAGTCTTGATAAACAGATCAAGTGAAAAATCACTTCTCTTTCGGAAAGGATTGATATTTTCGAAAGCGACCTACAATATATCAATAGCTTCCTTAAATATGACTCGAGCTAGAGGAATATTAGAAGGCTTATCATTATTAAAAACTATTTTGAACGTCAAAGGCCTTAGGTGTATTATTTAAAATTTTATTCACTGGCTTTGTGTCAATCTCATTCATTCACACATCAATAGCAGATCTTTCATTGGATGATATCATTTCCAGACTAATTGATATGTCACAGCATAAAGACTGTAAACTGAGCTCGTCATCATTGACCTGGTTTCTTTGTATTTGAAATGTATTTCTACTCGCCGATGACGGTGGAAGGACATGCTGATGGATTATTCTATCTCATACTACTGAAAGAGCTTTTAAAGAAGTTTTAAGCAGATAATTGTTCAGGTGGGGTGTAACTTATTGATTCCAATGGATAAGGACGGTCTTTATGTAATTTAACTAAAACAGTTATAATGCCTGAAAGTTAAGTATCTAAGGTGTCTATATTCAAAACTGATTGTGTATTTAAAGAATCTGATATCATTTTGAATACTAGCTTGGTTAGCTTAGCAGTACCTAGAAGACTATTCAAAAAGTCTAAAAAGCTAGAAAGGAGAAGAATCCTCATTTAAGAAATCACTGAAAAACTCTGTTTTGTCTTTTTACTTTGCAAAAAGTAACAGGAATTTCCGGTTTTAAAAATAATTTTATTTATTCGTTCCTTTTTTGGAGTCATATGCAGGCATTTCAGTAGCTCTACACTTAGCGATTACCAAGTATTTATTGTCTTTTTGTTTGAACATTAATACCTTTGTAACAAATGATGCTATCACGGGTTTCATACATACCTTATTAGCCTGAACCAATTGATATGTCAAGTTCTTAAACGACTTCTCCTTTTTCACTCTTGTCATCTCCGGGGAATCTCATGTAATTTTTGAAAAAGCTCTTACCATCCCTAAGCCCTAGTTTTACTCATGCCAGACTCACTAAAGGCAATTCTAAACATTTCCTTCACTTTGTTGTAATTTCAATCCAGCTTTGATGCAGATTTTGTGATCCGTTTCAAGAACATACGAGGGTGGTCCGATAAGTACTTAGCCTACAAAAAAAAAACAAAAATTCTGGAGAAATGGCGATTTATTTTTCAATATAGTCTCCTTTTAGCTCGATACACTTGACCCAGCGATGCTCCAACTTCTTTAGCCCGTCTGAAAAATACGTTTTCTCGAGGTCTGCACAGTAGGCCTCCGTGGCGGCGATGACCTCCTCATTCGACTGAAATTTCTGCCCGGCGAGTGACTTTTTCAAGTTTGGAAACAAAAAGAAATCGCACGGGCCAAATCTGGAGAATCTGGTGGATGGGGCAGCAGTTCGTAGCCTAATTCGACCAATTTGGCGGTGGCGAGGGCGGAGGTGTGAGACGGTGCGTTATCATGGTGGAAGAGCACTTTTTTCTTCGCTAAGTTCGCCAGTTCGCTAAGACGCCAATTCGGCGTCGAATCGGCCAAATAATTTGGCATAGTACAGCCCTGTGACCGTTTTGCCTTTCTCCAGGTAGTCGATATGGATCACACCTTGTGAATCCCAGAAAACGGTGGCCATCACCTTTCCAGCCGATGGGACAGTCTTCGCCATCTTCGGAGCACGTTCATCGGGTGAAGTCCACTGTTTCGACTGTTCCTTGGTCTCTGGTGTGTACCAGTGTATCCATGTTTCGTCGACTGTCACGAAACGACGCAGAAACTCCTTCGGATTGCGCCAAACACCTCTCTGAAGTGGTCTCACTGTTGCGCTTGTTGTCCGGAGTGAGCAAACGCGGCACCCATCGCGGCGACAGCTTTCTCATGCCCAACATTTCATGCAGGATATGACCCACGCGATCTTTTGAAATGCCTACTGTCCCAGCTATCTCGCGCACCTTCTATTGGCGGTCTGCCAATACGATCGTGGATTTTTGTCACGTTATCCTCCGTGGTAGCCGTTTTCGGGGCACCTGGACGTGGCTCATCAAAAACCGACGTGCGACCAGGTTGAAACTCGTTAAACCAATTTTTGATGGTCGCCATCGAAGGAGAAGAGTCACCGTACACAGCATCCAAACGCTGTTTGATTTCGTTGCGCGATTTCCCTTCCAAAAACAAGAATCGAATCACCGACCGATGTTGCTCTTTTTCCATTTTCCTAAAATCCGCGGACACTGCTGCTTCCACACGCGGTCAAAACAAAACTACGAGTCCGATCCGACAGTTGCCGTCTACTAGAATGCACTACACGATAGTAAGTTGCTCTTGCGATACTGGCGCCATCTGGTGGTGAGGCTAAGTACTTATCGGACCACCCTCGTATAAACAACGGCCGAAATTAGCAGAATTCATTTGAGAGCTGACAGGAGACTAAACAGCCGGTTTGACTGGCAGTATACTCGTATATGTATGTTATTATTATTGCTGCCGGCCAATTGGAGTTCAGAGCATCGTTTACAACCGTTCGCTAAGCCTCCCTATCATGAGTGTGTTCCACCTCTTGTAGGTCCATTCTTATATGGTAATACGGTTCGGCCTTTCTGGAGATCTTTTACCCTCGGAGTTTTCACTCATCTGTTCACTACTATTCATTCTACCTATCCTGTAATACTCGGGTTATGCTTGGGGCCGAATAGAGTTCCTCGAGTTCTCGATTGCGTAGTTTTCTCCATTCGCCGTTTCCTTGTCCTGGTTTCCATCATAGATTCTCCTTGTTTTCAAAGACCCGAAATCTATTTTCCTTATTCAGGTACTTTTCAAAAATAACTGGCAATACAACTATCAAAAAATCATTCAAATTTGACTTATACGACCCGCGAAATTAGAAAATTCCCATGACTTACTGAACATATATCCTAACATTATAGAGAGTCCAATATGTTTGTCTTTGATACTGTGCTGGCGATATTAAAGGTATTGCACGTGCTTCTTTAATGTGACCTAAGCAGGTAAGAAGTAGGAAAATGTAATTTGATGGCACGAAAATGACTGCAAGTAGTTGTCACATTGCTCGGAATCTGTGTATTCTTATATAGGTAAGTATGTATGCCATCCTATGCTGGGGAATTCAATCTCGGGCTCTGCGGTTCCTCAGACATCTCCGGGATCCCCAACAAAGAGGGAACATAACAATTATTTGGATGAGGCCCATTAGCATCCACACAGCTTCGTCCTGGATAAAGTACTCGTACATTCACACACGACTTACCGCAAAGCTGCACAAAAGCAATTGCTTTGTTTCAATTTTCCCTGGAATGCCCGCACAAATCTACCACATCATTCACACTTAATTTTATTTTTATTTATCTCTGTCCTTATTCCGAATGCCGCACTCGATTTGGCTGTGCGAAACGTTCATTTATTCAGCAATCGAGCGGGCAACGACCGTAGTCGAGGATAACGAGAGTACCAGGTTTGCTTTAATTTATGAAGGTCATCCCCCCGTTGATTGATATAAATTTCTATTTCAAATATATCGTCAGATTGTCGGTATAGACCATCCATAAACAACATCAACCCGAGCACTCCCCCGTGTGTACCATCATTCAGTTCTCATCCACACATGTGCCAAAGGATAATAATATCCTTTCGTCTTTATTTGGTTTCATAAGCAGTGTGATCACTATGTGATATACACAAATGTTTCTTCACTTTTCTCGCTGGGTGTAACGCTGCTTATAGAACGGGCGGATACTGGCGTGTGCGGAATGCCAGCAGCTCCACACATAATGTATTCAAAACACATACCCCAATACAATTTATCTAAATGGTATTGCGGCTTGGAGCAGGCGATGAAAAGGACCAGCGAACAATTCAGCCCCTCAATGTACTTTCTCTGATATTTTGCTCATCTTTTATTTTGTTTTTCTATTTTTGTTTCGATTTCCCCCGTCGTTTTGTTTTACGCTCATTTTTTGTATCTGTTTGTCAGTTGATGTTGCTGCTACTGAGCTACTCCTCTACTCCTCGTCTGCGCCATATCATACACACAATATTGCTTTTTTATATGTTAGCATCCTTTTAGGAAATTTTATTGCAATCCGCAAAGGAATGGAGGAAAAAATCAAAAGAAAGAAAAACAAAAATATTGGACAAAATAACGCCTGCCACTAGCACATGGTAAGAATGGCCGGCGGGCAATGGTCCACTATCGACCGAATAACCGAAAAAGTACAAAAAAAAAAAAAACTAAAACGAACAATATCCCTTTTGGCCACTACTACTCATAGTATCGCAGGCCAAATAAGCCGGCCAAAGCAAAGGCCCAACATAAAAACCAAAAAAAGAAAGCGAAAACAATCTGTGAGCCGTTGCTAGAACGAAGATATTATTCCACTTGGAGAGTTATGAAAAATTGACCAAAAACAATAAACCCCTTAATTTGGGCGGGAAGCTTAGCAATTTGCAGATGGTAAAGACAGGATACCGTTAAGAGAATATCGTTTTTATGGCTGCGGCCAAGGTGGTGCTTGAATGGCGGAAGGGTTTGTTTCTCTGGGAGATTGTCGCTCCTGCAGCCAAATAGAGAAGAAAATATTAAAAGTTCCTTGAATAAGGTATGGCGGTAGCTTGAAGATATGATAATTGCATAAGCATTTTGAGGCGGATGCGGATTGGATAGGTCGGATTGGTGGTCGTTTAATGAATGAGCGGTTAATGGTGTTGGAACAGATGGTCTAATCTATGCTTTTGACTGGTAGGCAGGGCGAGTTAAGGGCGAACATGTTATTTGGGACATTATCTGATATCTGATGCAGCCTAAAGGGTGAAGGATCATCCGACAAAAGGTGTCATTTTTAATTTTTAATATTCGACAGATTGTGATGATTTTTAACAAGCAAAAAATAAGAAGTAGACAGTTACTTGCACGTAGTGTCGAAATAGAGACGTTTTACTAAAAGAAAAATTTGATAATATTGCGGAACTGTTCCGTAAAGCTCATACTGCTTTTGGTCATAGCTTTGAACGTCCTCCGTAGCTGAGACTATGACTGGTCGAAGGACCTATCCGTACAATTTGCATAAAAACCTTAACATTTGGCACAAGAATTGCAATCATTTGTCACTGGCTTAGGGTTGAAAAATAATAAACAAGATTATGATTTCTTACACAAAATTATTCTAAGGCATGAAGCTGATTTTCATTTGTCTAAGCTCCGAAACCCAATAGAAACAGTAGAACAGTCTATCCATTCACAATGAGTGACGGTTCGATGCAGATTTTGGACAGGCGGCGTCATTGGGCCAGATCAAGCAAGCTTTTGCAATGAGCCAGATTTTTTGAGGCAACATTTTTAACAATATTCACGTTTAAAACTCTTTAAATGTCTTATGTCTTCGGGCGTATGTACGTTATTACTCGTATGCTATACCCTTGCCCTGAGCCAATTGTGTTTTTATAATGACAATTATGAAAACTTTTGAGGAGCTTGTGACATAAGGTTGGGGAAGTTGGAAAAGAAGTGCTCTTGTCGAAGAATTGACACAGCAATCAGCAAAGGCAAGTACCACTTATTTTTTTTCCGGGACTTGTATTAAGCTACAACTTTTTAGAAATAGAAAAGGACCTTGCCAAAAATAATTTTTAAGAGTTGAACTCGTTGTCTTATTTCCTGCGACTCCTTTAGCCGACAAAAAGTGTGG
The DNA here is from genome assembly GCA_958301585.1 of Merodon equestris. Classification (NCBI taxonomy): domain Eukaryota; kingdom Metazoa; phylum Arthropoda; class Insecta; order Diptera; family Syrphidae; genus Merodon; species Merodon equestris. The sequence goes on from OY284415.1 coordinate 41,307,360, forward strand.
TCCAGAAGCACTCATTCACCTATTTACCTCTTTTTTAATCGTTTGAGCAAGAATATCTCAGGCCTGTGGCTTGTCTATGAGCGTAATTTTCCCTCCTTCCAGTCTTAGTTTCTAAGGATCGCGCCCCCTCACCCGTTCTCATTAGTTATTAATTTAGATTAAGTTTAGCTTGAATTAAGCTCAATAAATGGGGATGTTTGCCCCACGGGAATTAAATTTAAAAAAGTAACTTCCAAAGAAACCAAAAAACATGAGAAGTCTAGAGCAGACAAGCCGGGTAATCTTGCCTGCCAATGCAAATTGTTATAATGAGTCATTAGGGGACCTATAAAAGCTTATGATGAGATTCCATTTGAAATCTAAGAGAGCGTGACCGTAGCTTGGATGCAATTGATGGTCTTCTGGCAGGCGCTGGTCCAAGGGGAATACCTTCAAGTCTTTCACCAAAATATGTAAGGTTCGTACGTTCTTGAGCTATTATAATATTGAGTAAATCAAATCAAATTAAGAAATCCGGACATTTTATTTGCTCCATAGTTGGCTCAAAGGTTTTTGTGTTCTAACGCTGATGATGGGCTTCAAATACCCAAGAGTAAAATTACTTTCGCGGTGTTTCATTCCAAATACGTCATTCGAAGCTATTCCCTTTCCCCTATGGGAGGAAATAACATGGCAATTTAGAGAAGCTTCGACTCTTTGACTTCTCATGGGACTATACTCTAAAAATTACATCATGAATTTAGTTTTCCTCATCATAGTGCCAAAAAATCTGAAAACTAGAGTTATCAGGTAATCTTAATGGAAAGTTGGTAGTGTGGGTAGACCAATCGCACACTGACACTTTTTTTTTCGTCTAAAATAACCCTCGAAACAATGGCTCTGCTCCGTGATAAATTTCCTAAACATGTGGTTTCTGTGTTAAGATCGACGATTTCCCAGAGATCCCCTTTTTTCTTTATTACCGTTCGAATGTCATAAAAAGGTATAAAGTAATATGATCTTAAATGGCTAAATTGGAGTGATGCCAATACAACAGTTTCTCTAAATGGGGACTTGATTTTCATGCGACTCAATAACATTAGACTCTTGTCGTTTGAGGCTGTGTCAAACATGAAGCCTAAGCCAATGCTTCACTAACGACTCAATCACTAAAAGAAAATATAAAGGGTGTTTTTTATAGAGGTATACAACTTTGAAATGGAATAAAACAAAAAAATTCTGACATTATTTCATCAAATCATCGAAAATTGGACCTCCAGATTAGACTACGTCCGAGCCAGCCGTGGTGGTTATATGCCAGAAGTTATATTTAAATTATTATTATTAAAAAAATGTCAGAAGATTATCTTTCGAATAAAGTCAGCTTCATATCAATTTAAAAAAATTATCTTTATTTTATTTCATTTCAAAGTTCTACACCTCTATAAAAAACACACTTTATAAACTATTATTCGCAAAATAATATTTTACGCAATTTTTTAAGCGTTTGGGTTTTAATTACGAATACAAAAATTAAAATACAATTTTTTTTATTTAGGTTGATAACTAATAATTGCCATCTATTCTTCAAAGAACATTCTGTGTACCTATATTTTCAACAGTCCATCCGGAGAGTCCAATTTTGAGCCATTTTTTTGAACTTATTGGCTGGTGTTTTTCTAATAACTCGTGTGATGTTGTTTTCCGAGGCTGCAATTGGCACCAACTTATCGACATAGGTGAGTGATTTGACGTATTTCCATAAAAAAATATATCAAAGGCGTCACATCGCACGATCCAGTCGGATAATTCATCGGTTCAAAAAGAGAGATAAATTGCTCATCGAACTTATTTCTCAACTTGTCCGTCGATTCGCGTGCCGCATGGCTTGTAGCACCATGGCGCTGGAGCCACGTGCCGATTGGATAAAAAAAAGGTGGAAATTGTTTAACGATATCGGGCCATTGACGGTAAAGTTGTTCTTAGGGTCGTCTTTGAAAAAATACGGGCTAATGACTCTGCCGGATCATAAACCGAACCAAACAGCGCATTTTTCCGGGTGCAGCTTTTGTATTATCTGAGGAGTCTCATGGTATCAAATACGGCGGTTTGGTATATCAACATACCCATTCAACCAGAATTAAGCTTCGTCGCTGATGACAATTTTTCGTTAACAAAGCGTCTGCTTCCAGCAGTTCTAAGGCCCACTACACGAATATTCAACGCTGGCAGATTGTTCCGCTTCAGTTGTTGCACAAGCTGTTTTATGTAACATTTAAGGCTTAGATTCTTGCGTGAAATCTTCCACGTAGTCGAGTGGCACAATTTTAATTGCTGCAAACGGCAACGAATAGAATAAACAAAACACGGCTGTCTTCGCAGTAGCGAATTCTGTCGCCCCAATTTTCCAAGACCTTGTTGATGGTTTCGGGCTGTAGCTTACGAATTGCTTGGACGATATTGGTCTTAAGTGCTTGAATCGTTTCCGGATTGGTGGCATAACATTGGTCCTTCACGGTTCCCCACAAAAAAAAAGTTCAAAGCTCGCCAAGACGACTGATAACCCGATTTGAGAACTTGGTGCATAAAAGATCGATTGTGGCATGGGCTCTGTAACATGGCGCACCATACTGAATGAACCAGAGGTCGTCCAAATCCATGTTTTCAATTTCAGTAAAAAAAAGAATCGGTTAACATGGCTCTGTAAACGCTGTTCCTAGCCTCATTTTCGAAAAAAATTATCTAATGATGCCACCTCTCCACAATCCATACCAAACTGTCACTCTCAGTGGATGCATTGGCTTCTCGACAAGAGTACGTGTGGGTTTTCTGAACCCCAGATGCGGCAATTTTGTTTGTTAACGTAGCCGCCAAGATGAAAATGTGCCTCGTCAGAAAAGACAATTTTTCGCCCAAAATCATTGTCCAATTCAAGCTGCTCTAAGACTCAAACTGCGATAACGAAGCGGATGGTCACGCGCCTTCAATTGCTGAGTTAATTGGACCTTGTAAGCGAATAATCCGAGATCTTTGTGCAGAATTCTCCTCAGGCTAGTGCGTGAAATATTGAACTGCCTTGGACTAACGCGACCTTTTACTATCCAACCGAAAATATGATTAAAAACCCCACTGCGAACCTTAATTTCGAGAGAGTGTCGTACTTCAAATGCTATAAAATATTGATATCGCTTAATCGACCATCACCGGACATAAATGACGCGATAATTTATCTATTAATATTAATATAAAGGCACGACAACTCTCAGATTATTTTAAACGAGTTCCCAATCATCGTTTATGTAAATAGATACCAAACTTGAATCAGCCCCGCGCATGGCTATACCACATTGTTTAATGCCAGGCAGCATGGCTATTATCATTACCGCTGCCGTGATTGCTACTTTTGTCCTTGGCCGTCATGATTCAATTCCAAAATTGAATATCATATCAGTCATATCATCGTTACCGTTGTAATCGAATAATCAAAATTTACCTGCGGTGACTACTGTCTGAGTGATATCGATTAAAATCCTCATCAGCATAGCTCTTAACCTATTCTAGACCCTGTATGTTGAACATTTATTGTTTTTGTACCCAATTAACGGCGATAATAATTGAAACATAGAATCAATGATAACTACTTGCATGGTGTTGCACTATAAAAAAAAATTACTTTTCATCCCTGTGCCCTCAGCACTCAGAGCCCTCCTGGATACAGTGAACTCAATTTACGTATGCAAATAGCACTGGCATTCTCATCGCAATTATTCACAACCGCTATACATAAAGAAGGAAAAAAAAAAAACAAAAAAACAAATTTGAGAAATATTCACAATTTTTTGTTCATATCCCCCGTGGGGAGTCCGTGGTAGTGGCGCGGTCACAATGAAAGATGATCTCATGCCATTCAATGGCATCATCGGGTGGCGAGATGGTGAACCGCAGGGCAGTATCTCGGTGCCGTATTTGTATTTTATTTTAATTTTCATACTCATTTTCTGGCATTTAATCGAGCCGTCGCGTCGTCGCTTCATTTTAATTATTATTTTCACCGTTAATCAGAAAAGTCACTCCATCGGTTTCGAGAAATATAGTTTTTTTTTTGTTCGAATTTAAGGTGGGCAAGGAGGTGCTGCATTATCCGTATCGGATGCCGCAGGACGAACAGGCGAACTAATTGAATTATCCGAGCTCGGTGGAGCGTGCTTGGTGCTTGAAAGTTGTTTCGCCTTGAAATGGATACGGTACATTCGACGCGGTGGTGGTTATCAAGTAGTCCGGGCCTTATTTATGGGGAGAAAGTTTAAAACTATCATATTGCAACAAGATCCAAGTTCTTTTGTACAAGTTTGTTAGAAGTACTTTGCATTTTTTTTTTTATTGATGATGTGTTGTGAGGGGGCGAAAAAAGTCCGAAGGGATGTGTTTGTAAATTCCCACTTTGAGTAGTACCACGGGTATCAAAATCACAGTCGAAATCTGAACCGGCATTGGAAACGGTTCAATGGATTGTCGAGCACGAATGCAAGGATTGAAGCTTTGATCCGCTTTCGCTTTTTGTTTTTATTGCCAAAGTGAATTGATTGCGGAGACTTTCAAGTTTGTTGAATTCGATTAGCAGATGGTGTTGCTGTGAATTGGTGAATCGGTGAGAGGTTTCGGTCAAAATTTTGTAAATTGAGTTTCGGTGCTGACAGAAAAAGAAACAAACGAAAAGGGAAAACAAACGAAACGGTAAACTTAAAACGTGTTGTAGCTTAAGTAAAACCTATTCAGTGAGCTTGAGAGCACCTGATTCTCCTGGTGTTGGTATGGAGACGATGGTTGTTACATGCGAAGTGCAGGTTACTCACGTGTGAGATGGAATCGAGTGTGATTGTTGCGTGGGGAGGTAGAGAAATGGCAATTGGAGTTTGAGTAGAAACAGTTTTTTAAATATTTAAGTATTCTGGTCAGATGGATTGGGAATGTGGAAAGGTGTCACATCCGTCTTTTATCGCAATTACTCTGACTACGATTTTGCTATTTTTGGATTCAAAGAAGAGGGAGCCACTGTTTCGGAATGGTACTACATACATAGACCAAATAAGAAGATTGCGAAGATTACTGTCCCGGAGCCGGACTCATACGAGTAAACTTCTGTTCCGGACACTGACGAGTGAACAACATTAAGTGAAGCATTGTATTTTTGAAAAACTAATAAAATAATAGGTAATTGACAAAAGTCAGTTGAATTAGTAAAGTACTAAAATGTTTTATATACTCGTAAATTTACTTTCGGAACCATAAATTGGATAACAATGTACTTATAGATTTCCCTATGTTGACGTAATACAACGATAAAGTGGGTTTTCAGCTAAATTACGATACTTACGAAATACGTTGGGGGTAGAATTGATCCGTAGTGATTTATCGGAGGTGGCGTGGGCAATACATTCTACAACTTTTGCCAACGCTAAATATTCATAAGGCAACTGTGAATAAATGCGTTTGAACCTTTCATTGACGGAAAAACTGTCAGGAAGCTCTTGAAAAATATAACACTGCTCAGCCGCTCTACCGCTTGACGTAAAACTAGTCCAAACATATTTAGAAGTACTAAAATGGAAAGTCTTACCCAACTCATCTCATTCTCCAGACAATCTCTGATTATCACTTGTTGCGATCTAAAGGGTCCGCCAAATAATTTTTTTTTTTTTTGAAAATGCTATAAAAAAAACTACTGAATATTTTCTCAAATTTCTTTTTTTATTTGAAAGTACAATCCTTCCGGTTAATAATGGAAAATAATTTCATTCAAATGGCTGCCTCGGCTGGCCATGCAGTAGCCTACACGATCGGTCCAATTTTTAAGCACATTATCGATTGTGTGCAGCTGTATTTCACCAATGGCTTCACGATTATTGTCCTTTAAAGCGTCAATTGTCTCTGGCTTGTCGGCGTAACACTTATCTTTGACGGCACCCCACAAATAATAGTCCAACGGTGTCAAATCGCAGCTCCGAGGTGGCCAAACGACATCAGCTCTGCGGCTGATAATGCTATCTTCAAAAACAGGGCGCAAAACATCGAGTGTAGCTTCGGCTGTGTGGCACGTAGCGCCGTCCTGTTGAAACCAAATGTTGCCTTCAATTTTTGTGAACAAAAATTCGTTCAACATGGCCCGATAACGATCGCCATTGACTGTAACGGCCACTCCTTGCTCATTTTCGAAGAAAAATGGCCCAATTATGCCTCTGGACCAAAATCCGCACCAAACAGTGGCTCGTTTTGGGTGCACCGGCTTTTCAATGTATGCGTGCGGGTTTTCTGTGCCCCAAATGCGACAATTTTGCTTGTTTACATACCCGCCAAGATCAAAATGAGCTTCATCTGAAAAGATGATTTTTTTGCAAAATCGGCATCTTCTGTAAGTCGATCGCAGGCCCACTTAGCGAAGCGTTGTTCAAGCGTATACACAACCATATTCGTTCAGCGGAAGGATAAAGCTAATTATCTGCCAAATCAGACATGAGCTAAGTGTTACCATTCACGAAATAAGCACTACTTGAAAAAAAAACGTTAGATGGCGGACCCTTTATAACATACATAGCCTGTCAGAGCAGAAGCTTTCTTCTCAGGAGAATTAAAAAAAAAAGGGTCGATTCAGGGATTGCATCTAAAGACTATGATGTCTTCCGTCATGGTATTCTTATCCTACGGGAAAGATGGGAAAAATAGTAACTAGCGACGGAAAATAGAATAGACAACTTTTTTTTTTTGATAAAAATGACACTACGAAATAAAAATGGCCCTACACCCTCACTTCAGTACTACACCAATCACCGCCAAACTCCTGGAGATGACCAACAATCTGGTTTTTCAGAACTGAACTTTAGAGTCTCAGCAACCTTAAAGTCAATTAGTTTTCCTTAATAAAAACTGGGAAGCCCAGTGAACTCAATTCCTCAATTCTGGCTATCGTCCTATCACTCGATAGGAAAACTCGAAGTTCATATCAAAGATTAACTTGCTTTTACACCTTTAATTCGGTGCTATGACTGTACTGTTGTCATTCAGTCTCCATATTCTAAGCAGCCCTGAAAGTTTCCACTTTATTTTTACTTTCGGTGAGACTTTCGAACTGGTTTCTTGTAGGTGGTGGCTTGTATCCGAACGCATTAGAGGCGGCGATTTGATAAAGTTTCCATTGCTGTTCTTTGCATGGGGCCTTGAGACGGCTTGGAGAAGACATATGGTATTCTACAAAGCTCCTAGTTCCGACGTCAAATCTTAGTGATCTTACTCGGCTGAAATTTTCATCCGGACCTGGGTTACAATAAGGGTAATAATGTGAGTCGAACAATCGAACATCTAGGATATTGGAAGAAGTTTGACTTCGATTGTGACTGATTGGTGGTCTGCCAGGCTCCTTATAGCTATTAAAATAACAACATGCAATAGACTGAATCCATTTCCTGACCTGGCATTTTGTAGGCTAAGGTTTCTTTAAATCCGCTCAATGATGCCCTTTTTACTCTTTAAATCGAGGTTCAGTAAAAAAGACTAATAAGGTAATAATGAAAATTATGAATCACTTGGACAACATTTTTATGCTTAAATAGGCAGAATCTAAGTTGGTCGTTCATGAACAAAAGATGACAACTATAACTCGAGTAGGTTTGAAGACGAGTTGGACTGGAAAATAAATAAAACGAGAAACTGAGAAGGACTATATTCAAAGACAAGTCTTTGGCATATACTAACAGCAAAGGCCTTCATTTAGATGTCCAAGGTAAGACGTCATCAACCAGCGTTTTCTTCAGCCTTGCATAGACGAAAAGAAGCTAAGCAATATTAGTAGCTCTTTTTTTATGAAATGGAAGCATTGCTGGTCGACATGAAGGTGGTAACAGCTAAAGGGTGAGCTATAGTATCCCTAATACTATAGCTGGCGTTACGAACCATTCAAATCTTGTAGCAATTGATCTTTAGAATGTGCGATTTTATGTTTTTGTACTTTGTGGAATGCCCTTAAGGATAAGGGTAAGAGGTTATGAAGACAATTCTGAGGCGATTCAACTTATTATTCATCACGTTGTTGTGAAAGAAGACGGCAAACCTTCGAAAATGTACTCCAAAATTTTGCGAAAAGAATGCCCTTCTGCAAAGTCAGCCTATTAATATAATATTCCACATCTAATAGGGAGGCTTACTCTTTTCACAAGCACATTAAACTTTGGAAAGTTAAAATCAGTATTATTTAGTAACAATTTTAAAATTTAACCAGTCGAGGGCTTATACTTGTGATCTATGATGTTTGATCTTAGTCTCCTAAGGACACCACATATCTATTCGGAAATGTGTTCCTGCCCTTCATTCGTTAGAGAACTCGACAAAAGGTTATTTCCCATCTGAATTATTTATAAGGAAGGATGTAGAAGATCATAAAAATCAGACGTCTACAGCTGTTCATTGTTCCTTTTTCTGCGTTATAGGAACTTATTTGGGCTTAAGTTATTCGATGCTATATTCAGGACATTAAGCACCATACTTATTCCCATTATTTTATCAGCAGAGAAGCATGTCCGTGGTGTTTCTGCGTCATGCCAACACTCTTGCTAAATTCGAAAGGGCATTGCATTTCAAAAGCTGAAAGAACCCTTTATTGTTGGCGCAATTTGAGCTCGTTCAATCTATCGGTTTAGACGTATGTTTGCTTCCTCTAGATGCAGTAGGAGCTATAGACTATGAACTACGAACTAATTTAGTAAATACTGTGGACAAACAAGATGATTTGAGACCTTTGAATAAGGCTTAGAACGATCAACTGAAAACGCCTTATAGCCTAAAGGTCACTGGAGACCGCCGTTTACGAATTGATCGATATCCAGGGACATTCGATAATACTCTTAGCAAGGGCGTTGTTCATCGCAATAACCGTTCATTAAAACAATGCTCAAATGCTGTAATATCTCAACAAAATCCGAAGAGGTTTCAGTGACAGTATCAGCATAAAAAGGCTGAAATACCGATTAAGGAGTAAGGCATAAAACAAATTTCTCGCAGACTAAAACTCTTGAAATTGTCTACCTTTGGTTTTTGAACTCATTTTATTAGGGTTACAGTACTGCAGTATTCTTTTCAGGTCTGCCTTTTTCCTTTCTTGGTGTTTATCGGAGTACCTCAATGCAGCCACTTGGGTCCACTTCATTTTATCCTTGCTATTCACGATGTATTGTAGAAATGGTTGTTACAAATTCCTACCATTTCAAGACCATTTGTTCGATACATGACTTTTCCTTTATTCAATCGGACCTCAACACCTTCCTATCTGTTGCTCCAAAAACTGCTTGGCGCTTAGCTTGTTCAAGTTATCATCACTCTTTTTACAGAAACGCATCAGATCTCCTCCCCATCTGTGCTTTTCCCACCACCAATCTATCTCCACCGTGGTGACTAGAATTATACGAGGGTGATCCGATAAGTACTAAGCCTCACCACCAGATGGCGCCAGTATCGCAAGAGCAACTTACTATCGTTTAGTACAATCTAGTGAACGGCTACTGTCGAAATTTCCGTAGTTTTGTTTTGACCGCGTGTGGAAGCGAGAGTATCCGCGGATTTTAGAAAAATGGAAAAAGAGCAATATCGGTCGGAAATCTCGCAGCGAAATCAAAGAGCGTTTGGATGCTGTGTACGGTGACTCTTCTCCTTCGATGGCGACCAACAAAAATTGGTTTAACGAGTTTCATCATGGTCGCACGTCGGTTTTTGATGAGCCACGTTCAGGTGCCCCGAAAACTCCTACCACTGAGGATAACGTGACAAAAATCCACGATCTCGTATTAGCAGCCAATCGAAGGTACGCGAGATGGCTGAGACAGTAGGCATTTCAAAAGATCGCGTGGGTCATATCCTGCATGAAATTTTGGGCATGAGAAGCTGTCGGCGCGATGGGTGCCGCGTTTGCTCACTCCGGACAACAAGCGCAACCGTGAGACCACTTCAGAGCAGTATTTGACGCTGTTTAACCGCAATCCGAAGGAGTTTTTGCGTCGTTTCGTGACAGTCGACGAAACATGGATCGACTGGTACACACCAGAGACCAGGGAATTGTCGAAACAGTGGACTTCACCCGGCGAACGTGCTCCGAAGAAGGCGAAGACTGTCCCATCGGCCGGAAAGGTGATGGCCACCGTTTTCTGGGATTCACAAGGTGTGATCCACATCGACTACTTGGAGAAGGGCAAAACGGTCACAGGATTGTACTATGCCAAATTATTGGGCCGATTCGACGCCGAATTGAAGAAAAAACGGCCCAACTTGGCGAAGAAAAAAGTGCTCTTCCACCATGATAACGCACCGGCTCACACCTCCGCCCTCGCCACGGCCAAATTGGTCGAATTGGGCTACGAACTGCTGCCATCCACCGTATTCTCCAGATTTGGCCCCGTGCGACTTCTTTTTGTTTCCAAACTTGAAAAAGCTACTCGCCGGGCAGAAATTTTAGTCGAATGAGGAGGTCATCGCTGCCACGGAGGCCTACTTTGCAGACCTCGAGAAAACGTACTTTTCAGACGGGTTAAAGAAGTTGGAGCATCGCTGGGTCAAGTGTATCGGGCTAAAAGGAGACTATATTGGAAAATAAATCGCCATTCCTCCAAAATTTTTGTTTTTCTTTTGTAGGCTAAGTACTTATCGGACCACCCTCGTAAATCTCGGGTCTGGTATAAAGAGTGATCTATCCAAGCCCGAAACACTTTTGATTTTTATTCTTGAACCACATTTTTTAAGTCGTAGGACACGTTGTACTAGTTCGGCATCGTTATTGACTTCATTTAGCGGCTCTCGAGTAATTTCTTGAACGGCTTCTCTAATTGTGATTCGACTATCGTTCATAATCATTTCAATCACTTTGTTCACGTTTCGTCCAAGCTCGTCGTTCTCACGGCTTCCCGGAAAATGATACGTGAATACTTCTAACAAATATGAATGTACCAATCCAGCAAAGAATAAATCGCGCAATATGGTCTAATGCGACCAGAGAAATTACAACATTCCCGTTACTTTTTGAACACAGCTCCATTAGAATTGATTATGGGCAACTCAATTAAATACCAATTCCTCAACGAACTTTTGACCGCTGCTGACCATTAAGCCAGCACAAATCCTCAAATTGCCGTTTGACGGAAAGCCCTAAAACTCAACTTAAAACATATTACTCCAACTCCCTGAACCGATAACAGCTTCCATTTAATTCCACACACCCATATCGAGAGCAGCCCACTTGACCGCTTGACCACTCCACATTTCCATGAGGCATACCTCCGAAATTCAAATCCAAGGATCCGTATGGCAAGCATACATCTAAGCTGGAACAGACTCCTAAGCCGATTTCAGAATTATCCAACAGCATGATAATTTATCAAAAAGGACCTCATCGACTTTTCTCAGTTGAATAAACGCTCAAACAGGAACAATGAACGGCACACACTTCATATCTGGCCAGTGCACCATCACGAGTACCAGTTCCAGCTATCGTATGCATTCATACTCCTTATGCTCAGTAACTGTTCACATATGCTCTGGCGAAAATTGAAAAGCATTTCCAGAGCAGGAAACGCTTAATCCAATAACCAGTAAATTGTAAGTGAATCTCTTCTCTTCGTGTCCAAAGATTTTCGCATCATCTTCAAAGCGTCATCGTATCTACTCACCAGCAAATGGATGACACTCGAATTTCCTTTCGTTCTTCCTGTCTCTCGTCGGTGGCGCCAGTCTTCATTTCCTTTCACTGGGATGACGACTTGAGTTGGCCGACAAGCGTTTTGACTACGGTGGTTGGGAACACCACCAGAATGAAATAGATTTATATGCTTCTCCTCTGTGCTTAACAAATTTGGACATTTCCATATATTTTATTGGATATTACCGGGCAGGATACGGGTGTGGAGCAGGACAAAGCTGGATTTTTTGTTTTTGTTCGTTAAGTGGATCAGGGGATGTTGCTGGCATCACTTTTCGAAACTTTAACCCTTTTCCAAGTTTTGGACGCCCTTGCCGTCACCGGAAGGGGGAGGTTGCACTGTAGCCTGTTAGTGTGAGAACCGACCGGTCAACTGCTTAAGGTCTTGTCTCCAATCTGAGGTTCGAAGGAGCCCCTTAAAGCTGCTACAGCCAAGACAGACAACCGGAGCGGAGAGAAATGAATAACATGCCACCGCGATGGGCGGGAGCGAGAGTGCAGTGTAGAGTTAGTTCCCGGTTTCGGAGGAGCCAAGTTTATCGACCAGCAGTCGAGGCGGAAGAACATTTTTCATTTTCTTGGATATTTATTACTTTGATCCCTGACATTGTGGTGTTAAATGTTATTTATGCACATGTGTGCCATGCTGTGTGTCTGTCGGACCGACTCGACCCGAAGTGTACGTGTGTGTTTGTGTTTGTGTTTGTTGGGTTTGCATAGATGAATAAATTGTGGAACGAACGTCGTAGTGGAACACTTGTTCGATCAAAGTATGGGACAAGGATTTCGTGTTGCCATTCACGCTACTACTTCCTGGTGGAAGCTTTGATTTTCGCAAGGGTTTGTTATTCTTTTTACTCCTTTTTCCTTTTTCTTTCCGTTTACTTTGTTTGATTTCCCTTTGAACGGGATGCAGATGAATGAGATCTCGGACGAAAGATGGCGGGAATATATGATCCAGGATCCCTATTCTGCTTTCTTTGTGAGGAAGGAGGATTTTATTTAAATTTTGACATTAAAAGCAATTGAATTGCTTCGAAGATAGATTGGATTATCGTCTTGTGCTTCTTCTTGAATGGTCAGAGAATAATGGTTTGCGTCGAAAGTGGGCGAATGGTTTGATAGTTGTATTGAAAGTGAATGAATTTAATCTTTGTATCACGTGGTAAGGGCATTGGGAAAAATATTTGCAAGCAACCCTGTTTGTGGCATGTTCATAAATCTGACGCACCAGCATGCAGGTAATGACAGTAAGCATTAACGTCAGATTACAGACATCAATGAGAAGTAAAGTGTGTCCTCAAACGAAGAAGCATTTTGGGGGCGCAGTGTCTGTCTTAAACGTATTTTCCCCGTGCTTGATGAGGCAGCCAAATTTCACAGTCTGACAAGTTAAGCGCAGGTAATCTCGACTCAACCATGGTTAAAGTTTTTTTAAGCTTGAGATTCGATATTGTTATTCTGCCGCCTCCGACTGCTTTTGTTCTAGGTTTCTCGCCCTGGCACGTTTGTGATGAAATTATGAATTTCAAAACTCGCGCCACTGAAAGGGATAGTTGATCCAAGACAGTTCTTAACAACGGTTCTACAATGGGGTAGGCCGCCTCAACCGAAATAACCGCAGACCTTCCCGCACTAACATCAGTCGCGTGCTGTATAGGTCGATGTGATTACTCGATTCAGGGAAGGTCGTAAGGCAAGCATGTCTAAGCTTATTTGCGTAACCAACTAGAAAGAAATCATCAATGTGGCGATGCAGGCATCCATTTCCAAAATTGTGCAACAATTGGAAAATATTTATGGATACTAAAGTGCAGAAGGATTGGAAACAAAGAAAACAGTGGATGACCACCGTCTCTTCAAGACGCGAAATCTACACATTAAGTAGAAGTTTGTCCAATATAAGACGGATCCTCGTAAAACATGAGGCTTAATGGATTTAAGACTAAATGGTAAACATAGTCCATTTATGTGGTCGGTCCCAAAACTGGAAAACTATGCCTATGAACTGATGATATTCGAGCCGTAGAGATCAAAAACCTTCCGACATCTTTGCTCCAATACTGTCCAAATTACTAAACTCAGTCTAGCACATGCAAAGGCAGCTCCTACTCTTAAAACGGCTGAAAACTTCTAAGAGCATTTGTCAACTGTATTAACGTAAACCTGAATAAAAATCACTTTTTTCCATCGATCTCTCTTGTTACCTTAATCCCTTCGAAGATATTAGAAGCATTGCACCAGAAAGGAATATGAGGTGTAATGAAAAATTGGCAAAGAGAATAACTTCAAAACCGTTGATTCTGTTTCAAGGTAAAGGCCTTATTAAGTGAAGAAAAGGAGGTGAAATCTGGAGTCCTTCAAGAGTCACACTTTGGCCCAGTTCTTTTTATGCTTTCTTGTTTTATTTGTATTGTTTTGGTTTTTTTACCCAAGACAACCCCAACGGCAGGTTAGAACTTGAAAAGGTTGTACATACTAAAGGTACCACTGATGGAGTCCACTCCTATACTTCGAAATCGACCTATTGAACCTTAGGCACTTGGGTTCGCAGAGCGCAACATTCTGTTCGTAGAGCAATTACTGTTCCACGGAATTACTGAGCGCGTGGATTCTGGATCAGCCCATGTCAATCTAAATAGAAATGTCTCTGAGGTGACAAAGTTAGTAAAATGCACCCTCTCGTGATTCAAATTGTGGGGGTAGTTAGCATCGGGGATCAGGTTATTGAACGAAGTCATTGGCCTTCCAACGTGACTTCGAATCGAATCAGATTCCAAGGTATCTGATAACACTTGTAGCGTGTGCTGTATTGTAGGTCATTTTTAATTTCAAATGTTTGAGTAGAAGTCACGGGTTAACATGTAAAAAATCATACATAGCAGTGGTTTACTTAAGCCAAGCCGGTTTAGCTTGTAATAAATACCATCTAGCCATGCAGCGTCCAAGTCAATCAGACAGGAACCCGTGCATTCGTTCTTGCATTTGTTCCGTTGGATATCCGATATCAGTTTCGACGCGGTATGAACAGTTTCATGCCACTAAATGGTTATCTGGAATGATTTTAATGTCCTCAACTTATTTAGACAGAGCTCCATGGACCATCTTCTCGGAGACCTTGCTGATACTCGGAAGAAGACTTACCGACCCGCAATTTGCCGGATTGGAGGTATCCTTATCTCCCTTGCGGATTGGTTACACCACCGCTGTTTTCCAATACACTGGATAATATGCATTAGGAACGTTATAGCCACTAGTGGTAGGGGCCTGAGCATAAGATCGTCGGTTTCCGCGAAGAAAAAAATCTCTTCAATGACTCAAAGAACATTTGGAGTTCTTCCATGAATAGGATGCTATCCCCTTCACTGTCGACGGCATTATTTTCCATGAAATCGTCACTGAAAAAAGGTTCTTTGACCATTATCAATTTGAAGATAGTGGAGCCGGTTACATATTCGGCATAAAATTCTAAATGATGTAGTTTTCTATGTGATGGACCACACAATGCTGTCCGTTGGCTTTGATGTCGGAATCGGTCTTGTGTAGTGTATCGGTCCGACATGCCTTCAGTCAGTTCTATGAATTCCTGCAACGAGGGAAACTACCTTCGTTGTATGACTAGGAGAAACTATTCTTCTCCTTACGGTTCAGTTTATATTATTCCTCATTCGCAGCTTGTCCCACAGTGGTATAATAAGCCAGTGCCAGTGAAAGGCTCTTCACGCGCTGTGCTTTCATCGCACAGGTTTACGAGTCTACAATTTGGGGGGAACTACGAGTATGTATTATTTGTAGAAGTTCATATGAACGCTGATCATGGAGTTCTGGCACCAACCTAGGAAAAAGGGACGGCAATAAATTTTTGTGTCCGTTGACCGCTTTTGGACCCATTCATTCATTGCCAGATAGTTGGTTAAACTGCCGGTATAGCTAGTCGCATCACGAGGCTTAAGCCCTGAGTAAGCTTAGTCATTCACATGCCTACTGATCGGCGGAATACAATGCTG
The DNA here is from genome assembly GCA_958301585.1 of Merodon equestris. Taxonomy (NCBI): domain Eukaryota; kingdom Metazoa; phylum Arthropoda; class Insecta; order Diptera; family Syrphidae; genus Merodon; species Merodon equestris. The sequence continues at coordinate 41,323,074 of OY284415.1, forward strand.
TGGGCGTCTTTATTAAAGTTAAACTCTCGGTGGAATACTCAAGTATTCTCGATCGCATCAAAAAATGTCATTGCTGTCACTATAACCCCCTTCTTTTGCTCTTAAGGACCTCTCAAACGGGGCCATGTTTTTGATTTTATAAACCCCATTGCTTTCTTTCCCTGACATAATCACCGATCCTGAAATTTGTAAATTTGTAATCGAACCTTAAACTTCTAGTAAATGAGGATTTAAGGATGTAAAAACCCATATGTCCATTCTGATCCACCTTTCAAATTTAATCCGACTTAAAACTTTAAGAGCTTATGTATGTTATTCCTGCCTGCTATCGGTGGAACAGGAATCCTGTATTAATGTCATATCCTGGTCATGGCTCATGCCAACGACCAGCACTCGAATGTACATATTTTTCGGTTCAGTGAAAATTCATTTTTTAAAAATGACTGCAAGACCACCTCGTGCCATTCGAGTGTCCAGCGTACTCCTCCACTATACCAGGCACTAATACGAATTTGGCTCCTCGAAATGTTTGGAAATCATGTTGAGCCAACAATTTGATTTTGCAATCATCACACATCCATGTGCACAGAATTTCCAAGTCCCCAAGTTCACAAGGCTTCGTAGGGCATGACTCTTATCATTTAAGATTCAGTGTTGAATTTCAATAAAATCATTTGACTTTTAACAGGCCACGCTTGTCATCCTCCGTTCTCGGAATATTTGAACAAATCCAATCTATTCCGTCAACCAGCACTTTGGTTCACTTTACATTTCATCCATAAACGTCTAACCCAGCCGCAATATAAAGATCATACACATACACGCTCATTCTCGTATTGAGATTTTGTTTTTTTTTTTTTGAAAAATTCAACTTGACATCAGACGTGATATAATTTTCGTAGTGGATTTAGAGCTCGACCCAAAAGGGGAATGAATAAAATAGCAAGGAGTCTTTCCATCCCGAAAAAGGATAAGAAAGGAAAGCGAGACAAAAATGAAATGTGATTCCACTTCAATTTCTTGACGTTTTATTTCTAGTGTCAAAGAAGGAAATGCGAACAAAAAGGAGATTTTTTAAAATCCTTGCAAGGATTTCCAATCCCTACCATTCCCTTTCTTTGTGCTTTGTTCATCATAGTTGCAAAAAGAAATTGATAAAAAAGGATATCAAATCCTGGCACATACACAAACCCACATGGATCCGTAAATATGGGCGGCATGACGTTGACTGGATAAAGAGTTAAGCAATATCATCACTAAGTGACATTCATCTATGTTTATGGAAGGAGAGATGAATGCTCGTAAGCCTGTGGCTTACTGTAAGCAATCGCAACTCGTTCTTCGAATTTCGAAACTTGAAACTCGTAGAAAACCCACCGAAAACAGACTCCATATGGATAGCGATATGACACATAAAACGACGGTTCTATATCGTTCGCGGTAGCAAATGTATCGGTAATATGTTTTGACGTCTTGAAGTGAAAGTACATTTTGAATCAGTCCTCATGTGATCCCTTTTTCTTTGCTCCGCCACATGTCAAATGCTGTCCCGTAAGAAATGTGTCATTAAATTAATACCACCAAAGGCAGTGGGAGTGGGTGACTGTTGCAGCGGTAACTATAACTCGGGTACTTGGAATTATTTAAGGCTGGGGCAGACGGAAATCTAATTTTGTCGATAAGGGGACGACGAGAAGTTGTTGTTTACTGTTTGCGAGTGGGAACAATTTAAGATTGGGAATTTAAGGAGCCTTCGGGGCTGACAAGGACCCGGATGGACTGCACAATTAAGGATTAGTTCTGTATAAGACACTGCAGTATGCATCGTAAGACTGACAGGTCGGGTGACCGTAGTGCTTGAGGCAATTAAAAGTGTGGAAGTGGGTGGACGTTTTGTGGGATGAATGGCTTGGGGGATGTTTGACATTTTCGAAACGGCTATGAAATTCAGGATTTTGCCATTAGATGTTGTTAAGGATCAAGTGATAGCTTTAAAGTTGAGAGACTACTTAAAGGAATGTTGAAGTTAAGTGATGTCGATATCCTAGGTGGTAATCCAAGGAAACATGTAATGGATAATTCAGTCGAATATACCAGGACATGATAGATTAGGATGTACGAGTACAAAGCTCCATGAGTTTAGTCCAGGAAATAGCTGGAAGCCTGTGAATTCGATGTGTGGACGTTTGAGGAATTTAATTTTGAGCGACCGCCTCTGACAGATTTTAGGGAAGTAGCTACATATTACAAGATGGCTCAAAATGCATCAACTACTGGAAGATGTTAGAACTTTTGCAAATTAATTATTATGATTATTTCTATGCGGAATCATTCGTCAGTGATTTTCAAGCAACGCGCAAGGTTTCCGGAGCGTCCTTCCCTGACTGTTTGAAAAGATTTTTATTTACTTGGCTACATCAATACTATTTCCTTTGAAAAAGTCGTCATTAGCGACGCCGGTCTAATCTCATTCGAGCTTACAAATCGAAGGCCCTTTAAGATACCCTTATAAATCTGTGCATTACAAGGTGAAGGGAAAGGAAAATCCAAAATGTACTTGAATATGTTTAATCTGAATAGGCGCTAGCCCCTTGCATTTTTTTCAGGGCGAGATGGCAGCGAAAAGATTTGAGGGAAGCTGTTAATAAGAAGCATTGCAGGGCGTATGCGTAACTCATTTCCGATTTCGATGCTTGCTCTCTGTAAAAAAAAACCCGGAATTTTTAAACGAGTAAAATTGGCCAAGACTTACATATACCGCAAGATCTTTATTACATAATTACACGACTGTTCTCTAAAGCGAATACAAGACAAGTAGGAAAAAGGAAGTAAAGAAAAGAAGAGAATTCAAGTATTAAAAAGGAGGTAGAACTTGTTGTCGAGCAGTCGTACCGTGAACAGGGATGATATCTTCGTTAAGTCCCTAATTTTCAACATCCTCGGCCCGGAAAGAACTAGCAAGCTCAAGGTATACCCCCTGCACCGGAATTCTCATCGTGGAGCCGTCTGGTAAACGTAGTACGCAAGCTCGAATCTTACCATCACGTCCGACAAGGGCCTCTTCGACGATATCCATTTTCCACGATATACGTGGTTTGCTAGAATCAAATACCAGGACTACATCATTTGGCTTGAGTTGGATTGACGAATGTTTTCGAGATATGTGATAAGATCTTAAAAGTTGTACATATTCGACTCGCCAACGATTGGACAGCATTCTGGTGTATTTTAACCTTTGCGACCAAAGTTTTTGCAATTCAGCGGAGCTAATCCCGTTTTTCGGACTTGCGATGGTTCCTTGACCACGAATGAAGTGTGCAGGTGTCAGCGCGGTTATGCAATGGGTCACTGCTAGTAAACGTAAGTGGTCGCGCATTAACAACATGCTCTGCTTCAATTATTACGGTTTCCAGTTGTTCATTGTTTAACTTAGCTCTTCCCATAACAATTTTCAAAACGTTCTTGATTGTGCGTATGAGACGCTCCCAAAAACCTTCCCACCAAGGCGCTCGTTCGATTATAAATTTCCGGCGTATTCTTCTTGCTGATAAAAAGTCTTGTTTTTGATCCTCATTACATGATAGATCAGCACCATGCAATTCCAAAGCTGCTCGACGAAATGTTTTCGCATTATCAGAATAAATATCCGAAGGTAAGCCACGTCGTGCAACGAAACGCCTTAATGCTAGCATACAGCTCGCTGTGGACATCGACGTACATATGTAGTTCTAAATGCACCGCTCGTACCGCTGCGTATGTAAATACTATGAGGTAGCATTTTGCCATTTCGTTTAATGCATCTGTATAATAGAATGGTCCGGCGAAATCAATGCCGACGCAATCGAATGGCTTTGATAGAGTCAGCCTATCAACTGGAAGGGGGCCAAAGGGATGCGAGACTGGCTTCCGACAGGTGACACACATTTTAATTCTTTGTTTAATCAATGGTCGGCCTTTGAGTATCCAAAATTGCTCACGCAACTGCGAGAGTACAACGCCAACACCACCATGAAGAGTCTTTTGGTGATAATAATTAACAATGAGGCGGACTAAGTATGATTTTGAAGGAAGTAAAGGGCCCGCCAAATAATTTTTTTTTTTTTTGAAAATGCTATAAAAAAAACTGCTGAATATTTTCTCAAATTTCTTTTTTTATTTGAAAGTACAATCCTTCCGGTTAATAATGGAAAATAATTTCATTCAAATGGCTGCCTCGGCTGGCCATGCAGTAGCCTACACGATCGGTCCAATTTTTAAGCACATTATCGATTGTGTGCAGCTGTATTTCACCAATGGCTTCACGAATATTGTCCTTTAAAGCGTCAATTGTCTCTGGCTTGTCGGCGTAACACTTATCTTTGACGGCACCCCACAAATAATAGTCCAACGGTGTCAAATCGTAGCTCCGAGGTGGCCAAACGACATCAGCTCTGCGGCTGATAATGCGATCGTCAAAAACAGGGCGCAAAACATCGAGTGTAGCTTCGGCTGTATGGCACGTAGCGCCGTCCTGTTGAAACCAAATGTTGCCAATATCCTCCTCTTCAATTTTTGTGAACAAAAATTCGTTCAACATGGCCCGATAACGATCGCCATTGACTGTAACGGCCACACCTTGCTCATTTTCGAAGAAAAATGGCCCAATTATGCCTCTGGACCAAAATCGGCACCAAACAGTGGCTCGTTTTGAGTGCACCGGCTTCTCAATGTATGCGTGCGGGTTTTCTGTGCCCCAAATGTGACAATTTTGCTTGTTTACATACCCGCCAAGATCAAAATGAGCTTCATGTGAAAAGATGATTTTTTGGCAAAATCGGCATCTTCTGTTTCAAAGTAATGTCGCAATATTTCCCAGCGTTGTTCAAGCGTATACACAACCATATTCGTTCAGCGGAAGGATAAAACTAATTATCTGTCAAATCAGACATGAGCTAAGTGTTACCATTCACGAAATAAGCACTACTTGAAAAAAAAAACGTTAGATGGCGGACCCTGTAGAAGAGGATGTTATTCTTCAAATGAACCGTCAAGACATTCAAGGCGACCTGCCAGTCGAACAAAACCTTTGTCATCAAGAAACGGACACCATTGTACTATTTGTGGGGCTTTCGGTAGGTTTTTTTTTTTTTAGGTGTTCTATTTCCACTCTAAAAGCGTTTACCTGTATGAATGTCAGCTAATAACTTCCAGCATTATCAATCTCTTCCGCTGATGGGTACGGGTCATTTGTTCTTAATTCCCGCTTAATATTAAGGAACCGAAAACAATACGCGGTAGCCTGTAATAATCGATTCCACGAGCTAAATTTCTGGTAATCTAAAAACGGTTGCTTTAAGATATCACTAGAATTGACACTGGTCCTAATTTATCGTCGAACCTCTCTGCATCTTGTACTGGACTACTTTGCAGCCAATCTGGTCCATTGATCCACATTGAGGAAGCCTTTAAATACTTAGCACTTAATCCCCTGGTTAATAGATCTGCTGGGTTCTCCTTGCCTTTGCAATGTCTCCAGTCTGATTTAAGCTATGGCGTCTTATTTCAATGACCCGAGCCTGATTGTATGGTTTCCAGCGGTGTGTATCTCCTTGTATCCATCCAAGAGTGATGCGAGAATCTGTCCACAGATGGAATGAATGGACTCCGACTTTGAGCGAACGCTTAAAATATGAGCAAAGACGAGCTCCCAGTAATGCTGCTGTTAGCTCTAGCTTAGGAAGTGTAAGTTCCTCCTTTCCATACGACTTCAATGGGCACACTCTGCTTTTAGCACACAAAAATTCAATTGTAAGCTGCTGTACCGTATGCTCGCATACTTGCATCTGTAAATATGTGCACCTGTATCGATGAAAGAGAGGGAAATGACAAGGCCGATCGAGGAATGGTGTAATCTCTCGGGTCCAATAAACACATTCTTGCCATTCGGTTAAAAGTTCAAACGGAAACATCTGATCCCATGATAAGTTTTCCTTCCAAATGGACTGGAACAAAACTTTCAGCCGTATAACCACGGGACTCAACATTCCTAATGGATCATAAATCCTAGCAATCGTTTGCAGAACATTTCTTTTCGTACTCAATGATAATCTGGACGTGAGCAGGACTTCAACGGAATTTAAATGACTGCTAATTCATCTGACTTCACAAACCAGGCAAGACCCAGGACCTTCTGCATGCCTGGATGGTCACTGGTACAAAGCGTTTTGCATACTATTGGACTATTGGTGTTCCACTTGCGGAGATTCATACAGGTGTCTTTCAATATTAAAACTGCTTCTTCGCAGGTTCGTTTTCCGACTTCTTCTTGCTCGAAACTTATTACCAGTCGTCCATATAAAAACCGTTGAGCAACATTTTGCACGTTTAAAGGTATTTCGTAGATGTAGAGAAATGTATGCGTAGCAGTTAGCAAAAAGGGGTTTGAATATACTCCGAAAGTCACCCTTGTCATTCGGAACTCCGCTATTTCAGGTTTCCCTGTCAATGGTGTTTTCGATGGTCTATACCAAAGAAACCGATGACTGTCGAAGACAATTTGCAGGAAGGCCTTCTCAATGTCTGCTATAGCTCCAAATCGTCCGATACGGAAGTTTAGCAAAATCTTCAGCACATCCGGTAAGAGATTGGCGCCTATGTGCAGCATATCATTCAGTGATGGAGCATCAAAACACCGAGCTGAAGCGTCGTACACTATACGTTGTTTTCTCGTTGTACTATCTTTATAAATGGCTCGGTGTGGGTTCGTTGTGACACGGGAAATGAAATAGGTTGGGCTAATCCGTCTGTAACAAGCTGCCTAATACCAGTGTCATACTGCTTCAACTGTTCTGGATTCCGCAACAATCGCATTGTTAAAGAGCTAAGTCGTTTTAGCGCATGGTCTTTGTTGGATTTGATGCTTGCTTTATCGTCCAGCCAAGGCAAAAGGGCCACATATCTTAAGCCGTCTCTAGATATGGCTAACTTCTCATTCTCTTCCTTCTCGCCTCTTATGCCGATAGCCTCTAGCTGCAAGATCATCTTTGATGAGCGTTGAAGAATGCAAGATTGTACTGCAAACGAAAGAAGAACATGAGTGACCATTCTCTTGAACATTCTTACCGGAACGATACTTTCCTTGCACTGTTCAACCGAATGTGGTCTCAACAGCTCTTAGACTTGATATTATTTGTCTCTGCTTTCCGGTTACTATTGACCAGTAATGGTCAGATCCAATTAGGATACTAAGTCCCTTTGCGATTCCATTTCAGAAATGCGAGAATCGGACAAACGCAAGCTCTTAAACCAGCTACATGAAATATTCGGTGCAGGTAGCACATCAATACAAATTTCTGGAACTTCAATTGCTTCCAGCAAAACACTTTCATTCGAGTACTGACTTTTCAATTGGATTTCTACTCTTCTGAATCTTTTAAATGGTGACTGCTCCTTTCAGCCAAATGGTAACATGGAGATACTCATTTCACCAGTAGAAGGAAGGCACAGTTGCCACACTAAGTCTTTTCTTGTAAAAGAAAATTAACGGCCGCCATCGATTATCAAGCGAACAGATAGCTCTTTATTGCCCCTTGATGCAGAGGCAATGCTCCAAGCTGCCTTCAAAAGGACATTTTTATTTTCGATGCACATGTTATGCGCGCACAAGTTTGTTGCACTTTTCTGTTCCGGCTTGGTTATAGCGTTCTGAACTGGGTTACTTTTTATAAATGAGACACTAGCTCCCTGCATCATTCCCAGGAAGCACTAAGGGACGTATGCGTAACTAATTTTCAATTTTAGTGCCAGTTCTTTTGCTGACCCTCTTATCGATGTTTCATTGAAGACAAAACCCAAATGTGCTTGAGTACGTTAGATCTGCATAGAGGCTAGCATCCTGCATCATTTTCAGAGTGAAATAGCAGCCGCACTACCTGAGAGAGGCTGCCATAAGAAGCACTACGGGCCGTATGCGTAACTCTTTTCTGACTTTGATGCCCGCTCTCTTGCTTATCCTCAGTGAAGGGAAAACCCAAAAATATTTGAATATGTTAGATCTGATTAGAAGCTAGTGCCCTCCATAATTTCTAGGACAACAGTTGCACTGCCTGAGAGAGGCTGCTAAAAAGCAGCACTACGAGGCGTATATGAAGTCTTCATTGAGGTCTCCATGAGGTTCCTCTACCTCACGGCCAGGAAAATTATCATGGAATAGAGCCATAGCTTAACAAGCTGTATGGCGTGTAGCGCTGTTCTGCTGAAAATAAACTGCGCTCGCGCCCAAGGAACAGTTTCAAACAAAAAGAAAAGGTCATAAGTAAATCGACATTTTAGTATGCCATTGATTGAAAAAAATATGTCTCAGTGCTATCGTCAGCCCAAAAATCGCAACAAACTGTGGATAGAGGCCTCCCTTTGTTGAAATTTTGATTATTAACTTGCTCAGACAAATGGAAATGAGCCTCATATATTAATTTTCTGTAAGAATTACGCGAAAGGGCTTGTTGACGACCAAAAGCAGGATCTTACAAAGCACTTCCATCTTAGTTCTTCCTTTTTATAGTGAATTTTCACAAAAAAATTTAATTTTTCATACAAAAAAAAGTGTTGACAGATCAAAAATGGCGCCACATTCAAAATGACACCTCTTGCTGGATGAATCATTCTTGATGGTAAGCGACAGGCATTTTTTCAATGGAAAATTACCAACTCAAAATGCTCCATTACTTACATTAAAGCTTTGAAACGCAAACGTAAGTTTCGTAAATCATCGGAAGACTGAGACTGTCGAGTTCGAATCTGGCATATTGCAAGGTTTCATTGGGATCCCTTCTCAATGAGCCAGTTTCGAGTGGCATTAGGCAACAAACTACTTATCGCCGCTCATAGTAGCTTACTGAAATACTTCAACGTCACCATCCGATTTGCAGCATACTCGTATAATCCTTTTTCCTTTACAGCTCTCGTCGCTGCGAAGCTTGCCTTAATTAACTTAATAACCTAGGTCTATCATTTCAGCTGCAAAACTTTGTAATCGACTTTTTTTTCCACACTATCAAGACTTCCCGAAACCCATTATGACCGCTTTATAAACACCACCAAAATCACTTGCAGTGCCATCTGTTGATGGCCTACAAACACGAAGTGCTCATTACTGGCAGTGTAACGGCTGCCTTTAAGTACTCCGCGACATCACAGCATCCCACTTCCGCCCCCCCACTGCTCGCGAAGCCATCACATAATACCACAGTCGAGTGGCAAAAATACCGTAAAATAAACGCGACTGTGCGCCATGCCTTGCCTCATTAATAAAACGGGAAGAACCCAAAACAAAGATTCTTAAGTAGCTCACAAAAGGCCACAATTTCATCTGTGCTTGAGAAAAAAAGATGAAAAACGAAACAAGAAGAGGGAGAAACCAAACAAGCATAACGGTAAGAATCCCATGCAATGGCACCAAGCAGAGCAACCGCACTCGAAGCAACAATCGCAACTCTTACACCAGTCCGTCTTTCATTCCAGTACTTTATCATTTTTTTCCTTTGCCTCCTCAATCCTCCACCGCCGCCACCATTGCCTCCATCAGCTCTCCACTCTCCTCGAGCACTCGGAGCACTCCACTTTCAACTTGGAAAATTATGAAATGGATACTCGTACCCGGCGAGCACGAGAGCAGGCAACCAGCCCACTCGAGCATCGTCAATTCGTCGTCATTTTCAAGGACTTAAGGAGCCGTATTCCCCATCGTGGCGAGTCGCATGTCTTATTTAGCATATCCACAGGTCAATTACCATGGGAAATAGCAGGCCACAAGTAGTGAGTAGAACTGCGGCAGTGGAAGTTATGAGCGATGTGCTTTTTGCTACGGCTGGAGAGAAGGATGTCTTTGACTCGCAGCCTACCCTGACCGATGGAGTGTGTGTCTAAGCATGTGCAGGAGAAGCTAGTCGAGCTAACTGAGGAAAGGCGTGAAAGTGTAAAATGTTTCGAGTCGGTGCGAACTATTAAAGGTTAATTTACTTACGAGGTTGCCATTACACATACGACCTTTGTGTATGGGCGGGTGGAAGCGTTAATTCTCGTATCACAGATGCACAGAAAGTTCTTCAATCAATCACGTTTTCCCAAACTGGGGAAGGGCCAATGTGAGAATCCTTGAAATTTCCTTTCTACCAGTGGCTGAAGGACGAAATCAAGTTCCCACATCAGGTGTAAGGTTGACAAACGAGCTTATGGGGACCTATCTAACTGTTTTCACATAGACATGCTTTTTTTTTTTTTTGTTTTCGTGAAATGGGAAGGGGAAAGGATAATGGGCACGGATAGGAAGAGACTAGCATCAAATCCATCACATGGCCGGGATTGGAGTACCTGAGTAAATAAAAATGTTGACGCGACATGCTCGCATTTGGACACTTGTAATATGAGCTCAATGGGGATGAAGGCATCAGATTTACAGTGGTATTGAGAAGTTACATGGCAATGTTATAATAGAGAAAAAAATTAGAGGTGTAGCTCGAAATGACTAGAGTCAAATTAAGATTTTAAGGGGCTTAATGCGCCGCAATTTTGGGGACTATTATGGTCCTTTACTGATTCTAGGAGGTGAAATCTCCCATTTAAATCGTTCCTCTAATATGAATTCTTCTCGAGCTTTGTTCAAGGATTATGCTCCAACCATGCCTAGTTAAGGATTTGGAGACCGAACTCTAGTTCAAGAATAAGAAACTCGGTACTTGAAACTTGGGCTAAAGGTTTCACACGCTACGACAAGATGGACTGGAGTCTTGTTCGATTCGTTGATCTGAAAGATTTTTTATTTTTTAAGTTGGCCTACTAAAGAGTAACGTTGTTATTGAATCCTAGCTTTTTGAATTTGCAAATGCCAATATACAAGTTTCTATTCACAGTAGGCGAGACATTTTTTTTTCTTTTCAGATCGCTCAAGTTAGAACCGACAAGTCGCTTCAACTATAAATTTATTGAAGTCCCTCTAAATCTGTGTTGAAAACTATTTAGGCTCTAGTACCTGACGATTATGCCATTCTAATAAATCCGCTGCAAGGTCAAATTATATAAGCCATCTAGTACAGTCGATGACTAGGTTCAAAACCATGAACCGGTTTCCGGACTTGGTTGTTGTTTCGGACAGGACTATTCCCTCATTCAATTTGGAGGATACTAAGCTCAGCCTCTGTGGGACGGTAAATGTGTAGTAGGCTTATATGACGAAGACTTATTATTCGAGACAGACTGAAATAATAAGCAAAAAAAGTGCATTGGAGTAAGAATACACTTAAAAAGACCTTCCTTGAGAGGATTCTTACTCACCATCACCTAAGGTGCAAGGCTCCCAGATTTCATCTAGATTTCATCGAAATGTGCAAAAATTTAGCCATCATGACCATAGCTTCTCTTTAACTCACCATAACTTTTACCATCTTTCTGTGTTAGAAACTGTACGTCTTTTGAGGCATTCCACGATTCGACCCAATTTTTAGCGTTTTCAGTTGCACAGGCATGCGTTATACGACGCTCTCCGGAGCATTGAACATCTATTTAAATGTTTCAGATAGGTTTTAATGACCTGATGGTCAGCGTTGTTGTGCTGCAAGATCACTTTTTCGTATAACTTGTCGTTCATCCTAGTATGGGACCCACAATATAGCACGTCGAGCTAGTGTCATCAAATTTACAGTAGCAGCTTTGACTTGTCCATCGATGGTTGCCGATCCTCCACGTATTCTCTCAGTTTGGATTATCGTTAGGGATCCACGTTTGGTCTCAAAGCAAAAGAAAAACTCTTCCATACTTGCCGCTGGAGCAGCAGTTCGGTCGTGAAAAAACACCATATGGTTCCCAATTGCCTTGCTTTTTGACAATTTCCAAGGCTTTTAAGTCACGGGAATCTGCAAGCTGCATTTGACGCGAAATGCCTCAAATTCTGCACCCAGATTTGTTAAAAATGTGCGGCCCAAAAAACTCTCCCCTCACATACATACGAGGGTGGTCCGATTAGTACTTAGCCTACAAAAGAAAAACAAACATTTTGGAGAAATGGCGATTTATTTTTCAATATAGTCTCCTTTTAGCTCGATATACTTGACCCAGCGATGCTCCAACTTCCAAATCTGGAGAATACGGTGGATGGGGCAGCAGTTCGTAGCCCAGTTCGACCAATTTGGCCGTGGCGAGGGCGGAAGTGTGAGCCGGTGCGTTATCATGGTGGAAGAGCACTTTTTTCTTCGCCAAGTGGGGCCGTTTTTCATGCAGGATATGACCAACGCGATCTTTTCAAATGCCTACTGTCTCAGCTATCTCGCGCAACTTCAATCGGCGGTCTGCCAATACGAGATCGTGGATTTTTGTCACGTTATCCTCCGTGGTAGTCGTTTTCGGAGCACCTGGACGTGGCTCATTAAAAACCGATGTGCGACCACGTTGAAACTCGTTAAACCAATTTTTTGATTGTCGCATCTAAACGCTCTTTGATTTCGCTGCGCGATTTCCCTTCCAAAAACAAGAATCGAATCACCGACCGATGTTGCTCTTTTTCCATTTTTCTAAAATCCGCGGACAATTCCGCTTCCACACGCGGTCAAAACAAAACTACGAGTCCGATCCGGCTGAAATACGACAATAGCCGTCTACTAGAATGTACTACACGATAGTAAGTTGCTCCTGCGATACTGGCGCCATCTGGCGGTGAGCCTAAGTACTTATCGGACCACCCTCGTATCTATGTAAAATAGTCCAAAGTTTTCAGTCAAATTGCTCTTTAAAGGTCAGTGTCAACAGTGCAGTTTTCAGTCCAATTTATCTCCGACCAAGGATTCCGCAAGGTTCCATTCTGGGTTCCTTTTTATACAATTTATTTACGTCGGACTTGCCCAGCCTCGATAACTGTGAATCGGCCATTTTTGCAGATGACACTGCAACATTGAGACAAATCTTTGAAAAGGATGAAGGTATTAGAACGCTACCTTAACCGGTGGAAGATTAAGCTGAACGATGATAAAACGCAGGCTATCTTTTCACCTGGAAAAGAACACCATGCTATGTATGACGACAAATCGTGAAGTTAGGGTCTTTTTTTAACACTAGCAAATAGAGAAGCAATATTTTCCTTTGAACATACTTTAAGCATACGGGTATGTAGCTTATCCATGTAGCGTAATCCAATAGCGTAAGCTTGGTCCCAAATATAAGGCACTTTGGCTTGAATTGCTTGCTCTGTAGATTGATTATGACGACAATAAAATGTTTGAAGCGTGCGAAGAACATTTTTCATGAGTACGAATTTTGATAATAAAATTTAATAATTTGCTAAAGTTATATGGATATAACGCTATTTTATCACAAAATGGCAATGCTAATTGAGTATGATTGAATATAGCTTGTGTTACGAGGTATGCATGACCTGCGGGAATAAAACACTAAAAAACCAAACACACATAAAACATATTATCGGAAAGTGTACTAAGTAAAGATTGTATATATTCAGTAAAAATTCATAAGACTAATAAAAAACATTCCCCAATTTAAATTTTCAACTCGTTCACATCGACATCTGATTCTACTTTATTGTCAATGACTACACGACACATGTGACTTTAGTGTACGAGCCCAAATTGACTATCACGATTACGTGATCCGAATTTCCTTAAAAAGGTCGGAGGCGCCACTTCCAGTTAAACGACGCACTGATTAAAACCAGGTGTGTTCGAACACGAATGAGAATTTGCGGTGATTTATGTTGTTCATTACCCTTCTGGAACTTTTTTCGGATCATCATCCCTGATGATACCAAAACTCATTTTACCTCTCAACAGCTGAGAGCATTTATTTTTTCAACAACTTTGTTAATACTAAAACTATTTGGACTGATACAGCCGCTGAAATTATAAAATGTACACACACCTCGGGAAGATGATTAGTTTAGTAAAATGGTGACTTTAGCGCTCAAATTCATGTAGTACACTGCCATTTACATGTAGCGGATAAAACGAAAGAAACTAGGCAAAGGTCCTTTCAGAAATTAGAGGCTGCCTCAACAACCATCCGGCCCCAACAGCTCGTCTACGGACCGTTCTTTTGATTTTTTTTTAAATTAAATTTTTTCAAAGGATCTTGCGGAAGTACCGGGCTCCGATCTTGAAGATCAAGGGTTCTTATTCCACTTTTAGGATCTTTAGTTGTCTTTAATTGTAAGATCTCATTATACCTATTAACAGCCCTTAACACGATTCATACTTCATAGACGAGCAAGCAGGATTGAAAAACGATGTTATTCACAGCAGAAGTCCAGATAGAACTGTCAACCAACGATTTAACGCCCTCTTAGGAGCACTTTGATGACTGCAATGCTAGCTCAAACAAAAAGAAAAATAACAGTCTTAATTTCAAATATCTTAGTTTAACATCTTTTTGAAAGAAAAAGAATAAGTAGAGGCTGCCTTGGAGGACTGTGGAGGTGGCATTAATTGGATCAGAAATAGAATAGGTAAAATTTGAACCATAGGCATCAACATCTACTTCTTTGCCATTCTCAAGTGCACAGAAGGTTCGTGAGACAAATTTAGGTTAGTGGTTTTCAGTCGACCTTTTTGAACTTACCTTGATTTGAACCGGAGATAGGCTTTCAGTGGAAGAATATTATATCGTGGACAATAAGTACTCTCATAGAGCTTGGGAATGTAAGGGAACCTAGCAAAAGGAGATAATAATTTGTGAATTGTTAGCAATGCTGAAGAAAGGATCTCATTTTTTTTTTATAATTCGTGGAGGTTCAAGAGTGTACGCTCTTATGGTGTTTGTCAAACAACCTGGGCGGGGTGCCGATGGTTTGTGTCGAAGATGTTCGTTCACCACTCTCCGGAGGTGGTTGTCCTAGATAGGATTTGAGAGATTCGACTCAATTTGCGTTGGTTGTGGTTCACAGTAACTTTTGTTTCCATGTCATTAAGGTATTTTATTGGAAATGCACACACAGAGTATGAATTTTGAAATGATCTTATACTGCGAGTGTTATGCCTTCGTCTTCATTTCTTGATCATCTCTCATTCACAACTGATGTTGTTGCATTTCCCTCATTCCCGTATAGGAATTGTTCTTGGCTATGGACGAACTTGAATTACAGACCTTCGATTCAACAGTCGCTGATGAGTACAATTGCACCTCTACCACCCACTGGTAATGGGGACACCACTGTGAAATGGGACTATGAAATAAGGCTGTGAGGGAGGGACTATTCCGGGGAAGCAATCAGAACCGGTCGAATTGTCGTCCTTTAAGTTGTGTAGTTTCTCAATAACTAAGGCAGTCGTTATGTTCACTGACGCTAGAGACGTCTGAAGGCTGTCTTTCATATAGCAAAAGCAGTCATGATCAGGTTGAAGGACCCGCTGAATGACTGGTTGAGGGGACTGGCAAAAAAGTTGGCGACTCTTTTCGGATCTTTGGGGGAAGTAAAAAAAAAATCAAAGTAGAGGGATAAGTAGGGATACGTAGAGGGATTAGCTTTTATTTTTACATTTAAAAAGTGATAAAAGCTGCTTCGGATCGGATATAAGGGATAAGACTGCAGGTAAGTAGAAAGATCGTGTACAGAGCGGCATTTAAGGTAGGCTTGCCATCGTTTCGTTCTGTTTTAGCGTAATTCCTTGGTGCACCACGGTGGAGATAAGTGTAGACTATCCCCGAGAAATGGAAAACCCAGCCATCATTCCCGTATTTAAAAAGAGCAACCGAAAACAATTGCCGTACGCACATGGGCCAGGTTTGACCCGCGTAGTTGCAGCCTTAAAGTTACGCCATCTCCCATTTGCATGTTGCAGTGCTTGTTTCGAGATTTTATATATTTGCGTTTCCACTTGAGGGTGAATTACCCCCTTAACAGTCGAGAGCTCCAGTTAGTTGCTTATTTTTGCTGCAGGCCTGCTTCACCGTTACCTGGTATATCACTATGGCCAGGAGTCTAGCAACGTTACAGCGTATCTGCTCGATATCTCATTTAGAGACGTGCGGCAGTGCCTGACCATTACCATTACCATTACCTATCTTGGACCCGTCTGTGTATATTTCCAGTGCAGTGCCTTTTCTTGGAAATTCATTCCCCTCCCATTCTCTTCGATTGGGAATGGTTGTTTTATAAAGAATCTTGAAGTTTAGGGTGTGGATTAAGTAGTCCGTGACTACACTTAGATCATTGCTTTGGCGTAGAATACCAGGGTGCCCTATTCCGGAGAATTTCCAATGAGCCGATTTCTTAAGTCGCAACCATTTCTTTGCTTTTTCCTTGCCAAAAAGATCCAAGGGGAGTAGGTGAAGCATCATTGTGGTGGTAGTGGGGGTTGTTCGCAGTTCTCCTGTTATATCCTTTGAACTCTACTTAAAAGTTTGGCATAGTTAGATCTGTACAGTGCCGGCCACCAAACTAAGCAGCCGTACATTAATATAGGTCTAACAACCGCGGTGTACAGCCTGTGTAACATGGGGTTTGATACCCCATCTAGTGCCCGAGGTTTTTTGCAGGTGTATAGCGCATTTGTTGCTTTTTGATGCGTTCTTCCTCATTCAATTTCCAGTTGAACTTACTGTCAAGTATCACGCCAAGTTATTTGGCGCGGTCTGTGATCTAAGGTAAGTCCCATTGAGTTTTGGTGGAGTGATTTGAGGAATCTGCCGTTTTCTTGTGAATAAAACTAGCTCCGTTTTGGAGGGAGCTAGCCCGCAGTTCTCTACCTATTTGGCTAGTTTCCTAGACCTGCTTCCATCAATTCTCTGATTGTTGGGAGATGTTTCCCGCTGATTACTATTGCAATATCGTCTGCATGCGCAATGACTTTGCACCCGCTGTCCTCCAGGTATAGGAGTTTACAACTAGCACCCACAATTGCGGTGATAGAACTCCTCCTTGAGGTGTGCCACGTTTCACACGTTTTTTGTGTGGTAGCAGTCGAATTTCGAATGAATCAACCTGATCCAAAGTATTATATTGCCATTAACCTCCAGTTTGCTTAATGCATTGGTGATGGCTACTGATTTTATCTAGTTGAAAGCTCCTTCAATATCGAGTAAGGCCATCATGGTGAATTCTTTGTTGGAAAGTGATTTTTCAACGGTTCCAACTATCGTGTGTAGAGCGATGTCTACTGATTTCCCCTTTACAATAAGCATGTTGCGATTTCGAAAGCATACTTTTCTGTAGATTTCCACGAATGTACAGGTCCACCAGTCTCTCTAGCGTCTTAAGAAGAAATGAACAAAGACTGATAGGTCTGTAGTCTTCTGCAGTTGTGTGGGAGGTTTTTCCTGCTTTTGGTATAAAGAGACAAGACGAGTTCAAATATATGGGAGCCATATTGCAATCAAACTTACTTAGCCTAATATGTGAAAGGAGGTTACGATGGCACGGACTTTGTCAAGCTGCGTCAACATCTCCTCCTGGGCGGTTTTAAGTGTTCTCATCCGGTGCTCCAATTGTTCGATCTTCGCCGATTGATCCTTGATCACGTCCATTAGCTGTGCGGATGACAGACCATTTAGTGGGATTCTCAATTCAAATCGATGATTTTCTTGAAGTGAGATGTCGGTGACAGAACTGGCTGAGATCTTGGTGGCTGAATTCGTCAAGATCTTTGCGATGGGACTGGTTGAGATATTGGTGGCTGAATTCGTCAAGATCTTTGCGACGGGACTGGTTGAGATCTTGGTGGCTGAGCTGGTGGTGATCTTTGTGACAGGACTCGTTGAGATCTTAGTGGTCGGATCAATGGGACCTTGGTGACAAGATTGGTTGAGATCGTGTTAGGCGGGCTTGATAAGATCTTGGTGACAGGACTGGTGGAGATCTTGGTGACTAGACTAGTTGAGATCTTAGTAACGGGACTGGCTGAGATCTTGGTGGCTGAGCTGGTTGAGATCTTTGCGACGGGACTGGTTGAGATCCCGGTGGCTGAGCTGGTGCCGATCTTGGTGACAGGATTCGTTGAGACCTTAGTGACAGGACTCGAAGCAATCATGTTGGTTTTTGCTTGCGTATGGTGGTGAGTACTACTAGATTTTGCTACCATTCATTAGCGCAGGACTTAAAGCAGTCTTGTTGGTTTGTGATTGATTGGTGCCTTGTGAAGGACTCATTGTGGGTTTGATGCCAGTGATTGTCACAGGACTTGAAACAGTTGCATCGGTGTGTGCTTGATTGGCACTTCGTGGAGAATTCGCCGAGGCTCGGTATTCTTTGCTGGCATCGGACTCGAAGCAGTCTTATTAGTTTCATAAGTAGCCAAAGACTCGATGATGTCGTGATGGCTATCAGCTGTGCAGAACATGAAGCCGTCGTTACCGTTAGACAAAGGACCCTGGGAATACAAATTGGTCTGCACAACGTGCGTTCTCGAGAGAACCGATCGATTAATCGGAGTGGTTTTGCTTTGAACCTTACTCGATGGAGTGGTCTTGGCCGATGGTGTAGCCTCAGTCGTTGCTGCAGCCTTGGTCGACGGAGTAGGTGCATTAGACGATGTATCATTGCTCGTCGGTGAAGCCTTGTTTGACGGTCAAGTCGTATCCATCGATTTTGCCTTGCTCGACGGTGTAGACCTATTCGACGGTGCTGACTCGCACGCCGGTGTTGTTGCATGAGATAGTGTTGCCTTGCTAGATGGTGTTGTTTTGCCTGAGCCAGTCTTATTCTGTACCGGTTTGATCGATGAAATTCTGGTTTTTCAACGATGGTCTGAAATTCCAAGCCCTAAATAGCCGGGTAATAATTAGGTACTTGGAAGAGTTCTCACAGTTTTGTCCGACACTCTACATACGAGTACAGCTTGTGATAAACGAGATCATTACCAGGATCAATCCTTTCAGTGTGCCTAAATCAATTCCATTTATTTTCTTCAATCGGAAGGGCATATATTCAAGAGTTTCTTCTGTAGTTCTCAACAGCCTCTCGGGGCAAAACTGCCAACTATCCACGCTGCGTAGTAGTGCATCGAAACTTTTCGTTCACACTGTTCGCAAACATACAAGCGAAACCTACATGTCACTTTGGCATTTTTCCGGTGGACTGAGTCTTAAATACTAAATTAATCGCATCCTTATGGGATACTTTTCCAGTCCAAACAAACACACAAACCAAAAAGAAAAAACAAACGAAAAGGAAAACACAAATTCTCGTACGTCCATGAGGAACCTGCTCCCGACCACATATTTGCACACATCCAGCCAAATGTCCCTGACCCGTCAACTCCTGCCGGTATCCCTTTTACGATCTCTACTTCAATCTTCGTGTTTTTTTTTTGTTTTTATTCTGATCCTGATTAGGGTCCCTCAATCTTACTTTAAAACTATTAAACTCTAGGATAGAGGCTGAGCTTTGAGCCTTTCACTGAATCAAATAGGCGCAGCCGGCAAAAGAAGAAAGGAGATCAATAAAGGAAAACCAAATTCCATCGGGACAACACAGGAGTTCCACGTGCTGTCATTGCACGGTGGATCACGTCAACTGCAAGTTTAAATTCAAATCATTGCTTTCAGGGAGCAAGTGAATGGCGATTCAGGCGATGGACGCATCGTATAACAATAAATATCTAAACTCGCCTTTGTCCTTCCTTATCCTTGGCTTCTGCTGCACTATTGACATTCTTTATTTTTGTTTTCCGTTTCCTTTTTCAATCAATAGTAAAGACAATGAGACGCACACCAGAATGGTGTTAGAGAAATGCCACAAAACAAAAACAAATACAATCCACTCACTGGTTGGGAACCGGTAGTGAAGCTGGAGGATTGAAGCAGGACCAGACAGCAGCTCATGAATAGATTCCTAGGGGTGCATCTTTGATTCGTCTCCATGAACGAAAGAGAGCAGATGGAAAATTTGTAAAGGAACACGAGTACAAATAGGTCCTTTTTGAAGTGGAAGATCCCTGAATGTGCCTTCAATACCAAACCCATCCCGCCTCCGCTACCGATATCCGTTTATTCGATCCACCTTCGCATCCATCCTCTTAGTGCAAATTTGAAGGACTTACAAAGGACCAATTTCCAAACGAACTTGTACAAGAACTGCAGGTGCAGCCTGTGATGGATGAGCTGCGGAGCAGGTAAGAAGAAAAAGCAGGAAAGGAAGAAAGTGAAGAGAAATAAAAACAATTTCGCACACTTTTGACTGAACATGTCTGGTAGGAAACCTTAATTCGTACACTGGTATGTCGCATCCTTGCCTGGAAATGAAGTCAACCGAGTAATTGTACCTTCTGTGTGTGTTGTTCGTCTTTTTTTTTTCTATCCAACCTATCTCCCATGCCTCCGCCCTCCACGTTCTTGTTGTTTTCAGTTTCTTTTTGTTGTTGCTGAGGCTCGTTTGCTTCTCAAGGATCTCGTTCTCGGAGGTGGTAGAACGGAACATAGTACCTCGAACCATACCGAGTGGCGCTTTTATTATTGGAATCACGTACCTCAATGTGTCATCACCGGGCTTGTAGGTAAGAATAAATTGAGACGTTAGATAGGTACTGGTCGTGGCGGTAGTGCTTTTCTCCGTCATCACGACTTGCTTTCACTACTTTCCGGAGGCACAAGGGTGGAAAATCACACAAACGACAATGAGAAGGATGAAAAAGGCGCACGAGCTTGAAGAAGCGCGCCAGTTCCAACGTGGTGTGTAGCCAACATGACTGCATGAGAGACTTAGGTAGTTCCGTTGATTGCCAGTTGCCACAGAAGTGGGTGATGAATTTTTTAAGCCGTAAAAGTTTAGCGTTGCGTCGCTCGTTGTCACTCGTCCTTGATTTCAATTTTCGGGCGGGCCGACTGGTAAACTCTCAAACATTATTAATTAGTCGTCCTAATTTTCGGGGTGTTGCGGCAGTTGCCGGGGCCAGGGGTACGAGTAATTAGCGTGAGTTCGTTTGATTGGCGTTTGGTGAAAGCGAGATGACATTCAAACTTTCCCGGATTCACATTAATATCCGGATCTGCCTACACATATGTATGTATGTATCTGCTTCTGACTTTCAAACGAGAGGTGAGATGCCTGCGGCCAACTGTGTTATTTGGAGAGATTTCGTTCTTCTTTTTATACCGATGCCTGTCAAGTGCTTAGTTGGTTTGCAGCATAGTGATGCGTGATTGAGGGATGCGTGGGAGGTTTCAATTTCCATTCGAACCGATTCTGACAGATGGAAGCCGCTATGAAATGGTTTCGAGACCTCTCCATGAATTGTACAAAGCATGTATAGGCAAAGAAAAGTTCTCGTTGAGGTCTGTCGCGCGCAGATTGGTTGATCGTTTGGATTGAATAGCTGGATCACACCGTCTAAAATCCTTGGTAAGGTGTGTGATAAAGGGTGGGCCAAATACAAGTTTCTTTTTAAAAATGCAATAAAATGAACAAAAATAATTTTTTCCATGTATTATGATTTTATTAGTAAGAACAAACATTCCCGTTAAATATGAAGTACAACGTTATGAAATACAACGTCGTTCAAGTGGCTACCTCGGCTGGCTTCGCAGTAGGGCATTCTATCACCCCGATTTTCCAAGACCTTGTTGATGGTTTCGGGCTGTATCTCACGGATTACTTGGATGATATTGGCCTTAAGAGCTTGAATCGTTTCCAGATTGCTCCAGCCTGCGCCTACGTACTAACCACACCCTAGACTCATCTGCCACTCATCCCACGGGACTGCCGTTAGGTATTACTTCGCGGGGCTGGCAAGCATTTCATGATACTCCTGAGTTTGTAGACTTCCATCTGCTTCTGTTGTTCTTACGGTCTCTTCTGCTTTCCTTGCCGCTTCTTCTCTCCACAGCTCTGTCAGCACATTTTTGATTAGTGTGCAGGTCGACAGCCAGTATTCCTCCGATTCCACCATTCGCTGAATTATATTTTCTTGGTAGAGTGCCCCTCCAATCCATGAAACGTCTACATTCAAAGATCGCGTGCCTCACGTCTTCCTCTTGGCTTAAGCAGTCTGGACAAAGAGGTATTTACGGTAACCACCGTGACCAAAGAGGAACTGCGTAAGATGATAGTTGCAGTTTCCCTGTGTTCTGTTTAGCCATATATCGACTGATGAAATCAGGATATGGGTCCATCTGCCCTTTGAGGTATTATTCCACCGAGATTGTCATTGAGCCATCGAGCGCGACCTCTCTTCCTCTTTGATTTGTCTTACTTCTCCGGCAATGGTTGACTTTGAGAGTTTTCTCCCCATGTCAATGGGGATCATCCCAGCAATGACAAATGCGGCTTCGTCCGACATCGTCTGGTAGCCGCTTATTGTCCTTAGTGCACACAGTCGGTATACGGATGACAGTTTTCGGCATGTTTCCTTCCTCTTGAGCGCTTCTGCCCACACTGGTGCAGCATAGAGCATGACTGAGCTCACCACTCTATCCAGCAGAATTCTTTTCGCCTCTCCGGATCCACCCACGTTTGGCAGCATCCTGTAGAGAGCCGTTTGTAGTGAGGATGCTTTTTTGCTCACATAGTCCACTTGTAATTTGAGCCGCAGCCTATTGTCAAGCATCCCCCCTAGGTATTTGACCGCTTCCTTGGATCTGATATTCTGATTGTCCACTCGAATATCGATGTATTCTATAGTTTTTCTGCTTGTTATGAGGACGGCCTCCGTCTTATGGTCTGCCAGTTCGAGACCTGCAGATTCTAGCCCCTGCTTTATCTGGACAACTGCTGTGTTTGTGGCTGATTCTAATTCGTGTGTGTGCTTTACAACCACCACGATGCATATCATTTGCGAATCCGAAGATGTTTATTCCTTGGTGAAACCTTAGTCTCAGGACACCGTCATACATTAGGTTCCAAAGAAGTGGGCCCAACACCGATCCCTGAGGGACTCCGGCGGGGATGTTTTCTGTCTTCGAGGTAGTCGAATACTAACCTTAGCAGGTAGTGAGGTGTTTCCATTCTTGCCAACGACCTTCTTATCAAGGTCCAGTCGGCAGAGTTGAACGCATTCTTAACGTCTAAAGTCACTACTGCACAGTACTTCTTTGACCCCCGCTTCCACGAGTGTCCGCTATGGCTTCAGACGCAATATCGACTACTTTTTGAATTGCGTCGGAAATAGAGCGTGCCTTTCGGAATCAGTAAGTTGCCTACCGTATATTACCCGCTCTAGAATTTTTTCCCACTGTATCGAGCAGGCATATCAGGCGGTATGACGATGGTACTTCGGATGTTTTTTTTCCCTTGGGTAGCAGTACTAGGTGGTTTTGGGAACACTCCTTCATTTAAGCATCTCTGCATGACTGCTATGAACATCTCAGGCCTTGTTTGAATAGCAGCCTTCAATGCTTTGTTTGGTATTTCGTCGGGTCCAGGCGCCTTTTTGCCTCCTACTCTGTCGAGAGCTCTCTGCAGTTTGTTCAGCGTAATGGCTGAGATACTGTCGACGTCTGCTTCCCAGACGATTGTGGGCATCGCACCTGGCGTTTTGGGAACAAGTGCTCCGCTATGGTTCTTAACAGCATTGGACATGTTAGTTGTGGGGACTTGTAGCCTTCTATTTTGGCCATCACCGCTTTATACACCGTGCCCCATGGGTTAATGTCGGCTTCTTCGCACATACGTTTGAAGCATCTTGCCTTGCTCCCTTTGATTGCCTTCGTTAGGTTTCGCATCATCTGTTTGAAGGTGTCGAGGTGCTGTTGAAAACCCACTCTTCCCCTTGCCCTTTGGACTTTACGACGAGCCTGTAAGCATTTTGATCTGAGTTTTTTTTATCTCATACTCTCACAAGTAGTATGGGTCGCATATCCGGTGTGCTGTTTTCCTTGGCATCGCCGCATCGCTGTGGTAACGATTTGTGTAAGTAGGCGCGACAAGTCTTCAGCTGATTTATTTATGTCCATTGAACTGCTGTTCAGCATCTCCTCAAAAGTTTCTCTTTCGAACAGATTATCTTTCCATTGTGGGCCTTTTAGCATTGGTTTTTGCCAATTTCTTTTTTTTGTTATTCGCAGACAACTGCCTGGTAGTCGCTGTAGCTGTAGTCTTCCCTAACACGCCAATTCATATTGCGCAAAATAGCTGGCGAAGGTTAGATCTATGATGGGTCCCATTCCTGCTTTCCGATACGTACTCGTTTGCTATTCGCTATGCCTACTTCAAGGAGGATTCGCCCTCTTTCGTTGGTAAACCTACTGCCCCATTCCGTCGCCCATGCATTGAGGTCTCCGCCAATGATAATTCTGGTTCTTTGCTCGGCGTCCGCCGTTATCCTGTCCAGCATTGCTTCGTATTAGCTAGTTGTCCAGCTAGGTCTAGCGTAACAGCTGTAGAACGTGACGTAATTTATTCTTTCACGCATGAAACCTTCTTCATTCTCGTCGATGTCTTGGAATGCTTGGTTTCCGCATTCCCATATTAAAGCGTGCTTTGTTTTGTCGTTAACCCATATGTTGCTATCAAGGCTTTTGTATGGTTCACTTATCAGCACCACATCTGCCTTTTCGTCCTTCGCTGTCTGCTGCAGAATATCCTGAGCTGCCTCACAGTGTTTCAGGTTTATTTGTATAACTTTAATCATTGCTTACTGGGGATGGCTTTCTTTCTGGGCATTTTCTGCTCCCGGCTACGTGCTTTGCGTTCATTTTTTCTACAGAACATGCATGATAGCTCCTTGCTGCAGTTCTTTGCTATGTGGTCTTGCGTTCCACTTCTCCTGCAGAGTTTTGAGCGATCTTCTGTGCCTTCGCATCTGGTAGTTATGTGCCCGAGTAGGGTTCTTTGTCGAATTCGTCAGTTTACCCAACCTATCTTAAGTATTCCCGCTCGGAGCATTTTTCTGGCTAACTCCACCGGTAGGCTGATTATTGCACTTTGGGTACGTCCATACGTCTGGACTTTGTAAGCGAATAATCCGAGATCTTTGTGCAGAATCCTCCTCAGGCTAGTGCGTGAAATATTGAGTCTCACACTCTCGACCACAGCAGCCACATTCTCATCTGTTCGCATCGTGCGATGACGGGGACCATGAGTGTTGTCAACTAGCATACCAGTCTCACGCACTTTTTGCACAAACTTGGGTACAGCAGTCACGACTGGTGCTTCATTACGGCCAAAACTTCTTTTTAAAAAACACACTGTTTGGGCTACACAGCACTCACTTTAGAAATAAGTTTTCAATATTTCCCGACGATGTTAAGCGTAAAGCGGTTCATTTCGTTCCGCGGAGGTATGATACTGACTTTCTGTCAAGATTTTGAGCGGGAAACAGCTGTCAGTGTAACAATAACCTATGATTTAAAAAAAACCACTAGATGGCTCACCCTCTACAAGTTCGAAGGACGATGTAGGTGAGAATAACCGCATCTAAAGCAGTCCACACAAGTGAAAAGGAACCTCAACCTTCTGCGTGTGTGGCACTGGAAGCAGCTTAGTTAATCCTTTGTTTCCGGAGGTGTCAATAAAAACCACTTTAAATGACACGAACCATCAAACTAATGCGCAAAAAATCACTTACAACGCACTGAAAATTACCCGAAACAAATTGTTTATCGTTATTAAGTGAATAAAAGTTCGTAGAAATACACTTGGTTTTATCATGAAGCCACTAGGAATATAGAGAAAAAATATTAAGTGTGTGGTTTCACTGCAAAACCACTAGGAAGCAAAGAGTTAAACCTCAGATTCAATCTGTCTAATTAATCATCAAGGCTAGGTCATACATAAAGCGCTATTCTAGAGATAATCCTGAAAACTCTGCTTGTGGAAGGTTTATTCTTGTATTTACTAAATCCAACTACTTTTGGAACCTAACAACTTTGTGGCACTCCGTCCACCTACTTTCAATCCCCTGCATTTGCTATAAGCCCACTACAATTCTTACTGAAACCAATTTTAATGAATTCATAACAATTTCGACTGAATTCTAAAAAAAATTAAAAATCTTGGCAAAAAAGCGTCACGATAAAAACCAAAATTCAAATGCCAGTACTTACTGTTATTCAATTGACGGTTAATAATAAAAACCTCCACCGCACTGGCGAATCTTTTCTGTTCCCGAAATCCACCAAAAACCAACCTAAAAAAGCGATCCACTGCTGCTCGTTTTGAATTTATTATTTAAATCCAAAAGGACCGGCTAAAAGGCAACGGAAACAACGACATTCGACAATGCAGCGAAAGGAACAGAGCGAAATGCTGAAAAATTGAACAAAACAAAAAATAAATTGAAAAAAAAACCGCTAAATCCAGTGAATTTCCATTTTTTCGATAACACGTTTTCCAGGATTCGACTGTGCATCGATTGCAGTTCCGTTCGAGCGGACATATTTATTCCTTTACATTCAGTCGCCGAGAACATATGTACAAGCGATCAATACCAGACTACATATGGCGTGTGTATGGGTCCTACGTTTGTATTATTAGCCAGGATATCATAGAAGGCACAACACTCGGTTCGATTGTATGAGTCAAAGTCACACAATGCACAATGCACTTGGAATGAAAATCAATACAACATTACCCACACATTTCTGGTTGTATTCCGGCCGGGCGTACATTTTCTACATCACCTGTGCCGCCCGCCTATCCTTTCTGCAGTGTTTGGTATCCCTTGTGCGTCTGTATGTACACTGTAGGCTGTACGTCCATAGCTGTAGTAGAACCGTTTGGGGAATAAAGAAACGAGCAGCAATCCGCAAGTAATTCAGAGACGAGCCAGAGTCAAAGCTACTGCAAGGACCGTAGCAATCGCTCGGGAGCTCTCCGGTGATATCGCCACCACCATCGCCAATCGGACGTGTTTATGCATACAATGAGTGTGCAATGCGATGGAGCTTGCTTGACGTGCTATCATTCAGTGTAAACACCATAGACACTTGGTCTACTAGTACTCTCTGGCATACTTACGGGTCGGCACACAAAATGCGTTCTGCCATCGGAGGACAGTGGCATCTGTCCATACGCATTCCTACATACGCACACTTGGGGATGGACATTAACTTCAATGTTGCCATGTTAATCATCGGTTTAGCGGTTGCTGTGGCCTTTTCAGTGGTTCCCAAAGCCAGATGAGTTTTTTTTTTTTTGGTTTCAAATTTCCATTGCTCGTCGAACACAAATCAATCTGTCGAGTGATGCACTGGAGAGATCACCTTTCAAAAGAACAACTTCGGTCGCCTTGCCCACTCTGCCAACGTTCGTCCGCGTACACCTATCTTTCCTAAAAGCCCCGAGATGCTTGGCATTCCAAAATCTATATCTGAAACACCTGACACATTTGGAACGGAGAAAATGTCCGACATTCCCGGGTCTGCTGCTGATGCAGTTGCAACCCCAGCATCAACACCCGCAGCAGTTCGTGCACCGGCGACAAAAACCGAACACGAAAACATGCAAAGTGGAAACCGATGGATATGCACTTTACCGCATAATGGAATTGAATTACCTTCCAGTTTTGATTTTGAAATGTTTTTCGCGACGACAGGTTGGTTGGCGACTGGTTAACCCGCTCCCATCCGAGACCCCACTGTAGATAACTACCGAAACTGTCGTCGTCCGCCGGTCGCCGGTCCATTTCTCTTAGGCGGATGTACATATGTACGTATGCATGTACCCATGCCTACTCTTAATGCGCGGCAATTGAACCTAACAATGGTGGAGATTCCGCGTTGATAGCTCGTGATGGCTTTTTGCCTTTTTGGTTGTTTTTTGTTTTCGGCACCCACGCGCTGGGTGATATGGTGGTTCGATGACATTTGAGGGTAACACGGAATTATGGGTGGAGTGTGGAATCGTTTCATGTTTTACACAAATGTTCGGTGACAGATGACGTCGAGTCTTCCTGTTTCCTGCTTTAGGGCGACGCGTTGGCCGTGCGGGCTTGTTGACGTGTGGGGATATGAGTGATGAGCACTTGGGTGTTGACACGCCATTTGATAAACTAAAGTGAACAAGTTGACTTTCAACGGAGGTAGCCAACTTGATGAAAGGACTTCTGATAGCAAATTTGGGCTTGTATCCAAACGGGGTTAAATTAGTGGTTTTTGTCAAATTGTCAACGCTTTTTCTAACGCATTTAACAGTTTTAAGTCATCTATCATGAGAAAATTGTTCTTCTGATTCGTCGCCAAGAACAATGCAAGAGACTCAATAAGTGAAAAGGTGAGTTGCTTTTAACACAGTTCTATCCAAGCACGGCTTTTCAAAATCTGCTCTAAGTAGATCACTTTGAACTTATTGTTACATGTGCTCTTATGAGGTCAAAGCACGTCATATAAAGCCCGTCTTGGGGTTGTAAGGAGTAAGAAAGTTATAAAATCTTCGATTTAAAGGACGTATGAGACTGCTCGAATCGATATGTTCTTAATTTCTGTCCTTATATCGTCAGAGAGAATCTTTAGGGATATAGGAGTGCTCCTTATAACTCAATAAAAATAACGAAGGTTTGCATGAAAAGTACCGTTAAAACTTAAAAATTGTCCTAGTGCATTTGACTTTGAGAGTCGACACATTTTTGCCAACGACTTTTCAACGACTCAAAGCTTTCCAGAATCAACGGGTTCCAGAATATACATGAAGGCTTCTTTGATGCCGCTTACATTATTTTAGTAAAAGTCAGAAACATGTCACATAAGGTAGCCGCCCGGAGGGGGTGTGGCTTTCGCAATGGAACGCAATTGACAAATTCCAAAGACAGCCGGCCCTACCCGGTTGATCCTGTTCTTCAGCCTATTTCGTTTAGGTAAAAAGCACCATTCAGCTACTGCGTCTTAACACTTCATGCGCATCGCAGGTTGCGACGGCTCTCGACTGGGCACCCAGTGTGGAGCTTATCTTCCACAAAACTGAGTTCAGCTTCTGTTTAATTCAAGCTACATTGAGTTTAAAATAGTGGTATTCGTCACTGGTTTTCGCTTAGAGTTCTAAATATGTATTGTATCTAATTACTCTCCACGATTGGTCACAGAAATTATTGAATCAATTCATAGTTTTCTTCTCTTTCTCTTTATAAGTCTTTATTTTTGTATAGCCCACGGTAAACGCCAAAAATTAATAAATCAAATAATAAAAATGAAGCGTAATTTGCGTCGCAATAAAATTGATCGTCTTCTTCTTCTTTTCCTTTTTTCCGGCGTCGTTATGGTCAGACGTGTAGGACCATAACCTTCCCACTTAACTGCATTCCTACTGGTCCACTTGTGGGGTCCGTCGGTTTGACCTCAGAAAGTAGCGACATGCTTCCCGGTTTGGGATTACTTCATCGCTGAGGCCAATCAAATGCTGGTGTTTTTGCATTTTTTTGCACCAATTGTTTTTCAAAGGATCAAAGGATCTCTTCTTTGACCATGGCAATACCAACTGAATCGGTCGTGCTCTATCTTTCTTGTGATGGTTTCTTTTACGTGGAGGCTTCCTCGGATCTTTGAACTTCTAATTCTGTCACGTTTTGTTACTCCCGCTGTCACGCGAAGCATCTTCATCTCAACTGCCGTCAATTTGCTCTCATACTTTTTGTCCTTTCAGCCTAGGGGGCATTTTTCGATCACAGAAGATGGCGGCGTTTTCCCGCCACTTCATCCACCCTACGCTTACACGATGGTTGATGTCGTCATCACAAGTTGCTTCCTTATTAATCATAGATCCCAGATATTTAAACTTTTCACTCTTGGGAAGCACTCTTCCATTCAAGTAAATGTCTGGAATAGGCTGATGAGGGTCAGAGAACGTGCAGCACAGATACTCTGTCTTCTTTGAACTAATACGATACCCGTGTCCCTCAAAAATGTCCACCCACACATCAAGTGCTCGTTGTAGGGACGCCTGATCATCACTTATAATGGCTCCATCGTCAGCAAAGAATAGCTGGTGCACATTGTGGTCCGTCACTTTTCCTTCAAGCAAGCAATCAAGGACTGCTATAAAGAGCAGTGGGCTGAGGACGCTCTCTTGGTGTACACCGACTTTGATTGCGAACTCTTCGGTGACTCCTGCGGTGCATCTTACTCTTGTCATTGCTCTCTTGCACATCACGATGCTTTTCCATCATGACCCTTATACTTTGGATTGCATCTGTTGTTGATTTACCGGAGACAAACCCGCACTGGTCATCAGATAGTCGTATTATTTTCCGCAGTCGGCTATCTAATACCCGTTCAACGATCTTCATGGTGTGCGACATCAGCTTGACAGAACGGTAGTTATCACAATTTCGCGTATCACCCTTTCCTTTGTGCAAAGGAAGAAGATAGCTTTCCCTCCATTGATTAGGCATAAGTTTGGAGATAAGAACCATGAGCCACATAGACCCGATGTCTCCCATATTTTTCCAGAACTCAGAGGGTATCCCGTCCGGCCCAACAGCTTTTCTTTTCTTGGAGTTTTTAACCGCGTACCGAACTTCTTCGACTGTGATGTCGGATATTTCGGCGTCATTCGGGGCGGCTCTTGGAAAGTACACTCGGGGAAACTGTTCGTTCAGAAGTTCCTCGCAATACTGTCGCCATCTGTGGAGAATTTGTTCGTCTTCCACAAGGAGTTGGCCTTCAGCGTTGTTAATAAACTTTGGGAAACGATTCTCCTGAGCATTTCTTCTTCTCTGGGCGGCTATCTTAAAGATATTTGCTCATTTGTTCAGATTGCTTTGTCGAAGTTCCTGGGTAGCCTGGTACCTGCCAGACGCGGAAGACGATATTTCTTCCAACTCCTGATAGAGGCCTTCCATGCTTTTCGCTTTGAATTCGGCGCACTTTTTCTTCGCGATACCTTCGCAATATCTATATACCTTTTCACGGCGAGCTTTTTCCTCTCTATTAGTAGAAGAGCACTTTGACCAAGCTTGGAAAGCCATTTTCTTTTCGTGTATCACTGCTTTGGCTTCGTCTGTCCACCACCAGGTTTCTTTTGCGTGTTGGCAGGGGGCTTTAGATGTTCCGAGCAGTGATTTGGCTTTCTCCAGGCTAGATTGTTGTAGGGAATCTCACATGTCTTGTGCTTTGCACTCCTCATTACCGACCTCATCGATAATGGAAGAGAGGTAACAGTTTTTCATGTTGGCAATAAAAGCTTCGCCTTTTCCTTATAAATATACTAGGCAGATCAGTATGCGCGGGCTTAACTCCGCTACTGAAAATTTTTGATCGAGCGAGCAAATTTGTTGTTTTATCAACCTTGCTCTCGCTCGTTATTTCTCACTATTTTTCAATCAAACAATTTCATTTGATAATTTATGGCTCATCTACAGACCTAGATCTATCGAATGACATGCTACACACATGTGTGGTTATAGCCGATATCTACATTTAGTGCGTACGAG
The DNA here is from genome assembly GCA_958301585.1 of Merodon equestris. Taxonomy (NCBI): domain Eukaryota; kingdom Metazoa; phylum Arthropoda; class Insecta; order Diptera; family Syrphidae; genus Merodon; species Merodon equestris. Next base: position 41,354,339 of record OY284415.1, read on the forward strand.
ATTAGTCCGAAATCGTTTTCGGACCACTATATTCCCCGTACATGCACGCGCTAGGCCAAAAAGTGGGTGATTGCTCTCGCTCCGCTACGCTCCGCTCGATCAATAAAATTGATCGTATTGATCTTAAAATGAAATGTGTAGATTGCGATGAGTTCTTCCGCGGAAAGTGCGTGAAATTAAGAAAAGCCGATATCGAGTTCTTGGACAAATCCAAACAAGGCTTTCGGTGTGATACTTGCTCAAATTCGAGACGAAAATCCATCCAGTGTGAGCCAAATTCGCTACGGTCATTAAACCCTATTCAGTGCAGTACCTCCACCAGCGACATAAACATCGCGTTCTCATCGTCGCTCACTGCTTCAAGCAAAGGCAAGGAAGTCGATGCCTCTCCCATTACACCGGTCATCGACACATCTTTGAAACCTATGCATATCGAAGAACCGACTATTTCTGACAGTGTCGCTCTTTCGTCATTACATAGTGAAATATTTGAATTACAACAATTTAACATCAGTGCTCTCTCCAAAATAAAATTATTAGAAGAGCAAAACACTATTTTATCGAAGAGGTTAACTGAACTGGAGACTAGATTATCTTGATTCGAACAAGCACATCAACAACACAGCAGACAGAGCGAGTCTCAACCGAGATGGTATTAACAACAGCAGAAAACCCCACATCAGCTAACGTCACATCAATTAACAATGCCAAAATGCATAACATAACCACTGATGCCACTGCTGCTGCCAAGACTAGTTTTGCGACTGACTCTATAGATAGTACTATCGAACGTAGTAACGATAGTATTACTGAATCGAATAAGGAAAAAATAGCATCCAGTCGTCCTGTTCGCAACGCATTTAACAGCCCCAAGGCTGAGGTTTTTACACATCTCGTTTTGATACAAGTGTTCAGGAAGACGACGTAATTTGCTTCATCGCAAATTGAACCTCCCAGAAACAGCTTCCCGATGCTAAAAATTAATTAAAAAAGAATCCCATATTAATGTGATGCGCTTTGTCAATTTTAAATTGGGGTTCCCTGCATGCGCCGATGATCATGTCTACGATGCCAAATGTTCATTCGAGACATTCTCATTTCCCGAATTGATTGTTCTCCTCTTTTAAATAGTATTAACGTATATTTTCATCCTGCCAGTACCCGACATAGTATGCTCTTTTGTACTTATATCCATCGTACTAATTATGGTAAAAATGAACCGTTATCGCATTGCATTCGTGAGGCAAACTCATAATCACTTAGATTTTTTTGAATATTGCTCAAGAGAAACCTTTAAACAAAAAATTAACTAAACGAGTTAATCTACTTATTCGGCCACCTCCTTGAACAGTTGGCGAATCATGGCCGACGTCTCAGTGTTCAGTCCAACACAAAATTTGATGGTATAACCCTGTTAAACCACTCGGTGCACTTCGATCTTGCACTGAAAGACAAGAGCACACTAAAAATCTGATCTTGAGCGAACGAAAGCTGGTGGACGACTGACGCAAAGGGTGCTTACTTTTTATACAAACCCTGATAACGAGGTCTTTCTTTAGGTTTGATCTTACCCTCACAAAGCATTGTGATGGCTCTAACGGGTGTTGCCACAATCTGATTTCTGGGCAGTGCTCTGAATGTCAAAATGAAGAAATTCAAGTAAGCGCAGGTAAACGGCCGGAGTAACTATGACTCTCTACTGGACGAACATCACGCCACGCCTCGCGATCGTGTGAACAATTAACAACAACAAAAAAAAGTGTATATTCTCCGAGAATAAAAATTCCTGTTGAAGCCATCAATTCAAAAACTTGACTCAGTTATATATACTCCATCTGTTGACTCGCTCTTGATATTACGCAGTTCCTGTTTCTTTTTGAACATCTCAGCCTCATTTGAAAGTATTCTTGTTCTCTTAAAAAAAAAAAAAAAAACTTTTTCCATTTAAGTAAGCCTGTTATTAACCTGATTAGCTTAATGGAGAGTGCAGCTTTATTCCATTATCGATTCGAAGAATTTTGGGGACAGATTGTTTGCTGGGGTTTTTGTTTTTAGTTCTAAGTCTCCCCTTACTCAGGGTAATCACGAGTGTTGCCGTAGAACAAAGAAAATAAAAGGCCTTGTCAGACAACAGTCCTGAAGTCTGAATACAGCTTATACCAGAATCGTAATAAATGGACATAAAAGAAATGAAAATTCTAAAATCCAAACCGTCAATTCCAGAAACAGCGTGAGATTCATTCCGAGGTTCCATGGTTAGGGGAGTAATCCCTCATATCAATACAAAGTCAAAACCGTTCTAACCGACTCCATTCATTCGAGTGCTCCACACATTCAACAAATCGGCTGTGTATGCACCCATCGCCGAACAAAGCACCTTCACCACCATCCATCGACTCATCCTGCCACTCACCGCGAAAGAAAAATAATAACTTTTCATCCAATCCACACCGCAACCGAGGAACAAATGAAAACTGTTGATTTTAATTTAGCAACACATGCAAGCCTCAGCCCTGCCTCCCGCCCAGACATAGCCACATTTCTTTCAAGTCATGCTCCCGCCCCGAAAGAATTCCAGCGTTCCCCACACGTACTCGTATTGTAATTTCAGACAGAACTGCTAATTGCAGTACAATTACAACCCTTGCAACAACATGCTCCTCATGTCCTGCACACACAACACAAAACCCGTTCCATAGCTATGTACGTGTCATGTAGTTTCTTTCGCTAGTTCGTTCTGCCATTCAGCCACTATGCCACCTTTCGACTGTTCCGAAGCATCAGGTGTACAACGAGTACTATTTGTTACTCACCGTGAATCCGCAGTACAAAGGTGCACCGACATTAAGGACCGAACAAGGATATGAATGCAAGGTCAGCAGTGCCAAGGAGCTGAACCTGCTGTTATTAGACATTTGCCGCATGTCTGTGCAGGGCGAGTGCCCCTCCACCTTCGGCTACCCATGGTATGCAATAACAATTATAATCTGCAACCACCTGCAGAAATTCCAAAGTGAAACGAGCGCATTGGGGATATGAAGCCATTGCTATTGTGGTATACTCGGCACTCGTACACTGAGTGGTGACAAAACAAAAAACCCAAAAAACAGGAGCCCATCTTCCTCTTACGGAGCTCATTGGAACATGAGAAGGAGTCGTTTGCTTCCACACGATAAATTGCTTTGATAACAATCCGAAATAGCAACACAGTCATGCCCGCTGTTAAACTATCAAATTGACACAAAAAATTATTCAACATGGATAAATCGGGAGTCGGGTGTCCTCACAGATCCGATAGCATTCAATGGAGTGCTTAACATCACACTCATCCTCTGATAGAAAGAAACATATGCCCCGAGGGCGGTCATCATCATCGGATGGGGCGGAACATCGACTACACTGTGCTTCGGGGGTGCTGAACGCTCAGATCATTTATGGTGCTTCATGGGATCATGCATAATGTATTGTGTCTGTGTGGATATGGTATTGTGGAGCTGTGGCGTATAGCAGGGAGAGTTGTGCAATGAAATTTAATTTAAAATCTTGCAGATAAGTTGGTTTTTAAGGACTCTCTCCGGGAGGGTATTCGAATTCAATTTGAGGTTGGCGAAGGCGGAGTGATGGGGTTAATTATGAAGGAAGCTTAAAGCCATAGACTATGAATAGTCATATAATTTCTGTACCTTCATCATGTTTACTATTTACCACTAGTTATGGATCAGATTTTGGGTATATTTAGGCTTATTTTGAAGTATTTTTGGGATACTTAAAACAGATTGAGCTAATGAGTACCATTTTTTAAGCTGCCAGTTGTTTAAGCAATGGTATCCAGGAAGGCTTTGCTCATCCACTAATCAATCACCCACTAATGAAAATAAAATCAAATGATCTATATGGGAGTACTTTAGAACTACAAGAGCTCTTGTTGAATCCAAGAAGTCCTTCCTGGGAATGTTGGACATGACAGCAAACCTACCACATATAAGGGGCTATATATTAAAAGTGTGTCAACTTTCAGCTTGGAAACGTTGTGTGTGAGATAAGACAGAAACCTTTATTATATCAACTTAATGAGGAATTCACTCCTCAACTCTCTCTCTCTCTCCCTCTCTCAAAAATCCTCAATTTATCCCTATCTCTTGGTAAATTCTCTCACTATCAGCCTTAGATAATAACAAAGAAGTACGTCGTTATTTTAACCGATCTCAGTAAAGCTTTAGGTAAAATCTACCACGTAATGATGCTCTTCAAATTGTCTTCCCTTGGCTTTGACCCCATTTCTTTGGAGTGGATATCTTCTTACTTGGAAAATCGCTATTACAATGCTCGTTTGAGATCTGCCTTTTTTAACCCTTTTTTAGTTTCCTTCGGCGTCCCGCAAGGCAGCCACTTAGGTCCACTTCTTTTCGTTCTTACTATAAGCGATATCGAAATGGTGATTTAACATTCTCACATCTCACTATATGCCGACGACACCAAGTTCTTCAAGACTATTTCCTCCAGTCATGACTCTTCCCTTATTCAATCAGATCTTAATAGTTGTTCTATCTGGTGTCCCAAAAATAGCTTGGAGCTTAACATTTTCATATGCCAATCAATCACTTTTCCGTAAATGAATCAAATCTCCTCATCGTCTGTATTTCCTCAATAATCAGTCCATCTCCACGGTTCAAGTTATCCGCGATCTTTTCATACTATGTGACCAAGAGCTCAATTTTCGCGCACACATCGATGAGATAATCCTTAAAGCTAATTCAGCACTCGGTTTTGTGAAGCGATGGTCTAAAGAATACTCCAACTCCTACGTTACCCGATCTCTTTATATAACCTTTGTCCGGCCTTTCAAGTGTGGTCCTCTTACCAACAATCCTACATTTTTAGAATTGAGGGCATCCAACGTTTTTCACTTCGAGGTCTCCTCTGGAACAATCCTTTGCTCCCGCCACTCTATCAAGACCGTCTTAAACGAATCAACATGATCATGTAGGAGAAAAGAAGAATTGTGACATTCCTTTCATTCACAGTCTCCTTTCAGGCACCATTTAATGGGCGACCCTTTACGACTCTGTCGTAGATTAAATTGGATTAAGTAAGATTAATATTAACTTGAATTAAGCTTAATAAATGGGGGTGTTTGCCCCTACGAAATAAATTTATTGTGGATTAAAGTGCATTCAATACCATTACTTAAAATGACATCATTCAAATGGGTTCCGCGGTGTCATTTACAGGAGTCGATCAGTGAACTCCGACTTTGCCAAATATGATATATCCCACCATCTTTTTGGAACCACTTTTTATCCAGGTTCATATTCAAACGAAGTCACAAAAAGTCAATTAGCTTCGGCCTCGTACCGGTCGCCATTGACAGCCACCAGCTAGCCATTTTTATTTAGGAAAATGTATGGTCCAATGACGTCGCCTTACCAAAATTCACACCAATCCGTAAATTTCTCTGGATACAATGGAGACTCTTGATACTACATTCTTCCCAGAGCTGAAAATTGTTGGCCTCTCAAACAAAAAAGTGCTTCGTTACGTGAAGATTATTTTTAAGCCGAAATTTGGATTCGTTTTAGACCGCTGCGGTTCCAAATTCCAATCAACGAACGTACAGTAATGCTGGTGATCTTGTGACTTTAGTGATCTTCCAAATCTTTTCGCGAAATTCGCCAGGTTGAGGGGGCAGAAAAGTCAAAAGAGTCTTAAGTCATCGGCACACTTTCAGCTGCAACAGTAATCTTTTATCTTGCTACTCGATCAACAACCATGGTGTAGAGGTCAAATGGTGACTATGATGGAATACAGGTTTCAAAGGATGACATCATTGGCTTCGAAAAGGCAGAGCAATGAGCTTCTTAAACTCAAACAAGGCTATTGAAGAAGACGTTGACTTCAAAGCGTTTAAGTCGTACAGAAATTAAAAAAATCGAATAAAGAAATACAATCCGTGTACAGAGGAAATGCAAATTCGTCATCTTTTCCGAATTAACATATTTGGCTTTTCATGTCACGCTCGACTACAATAACCGGACGTGAGCAAGGAAATAGCTCAATCTTTGCATTTACGAACTAATAGGAACGGAATCCAAAAAAGGTGGACAGCTAACCAACAAGACATCATAGCAGAAATGAGAAGAATGTGACATGCTATGAATGTCCAAGGAGTGCTTCTACCCTGGATACAATCTTGCCTTGGAGCATAATTTTTTATAAAGAATTTTATATATATATGTAGTTGGTGGTAATAGGTAGCCATATACTGCTGGTGGCAAAAGACTAAAACCAGTGGCATGGGAGTTCTTTGAGTAATAAAGATGGATATTTCGAGCAGAAGAAATAAGCACATGGGAAAAGACATAAAGTTGCATTTTTGAAAATTTTTTTGAGGGTTAAGCCCTGGCTGCATCCTATTCCCTGAGATTTCTTCAGCCAAGATATGTTGTTCAAAAAGTCACGGTCGTTTTGAAGGTAATTCCTTTATATCTCTCTTATAAAGGGTTTCTCAGTTGGTAGATTTTGGCGGCCATGTTGTTTTGGTGACATCTAAAAGACAGACAATAGACAAACTCAATCGTACAGTAGAACCCGAGGCACTCGATCACTCACCGTGCACACGAACTCGGCCTTTGGCAGATTTCAACTTGGCTAATTTTGCGTCGAGACTTGGGCCTACACTCGTTCAATATCCAACTGACCCAGAAGCTTAAAATTCATGACTAGTCACGTCGCCTTCGGACCCCAATTTTGGCCGAAAAATCATATATAGCGAAGAGCTGCATTTTTGGATGAATGACACCAACCCAAAAATTCACAATTCATACACTCTATATGCATTTATGATATGACACCTTAATGAGATGGAAATAAAAAAGTTTCTGCGAACTACAACCAATGCGACAAATTCAGACGAATCTCTCATCACATCTAGGACAACCACCCCCGGAGAGTGGTAAACGAACATTTTCGACACAAACCATCTGCACCGTCCAGGTTGTGTGATAAACATGATAAGAGTGTACAATCTTGAACCTGCACGAACCCTATAACAAAAAAAAAAAAACATAAAAAAACCACAGGAGGTTCACAAGGTGACAATGCGTCCTCAAAAAGTTACCGTTTGGTATGGATTTTGGGTCGGCGGCTTCATTGGTCCGTACTTTTTCGAAAATGATGTTGGTGAGGCGATCACCGTCAATGGCGAGCGCTACAGAACGATGGTAAGCAATGCCTTATGGCCCAAATTTAACCATATAGACTTAGATATAGACTTAGATGACATGTGATTTCAGCAAGACGGCGCTACGTGCGTAAACGATGTGGGGGTAAGGTTATCTCATGCGATTTGAGTCCGCTAGACTTTTTCTTTTGGACCTTCCTGAAGTCGCGGGTCTATGCGAATAAATCACAATCGTCCGATGCCCTTAAGGTGAACATAACACAGGCAGTCGCTCAAATTCTACTGGATCTATGCGGAAGAGTCATTAAAAATGTTACCACTTGGATCCGTGTCAACGTTAGAAGCAGAGGCGGGCCTTTGAACAAGGTCCTATTCCATATATGTATAATGGCCTTTCAAATAAAAATGAATCTTGTTAATACCTCACACACAGCTTGTCTTATTTCATTTCAACCTCTACCCGCCCTTATTGAAAAACTTTTAAGAAGCCCACGTTCTCGTTGACAAGAAACTGGGATAGTCGTTTTTCTCAAGGCAATTTTTTCACTAGTAAAATCGTTTGGCGTGAACAGGAATGGTGATGATCGCTCGATGCCAGCTCCGGGCTATAAGGTAGATGCATGAGAACCTCAAAACCAAGTTTCCAGTACTTTAACCGAGTCTAAAGCGGAAACTCTTAGTTGTGGCATCTTTCAGGTCGCCAGGTGCTGATGGGATAAATCCTGTTATGCTGCAAAAACGTATAAGACAGCTGCTTCATGCTCTGAAAAAAAATTTCACTGCTAGCTTGCCACTGGCCTATATACCTATTCCGCGGCGCGCGGTGAATGTGGTCTTTATTCCCAAAATATGGGAGTTTCAGACAAATCAGTCTAACATCTTTCTTGCTGAAAAATATGTAGAGTCTAATAGAGTTGCACGTGTGCAAAGTTGTCCTTTGAATGCATCCTCTCTCGGACGTGCTTATCAGTGCGGAAAATTCTGTGAGACACCTAGTTGGAAGAATTGAATGAGCACTTGAAGGAAAGAGTACGTACTGGTCATTTTCATTGACATTGGGGGAACTTTTGATAACGCTACTTTCGATAGCATACGCGTAACTCTGCTAGGCGGCATAGCGTAGAAGAAGCACTGGTCTTGTGGATCAAAGCAATGCTTGTGCACAGGACATTGATTGCTGATGAAGGCCTCGAACAAAGTGTGTGTGGTATAAGCAAGGGCTTTCCGCAAGGTGGCGTCCTGTCTCCGCTGTTATGCTGCATGGTGGTCGACTTTCCGCTCGATGCTCTCTATGCCCAAGCCTATACGGGTGTTCTCTCTGTCGGCTCATGTTCAGAGACTGTCTGTCTCAAAGCACAGGCGGCACTAAATGTGATCGAGGACTGGTACATGAGTAAGGGGCTGTCGGTTAATCCTCTTAAGACTGATGCCGTTCTCTTCACGAGAAGGAGGAAAAATACTGGCATTACTCAGCTGGTGCTAAAAGGCATTCCTATCGGGAAGCTAAGTACCCGGCAGTCATTCTAGATAGCAAGTTTCTTTGGTCCAAACATGTTGAGTCCAAAATCATTAAAGCACTGTCAGCTTTTTGGCAATGCAAAGGTGCCTTTGGCAAAGGTCCTCTATACAGATCTACACGGCAATGATAGGAGTGATAATCTCATATGCATCGGTTGTCTGATGGAACAGGCGCAAACACGTCTAGGCCTCTTTCACCAAACTCCACAGAACGGTGTGTCTCAGCTGCACTGCTGCTGCAGCTGCTTTCCCCAGCACACCGGGAGCTGCTCTAGATGCTGCGATGAATCTTCCACCCCTTGACATATATGTATATCAGAGGGTGAGTATTGAAAGCCATGTATCGCCTCAAAAGAAATGGTTTTTGAAATATCCTACGACCCCTGTCTCATTGTGTCTATCTCAGTAGACACAGTATAGCTCTGGCCAGATACTGAACTTGGAGTGGACTGTCTTCGCATTTTTACAGATGGTAGCAGCACTGGGCGGGGGTCCGGCGCTTTTTTTTTCTTTGAGCGCGAAAACATTCGACTGCACTTCTCATTAGGAAAATATGAGTCTGTTTTTCAATCCTGTCTGCAATCCTAATGGCCATGCACTATGCTGTGAAACACAGGTGGAAGAGAAAAAGCATATGCGTCTGTAGTGATAGCCAAGCTGCACTCAAAGCTGTGTCCAACCCTCTATCCAACTCCAAATTAGTGCATGAACTCAAGACCTTTTTGAACAAAGTCGGAAGACTAAATTCACTAAGGCTGATAAACATGTATTCGCAGTTTACTAGTTATCATGATTATTTTGTCAGCTATCCGGCAGCAGGGATTGTATGTGGATTGATAACATCGGCGATTTTTTTAATCAAAAATTGTGTTTACGTTTTAAGTATTTAGAGTTGTTTTCGTTAGAAAGGTGCCCTATATGTGCAACTTATTTTTATTGGTGCATAGCTTGGGAACAGATTAAGCCTTGAACTCTGGACACGTAATCGCGTTTTGAAGAGCCAATTGTTTTTAATAATGTTATGTTGAAACCAGCTTCCGGGGCATCTCTAAGCAAACAGTATTGGTAACACTGCCTTAAAAATCAATACCACCGAACGGCTCTCCTTAAATAAGCCAATTAAATTTGCCTCCAGTATATATCTCTGGGTCAATCGTTTCTCCATGATCTGAAGTTTATTTACCATAGACGCAATTTGATGTATAGTCTTCTGCTCAGTAGTAAACGATATTTGCGATTATACCTATTTCGGTGGATCCCAATCAATGTCATGTACCTGTCCCAGTTTGCATTTCTACAAGTCACTTTGTGTTAAAGTCTAATTAAATATATGTCTCCATATGTTACAATCGGATAAGAACGCTTTCTAATTGCCATGCTATCAGCGTTCGTCATTAGCTTAATGTCCTACCTATTTCCTGTCACGAGCGTGGATACGTTGCCACATTACAGATGACGGCATGGTTTAACATAATCAAATCAAAAAGATACCGGCCACGGTGATTGATGTTATTACTTTCCCCACCCCTTTCTCTGTGATGAGAATGGTGGCCCAGTCAATTCCAGGATCTTCGGTGCCAGTAATGGCAGGTGGGTAAGTAGGTGTAAGATGTGGCTTCCAATAGGTTTAGAAGGGCCCTGTCGCTTCTGACGACACAAAAATTTAACCATTTGCACTGAGGTCATCTTTGGAGCTGCGACGCAACGTCTTGTGGAGGCTATCAATCTTGGCCGCATGGTCTCCGATCGGCCAGTGGTTCATAATGATAGCAACTACTCTTGATAAATTCTCGCTAGACCTGTTTCGGATTTGTAGTAATTGCGCCACTTTTTTTCTTAATATGAATAAAAGCTCTAACAATATCCTGCATTGGTTGCACAAACTATAGACCAACAATAGGAAAACAGTCAAAGGGTTCCATTTTCGCCCAAACCATACCAATTTTCTGTGAGTTCTGGACTGAGCTCTGGAAAAATATTTTCGTATTTTAACCATGAGTTCGAGCGAGAACAGAGGTTGATTACTTAATTTACTTACATTAAAGGTATAGAGGAAAACGACATTATTATGAGATATTATTGACCATTTGGAAGTCGGACGTTCAGAGCCTCGATGACAACCTTTCGCCAAGCCTCCCTGTGACGAGTATATTCCTTCCATATTTCGCTGTTCTATATCTGTCGAGTACAGTCAAATGCAAGGTTTGCATCGATCCAAGTCGGTCAGTGACTATAATATTTGGTTGACAACTGATCATATTTTTATTTTCAAGCGATAAAGCAGATTTTCGCAAAGCAGAGTCTTAGAATACTGAAGTCAAAATTAACATCAGAAATCCCGTGGCTAACGCTAGAATTTTTCTTTTCAAGACTTCTTTCAAAGCATGCACCCTTATACTTGAATGTGATGCGAACGTTGCAATGCCATTCAAAGTGTTGAAAAATATCCTGCACTCTCTAAATTTGAGACTTGTGGACAAATACTGCTTTGGGACAAACAGTCTTCACTTTCATTTGAAGTCCATTCAAATGACCACTCATAACAGAAGCCCCGTCGTACGTTTGTACCACAAGTTTATCAGCTTCCAAGTGAGTTGTAACTATGTAAAGGGTGTTTTTTATAGAGGTATAGAACTTTAAGTTGGCAACACTATTTTAACTGGCGGCAATTTTATCAGCTGTTAAGTGATTTATTTTTAGTTTGGTTTGGCATTTCAACATGAATAGACTGACGCCTGAACAACGCTTCCAAATTGTGCAAATTTATTTTGAAAATCATGGTTCTGTTCGAAATACGTATCGCGCACTACGTCCATTTTACGGTCAACATAATCGTCCATCAGAACAATTAATTCGATTAACTATGGAACGTTTTCGCACCACGTTTACTCTAAATGATAATACGCATCCACAGAGACGTCGTACAGTGCGTACAGAAGAAGTCATCGCTGCTGTAGAGCGTACCGTAGAGGAAGACCCGAATCAGTCTATCCGCCATCGTGCACAGGAATTGGATATGTGCCCATCCACTTTATGGAAAATTTTGCGGAAAGATCTTGGTTTGCGTGCTTACAAAATCCAACTCGTGCAAGAATTGAAGCCACAGGATCACCTAGCAAGGCGTAGATTCAGTGAATGGGCCCAAAACAAGATTGCCGTTGATCCCAATTTTCATAAGCGAATTTTGTTTAGCGACGATTTTGTTCACTTTTGGTTGAATGGATACGTCAATAAACAAAACTGCCGTATTTGGAGTGATGATAATCCTCAAGTGTATGTTGAGGCACCTTTACATCCACCAAAACTGACTTTTTTATGGGTTGGTGGACATTGACAGAACGTTACAGTCAATGGTGACCGCTATAGAGCCATGATTACTGACTTTTTCGTTCATCAATTGAACAACCATGATGTGTAGGAGCTGTGGTTTCAACAAGACGGCGCAACATGTCACACAGCTCGTGCCACAATTGATTTATTGAAGGAAACGTTTGGTAATCGCATAATTTCAGGTTACGGACCCGTGAATTGGCCTCCAAGATCGTGCGATTTAACGCTGCTTGACTATTTTCTGTAAGAATATGTGAAGTCGCTAGTCTACGCCGATAAACCCGAAACGATTGACCACTTGGAGGACAACGTTCGCCGCGTTATTGCCGATATACGGCCACAAATGTTGGGAAAAATCATCGAAAATTGGACCTCCAGATTAGACTACGTCCGAGCCAGCCGTGGCGGTCATATGCCAGAAATTATATTTAAATAATGTTTAAATAATGTCAGAAGATTATCTTTCGAATAAAGTTAATTTCATGTCAATTTAAAAAAATCGTCTTTGTTTTATTCCATTTCAAAGTACTATACCTCTATAAAAAACACCCTTTATTTGAAACAAATCTTCTGCTGTCCGTCCAGAGCTTACATCGATAAATCCTATGAAAGTTTCATGAATTTTTTTAATTAAGTATTATCAGAATACAACGCATAATTGAGATTTCATTTGAATAACAAAAGTGTCATTAAGCATAATTACAACAAACTCTGACTGTCTAATTTTGTTGGAAATGTGAGCGTTTAAAAGCTCAGCAACAGCTTTGATCAAATCATTTTGGATAGCCATGAAGGTACCTTTAAAAACCGTTGCCGTGTCAAAGAGCTGAGATAAAATTGGGTGGTATTGCTTCAATAAATTCAGTAATCCAATAAAGTTTTCTCGATTTAAATATAAATCGGATTCGCTGTGGTCTCTAAACGATAACTCCTGGTTTGCAAGATAACATGTTACATCCATTAAACGTTTCAGCACCTCACGGTTTTTTTTTAACCTAGAAGTTATGTTGTGTATTAGCATTTTTAAACTCGGAACTTAAAGCTTCGCCTATCCTATTCTGACCAAATGAAGCTAATTTAATAACAGATTGCAAATGGAACGCATTTTGTGTGTGTTTTTTTTTAAGTGTGGTAAGAGTGTTAAGATAGCCTACACTCGATGAACTCCAAACAGAAGAGATATCGGAGAATAGTAAACAAGGCTAACAAAATGTTCACATCCAGTTAACCATGGCTAAAGGGAATATTGATTTTCATTAAAGTTTCGAGTATACTCCCTGTTCCGTTCCTTATGTGTTGATTTTAAGTCCGAAAGTTTTGGACATGCAATTAAATTTTGAATAATTAACAGCTTCTCTGAAAACGATTTCGTTCCAGATGCTTGACTATCTTCCAGATGGTTGTTAAATCACGGATTTTTTTAAGAAGTTGCAGATTCCATTTCATAAAATCTCATACGATTATTATTTTATATTTTTAAACGCATTTTGCACCAACGATTCCTTATCCTTTTCTTATTGCAAAAAAATTGTAAGCGCAAATTTCACCGCTACACCTTCTGGTTTGCGCTACGCTTTATTGAGCAACGGAGTTCAAATAACAGAGAACAGAATGGTGTTATGTGCCTATTGTATGCTAATACATGTTCACGTTCCATGTTAGCGCATTTTTTGCGGTTACGACTCAATCAGTAGAGTGAGAGTAAATATATGGTAGCGCACTACGAGAGGAAATAATGACCAAGACGTATACGAGTAGTTTTTAAAACACCACACAGCAAATTAATTTTGGAACCTGTGCATTAAAATGAAGGAAACTAAAAAAGTCGAAACCACCGAAAAACACTAAGATATATTTGACGGTTAAACACTTCACAATATCCTTAACGAACAATATGAACAATAGAGGGCCGATGTGGCTACCTTGTGGGACATCTGGGTTTACCCGAATCAGTTCGAAAGTTTGGCTGTTTCTGATTGTCAAATATGATAAAAGCCATATGAAAAAAAATCTAGCTGTTGAAGCCTGAAGGGCAGAGGCTTATGGTCCACTCGATAAAATGCTTTCGACTTAGCTACATCTACTAATTTCAGAACAGAAGAAGGGATCTGTTAATCTGTGTTTTACAAAATCATGTTGATTATTACAGAATGTTGAATATTACAGACAGGAGCCTCTGTGCTTTTCCATTTCTTTCTTCCTTCCAGTTTAAAGTTTGAAGCAATAAAAGATTTTTTCCTTATAGTGGGACAGATGACATTCTTCAACGATAGGTTGAAAATGTGGCATAGTAGAGTGTGAAGCGGAATCGAAAAAATTCCAAAGAAATGCCACCAGATCCAGAACGAAAAAACTGGACAATGGCTGAATTAAGGATATTGTTGGCCGACAGTTCAATGCCATTTAACACGGGGGGAGGAGAAGCACCCAGAAGTCGAAAAAGTCGGAGTCGACAGTTGATTCACAATTCGAGGAGCCGGGATGAAAACTTAATTTTGATTTCAGTATCAATAATATAAATAGAGTGGGAATAATTTGGAGATGCTTTGAACTCAGTTCTGATTTCACGATACAGAACCTAGTCCTCAATCAGCATACTAGATTCCCTCTTCTTGTAGGCTCTGTTTTAAGAATCTTTAGTCCACGCATTATACAGGGAGTTTTCAATAAGGATAGGTAGATGTTGAAATGGAATAAAACAAGCTGTACATGAGATATAACCAACATTCTTTTTTTATTTGAAAGGCCCATGTAAGCCATTATGTATGTATGGTGTCACGGATCCAAGTGGTCCAATTTTCATTGACTCCTCCGCAAAGATCCGGATGAATTTGAGTGAAGAGTTGTGTTTTGTTAACCTTAAGGGAATCGGATGATTTTGGGCTATTCGCATAGACCTGCGACTTCAGAGAACCCCACAAGAAAATGTGTAGCGAGATCAAATCGCATTACCTTAGTGGCCAATTCATTTTACCTCGGCGAGACATAACCTTACCCTCAAATCGTTCATGCAAAATGCGTCCGCTCTGTGGCACCTAGTGCCATCCTGCTGTATTCACGTCGCCTAGATACATATGGTTCCATTTGGGCCAAGGAATCGGTTATCAATTTTAGCCAAAATTAAGGTGCTCTTCCAAAAATTATTATAAACCAGCGAAGTTAGGCTGGTTGTAGTTGATGAATATATTTTTTATTTTACAATTTGCGCACGCAAAAGAGGTTATGATTACCCTTAAGTTTCCGGAATCAAGACACAGCACGATCCGAAGGTATAGAGGGAGAAAGGGAGAGGAAATACCTGTGCACTTTGGTCCTAAATGTCTGTGTATTGTAGTGAGTAGGAAATATTGGGCTGGGAAGAGCATTCTATAATCGTGTTGTGAGATTGAAAAACGAATCTCTGAACTTAATTGTACGTCCGAACGCAGGCTTGAGGGTGAACTGATGAGCATTCCTGGCAAGACGAGCATTGCCGGTGAATTCATGGAGGTGAGGAATGCAATGGCTAACTCATTTGAGCAACGG
Organism: Merodon equestris; assembly: GCA_958301585.1. Lineage (NCBI taxonomy): Eukaryota > Metazoa > Arthropoda > Insecta > Diptera > Syrphidae > Merodon > Merodon equestris. The sequence continues at coordinate 41,369,892 of OY284415.1, forward strand.
TTGTTAAAATAGCCATCAAACAGTGACAAGGAAGACACATTACGACGGTGTTCGAATGAGTCGATTGACTTTGCGATACTACTGTCTCCTATAAGTTTTATCGCTCGCTGTTATATTCTATCTAGTAGATGCAGTGTGGTCTTAGGGGCGCCAGACCAGATATAAGCGTTATACTCAAGCTTGGGACGGATTATAAATTGAAGCTAATTTGGAGGGGGTGAAATATTTCTTGCATCGTTTGAGGAAACCTAGGCATTTTGCCGTGTTTTTGGCGACTTCAAATATGTGATCATTCCAATTAAGTTTAGTATTGATACACATATCAAGGATGGAAAGCTTTTCGCTTTAGTGACAGTAGACAGCACTGAGTTTTAGAAGCATTGAATTCCACTCTATTATTTTTACTACAATTGATTATGCTGTCAAGGTCGGAATTCAATGTGCTTAACAAGCGCTGCCGTTCCAGTTCTATGTCCGAAGAGTGAAAAGCTAAGGGTTCTGTCATCAGCCAAGGAGTAGATTGGATTAGAAGTAACAGACAAGGGATCATTTATAAAAATGAGAAAGAGAGTCGGAGACAAACCAGAGCCTTGGGGGACACCAGCATTAATTTGGTGAATATCAGACTTGAACCCATCCAAAACAACTTGAATTGCACATTTCGAACGGTAATTTTTAATCCATAGAAGTAGAGATCTATCGATGCCATAAGCACGCATTTTCGACAAAGGAGCCTGATGCCAAACTCTGTCAAATACTTTTGAAATAACAAGTGCAACGATCTTGCTTTCGCCTAAATTGTGCAAAGATTGGTTCCATTTTTCGGTGAGATATGCCATCAAATCACCAGTGGACCTGTTGCTGTGAAAACCATATTGACGGTCATTAAAAAGTTTCAGCGTTTCAAGATATTTCATAAGCTGACGGTTTATTTCGTCCCTTTTTAGGGACGGGCTGGACAAATACTATTTTCCATCTACTCGGAAAAAGTCCTGAAGAGTAGGACAGATGGCAAGATTACGCAGTGGTTCTGCCAGCGTAGTAGAACACCTCTTCAGAAGTATTGGATGTATACCTTCCGAGCCAGCGGATTTATGTACGTTGAGATCGTTAAGTACTCTTGCAACGAGTGTGAAAATGGATTTTTCCCATGGTGAAATCAACGCTCTCAAGTACAGGCGGTGACAATGTGGCGTTGAGCTAGACGCGAAATGCCCAACAAGCAGATTGGCCTTGTCTAAAGAGCTGACAGCTGGAATATCATTGTAAATGAGCGTGGGAATTTAAGACGAGGATAAATTCTTTACGTTTTTCACGAATGACCAAAAGTTTATGCTACGCTTGGGACATTGTAGGACTTTCTGCCTCAACTTTTGTTCGTCGAACAATTTTACACGTCTAATTATTGCACTGCAGTCATTTATGGTCCGTTTAAACTTTTTTCCGGTTTTCCTCGGTAGGGTTGGTTTTGTTAATCCGAAAACTCAACTCTCTCAAACTGATGGCTCCCTTGCAGCTCGAGTCATACCACGCATTTTCCTTGGGTTTGATACTCTTCAATCTGTGAGGAATGAAGGATCTCATACCCAGCAGAAGAATGTTTATGATCACATAAGCAGCGGCATTCACGTCACTATCGAGGAAGCATAGGGGCCAGTTAAAATTGCTAAAGAAGTTGTTGAGTCCGCTCGAATTGGCTTTCTCGTATAGCCATACTGTTCTTCTAGGAATTTATTCTCTAACTGTGTGGGGTGAAGACGAGAAATTAGCTGATACGATACAGTGGTCAGACGAGCGACAATATGGCAACAGAATATTTGTCAGGATGAGAATTTAGAAACAGGTCCAAGGTGTTGGCGGAATGATCTGCAGTGTCAGGTATTCATGTAGGCTCAGTTACTAGCTGGGCCAGATTATTTACCTCAGCAAAGATCTCTACGTACCGTCCTTCGGGTGTTGTCTGGCTTGAATGTCGAAGCCAATTAGAATTATGTACATTGAAATCGCCCGCAATGGCAATCTCAGTGTGAGGAACAGGGATACAATTCTTGTGATGGAGTCGGATAGCATATCAAACTCATTGAAAGTTGAATTGCTATCCAGGTTTGGACTTCTATAAATAAAACAGTAGTGTATTAAATGCTTACGGACATGGATTTTTAGGCACAGAAAATTATATTCCGGATTGGAACAGTGACCGTATTGTGGCTGGAGTTAGTAAGCTACATCACTTCGAATATAAAGGACGAGGACGCGGTAGAGAAAGAAAAGGAGGCAACAAGTTATATCCAGGCAGGTTAGAACGTATACAGCGAAGAGATTCGTTCTAAGGCTATGAATGTTGCTTCACCATCAACTGTAACATTTCCCATATTATGAAACATAGACACCAAAGGAACCAACTCCGACGTCTGAAAGGTGGTAAAGCAGAATTGAGTAGTGCAAATTTCAAGTAGCTTCCCAACATCAAATCAATGTGGGTGTTATGCCCATACACCGATTAGAGTTGGTCCACCAACAATTTGCGCTTTTGATTCCGCTACGTCAGATGCTACGTACTCTCGGTCATTGCACTGACCCGTCTGACGAAATCAAACCGGGAGTTGCGACCGTGAATGCGCAGCTGTGACTTGTGGAGGAAGGGACGGGAGGGAGCGGACCGGATGCACTCGATTCGAATCACTTCACTGCACGTATTATTGATTTTCTTTTTAGAAAAGGGTAGCTCGATACTCAACTTTGGGAAGGATCTGGAGACATCAATCAGCGATGTCGTATTAGTGGGATTAAGTCACATAGAATCTGCCTCCCTAGGAGCAAATTTTAAGACAAGATGTGCACATAATTTGTGTTAAGCCGACATAAGACTTTTGGTATAGCAGTCTAAGTACCTTGTCAATACTGTCAGCAGAGATCTTGGTGGTATAGACGAAGTAAGCATTTTACAAAAAGTGACATTTACTGGAACAAATTTCAAGCTCAGGGAAATAGTCAAAGTTCACTTCTTTTAGATTTAGTTATTTTCTTTCTTTACTCGTAAGCTATGAGATCCCGAGATGCAGCATCTGGAAAGTTTTCATAAAGTCTGGTTTCTGTGATAACATTGACATACGATTATACGGACTTTAACAAGGATTCAGTAAATTTTCTTCTTGGCCACCTTACATTTTGGTTAAAGAAGATAAGCTCGATCCGTTTTTTTTTTTTGCTTCTTGTTCACAATCTCTTCTTTTTTTTGGCCATAAATTAGGATAATAATTCCACTAAAGCTTTTCCAATGTCAAGAGTAGCAAGTTCAAACGGAGCTGATTTATTTATACATCAATTCCTTTACAAAATACGAGGGTGGTCCGATAAGTACTTAGTCGCACCGCCAGATGGCGCTAGTATCGCAAGAGCAACTTACTGTCGTGTAGTACATTCTAGTAGACGGCTACTGTCGGATCGAACTCGTAGTTTTGTTTTGACCGCGTGTGGAAGCGGGAGTGTCCGCGGATTTTAGAAAAATGGAAAAAGAGCAATATCGGTCGGTGATTCGATTCTTGTTTTTGGAAGGGAAATCGCCCAGCGAAATCGAAGAACGTTTGGATTGCAGAAATACGGGCCAGTGATTCCACCGGACCATAAAACGCAAAAATCATGTTTTTTTCGGGTGCAGTAGCAATTATTGTATTGGGTGAGGTTGCTTATTGGACCTAATATGATAGTTTTGTTTATTAACATACCTATTCAAATAGAATTTAATCTTCAATGAAGAGGATTTTCTTCCAGCTTTTCTACGGTTCACTTGCCGAAAATTCGACGCTGTGGCAGGCCAACATTCTAGCATAAAATCTTCAATGTAGTCGGATAACATAATCTCAATTGCTGGAAACGGCGACCAATGGACTAATCACGGTCTTCACTAGCACTGGCTGACGGATCTGTAATATTTTTCTCTGTAGGCAGTATACGGGCAAATGGCTTCGTGAAATCAGTGCAAAATTCGGTTACTATGGCGTGAATTGCTAGCCCAGTAGGTCGATTATGACGACCATAAAATCATAGAAGGGTACAAATTTTGATAGTAAATAATTTCGATATTAAAATACTTTAAAGGCATTGTTTTTACACAAGTCTCTGCGTAATAAAATGGCAATACTAGCTGCATACGCTTGATGTTTACGCATGTCATTAATCATACTAAGCTGTCAAAAATAGAGCACTGAAAAACCGAATAGTAAAAAAACCATCACTCTTTAAAATAGAACAGTTGTTGTGCTTGAGCGCTCCAGGGTATAACAAACCCGTTCTACAAAAAAAAGAAGTAAATCCACTTGCTATCGTTGGTTCGGGTGTGCTAGGTGGCAATCCTTCTTTAGATAACCTTAGTTAACCGATAAAATTTGGATTCCAGGCGTGCTCCAACATACAATCGGGGGACTCCTTGATCGAGCTGAATATTCTCTATCTGCACCGTCTCCCTGTCCACATGAGCGCACGTTCAAGCCGCTATCAAAATGCAATACTTAGCAAACACCTTTCTTAGATTGGTGGAAGGAAATTAAACAGGCCTCTGGGTGGGCCACAGCAATAATGAGGAGACCTCAACATGAGGAATTCCTCAACAACCTGGTAGGTTTTCATATCTCGGGAAGTTACAAAGCAATTTCGAATTTTCACTCCCTGGAAAACTCTTAAGCTGTTCCTAATGACGTCGGAGCCCTGTCGGCTTGTGGCAATAATATTAACCGGGATCTCCGGTGTCTGAAGGCAGACTAATACGTTGCCTTAAATTTAACGATTTTAATCTAATTTAGGACCGAAAAATGGACCTAATTAAGTGATGCCTTCCCCTTCAATTCTTTTTATATAAAACATATTTTTTACGATTTTAGTTTTAAGCAAACTATGTTAATTTATTGTAATAGAAATTAAACCGCGCAACATGGATGACAGTTCGATATTAATTGGCATTACACGGCGTTAGGTTATCGTGAATTGAATTTTTAAAATAATTCCCGGAGCATCACTGCGGCCACAATCTAGATTTATTCATGACCAATACCCCTCGATTCCCTGCCTCATTCCATCCGTGATATATGTATCTCTAACCCATTTATTGTTTATTAGCAGTGATTAAAAAAAAAAACAGATAACTCCGTTGAAACAGAATGAGATACGGCAGTGCGGTGCGATAGAACGGATTTTGTTGTGTATCGCTTCCTCATGAATCCATTAATTAGTTGAGGTAGACTGCAAGTTCAGTGAAAGATACACAACCGCCCGCTGGATCGATGTACACGCTACATGAAAACACATTCGCCTAGAATCGACTGATGCCGCAGAATCCGAACAATAGGGACACCGTTATATTGTTGAATTTTTAATTCATCCCCGTTTGGATGGGAAAAGGGTTTTCCATCATGTCCTTTTCCCCGCGCCTGTTAATACGACTTATTTGTATGCGAGCGATGGTACGATTTTCAAATTGATTGCGTTCTTCCGCAATCTGCAACAATAACTGCAAAAAAGGACATTAAACAGCAGCGAAGGGGGGTTTAAAAAGTGTGTGTAAATAAATTTTATGTTAAATGCTATTGGTCGCAAGCAAGCGGCATCCTGTTGCCCGGACCATTTGTCAGAGGATGTGTTGGCACATAAGTACAGCTCCAATACCAATTCATCCGCCCCTCGAACCACATTTGACAGATATACTCGCGCCAGTACGTGTGTCGCTTGTACTTTATGGATGCCACGAAACGATGCACATTATGTTGACGTGCGAGCCGAAGGCAGGGCTGGATGTACTGGGTCCGGGCCATAAGAAAGATATTGATTTTCAATAGGATTCGAATTATCACACCTCAGAGACAACTCGGGCAAATTGAGTTAACTGTTGCAATCAGAAACATTAATTGGAGCTGTGATATTAATAAATAACCGACTACGCGGCAGTTTGGGCCCGACATTCATTGGCAATGACGTCGTGAGGTGGGGGCGCGATTGCCCGGTCGGTTGAAGAACTGCCACCGAGGAGACCAACGGGAAAGATTGCTGATTATAATGATGAGCTCATTGAGGAACCCGGTCTTCGTTTCGAACAGTGGTCAAGGAGACTGCGAAATATTGGACAAAAATGTTGAAATGCATCATTTCTGGTTATAGTGGATTGAGATAGGGAAAGTTCTCGGCCTGACAATGAAAGACTGCGATTTTCAGTTAACATTTGTTTCTACATAATCTCCCATGACTTAAACATATTTGGTCCAGCGATTCTGAAACATCAGTATTCCAAGTGAGAGTCTGAAAGGCTGTGAAAATCAGGCCCTCTTAAATTCTTCATTGGATGCGAAGCGCTTTTAAGAAACAACTTTTTTTTTTGTTGGGAACAGTGGAAGTATGAGAGTGAGACTGTGGGATGGCCGTGCAAATCGTACCTCAATTTCCGCAGATTGCCCATCGCCAACGCGCTTAGTCAATTCACAACATACATACCTTTAGCATTGCTATGGCATTCCTTCTCGCTGAACCACCGACTTCCATCCACTAATTGGATTGCTGTCTTTTTTCTAGCGTGTAGTGGTGGATCCATGCCTCAGTCATGGTAACGAATGGCCGTACAAAGTCGCTCGGAGCCCTGTTGAAAAAATCTGATGAAAATCGTTTGCGGCACCAATCTTCCGTAGAGCTTTCACATCCTTAATTCTTTGGGCAAAATGTTTCGTACCTTTTCTGCCGAAGGGATAGCTTTAGACTCGCCTATTATTGGACAATAGGTATCATGCACTTTCTCCATGGTCCTTTTTTCGATGGTTTACATTTGACGATTGACATTGAAATAGCAGTGTCCCCGTACGCTTTTGTCAACTTTTAATGAATTTCCTTTGGAATTATTCATCAAAAGCGAAGAATTTTATGACCTACAATATTCAAGTTTTAACGAAAAACATGCAAGACACCTATGTGCAAAAATTCCTGTTAAAAAAACTGCTTGAGGGAACAAGCTGAAACTTTTCATACGAATTAATGAGAGTTTGTCACCTTACCTACGTATCAATTCCTTAATGTTGATATGCGTGTAATACATATAAACCACCCCAGTAAGATGATCTATTGTACCCTAATGTAGATTTTGATTAGCCATTGTAAACTAGTTTAGTTTAGACCAGAACAGGAGTTATGCGCTACAGTGGGGAGCTCAATTCGGACAATGAAAGGGTTGTCGCCCAATGGGGGAGATATTTCGATTAACTGCTTAATGTACATGGGGAGCAATTAACGATGGAAAACGGTGGTATTCACACAGCAGGGTATGCAGGTTCAGGTATATCTGCCAACCTTTAGAGAAGCAAAGAAGTAGTCGTTCAGTTTAAGAATAACAAGGCTGCAGGAATCGAGCTTACACCATTGAAATTAATAGCAATGTAAAAAAAAATTAACAGAGAAGTTATATGGGCTCATCACAACTATGTGGAACAGTGAAACCATCCCCGAGGAATGAAAAAGCTCATCATCATAATGCAATAATTACCGAAGAACCTCTGTGCTACCAAGTTATTACAAGGTGGTGTCAAATATTCTCTTAGAGACTGATATCATACGCTAAGGAAATAATCGGAGACTAACGGTGTGGCTTCAAGAGGAAACGCTTGACGAGTGGCAAGATTTTCAATATTCGAAAGCTTTTAGAAAAGAAATGGGAGTTCCACGAAACCTTCCATCAACTATTAGTAGGTCTTAAGAAGGAGTCTATAAACCGATCGAGAATGTATTATGTCCTTCTAAGCCTGGGAATCCAGGTGTTAAAATATTAATACGAGGGTGGTTAAAGTAATAATACGAGGATGGTCCAATAAGTACTTAGTCTCACTGCCAGATGGCGCCAGTATCGCAAGAGCAATTTACTATCGTGTAGTTCATTATAGCAGACGGCTACTGTCAGCCGGATCGGTCTCATAGTTTTCTTTTGCCGGGTGTGGAAGCGGTAGCGTGCGCGGATTTTAGAAAAATGGAAAAAGAGCAATATCGGTCGGTGATTCGATTCTTGTTTTTGGAAGAAATCGCGCAGCGAAATCAAAGAGCGTTTGGATGTTGTGTGCGGTGACTCTTCTCCCTCGATGGCGACTATCAAAAATTGGTTTAACGAGTTTCAACGTGGTCGCACGTCGGTTGCTCCAGGTGCTCCGAAAACGGCTACTACGGAGGATAACGTGACAAAAGTCCACGATCTCGTATTGGCAGACAGCCGATTGAAGGTGCAGATAGCTGAGACAGTAGGCATTTCAAAAGATTGGGTCATATCCTGCATGAAATTTTGGGCATGAGAAAGCTATCGGCGCGATGGGTGCCGCGTTTGCTCACTCCGGACAACAAGCGCAACCGTGAGACCACTTCAGAGCAGTGTTTGACGCTGTTTAAGCGCAATCCGAAGGAGTTTCTGCGTCGTTTCGTGACAGTCGACGAAACATGGATCCACTGGTGCACACCAGAGACCAAGGAACAGTCGAAACAGTGGGCTTCACCCGGCGAACGTACTCCGAAGAAGGCGGAGACTGTCCCATCAGCCGGAAAGGTGATGCTCCACATCGACTACCTGGAGAAGGGCAAAAGGGTCACAGTGCTGTACTATGCCAAATTGGGCCGATTCGAAAACGGCCCCACTTGGCGAAGAAAAAAGTGCTCTTATACCGTGATAACGCACCGGCTCACACCTCCGCCCTCGCCACGGCCAAATTGGTCGAACTGGGCTACGAACTGCTGCCCCATCCACCGTATTCTCCAGATTTGGCCCCGTGCGACTTCTTTTTGTTTCCAAACTTGAAAAAGTCACTTGCCGCCCAGAAATTTCAGTCGAATGAGGAGGTCATCGCCGCCACGGAGGCTTGCTTTGCAGACCTTGAGAAAACGTATTTTTCAGACGGGTTAAAGAAGTTGGAGCATCGCTGGGTCAAGTGTATCGAGCTTAAAGGAGACTATATTAAAAAATAAATACTCATTTCTCCTTAATTTTTGTGTTTCTTTTGTAGGCTAAGTACTTATCGGACCACCCTCGTAAATGACTAAAGGGAAACAAACGAAAGGTTAAAGTTAGGAAGATCTTATTGAAACATTGGGTACGTGATGGATTAAAACGAGGAGAAGCCTTGTCACCACTTCTTTTTAATTTAGTGCTGAAATAAGTAATGCGATCCCTTCATGAAAATGACGGGGTATCACCTTTAACGGAATCATACTTGCTCTAGCCTACCCTGACGACCTGGATTTACAGGGAGGTAATGGGGAAATAGTTGAGAGAAACGCAGAAGATCTTATAATGGCAAGAAGAAAGGTCTAGACGTATTTAGTAGAAGTAAATGAAGGGAAAGCCATATAAAGGATCACGAAACAATCTAAACCAATTCAATCTCGCACCTATTCGATAAACCCTTTGAGAAAGTGCGCGAGTATAAATATCTGGAAACCATATTGGCTGCCGAAAATCACATAAAAATTTAAATAAATAACAGTCTGCTTATGGACAACGCATGATTCTTCGCAATGAGGGAACTATTCAAACTATTCTTCTGTTCCACAATGTAAAAATCCGTATTTTTAAAATGGCACTATTACAGTGACCAGTGATGTAAAACTTGTTTTTTTTTTGTTTTCTTTTTTAATTCGTGCAGGTTCAAGAGTGTACGCTCTTATTGTATTTGCCACACAACATGGACGGGGTTAATATGGTTTGTGTCTAAGATGATCGTTCACTATTCTCCGGTGGTGGTTGTCCTAGATATGATTCGAAAGATTCGACTGAATTTGTCGCGTTGGTTGTAGTTCACAGTAACTTTTTTGTTTTTGTTACACAAAGAATTCATTTTGAGTGGTATTATGCTGCGAGTGTTATGCCTTCGTCGGCACTTTTTGATCATCTCTCATTCACAACTGATGTTGTTGCACAGTTTTTAAGTATAGAAATTGTTCTTGACTATGGACGGACTTGAGCTACAGACATTTAGCTCAAGAGTCGGTGATGATTACCATTGCACCACGACCACCCCCAGACCAAAAAACTTGGTCTCTGACGAAGAAACAAGCGAATGGAGCCAACTACACAATCAGGAACTTGAGTTGTTCTATTCAGCGCCAAGCATTTTCCGAATAATTAAATCGCGAATGCTAAGATGGCTAGGACACTTAGAACGAGTGGACAGTGGACGAACCGTCAAAAGAATAATGAATGGTAATCCCGTAGGAAAAAATGTTCAACACACTCAATTTCAAATCAAGATTCGCAACAACTGAAGTTATTGTCAAAAATGACAGAGTTGCGCGGACAACAGATTAAACTATAACGCGTACAGCTTGGAGAATGGAGTATTTCAGGTAAAAGTTTTGATAGTACTTACTCCTGATGTTCAGAAACAGCAACTTGGTTTAGGTACTAATAACCAATTTATGATGATTAAACCATAACCCCAGTAATGCAAGAGCGTGGGTTACATAAAATCAATATGAAAATTGTTATGTTGTTATTCAAGTACGAAATGGTGGTATCGTTAACAAATGCAACTACGATGCCCGTAAGAGTTGAGGTGAACAGAGAATCAACATAAATTAAAAACAGGATGGGCCCTAATACTAATCCCTGTGGTACTCCCACGTTGATATATTTTAATGAGCTAATAGAATCTTTTATTTTAACCATCGGTTCTCGATCTGATAAATAGGAGGCAAACTAGTCAAAAATAAAGCCTCTAAAGCTCACATGATATACGAGTAACTTACCTAATAACGGAGCGTGGTCCACAGCATCAAATGCCTTGGTAAATTCTAAAATATCAAAAAAATGTGATAAATTTAAGCTTTCTTATATTTCCTGGGTGAATTTATATAAGATGCCTGCCCTACATAAAAGCGAAATGAATTCTAGGTTTCATGCCCTAAAGACAACGGAATGAAATATGCTTCAATACAGAGCTGGAAATTAAATCAACAGAAGACGAACTTATTGATTTTAGGGATATAATAAGTTTATGGGACTCCTGAACATTCTTTGTAAAAAAAATGTTTGTGGTGGTAGACCCTCTATATTAAATGAATGTTCACGTTGACAATATCATGTTGTGGCCTATTTTCAATTCCATGAATAATTTACGACGTGCTTTTTAAGCCTTGAATTATTGGGATGTTTTCACACGTGAATAGAGTGCCGATTCGTTTTTATTTTCCCAAGTATAATGGTCATCCATGACTTCACACATCTTAGCTTACTACATTATTTATTCATATGATGAGTACAATATGACAGAGAGACTGCTGATACTTTTTGAAGATGATATTGGTTAGAAGACGCCGCCATTGTTGATCATTTGGCTTTTTTTGCCCCATTTTAGTCTTCTCGCAATCTTGTAAGATACGAAAGCTCTCAGAGTCTGTAGTTTATCTTGGTAAGCCTACGACTTCAAAAACCTTAAGAGAAAGCGATCTAGAGCGATCATATAGGGTGATCTTGCCGGATACTGCAAATCGCCAAACCGAGGTATTAAGCGACGCGGAAACGCACCCCCGAAATGTCTATTTTGGGGCGAGATATGTGTGCGATTGCACCTTCCCGTTGGAACCACATACCTTCCAGTCCCGATTCATCAATTTGCGGCAATGAAAACTCGTCGATCCTGGTTCTCAATGGCTCACGAGTTACCCACAGCTTCTCGGAAAAAAATAGGAACTGCTGACATCATCGGTGCATAAGGTGCTCCATGCATTGACTTTGAGTAGATGTAATGGCTCTGCTTGAATGACAATGATGGAAATGGACCCCATCTCTCTTGATGAATTTCAACCGATAATCGTCCACTTCGTCGTCGAAGAATAGGAGAGCGTGACTGTAGTTCAAAAGCAATTGACAGCTGTAGTAGATGGATCTGCCCTTTGGGAGCATCTCCACAAAAATGTACTGCAAGGACAAACGGCTGATAGCCAATTGCATGGCATGTCGTTTAGTTGTCGTTGACTGCTTGCCGGCTAAATTTTCAGCCACAGTGGCAATGTTTTCATTGGACCAAGCACTATTAGCTTTTTGGAGCCTCTTCTCTTATGTGTTTTTCCAGTCTCTTCTAGGCGAGCGGTTAAACGCCCTTATGTTTGACCAGTCGGCGGAACGCACAGAAATTCACGTAGCATTTTGTTGAACTGACAAAATTCATTACCACTATGACGAACAATTTTCATGCGTAAGAACTATACACTCGCCCACTACAGTACAAGTCTTGAAATGGTAAAAGCATACTGCAAACAATATGGGATCGCCGGAAGCCAAACTACAATTCCAGGTCTTCTACCCTGAATTTTGCAAGCTTTTACCTGGATCTCAGGAACCATAGTTGCTAGGGTGCTAAAACTGGTCGCTATGAGCTCAGAATTATGTACTCTATAAAACAGACAAATTACAAGCTCATAGCTACTCGGCAAGTTGGATTTGATATATGCGCACGAATGGACAGACAGACAGAAAAGCCTTTGCATAAGTCTTCTCTAACTCAGTAAGGTAGACGACTAAAATGATGAAATATCGCGGAAAATGCGGTCTTTTCTTACGGCTGTCTATAATTTGAATATATCGATTGGCTCATGATGGTGAAGACTGCAAGTGGGGGCTGAAAATGTTCCCGCCGTAAGTGAAAGTTTTTCTGGAAACCTAGGTGTTTCAATTTAACGATGGTGTCCACCATGGGTCAGAGAAGCCACCGATAATGCGAAGTCCGAATCCCTCAACAACCAAGTCATCGTAATCATATTTCAAGATCCCCTTTAGTAAAATTGTCTGGAAGAAGCTTCTCAAAATTCACTAATCGAAGCCGACAATGAACCGTAGACCCCTTTTACCTATAAGGAGGTGTGAGCCATACTCCATGCCATGCCATATTATGGTGACTGAAAGAAGCTTCCAATCCGGTCGGACGGTAATGTTACTTGTAACTTTTCATCAACACTTTGCGCTTTTCTATGAATTTAAAGTGGCACCTCTTGTGGGATAATCCTGGTGTATGTTAATAGATTTTAATTATATTTCGAACGAATATCCCTTGAGAAATTATGTCAATGATCACATTAAATGCACAAAAGCAGTTCCATGTAAGCGATGGAAAATCAACTGAGAATCAACTCGAAAGAATTAAGAGGCTTACAGAATCAAAAATAATATTTGGCTTAGGCACGAGCTTCTGTCTACAATGCATAGACGATTGAGATAAGCACCGGTTCGGGCTCGTCGTCATTTATGACGCCGTCTATATGAGGATATTTTCAATAAAACTCAAATTTGTCAATGAGCAAATGAGATTTTCTACTTTCGCCAAAATCACGTTACCAAAAATCACGTTGATGCGAGAATGAAGAGAGATCCTGCAATTATAAAATGCGGAGGGAAACAAGGTCCATCAACGGTCTCAAATTCAACGAATTTTGACGTCAGGACTGGCTCTAAAGTTAAATTATTGTCATGAATTAATCGTTGGAGTCTTACTCTTGCGAATTGTCTTCCTAGTCTCTGAGGTGGTCTTATAGGATTTGTATAACAAATGTTGAGTACGTCATATGCCAGACGTAAAATTTTAGCCAGTTTTGCAGTTCTGTACCAAAACACATCGTCTTCTTGTTGTAATCTTTCTACATATATCGAAATAGCAATTTCCCTTCACATAGCCTTACCATCACTTCACCTCTTTATCATTCATCGTAGACCCTTGTTGATCTCAGTGCCTCTTGTTCACTGTTCTCTATTGCATGGCGCCCGACAGGAGGACTAAACAAGACGTACAAATAAAAAGTTTTGAGTTTGACAAAAATTGAAATTGTTTTTTTGCGAGCATATCTGAATGACTTTTCCCACTGTTCGTGGCAGAGGCTCAACCAGTCCGAACAGCACGAGTGCGGGAGCAATCGTCTACCATGTGACTTGGTATAATTAAGAACCAATGAAGCGTTTTTTTTTCTTCTTATTTCGTCCCACTGCGAGTGAATCTGAAACTGAAATGGCAACTGGATGTGGATGGATGATGATTTTATATGATCGCAAATGAATCACGGTTGCCAGGAGATGCGTGCGGGGTGTGAATCTGCCGGTGGAACATTGTTATTGCGGATGAATAAATTCATCACGGTTTTGATTGAGATATTTATTTCTGCCGCCTTTTCTGTGGTCATTTTTTTTTTCTTTCTTCTCTTTCATGAGGACGAATTCAGTTTAAAGTATAATTTGCTACAACCCTTCCCACATGGACCTACGCAGAGAGATACACACATGTCGAAGCGATAAAGTGCAGATGGACAGATATCCGTTCGATAGATAGAAATCTCAATTAATTAAAACCGAACGTTTTAAGTCGTTAGCCATGCTTCGGGCTCTCAGTTGCTTGAATCCTACATCAACCATTGGATATCCGGAAGCCGTTAACGGTATAGAAAATTCATTCTAGATACCATTCCATTGGAGTTGATATCTCTACGTTTAAGCCGTTGTACGAGTGGCAGTACGATGTACCCGAACCGGAGCCTGTCGTTGTTACTTGAGCTATTCGGACCAAGTCAGCAAACGGACTTGCACTCGTACATTACCATTTGTGTCCTCATCATTCCATTGATTGCATCTAAGCGAGGGCACGTTGCAATTAAGTAAATTGCCGACGCTTTTTCCTTAACAACGTTTTTGTTTTGTTTTTGTTTTCTATTTATGTTATCCTTGCATTCGTGTTGTTGCAACCGAGTATTACTGCTCCGACAGATTTTCGGTTTGATTTTAATTTCGACTCTATTTTACTATGCAGGACTACTGGCCCTGGCACTTGAGGTTTGTGTGCTTGTGTAGGATTGTCGTACTAAGACGGATGATTGCTGTGGACTTATACATCGTATTCTGTTGTTGTAAGCTCTTGTTGGAGAATGGCGTGTATCAAGATAATTTTTGAAATAATAATTTCAAGTGAATTCTCATGTTGTAGGGGCGACGGGGCTTTTCCCGAAATTGAAATGTTGGCATTCCAGCCCTACACAATATTTCCCTTTACGTGAAATCTATGAAGCAATAGTGAATTCGCGGGAAAAAAATTCATTTTTTATTTGAACTATCGATAAATTAATTTTCATAAAAATATCTAGGTTCCAACCAATGTGGTTTGATGCTAGAGATGGGTGATAAAAACACGAGAATTTCAGCAATCATTATTTATTTATGGAAATTCGTTGAGTTTTGCCTGCGATAAATACATTTTTGTGTATTTTATGTATAGTTTTTGAATAAAGTAGTTTGGTGATAGTGAGTTACCAAATGGAAAATGGATTTGTCGAATTAAATAATGACATGGTCTATAACATAAACATTTATCCAAGCAGGGCCACGTCTTTCATTCATTTTTGAATGCCATGGCCTTATAGTGGCATGTAACCGTCATACGAAAATGAATAGCGTGGCTTCCACGGAAACATGAGTGTCATTCGTATTTGAATAACATGGCAATCAATGTATTAAGACATAAGCGAGATTTGAGCTCTGGCATAGCAAAGTCACAACTTATTATTATTATTATTACAAGCTCAGAGCTTTGTCGACAACCCTTCATCAGGATTGTTTTTTTCCATATTTTGCTGGTCTGGTCCATCTCTCCCGCATATGGCACTGCTTGTCCACTGTCCATTCGTTCTACACGTCCCGCCCATCCTAGTCTCCATGATTTTATTACCATTTAATTTTTTTACCATTCACCTGTTTCTTCGCCCTATTTTCCAATATATATTTCTCAAGACTAGATGGATACCTTTCTCGTAAAGATCTTGTTTTCAAAAACCCGAAAATTATTTTCCGTCTTCTTAGTCAGGTTTCACATCCATTAAGTGTCACTAGCACTACTACGGCTTTAACATTGCAGGCCAAAAAAGTTGTTTTGAATAGTTCCTTCATCGCCAAGTAGCATGCGTTGCCATATTTGATCGATTCTTATGTCGTTTTTGACTGTCAATATGCTACGTAGATATTACTACTTCTTTTCCTCCCATTATTAGCCAAAATCCGGTCACTCATCGATTGCTTCTTCCTGAAGCCACACTGGTAGTCTCATACGTACAGGTATAATGTATAGTTACCTAAAGGCCTCCACAGCGACCATAACTTCGCTAATGTCTTCAAATTTCTCGACTTAAAGAGTTAGAAATCACTGTGAGATAGATCTGGCGAATAGAGCGGGTGCTCGAGCAGTTCGAATCCGTTTCTTGAATGGTAGCCATCGTATCTGCGGTTATTTAAACCGGTGGGTGGGCTTGGTGAAACAGCACTTGCAGCTTGCCGCGTCTTTTCTTTTAATGACCTCCGGCAATCTTCTTATTTGGTTTACGTAGTAAGATCCCGAAATCTATGCCAGGCCTATGCGGATGATGTTGCTGTTCTCTCTGTCGGCTCATGTTAAGCGAATGTCTGTCTCAAAGCGCAGGCGGCCGAAAAAGGTCCTTTGGATCTACACGGCAATGGTAAGACCGATAATCTCATATGCATCGGTTGTTTAGTGGAGCAGGCTAACACGCAAACACGCTGTGGCTTCACTCACCAAACTCCAAAGAGCGGTCTGTCTCAGCTGCACGGGGGCTTTCCCCAGCACACCGGGAGCTGCTCTAGATGCTATGATGAATCTTCCACCCCTTGACATATATATCCAAGGGTGCGCACTGAAAGCCATATCTCGCTTAAAGAGAAATGGTCTATGGTACAACTCGCATTGGAGTGAAAGTGTACTTGCGCGAGAAATATCCTACGACCCCTGTCTCATGGACATCCCTTCTGACGCAATGACACATGCCATCCTGCGCTGTAATTTCACAGTCACATTTCCATGGCGTCAGCACTGGCTTTGGCCAGACACTGAACCTGGAATAGAATGTCTTCGCATCTTCACAGATGGCTCCAGGACTGGGCAGGGATCCGGCGCTGGAGTTTTCTTTGAGCGCGAAAACATTCGACTGCACTACTCGTTAGGAAAATATGCGTCTGTCTTCCAGGCGGAGATTTACGCAATCCTAATGGCCATGCACTATGTTGTGAAACACAGATGGAGGGGAAAGAGCATACATATGTGTCTGCAGTGACAGCCAAGCTGCGCTCAAAGCTGTGTCCAATCCTCTATCCAACTCCAAACTAGTGCATGAACTCAAGACCTTTTTGAACAAAGTCGGAAGACTAAATTCACTTAGGCTTGTATGGGTTCCAGGTCACTCTGGAATCCCAGGAAACGAGATCTCCGATGAACTCGCTAGAAGAGGCTCAGAGGAAAGTTTCTCAGGACCAGGAAAATCCAGGATGAAGGATGACTAAGCGCGTACGCCCTGATGTCTGCAAAAAGTCCGCAACATTCTTCTTATCCTTAAGGAGAAATGACTGCAGAAGGCTAACGGGCGTCATTACGGGCCATTATACTTTTGCCAAGCATCTGTACGTGCTTGGCATCAGTGAGACGCCTACCTGTGCTGCATGTTGCGACGAGGATGACACAGCGGAACACTTTCTCTGCGACTGTCCCGCCTTCGCTCGTGCACGGTGGCGCACCCTTGGGACCGACGTGGTGGGGGCCGAATCTCTTAGCTCAACACCACTGAAGCCCCTCCTCACTTTTCTCCGGACAACGGGGAAAATACAATAAAGACAAGGTGTCTGTCTGGTAGTACAATGGACCAGTACTTGTGTCTGAGTGTTCCAGCAGATAGTAGAAGCCTCCAAAAAAAAAACAAAAAAAAAAAAAAAAGATCCCGAAATAATGGCTCCTTTTTCAAATATTCAACCGTAATTATTCCTTCATCGTCCCAAAAATCGGATGTCAACACGGAACTTGACACTTTGAACTTCTTTAGCTTCAGTGAAGAGACTCGCTTCCAAGTCAGCGATTATTGTTTGGTTTCAAAATCAAAATGGTGGATCCAGGTCTCGTCCATGGTCACGAAACGTAATAAAAACATTTCCTGATCTGCATCCTATGCGTTGTTCATTTTTAGTGGATGTTAGGTTAAACTCCTTTGCCCAGCGTGCTATTCCCCATTATTTTCACCAAGTCGCTGTGTATCTTTGGTAGACAGTTTTTATTTTCAAGCAGAAGTAGTTTAAGGAAAGCTACAGTTTCGATTTTTCTTCATTTTGATGTCATCCCTTGGACTCATTGTATTCAAATGGATGTACATATGTACCTCCTTGGAATCACGATCTACAATGATCTGTCTTAATCATTAGGACTAGAAATAGTCTATAGTCAGTATCCGACACGTTTTGGCAATGATTGTGTTCCTAGTCTTCTTGACCTCTTCTTTGTTTCTAATGTTTCTTTAATTCTTCTCTTCCACCAACTTCCCTTTGTTTACTCCTAAAAATCTCGACTCCATTAATTCTAATGAACCTCGAACCGCTTTTACCTGAAATCATTGGTCACCTAACTCACGTTATCAACTATTGCATTACTACTTCAACTTATGGAAGACTGCAAGAGTTGTTCCTGTCGCCAAAAGCCGAATGCTATCTCAGAAAGTGACTACAGATCTATCAGCATTTTACCATGCTTGTCAAAAGTCTTTGAGAAACTCATTGTAAAGCAAATAGTTAACCACTTGTCTGTCAACTGCCTCCTGAGCCCTTTCCAATCCGGATTTCTTGCTAATCACAGCCGCTCCACAGCTATGATCAAACTCCTGGATGATATAAGACTCGACTTTTACAAAGACTATGTTACCCTCCCCTGCCCCTTCAACATTTCTTAAAACTAATTTTCAGTTTTCTACATATGTAATAGAACACGAAGAGTTGTGGGTGGTAGTTTATCGTCAGCACAAAAACCTGTTAGGCGAAGGGTACCACAAGGATCAATTCTCGGACCAATATTGTTCTGTATACTTGTAAATGACTTGCCGTCCTTGTTTCTATCCCCCTGTATGCGGACGATATCCAGCTTTACTTGGGTCGACCTATGAAAGAAATCTTTGAGCTTGTTTCCTGGTTAAACGAAGACTTATATCAAATTTTTAATTGGCAGTAAATGGATTGCTGCTAAGTCCGTCAATCTTATTAAAATCTCAACAGTCTGTTTAATCTAAGTCTCGTACCAGACTTATTTGTTTGTCTTCCAGCTTTTCTCCAACCGACACTAAGCGGAACCTTGTAATAAGTCCGATTGTTCCTATCATAAGGTACGCGGAAGTAGCAACCTTGATTCATTATCGCAGTAGAAACTACAAGTAGCGTCCAATGATGCAGTGAAGTATGTATACCATTTTCGCAGAAATGATCACATATCTGCTTACTTCCGGATTCTATTGGGCTGTACTTTACAGCAATTCCTCAAAGTCTGTAACTGTATATTCCTGCACAATATCATACACAATAAATCTCCACCATATCTTCTTGGTAAAATTATGTTTAGTGTTCTCTGAGAACGACTATATAGGGGGCTATAATTATTTGAATTCCAGTCGTCTGTTTTTCGTTCACGCCATAAAATTATGGAATTCACTACCTTTACACATCAAGGGTATTTCAAATACTGCAAACTTCAAAAGTGCTATCCTTTAACACTGCTCTCTTCAAAATTGAGTCCCTATCCACTCATACCTTTCCTCCTCTACACGCTTGCTTACTACATTATGTTTATTAAACTACGATCGTAATATCCAGTACTATAAAAGTTCATATCTTAATGCACAGTCCAAATTAAATAAAGTGAATTGAATTGAATTGAATATACGATTTTTTAAACTTACGTAGTGGGTATATGTACGAATGCATCTGTATAAGCAAGCCAAAAATGTGTTTCCGGATTTTTATGCGGACTGAAAACTTCCGATTATCTTTACTTTTGGATCACGCCCATTACATTCTGCACAATTTTGTTGCTGATGAAGAATTTGAGGTTATCCGTCTCGGAGAACTAATTTACTTCTCGAATATCGACAGAGAAGAGTGGCTATCAAACGCCGTGATCAACGATCACAAGATTACCCTCTTCACCGACGGATCGAAAATGGACACAGGCACTGGGGCCGGGTTTTTCTCTGATACCCTGCACAAACAGGAATCATTTAGACTCCCTGATTTGTGCAGCGTCTTTCAAGCTGAAATCCTAGCAATAGAGAAAGCAGCCACACACCTACAGGTAACCGATATCCCACTATCTTTCTAGACAGCCAGAGTGCACTGAAGTCAGTACGATCCTGTACAACGAGATCAAAGGCTGTCATGAAATGTCGCGACTCACTGTAGTCTATCAGAAATCACAAAGTCAAACTCTGCTGGGTCCCGGCACATTCGCAGGCAAGGGTCGGAAATGGACATCAGCGAAGCGGACACGTCATTGCAACCACCGCTCAGGCATTATACCGGATCATAAATGACACAATTATAAAACAAGCCAACTCGTCTTGGCTTACAAGAAACGACAGCCACACGACAAGATCATCGTGGCCAGAGCTCAATATCGGAAAAACAAAGAAGCCCTTGACTTTAGACCAAAACTCGATCCGTATGCTCGTCGGAGTGATCACTGTCCGATCGGAACAATGCTCCGAAAATGGAACTTGGGATCCAGCGATCTCTGCCGGAGCTACGGCGTTGAGGAAGAAACTGAGACGATCCAACATCTGCTTTGCCACTGCCCAGCTCTCCAGAATGCACCTAGCTTCGCTGGGCCAAAGATTCTCTTTACAGAGATTGCGGACATAGCAAATGCAGATATATCGGATTTTCTAAAATTCATAAAGAGCACGAAGTGGTTTAAGCCACCAAGTGATAGGACAGGTTAATTATATGTGTACTCCACAAATGAAGGGAATCACCGTCACCCTTTGGCTTCCGAGTGGAAGTGATGCTCAACCATCACACTCCCCTACTTTAACCTAACCTAACCTACTTCTTGAATATTCTAGTCAAGGAAGACCATCCATACACAGGTATATTCTAATCCTTAACCCGCAGGGGGATATGAATATAATGGCATAACTAAACCCGCAGGAGGCGTTTATCACATATCTAAAAAGAGCTCGACGAAAGGATAACACTCGCAGTATAAGATCACTTCAAAATTCATACTCTGAGTGTGCATTTCCAATATAACACCTTAGAGGCATGGAAACAAAAAAGTTACTGTGAACTACAACCAACGCAAATTCAGTCGAATCTCTCAAATCATATCTAGGACAACCACCCCCGGAGAATAGTGAACGAACATCTTCGACACAAACCATCTGCACCCCGTCCAGGTCGTGTGGCAAATACCATAAGAGCGTACACTCGAATATGAAGTCATCCCAATATGTGTTTCGGTTAAAGTCGCATAGTGCTCTGAAGGAAAATCTCATTTGCTACATACTTTCCCAAAAGGAAAAGGAGCAAATAAGTTTCCCTACACAATACACTTATTATTTTACTTACACGGGCCGGGCGGAGGGTTAACCGAAGACCCCAGTCTAAACAAAAACAACAACATCCAAATACAATATATAAAAATTTGAGAATATCTATCGTGATCAACGGTAATGACACCAAAGGCGAACAACAATTACTAGAGTAACTTTTGAAAAATTTTGCAAACCAGGGGGAGCCAATGGCGACTAGCAAATACGCATGGATAGTGTATCAAGACGACACATGTAAGAGAAATTTGTTGTAACAACGACCATAACAATAAGGGTACAAGAATTAATTGTTGTGCTGTAAGATTAGGGCTTCGCGACATCAACAAAGCAGTGTTGATCTTATGGCAGCATTACAATACCCGGGAAAATAAAAGAAAAATAATTATTTTTTATAAACACGTCGCTTATAAACAAAATACGAGTGGCGTGACCTATAACTGGTCAAATGGTGATGGAGACATATGAGATTAATCAAGTATTACCAGTACGTACTCCCTAGATAACTAGCATGACTCCCGCATGACTAGCACTTCGATTTCAGTTTTAACCCAAGAAAGTCTGGTCTAGTGTTATGGCCGCACTCGAGGGCCCAAATCATCACCCAAACGAGCTCACGCTACTCCCAACCATTCGCTATCAGTCAGAATCCAGACTCGGATTCTTACCCAAAAGGAGCTGAGTGGTTATTTTGTCAACGCGGTAGTGTTGATAAGGCAACTAAGGCCTTTAAAACGAAGAATCGTTTGACCGTACGATTTTCAAGTTTATCCATTTCGTTCAAACATTTCATACGAAGTAATGACATATGCACCCAGGTAAGAAACATACAATTTTGCACAATATTCTCTGAAAATATTTTTTCAGTATATCGCACTACTTTTTTTTATAATTCGTGCAGGTTCAAGAGTGTACGCTTTTATGGTATTTGCCACACGACCTGGACGGGGTGCAGATGGTTTGTGTCGAAGATGTTCGTTCACTACTCTCCAGGGGTGGTTGTCCTAGATAGGATTTGAGAGATTCGACTGAATTTGCGTTGGTTGTAGTTCACAGTAACTTTTTTGTTTCCATGCCATTGAGGTGTTATATTGGAAATGCACACTCAGAGTATGAAATGCCCTCGTCAGCACTTTTTGATCATCTCTCGTTCACAACTGGATGATGTTGCGCAGTTTTTCCTTGAACTGGAAACCTTCGGGTCAACAGTAGCTGATGATTACCGTTGCACCACGACCACCACGCTTTTGTATAAATTGATTCTTTTCGTATCTTGCGTTTGACACTATGAATATTAATTATCTTAAGCAAATCAGTGCTACCGAGGAGCGTGCACTGTTTTCGGTCATCATAGGACTGTTTTCTTGCATGCGAAATCATTACTAGGTCAGGAAAATCGATACCCAGTCTTACAAAAAGTATCTCATTGTCATAGCCCTATACAAAAGAGATATTCCACTAACAATTTTGTAGTCGAACAGTAAGAAATGTCTGAAAGAAAATGGAGAAAAAAACATACAATAATCCCCCGCCACTTATAGGTATTCCTATCTGCAATACACGACCTTGCAGTAAACATAAAAAACCTTTTAATACTCCACTTTAACCTATGCCACCACGTGTCCCAATTCTACTTCCATCAACCTGCCATTGAATGGCCATTATGGGGTTGTTCCATTTTTGCACTTCACCTCATCACCTCGTTGTTTTTGCATTAACTCTTCATACGTATTGATGTAGGTAGACCTGTTACACCCTTAGGTCATGAACCCGTAGACCTTGCCAAGACAGGAATAAAAATAAACTAACGCAAACGATGAGGCGAGGGACGCACCGAGGCACCGAGCACCACCATTCGACACACTTGCAATTTCAATAACCATAAAGCAATTTCTTACCGCTTAAAACTTTTCAAATAATGTTATTTTGATAGGAGTGCACGAAAGCCGGGTGGGACGCGTCTTCCCACACATGTGGGTGTCTGTGGCAGACGCCCGGCGTGACATCGTATGAAGAAGTTCTTCGTCGTTCCATTTTTGCGTTTGCCCTTTTTGCTCCGGTTCCTCAATGTCTCGTTCGTAATTTGTTTTTTTTTTTTTGTGCTCCTTTCCGCCTCCCGTCGTCAATGACCCTCATAGCCGGAGGTAATGGCGCCTCAGGCCATTGAACGACTGACATACCGACAGACAAAATACCGTCTCGGGGGAAACTTTTCTCTTTAATGACTTCCATTATAGTTTGACTGTCAGTTATTTCTCTTTTATTTTACCCACGTGTCCACCTACCCGACATGTTCGTACCCAACGAACACAGCCGCCGTTTGAAATTTGCCTTTGACAAATGTCATAATTATCGTCTCGATTATTGGTGAGTTCAGCTTGTACTTAAAGTTTTGCATTGAAATTTATTTAATCAGCAAAGTCTGTTCGGTGTCGCACACTAACGGTATTTACGAGTAGTGTGTGTCGAAAATATTATAAATACTCCGGGCTACATGCAGTCGTGGCATGCATAATGCCGAAACTATTGTTGCAGCTGTAGCAGCTATCTTTGTTGTATCCATTTACGTAATCAAGTTATATGTATATGGTAGAAGGCGATAGAGATGGTGGTGTGCTCGCCCGAAATCCCGGGCTTTGGCGTGCTTTGGTTGTTATTTAATGATGCACACAAGAGCGGAGGAAATCCATTACACCGTTATGTACACATTCCGACTGTGACTGTTATATTAATTGAATTAATCATGCGATGCAGAAGCAGCGAGCAATGCAATAGCACTAGCAACAGCAATAGACATTGTTCCACATCGTAGTGTCTCCGTCTTCGTGACTGTCTGTTGAGATGTTTTTTTTTTTTCCGGTAGAATGATGCTGGTGTGTAACGGTAATATGGTGGTAGAGCAATGATTTTCCGCTGACTAGGTGTTCATTTCACCGGAGCGAGGACCTTTTGTCTTCAATAAATATTTCACTTTGTCGGTACGATGAGAAAAATAATGACGACGACGACGACGAAGAATGTTGAATCAGACTCGCATGCTGTGCTTGTAGCAGACACATTCTACCGAAGAGCAACCGACATCTGTGAGACATGAAAACATTTATAAATCTGGCGGGAACGGAACGTAACGATGAAATAAAATTGAGTGCTAAAGCTAAGGAGGTTGTTTGAGACTGTTCCGGTGCGAGGGTTAGAGGGCGGTAAATGCTTACGCTTGCACAATGCGGTCGAAATGAAATCGCATGGAATTTTTGATGGTTTTTCAGAGTGTCTTGGGTGTAGACTGGTGGGCCTTAAGGACGATTGGGATTATGGATTGCTTTGATTTTTGCGGTGGTGAGTTGTCGGATCAGATTTCAGGTCCTTTTTCTACGGCAAACAAATTATGAAATGACGACGTTTTGTCACGAGATGGTTGAATTTGATCTTCATTTGTGGAAATATAGAAATGGATTTAGAGGATAATATTTCTGCAGACGGCAAGGGCTTTGTTTTTGTGTTCAGGATTTAAATATTCAATTTAAGCTTGAGAAATCAGTAAATTCCTGTTACTTTTTGAACGTACCATACATCTGGTTTGTGACTGGTTTTGTGTATTTGAAGCTAAGGATTGTAACTTGACAAATCTACTTTATATCTGGTAGTTCACTGACTCAGAATTACTATACTCAAAAAACAAAAAAAACTACACTACAAGGCCATCCTGCATATCGTCTTCATTCTCTATATCGTACCACCTTCAGGGATTCATATTATCAACGCATGTTGACCTTAGATTTGGTCCTCCATGTTCGCCTACCTTTCTAACGTCATGACGGTCGCTTCTCTTGACTACCACGTCCGGATCTACGTATTTCGGATACAGCTTCAACCCCGCGCCGAACTGGTTACACAAGATGACGACTAGGGTCCCCGGTTTGTATTTACATAGTTCCTTCCTCTCGTCCAAATGCCTTCTCGGATTTTGTCCTCGGAAAGGTCTTTGAGTTTTACATCTTCTGGACCATTCATAGAAACCCCAATTACGATTCAAATGACGTTTTTTGTATGCCCCTCGACACAATCGAATTAATGGCTCTTTGAACACGCCCGTGTACGTCAACATGCCGCATCGCACTCCCGGAACAATGTTGAATTTTAAAGTCAAACCCTTCGTTGTTCAATGCAAAGATTTTCTTGTAATCAGATTTCAAACAAAAGTCCTAGATAGTAGATTCTTAGCACCTGATCGTAGCTAGAATAATTCCTTTTCTAGTGCCGACTTTATAGCTCAAATAGAACACCGAATGGAAATGATTGTCTTCATGGTTTTGCGTTAACAGGACACTGAGACCTCCTTTACTTGCGACCCAAAACAACTTGGTTAAATAGCTTCAATCACCACCCTCACATGGATCACAGTGATCTTATAAGGTAGCGTTTAAAGAATCTTTGCATATGAAATAGGCCTCCGGGCGCTAGGTACCTAGAATGATCTCGAAAAGAAGAGAAGAAGGAAACGTTTTTGTTTCATTTCGTGATCACGGACGAAACCTGGATCCACCATTTTGATCCTTTAACCAACAGCGTCAAAAAAATTAAAAGTGCCAAGCTCGGCGGGAAAGGTTATGGTCTTGGTTTCTCGGGACGTTGAAAGAATAATTATGGTGGAATATTTGGAAAGGTGAGCCAATATTTCAGAATCTTTTTACGCAGATCAAATAAGAACATTGCGGGACGTTCTTTAAGGAAAAAAAGCGCCAAACTGCAAGCTGGAGTGCTTTTTCACCAAGACAACGCACCGGCTCACAAAGCCGCAGTTGTGATGTCTGTTTTTACGTCGTTCGAATTGCTCAAACACCTACCCCGTTCGCCAGATCTAGCCCCCAGTGACTTACCTTACCTCTTTCCTCAGCTATAGATGGCATACAGCTAGAAATGGAATAAAACTGGTTATGCATAAGGTATTAACAAAATTCTTCCTTTATTTGAGACGCCCATGTATGCCGTTATATAAGCTTCTGATGGTATAGATCCGAGTGTTCCAAAGACATCGTTCGATTATGGGTTATTCGCATAGACCTGCTTGGTGGCCAATTCAGGTCATTTTTGCGACAGATAACGTTAGCATCAAATCGTTCATGGCACGTAGCGCCGTCCTGCTGGAATCACATATAGTCTAAGAAATTGGTTGTCCTCGTTCTTGTACGACGACTGCCTCACCAACGTCATTTTCGAAAAAGTGCGGACTAATGGCGCCACCAGCCCAAACTCGACACCAAACGGTGTCATTGTCACCTATTGAAACTCGTGTAGGTTGGTGTTGTTCCATATGCGGCAATGTTGCTTGTTGACACAGCCATTCATCGAAAAATGCGCCTCGTTACAAAATATGATTTTTCGGCCAAAATTGGTGTCCTCTTCCGAAGACCAGTCAGCGAACAAACGGTGTTGTCTATGGTCATGAACTTTGGCTCCTGGGTCAGTGGGATTTTGTACGGGTGTTGGCTTAAGTCCCGATGCAAAATTCGGCAAATTGAAGTCTGCGAAAGGCCGAGTTCTTGTGCACAACGAGGAATCGACTGCCTTGGGTTCTGCTGCTAACTTTCATGGAGTGTTGCGATGTTCTATGACGTAGGAATGTTGGCTGATTGATTATCGAACCGATTGTCTCAAATTTTGTCACCAAACGTTGAAGAATCGACTGTGAATGGCCGTGAAGGATACCACGTCTACCGGAAAATGGGCGAAATGCGCGCAACTGTTACACTAACGAACATTCATTTTGATAAAAAAGTTTGATCACTTGGACGTGCTGTTCAATCGTGTAACTTGCCAAGGTGTTTTGATATCAGTAACTGAATAATAAACAACAGATTTGACAGATGTCGCCAAAACAACATGGTCGCCACAGGCCGCAAAAATCTACCCGCCCCAAGTGAAAAACTCTTTATAACCCCTGTGTTTTATTTTCATTATTATTACTTTTGGATCATCCCTCATGGACAAAATCTGTAGTCTCCGATATAACTATGTACTTCTGTACGTACACTGTCCTAGGAACATAATGATGAAGTGATAAAGAACGTGCTTTCTGATACAAAATATTTGACAATTTCTCATCCTTCGACATGAAAATCGAAAAAGTAAAAACTCGTAATATTCTAGGACTTCAAGCCCTGGAAAACAGCAAAGGGATCACGTGTACAAGATATCAAACCCTTCGAAAGGAAATCAGCCATCTCCTTTGGGATAAAAACCGACAATGGCAATGGAAAAGGGTTGCTAAAATTCAGGAAGATTGTGAAACGAAGAACACGCATGTATGCAGGGATA
Organism: Merodon equestris; assembly: GCA_958301585.1. Classification (NCBI taxonomy): domain Eukaryota; kingdom Metazoa; phylum Arthropoda; class Insecta; order Diptera; family Syrphidae; genus Merodon; species Merodon equestris. The sequence goes on from OY284415.1 coordinate 41,397,597, forward strand.
GACGCAGATAAAAGGATATCAGGCCAGATCAGGATGTATACGTAACGATAGAACTGCCAACCATTGAGAAAGCAAAGGTATCAATTTATCGGAAAATCAAGGTTGCAGGAATCGACTAAATAACATTGGAATCAATAACATTTGCAAGACAAAAATTAACAGAGAAGTTACATGGGCTGGTTATAGCTTTATGAAACAATGAAACCATCCCCGAGGAATAGAAAAACTGGTTCATCCTTCCTGTATGTTAAAGGGTGACTGACATCATACGCCGAGAGTGCCGTGGCACAGTGAGTAATGTGTCGGTCACTGACGCGTGATGAGTGAGTTCGGATCCGGATAAAACCAACGAGGTCGAATGTTACTTTCGCAGCTCCTATACTCGCCGGGGTACTGGCAAAACCCCACGCAGTACAATTGCCTTGAAAAAGCTTCTCGGCTCTCTCCCTTGGGAATCGGCATCACAAAACTGTAGGTTCCCTTTCACTTGTGTGGAAAAACAAATCGCGCAAAACATAAGTGAATGAGAGAACACATCATACGCCGTGGAAATAATCGGAGACTAGGAAAACTTATCAGGAAATGCGGTGACCTAATGCTCACAGAGAATTCCACAAAACTGTCTCATCGCAGATTTTAAAAGGCGTATGACTGTATTTACCTATCGAAAATGAATCAAGTACTCGTAAGGCTGAAAAAATCGGAAAATACTTTGATTTGGTGGTGGAATTCGTAATGGGATCCCTTCAAGAAAAATGACAGTGGAATAACCCTTATTGGAATCACATCCCGTTTAGCTTACGCTGACGATCTGGACCTACTAGGAGATAGTGGGGAAACAGTTAAAAGAAATGTAGAAAGTCCAATAACGGCGGGAGCGGAAGTAGGTTTAGATGTACACGAAGAAAAAACCAGATATACATAGAGTCATTGATCGACTTGGATCGATCCAAGCCTCACACCTACTCGAGAAAGTGAATTTTAAATGATGACTGCCGAAAACGACCTAAAGATCGAAATAAATTAAAGGCCGAGTGTTCAAAACAACTCTATTGTCCCGTAATGTCAAAAATCCCTATTCATTAAAAGAAATTATCAAGAGACTCACATTTTACGGGCAACAAAGGTTCAAAATTGGATCAAGAAATTGGTCACATTTGGAGTTGGGTGTGAATACTACAAACATTGTGTGTTCTTTTGGCTGGGTATCCACTGTGGCAAAGAAGATGGAGTGCAATCAATCAGAGACTCGGACAGCGGTTAACAACTGTTTCCAAGTATTCTTCAATCAGGCACTAAAAGCCGGAAAATAAAACGAAAAAAAACGTTCACATCCCTAGCAGGAAAGCCAATTTCCGCCATTAAAGAAAATCCCGTCTACATAAATAAATTTCTAAATTATCCTGGATGCAATGGTTTAGAATTTATCATTTTCACTAGAACAGCTCTCCTTCTTTGAACTCCCTCTCGCCTCCCATGTCAATCCTTGTATAAGTACATAGGTAGTGCAGGACTATATGTAGCAAATAAAGCCAAATCCCGATCGTCATCCACTGTTGCACATCGAAAGCACAGAAACTCATCCCTATGAACGGCAATTTTAGACGATGATTACGATGACGAGATGATACTACGAGTAAACCGTGCGCTGACATTGTACCCTTTTATCCCGCTAGCATTCTAGGAATTGTTATTTCTCCTACCATCTCATCTTCTCTCAATGTCCCATCATACTAGATTTTTATTGCTCAAGCCCAGAGTCGCCGCCAGTTGCATCCACCCTGTGTGGTTAGTGCTTGCGCTTATCCGCATGCACCGTATACCATCCCCGGCTCCCTTGCTCTTCCGCTCGAACTACATATCATTACTTCCGGGAGTTTTTCCTTCGACAATTGGCCATTCGGGTCACGTACCATTGATACGTGTCGATACATGGTAATTTTTTCAACGACGAATACGTCAGTGTTATGATTATTAAAACTGAAAAAAAAAATATTATATCAACCCCAGTGTGTTGAACGTCTTAAACTTAAAGGAGAAGACGTCTTCAATGTACCCTTCTCGGAATTGAATTTCCTAAGGTTGCAGAGTCGAAATGCGGATCTGGATTACATACCGGTTAAGTTGATTTCACCTTGATGGCCTCCTGTTCCAATTGTTCAGTTTCACGTGGTGTGCATGCTTAATTGGCTAATCACTGAAGTCATTAAATCGATCGGAATACAGGGATTTGTGACGATTAGTAACCTTCTTATGCACACCTCAACTGAGCTCAATGTTGCATGGAAATTAGCATCGATTACGGTAACATTGATTGTGAAAAGGAAATTTAATTGGGCGTGTAATCCTTATTCTTGACTAGATGTTCCATCGGTCTAATCTGAGATTGGAGCTATCGTGGGAAATTCTCATTAACAAATTTGCTTTACTCTTTATCTTCATAAACCATTTTGATCGCTAAAGGACTTAGGTTAAAGGAGATATCTGCGTGAGGCATGACGTCACTGATGGAGTACACCACGAGCTAGAAGACAGAAAATCTGCTTAATCTGAAGAAAATGTTGCCCTTAAAACAACTAGAACTCATACACCACTATGGGCGCCAGCAATAGTACGTATAAATCAATCACCCAGATTCTTTGCTTTATGCACCAGGTTCAAGGACTCACTTACCCATAATACACTATATATGTTCAAAAAGTAACAGGAATTTGTGGTTTTTGGAGAAAAAAAATTTAATTTACATCTATTAACCTGTCAATATTTTATTCTGTTCTATGCTATTCTTCCATTCCCTAAAATGTCTCAGCTATCTCAGCGATGCTCGTAAAAAACAATCCTTTAAGATTCTCTTTATTTTTGAGAACAGAAACTAGTTAGTCGGAGCTATGTCTGGCGAAAATTGAGGTCCAGGCATCGCTGGAGTGCTGCTTTTGCGGAAAATATTTGCATACATGCAATGGAGGATGGCGAAAGCTTTTTCGTGTTACAGACCTCTAATAATTTCTTTCTCGGATCACTTCACTCAAATGCCTTTACATTTATACGCAGTACTCCCAAGTGATCGATTGATTTTATGACAAACTATGACAACTGAACCTTCAAATCCGTAATCAGCCCAAGCTATTGCTCGATATGTGTCGAAAGTTACCGAATCGAGTCCTGCATAAACTCCCGGGGAGGAAATTTGAATGAAACTATATTTCTTTCATAATGGTAAGATCCAAGCAACATATTGCAGCAAACATTTGATCAAAATCTAAATCACAAATATATTTGATTTAAATTTACTTTCCGAACCACAAATTGGATTAGCCGTAAGAACGAAAAATGTTTGTGATAATGTGAAGTTAATAACCCAGAGCATCCTACTAGTCCAGATCTTCGACAACCCCCATTGTGTGCAGTCGCTGTGATATTTCGCTCCGAACAATAATTGTTTCTCCCCCACTTTTTTGTGGGAAAATTAATACGCGTATTCTTTTTCTCAACTTCCCACTTCTATCGCCAGTACATTATTTACTGACCCATTCCAAATTCGAACGTGCGTGACTCGCTGCCCCCTTTTTTTTATTTGCGTTATCAGTGCAAAATCCTTAAATATGGATCATTGTGACTTAGCCCACTGTGCCACCGGCAACAAAAATGCTGATCGTGCTATGTGCCGAGGGATTTGCGGCAAATTGTTCCACCTTCCCTGCAACGGGCTTAGTAAAAGATCCATCACTTACTTTAAAGAATTTTCGGAGCATTTCTTCTTCTATTGATAAGAATGCAAAAAGATATCCCTCCCCGATGTTCTGTTCGCGATCAAGTGTAACAATGACTTTTTGATTGATTTAACTCTTTGGAAAAACAATTATCCGCCCTAGTGAAAGTGGTCAATGATATCTCTGAATCCAACTCACCCAATTACCGTAGCGCCGAGCTAAACCACGACTTGGTTTCCACTCTCAACTCCCACCTAAATTCCCTTCAATCCGACCTTGACATTCATTTCAGTCACTCATCGATAAAAAGTATACTTCCCCCATATCAAACTGATCCTCTGCTTGAAGCTATGGCTAACAAATTAAACGATGTTAGGAGTGAGCTTACCACTACTCGGTTCACCTTAAATGACCTAATCGAGGAATTAAGAACAGCAGCTCATAAAATAGACGACATCCACTTTCCCGGCCAGTATCATACCAATCATACCAATCCGTCATTTGGTAACGCATCTATACGTGACGAACTATTCGCAGTTAATCTTCTCCACCGCTACCTAAAACAACATCTTCTGTCTACACCCAAACAAACCAGCTCCCTGAAATAGAAGAACTAGCCGTGAAAACCAGTATCGAACGCTTTGGCCAAACATGGAGCTTACGAGAATGGAATCAGCGCCTCCAAAAGCTTCCAAGCAGCAACGAGGAGACTACTACTTTTTTGGTTGAAGGACAGGACCCCATCGCTAAGGAACAATGGGTACAAACATTTACGAAGCACTTCAAAATTCCAATACTCAGCTGCCAATGCTTCAACATCTCGGACCGAACAAATTAAAGCTCTCCATAGCAACGAAATATGCTTGGCTATTTCTCAACTCCGATGGCCGCCCACTTACTCTCGGTACAACTATAGTACATTTACCAAATGGAATGAAATGAGTGATTACCATCCTAAATCTACCACTAAGCTTAAACCTAAACTTAGTAATAAGAATAATAAGTTTGTTTCTAATAATAGTGAAAAGCATACTAAACACCCCTCTAATCCCCACGATAACTGGAGCTATAAAACCAAACTCTTTCGAATTTTTACCCACCCATCAATTACCATATACAGCCTTCGGGTCAGCTTTAATCTGGACCCAACCAGTTCTTCCGCCAATACAACCTTATCACCTCCAACCCTACTACACGACCGGGATCCAAACTCATTTCCAAATTTCAACCTTAAGTCCGGAGCCATGTATCCTAACTTTCGAAGCTCCCACAGCCTTAATCTCTCAGTACCCGCCATCTCTAATACCTCTGCTACAGCCAGTTCCTCATCTCTTCCACCATATACAAACCAATTTTTGTCAACATCTGTCCCTTCCCAATCTTTCGTTGATCCCCTACTGTCAAACTTACCCAGCAATCTATTGAACCCAACGAATGTCGATACGCTCTCTCGACGTTAAGAGATAAAAAGATATATGAGAACATTCGTCTCTTTTTGGCTTATCTTCATGACAAATCCGACACGAGTGGCTATGAAGGCAAAACAAATACTAGCGTAATGGTCTTAATTCAACAGGAATGTCTCCCCACCGACTTCACTACCCTCAAGAACCTTTCCATTAAATATCACGAGTTTTCAATATCCTCCGTGCAGGGACGGGTTAAGAATATCCCTGCAGCGACACCTCTCGCTTGTCGTAAAAGGCGACTAAAACAAAGGTAAACAAAAATCACATCTAGGCAATTTAGAAAACACCAAGGTGAGCCTAGGGACACATATACCACCATTAAACTGCCCCACAAGTGTACATGCAAATTAGTGGGTTGACACGACTGGAGATCACCGGTGTTGTAAGAGTAAGATCAGACAAAAAAATCTGGAGCATGCCCGTGTCACAAAAAAAAAAAAAAAAAAAAGCAGGCCGAAAAACAATTGGTGCAAACAAATGCAAAAACACCAGCATTTGATTGGCCTCAGCGATGAAGTAATCCCAAACCGGGAAGCCTGCCGCTACTTTCTGAGGTCAAACCGGCGGACCCCACAAGCGGACCAGTAGGAATGCAGTTAAGTGGGAAGGTTATGGTCCTACACTTCTGACCATAACAACGCCGGAAAAAGGAAAAGAAGAAGATCACGAGTTTTCAATATCTCACCCAAAAAAGTGTCAAACGATCTTGATACCTTCAGACAATACATACACTCAAAGCCTAGCAAAGCTGATAATGATAAAAGTCTCCCCCTCCCTGCCACTCTTACACTCCCCGAAAACCTCTCCTACTTCTTATTATCATAACGTAAGATGTCTGCGCTCTAAAACTCAGGCAGTCCTGCAGCAATCACATGATTACCTTTTGAAATCGTTGCCTTAACTGAAACGAGCCTAATCCCCCGTATAAACAACCTTGAACTGTTCCCATCATACTTTAACGTTTATCGGGACGCTGATGTTAACCGACCTACTGATGGTTTCCCATGCCACGGTGTCCTCCTAGCCGTCCGAAACTCAAATGGCTCCCCTCTCATTGCAACTTCATCTTCGCCTTGTCCCGACTTTGTTTCATTTAAGATTGTACTACCCCGGAAATCGCTCTACGTTATCTGCTTTTACATTTTGCCATCACAACCTATTGAACCATATAAATTGGCCATTGATACGATCGATAATTTAATTGATTTACGGGACGCCCCAGACGAGATCCTAGTTTTCGATGACTTCAACCTTCCTCATCTCAAATGGGCTCAATCAGACGATCAATCGTTCTATATTGGCACCCATCCCACTGCTGCCAAAGAATATCTCTTCTTGGATCAAACTTTAGCTAAGTTAGTGGCATCTCAAACTACATGGGAAGACAACTAGACCTCATATTCATAACTGATCCCCTCAACTCCTCTGTTTCTCTTTGTCGCTTTTCTCTTTTAATCGCCGACAACTTCCACCATTCCATCGTTCCATCCTTCTTTCCTTTTTTCACGATTCTCCATTACAGAACAATCCTCCGACAGTCCTGGCCTCCCACGATTTTCACAAAGCAAAATTTCACCTAATCAATAAATACCTTTCAAAATCCCCGCTCAATTTTGATAACCTAGCCGTAAATGATGCAATATTTATATTCTACAGGGAAATATTTAATTCTATCCCTCTTTACGTTCTCAAACAACGCACTTTACGTTCCCTATCCACCCGGGTGTAATCGCAGGTTCCGTTCTGTAAGAAACAAAAGATATTAATAGTGGACAATCTTCCTTCGTACTGTCCCCTAATGACTTATCTAACTACCTTTGCAGCTATCTCCATTTTACCACCCTTCACAACTGCCTCTATCAACTTTATTTAACTGAAACGTAAGCCAATCTGATAAGTGATCCTAAGTTATACTTTAAGTTTGTGCAAAAGAAAATCTGATGGCTAGTCTACTTCACTCTCCTTCCATAATCAAACCTCGAATGACTTCAATACTATTGCCAACTTTTGCGTCACCTTTTTTAAATAATCTTTCGCCGACGACTTCTTTGCTCCGGACTTCGCTTACTTCAATTATTTACAGAATTTCTCCCTTGGACCATTTCTTCCTCGTACAGTCGACACCCATGTCTTCGAAAACCAATAAAATCAACTTAGTGATGAATTCAATCCTGGACCTGATGGTCTCCCTGCGATATTTCTAAAAAAATGCTCCTCAACCCTTTCTCCCTCTCTCATAAATCTTGAGTTTATCCCTATCTCTAGGTGAATTCCCGCTTATTGACCTCCTCATTTATAACCCTTGTACACAAAAAAGGTCCAAAGCACGATATTAACAACTATCGTCCCATTGCTAAACTGACAACACGGTCTCCTCAAGTGCAGATTTACGACCACAAACCTTGTCGAATTTGTGTCCTATACTCTATCAGCCTTAGAGAATAGCAAAGAAGTACGTCGTTATTTTAACCGAATTCAGTAAAGCGTTTGATAAAATCTACCACAGAGTGATGCTCTTCAAATTGTCTTCCCTTGGCTTCGATCCCATTTCTTTGAAGTGGATATCTTCTTACCTGGAAAATCGCTATTACAGTTCTGGTTTCAGATCTGCCCTTTCTAGCCCTTTTTAGTTTTCTCCGGCGTCCCTCAAGGCAGCCACTTAGGTCCATTTCTTTTTTAACAGATTTTAATAGTTGATCCATTTGATGTTCCAAAAATAGCTTGGAGCTTAACATTTCCAAATGCCAATCAATCACTTTCCGTAAACGAATCCTTCCTCAATAATCAGTCCATCTCCACCGTTCAGGTTATCCGCGATCCTGGCGTATTATGTGACCAAGAACTCAATTTTCAGGCACACATCGATGAGATAATCCTTAAAGCTAATTCAGCACTCGGTTTCGTGAAGCGATAGTCTAAAGAATTCTCCGACCCCTACGTTACCCGATCTCTCGAAATAAGTCTTTTGTCTCGTAATATCAAAATCCGTAAGATTTTAACGAGAATTAATTGTAGAAAACGGGGCGAAGTAACAAGCGAATGGAAAAAAACTACACAATTTAGAACTCGAGGAACTCTATTCAGTCCCAAACATTGTCCGAGTAATAAGATCGCGAAGACTAAGATAGGCAGGAAACGTAGAACGAATGGACAGTGGACAAACAGTCGAAAAAATAATAAGAACCCCAGGAAGGCCGCGCTGTAGTGGGAAGACAGTATTAGTGTCGAAGGTCAAAAAATGGAAACGAACAACAAAACGTTTAAGGGACACACTTATGACACGGAGGCTTCGTGAAAAGTTGTAAGGTGCGAGGCTCTGAACTTCCGAGCTCCAAATGGTGGCACGACATCAAAGGGTGGGCAAAATACAAGTTTCTTTTTAAAAATGCAATAAAATGAACAAAATTAATTTTTCCCCACGTATTATAGCTTTGTTAGTAAGAACAAACATTCCCATTATTTATAAAATACAATGCAGTTCAAGTGGTTAATTTGGCTGGCTTCACAGTAGCGCATTCTGTCACCCCAATTTTCCAAGACCTTGTTGTGGTTTCGGGCTGTAGCTCACGGATTGCTTGGATGATATTGGAGTTAAGTACTTTAATCGTTCCCAGATTGTTGGCATAACACCGGTGCTTTACGGTTCCCCACAAAAAAAAGTCCAAAAGGGTCAAATTGCAGCTCCGAGGCGGCCAATTGACTTCGCCAAGACGGCGGATAACAGGATTTGGTGCGCAAAAGATTGATTGTGGCATGGCGCGCCATCCTGCGTGAACCAGAGGTCGTCCAAATCCATGTCTTCAATTTTAGTAAAACAAAAAGTCGGTTAACAAGGCTCTGTAATGACCACCGTTGACAGAAACGTTGTTCCCAGCTTCATTTAAAAAAAAATGGTCCAATGATGCCACCACTCCACAATCCACACCAAACTGTTACTCTCTGTGGATGCATTGGCTTCTCGATAATAACGTCCGGGATTTCCGAGCCCCGGTTGCGGCAATATTGTTTGTTAACGTAGCCGCCGAGATGAAAATGCGCCTCGTCAAAAAAAATGATTTTTCACCCAAAATCGTTGTCCAATTCAAGCTGCTCTAAGGCCGATTATGAGGTGGATGGACACGCGCCTTCAATTGCTGAGTCAGTTGGACTTTGTAAGCGTGATCTTTGTGCAGAATTCTCCTCAGGCTAGTGCGTGAAATGTTGAGCCGTTGAGATCGATGGCGAGTTGATGTTCGTGAATTGAGTCTCACACTCTCGGCCACAGCAGCCATATTCTCATCTGTGCGCACCGTACGACGACGGGAACCATCAGCAGTCGCGGTGGGTGGGGTTTCGGCCAAAACTTATTTTTTAAAAACGCACTGTTTGAGCTACACAGCACTCACTTTGGAAATAAGTTTTTAATATTTCCCAATGTTGTTCAAGTATAAGGCGACTTAGTTCGTTCTGCGGAGGTATGATACTGACTTTCTGTCAAGATTTCGAGTGGGAAACAGCTGTCAGAGTCAAAAAATCCTATGATTTAAAAAAAAACACTAAATGGCCTACCCTATATAATAATAATTCACTGAGTAGCCTTAAGCTTAGCCTCAGCATTGAGCAAGGATGAAGTCCTCATTAAGAATTGCTTGGTGTTGTCAACCCATTGATTTCCTTGATCCACTCGTCGCCCATTTTACTCGATAATTAAGCCAATCAATAGTGTTCAGTCATACATAGCTCACCTGGAGGAACGTTTGCTTATAATGACTGTCGGACACTCTATTACGGAGAAATATGGAAACGATACTGGAGGCACTGATCCGGCGTCGATGCGTAAATAATTCCATCTCTCCCCACAATTCTGTTGCATTGCAATTACGCAATTGCAATTAATTGCACCCTTTATGTCCTAAAAGAAGCCCAGAGCCATTAGACAAACGTGCGTATATGCCCTTGCCCTTGTAGGTTTATCTCATAATCGGGTAGTGCCCCCGCATGCCAACTCAAAGGAATTAATAACTCGACTATTTAAAGACCCACATTCAATTACTATCACCGCAACTTCCAACTTTCCCAACCATGCATCATGCTACCGTCCGTCATCATAATCACCTCCACTATGAATTGTATACACTACCATGTAACCGAATCAATTTTAAATTATAATATTAATTGTTTGGAATTAAAATGTGTGAAAATATTTCCACACGGCAGTGCCAACGCAACACGTACGCATGCTGCCTGCCTCTGCCGCTGCACGATACGCTGCAATGCGATTCCGTTGCAATTAGAATTCAAAAGCACAGGAAAAAAGTGGTCCGAAATGGATGACCGACAATAAAACTAAATGGAAAAGAGAAGAGGAAATGAATTTAATTTGCTTCACTATTTGTGAAGCGATCGTGCTTGCAACAACATCGGTACATGACTATCGGGTGGCGGCCACTTCCCCTATCCGTCAGGGCAGTGAATCGTGCATGGCGTAAACGTACTTCGTTCAGCGGATAGGAGTAGCTACTACCACTGCAGGCAAATAATTTTTACATATTGCGGTAGTTAAATTGATAAAGTGTCCTTTTGCAGATGAGTTAAACAATGCCGACAGGAAATGAGCAGGGAAAAAAAGGAAGCTACGACGCTGTCATGGCACAGCTTCCTGTCACACTTTTATTTCTGTTATACTCCATCAGATAAGTTCATTTTAAATGTCAATAGACGGCTCAAGTGAATCTATCTAAGCCCATAGCACCAGTCGGCCGCCTCAGAGGACGTTACAGCTCCCCCCACAACCGATGCTTGGTTTGTCAATACCGAGCCATAGCTCGGTGGGACATTCGCGACGTGCCGGTGTAATACTTCTGGGAATTAATTAGATATTCATGACGTGAACGAGGCAGCATCCAGCCGCAGTGCCCGTACTCCATCTATGCCTAGTTCAGACCATCCCGTCCGTCCCACAGTCGATATCGTTCTTGTTGTTAGTGCTGAAGGATAATTTCAATATCAAAGGGCGCGTTGGCAGAGCTACCACATGGGGCCAGTTTGGCTTCGGTCTATATCGGCCTGCTCCGGTCGTGGTCGTCAAAGAGGAGTGGATTGAGTTAAATTTTAATTGTGTTTTGGATAAATGGGAAAACCGCTATAATTTGTAAAAGCCACACGGACACGCAGCAATGCGTGTAGTTCTGGTTTCGGGTATTGCCTTGCTAACGCAAATTATTGATTTTCTTTGTTGTAATCGCTTTCATTGTTGTTTCTTTTCACTGCTCTTTTTCAATTTTTTTTTGTTTTACAGAGCGGTTCTCTTCTGATGTGGATTTAGTGAAATTAGCTTGGATTAGCATTTAATTAAAAAAAAATTATATAAATTGTTGCCTCGAGGATTATTGGCTGATGTGGGAGGGCGAAAGGCGGAAGCAATGGATCGAGAAGGCGATCGTGATGATGTGGTGGTTCGGTTCAAGGGCGGCTTTTTCGGTTTAACTTTAGTGGTTTTGTGCGGCCGATAACAGTTGCGTGATGCAGTGTAGTTGTGGTTGAACCACGGGATGATTGGTTTTGAATATCCGTCAAATAGGTGCATTTCGGAAGTCCATGACATATGCTCACTGCGAGCTTTCAGCTTTTGATGTGATGTGGGATTTTCTAAAATATTCAAGAGTTTTTGCTATTTACAGAAAGTGAATACAAAATCGACTTCTACACTTTGTCTCTCTAAAGGTTATCCAATAAAAGGTGTCATTTTGGCCTGTACGCCATTGTTGAACTGGCAATACTCAGCTACCATAGTGACATCTTTTGATAAATAAAATCCAGGAGGATATTAATCATGAATCGATGTGTGTTCTGCACATCATGCAGAAATTGTAAAAGGTTCACTACACAACAGTGAAAATATCATGAAAACATCGTGTTCCTCTGGCAAGGTCAGCCGAAAAAAAATCGCTGCATAGAGTGTGACATTTAAATTGGGCAGTCACTTCTTATTGTTACCATTATTAGCTGCCATATGGAACTCGAAACTCGGAACTCGAAGCTTCATTGACAAAATTTCACGAAGCCTCCGTGTCATGAGTGTGTCCCTTACTCCTTTCGCTGTTTTGTTGTATCTTCTCTAGGTATACCTTTGTATTGTTCTCCCATCACGCGGCTTTTCTGGCGGTCTTTCTCCCTTCCACTTATTATTTTTTTGACTACTTGTCCACTGTCCATTCGTTCTACGTGTCCAGCCCATCTTAGTCTTCACGAATTTATTGCTCGGTCAGCTAACCTGTCAGGTGCCACTGGCACTATTATGATTTTATAAAGATATTGAAATGCAATAAAACAAGCCATGTATGAGGTATTATAAACAAAATTCTTGATTAATTGATTTATAATCCTTGGTATCCACAAAATCTGAAAGATTCATTTATGCTACTATATATATAATATGACATCGTTTAAATGCTTCTTATGGTGCTATGGATTCGAGTGGCTGAACTTAAGCGATGGTCTGAGTTATGTTCGCTCAAATTTTTCATGCTATTTCACTGTGTGGAAAATAGCGTCGTCTTGCTGAAACCGCATGTCGTCTGGGGCCAGGAGGAATTGGTTATCATCGTTTGGTAGCGCTCGCCATTGACGGTGACCGCCTCACCAACGTCGTTTTCGAAAAAGTATAGACCGATGAAGCCGCCGCCCGGTCCAAAATCCACACTAATTGGAAGCTTTTTGAGGATGCATTTTCACCTGGTGAACCTCGTATGGGTGGGTGTTGTCCCATATACCTACGACAATATTGCTTGTTAACAAAGTCATTCATCCAAAAATGCGCCTCGTCGCTAAAGATGATATTTCGGCCCAAATTGGGGTCCTCTTGTCTATGGTCATGAATTTTGAGCTCCTGGTTCAGTTCAATCTTGTACGGGTGTAGGCCGAAGTCCTGACATAAGATTCGCCAAGTTGAAGTCTGCGAACGGACGAGTTCTTATGCACGGCGAGAAATCGACTGCCTCGGGTTCTGCTCTCCACTTTCACGGATCGCGGCTATGTTCTTCGCCGATCTTGCGTTACTTTGTCGTACAAATGTTGGGTGATTGATTACCGAATCGGTCGTGTCAAATTTACCACCCCACATTGAAGAGTCGACTGTGAAGAGCCACCTCGTCTATCGTAAAATAAGAAAAACTCTTTAACTAAGAAAATGATACTTGATAATTGGAGCACAGTGGGAAAACGAAACATAAAATTATAAATACTTCGCTCACGAGTAGGGACTCTCCCAATTCATGATAACGCCAGTTCCAAAGGTGGCGAACACGAAAAAAATCGAAGAGCTTACATTAAAAACGATTGAGAAAATACTCGAAAAAGTGGTCCAGTTTTCTTAGATTTCAACTAGCATTTGAGACAATTAACAGGGAACTCCTTTTAAGGAAATTATTTATGTATGGCATACGAGAAAATGAGCTCAGGTGGTTTAGGTCATATCTCACAAACAGAACGCAAAAAATCAAAGCGAATAAAGAATACGTGTCGGAGTGCATTGAAGTCAATGAAGGAGTGCCACAAGGATCGATTTTAGGCGCTCTCTTATTTATAATTTACATAAAGTTATAAAAATGTGCAAAATTTCAATGTATACGGATGACATACTGATCTATGCTGAAAGAAAAGATGCGGAAGAGTGCAACAATAAGCTAAATTATGATATAGGACAAATAACGGAATGGCTAAAAATGAACAGATTAAAAGTAACTCGTTTCGTGCCAAATGGCGTACACTTTTTTTACTGTTTTCAATCGTTTGCTTTTTAGTGAGTCAATCAACGAAAGCTTTCTAAGAAACATGTTCTATTGTATTTTTTTCTGCTCTTTCAAATCCGGTGACAGAATTGTTTTATCTGCCGCCATTTTTTAACTATGGCAGCTGAAAGCAGAAAAAATGTGAAATTTCAAATGTTTTTTTTTCAAACTATTGTACATTTGAACAAGAAGCCACTTAGGATAGGAGGCTTATACTACGTGTCTGGTGGCATAATCGATTTTTCTAAAAGATAGGATTGATAAAGTAAAGAAATTTAATATGGTGGATTTAAGATGGCGGCCATAACCACGCAAACATTACGATTTTTACAAAGTATACCGATTAGGACCAAATTTGGTATATCGGAATTTTCAGAGTCGCTGGTCACGAATCTCAAGTCAAATTAGCAAAATCCAATATGGCGGATCTAATATGGCGGATGGTATATGGTGAAATTTGTTAATTTAATTGATTTAGGACTTAAAACTATATATTTAGGGTAACCAATTACGAATCTGATAAAATAATTTGGACAGTAAATAAAAAAACATATTCTATGAAATACGATGAATTCGTTATTGTACTATGTACACTAGCAAATTTTCAAAAAACAGCATACGTTTTTAATCGAACAAAATTATTGTACTCCTTTTATAAAGAAGAGCCAATCATATCATATCAACACTGGTCAAGTTTTTCTTTTTGTCAGTTAATCTAGCTTGAACAATTTACGAAAAATTTAGTATATTTGTGAAAAATAAAAAAAACGTAGGAGCTTATAATCAGCTGAAGAAAATTCTTCTGAATGCGAAGAAGAAACTTCAGATGAAGAAGATAATAACTGTGTTTTACCGCAAACGGAAAATTCTGATATAGAAGATCGAATGTATTTTGCAAATGTATCTTATAATACAGTTACTAAGCACTATACAAGTAAACAAAAAAAATTAGAAGAAAATCATATTTTTTCAGAGAGAAAGTTTACGAAACAGAAACTTTAGAAAATCGTATACTCTTGACCGATAACTTGAAAAAATCCATTAGACAAAAAACACCTTTACAGATTTTTGAGTTGTTTTTGACAACAGAGATAAGACAATACATAATAAAGGGTCCGCCAAATAATTTTTTTTTTTTTGAAAATGCTATAAAAAAACTACTGAATATTTTCTCAAATTTCTTATTTTGTTTGAAAGTACAATCCTTCCGGTTAATAATGGAAAATAATTTTATTCAAATGGCTGCCTCGGCTGGCCATGCAGTAGCCTACACGATCGGTCCAATTTTTAAGCACATTATCGATTGTGTGCAGCTGTATTTCACCAATGGCTTCACGAATATTGTCCTTTAAAGCGTCAATTGTCTCTGGCTTGTCGGCGTAACACTTATCTTTGACGGCACCCCACAAATAATAGTCCAACGGTGTCAAATCGCAGCTCCGAGGTGGCCAAACGACATCAGCTCTGCGGCTGATAATGCGATCTTCAAAAACAGGGCGCAAAACATCGAGTGTAGCTTCGGCTGTGTGGCACGTAGCGCCGTCCTGTTGAAACCAAATGTTGCCAATATCCTCCTCTTCAATTTTTGTGAACAAAAATTCGTTCAACATGGCCCGATAACGATCGCCATTGACTGTAACGGCCACTCCTTGCTCATTTTCGAAGAAAAATGGCCCAATTATGCCTCTGGACCAAAATCCGCACCAAACAGTGGCTCGTTTTGAGTGCACCGGCTTTTCAATGTATGCGTGCGGGTTTTCTGTGCCCCAAATGCGACAATTTTGCTTGTTTACATACCCGCCAAGATCAAAATGAGCTTCATCTGAAAAGATGATTTTTTTGGCAAAATCGGCATCTTCTGTAAGTCGATCGCAGGCCCACTTAGCGAAGCGTTGTTCAAGCATATACACAACCATATTCGTTCAGCGGAAGGATAAAACTAATTATTTGTCAAATCGGACATGAGCTAAGTGTTACCATTCACGAAATAAGTACTACTTGAAAAAAAAACGTTAGATGGCGGACCCTTTAGATGCCACAGCGAAGAATGATTTCAAAATTAGAGATTTGAATACTTTTATAGGTATTCTAATTTTGTCATCTTATAATACACGATCAGATCAACAAGATTATTGTTGTGCACATCCGAATCCGTTCAGCATCTACGAAACCTTACAAATTTGGGTTAAAATTTTAGGCTTTGTGTTCATCAGAAGGCTATTTATTTGATTTGGATCTTTATTGTGGTAAGAATCTGACAAAGCAGGAACGTAAGCTATCATCGTGCGCACTCGGCTCTAAAGTTATTATATGTACAACTGATGAATACCCTTTTGATGCAACTAACAAAAAAAAACTTAAGTGATTATCATTTGTACACCGATAATGACTTGTTAGTTCATTTGAAAAAGATTGGCTTGAAAGCTACTGGTACACTTCGAAAGAATCGAATAAATTTGTGAAAAAAGCCCCCAGACGTTCATACAAATTCACCATGACAAAAATAGTGGGTTGAATTTTATTAGCGTTATTGACTCAAAACAAGTTTCTGTTTTATCAACGGCAGCTGGTATGCCACTCCTGCGATAACTATGAAAAGATATTCTGCTGAAGAGACGTGCGTCTTTCGTACGTCTTTCCCCGTGACACCCTGAAATTTTGAAATTTCCGCCAATGCTTTCACCAAATCGCTGCGTATGTCTCTGGTAGACAGTTTTTCAAGCAGAGTTACTTTATGACAGCTCTAGTTCATTTTTCTCTATTTTGATGATATCCCTTCATCGGTTCGTATTCAAATGAATGTACCTCCTGGGAATCGCGGTCTATTTATATGATTTTCTTACACCAGCCTCTTTTTTTCTTGGTTTTTATGCGGAGTGGAAATAACCGATTATCATTATTTTTGGATCACCCCTCGCATTTAAAACCCCAAGAATCAATCCTAAAAATTTAACACGATTAACGGTTTGAATATTAAAAAAGGTTGATTCTTGAAGTTTGTCTTCAATATTGACTTGTATAAAAAAAACTAACAAAGACTCTAATCCCCTCATCCATTCAATTTTAGCAAAAGGTAAATTTTAGGTAAAGGCTTGCTGAGAGTACCATAGTCTATAGGAAATTCTTGTGTGCTTCTACCTTCTCGAGGGAACGGCGAAAGTAGGATCTCAACTTTTTTAAATAAAGGGTCCGCCATCTAACGTTTTTTTTTTTCAAGTAGTGCTTATTTCGTGAATGGTAACACTTAGCTCATGTCTGATTTGACAGATAATTAGTTTTATCCTTCCGCTGAACGAATATGGTTGTGTATACGCTTGAACAATGCTTCGCTAAGTGGGCCTGCGATCGACTTACAGAAGATGCCGATTTTGCCAAAAAAATCATCTTTTCAGATGAAGCTCATTTTGATCTTGGCGGGTATGTAAACAAGCAAAATTGTCGCATTTGGGGCACAGAAAACCCGCACGCATACATTAAAAAGCCGGTGCACCCAAAACGAGCCACTGTTTGGTGCGGATTTTGGTCCAGAGGCATAATTGGGCCATTTTTCTTCGAAAATGAGCAAGGAGTGGCCGTTACAGTCAATGGCGATCGTTATCGGGCCATGTTGAACGAATTTTTGTTCACAAAAATTGAAGAGGAGGATATTGGCAACATTTGGTTTCAACAGGACGGCGCTACGTGCCACACAGCCGAAGCTACACTCGATGTTTTGCGCCCTGTTTTTGAAGATCGCATTATCTGCCGCAGAGCTGATGTCGTTTGGCCACCTCGGAGCTGCGATTTGACACCGTTGGACTATTATTTGTGGGGTGCCGTCAAAGATAAGTGTTACGCCGACAAGCCAGAGACAATTGACGCTTTAAAGGACAATATTCGTGAAGCCATTGGTGAAATACAGCTGCACACAATCGATAATGTGCTTAAAAATTGGACCGATCGTGTAGGCTACTGCATGGCCACCCGAGGCAGCCATTTGAATGAAATTATTTTCCCTTATTAACCGGAAGGATTGTACTTTCAAATAAAAAAAGAAATTTGAGAAAATATTCAGTAGTTTTTTTTATAGCATTTTCAAAAAAAAAAAATTATTTGGCGGACCCTTTACTAAAACAACAAAATTAACTGAAGCCAAGATGGGTCTTCCCCATCGACGAAATGGGGCAATAACACAATTCGAAATAAAGAACAAAACTGTAAAATTTCACCGAATTGAATACTAAAATTCTTAGCCGTTGACTATCTATCACTATTTTAAAACAAGACTATTTGTAGGTTTAGTTGAGAAGAATGATTGAATTAACTTCAAGAGAATTAACTTAAAGACGTATTCGGATAGTAGCTGTAGTAAGTGGAATAAAATACTATGTAAAAAAAACAGGAATGTAAAACGCAGCCGAGTAGAATGAAGAAACAGGGATTTAACCTACAGAGTATATGGGTCGATGTAAACATCGAATAACTTCAACAATTGTCAATCGATTTTCATATGTCATAGCATTTTGGAAACGTCAATTCAGTACAATTTAGCCATGAATAGCTTAACACCAAAAGAACGCGGGGAAACAGTTACAATGTTTATTAAAAATGAACGCTCGATTGCGCTAACTCAATGCGTATCGTGCAAAATATCGTGATCGTGTTGCGCCCAAAAAAGATACAATTCATCGCTGGACCTCGAATTTTTTTCAATTCGGTTCTGTGTCAAGTCCTGGTGAGCAACCTAGGCCACGTCCGCGGCGTTCAAACTCATCTATTCAGTCTGTGAAGGCCAGTGTTCAAGAAGACCCGTTTACAGCAATTAGGCATCAGTGGGACCACTTTGCGGAGAATTTTAAAGGATGATCTTCACTTATTTCCATACAAAGTGCAAATAACTTAAAGAATTTTGCCACAAGATGAGCCACGGCGCCTGGCAGCAAATTTTGATGACCGATGAGGCACATTTTACGCTCTCTGGCTCAGTTAATAAACAAAATTCTTACTTCTGAGCACCGAAAATCCTCATATCATTCACGAAGAATCGTTATATAATCAAAAAGATACTGTTTGGGCCGGTGTATGCGCTAAAACCATCATTGGACCGTATTTCTTCAAAGCTGGCGATACAGTGGATGACGATCGATATCGGTGGATATTGGCCCATTATGTGGTCCAAGAAATGCGTAAAAAAGGCTTATTTCACTTTTGGTTTCAACAAGCTGGTGCGACATGCCATACTGCGGACAAAACAATGAACCTTTTGCGTAAGAAGCTCCCTGGAAGATTGGTGTCAAAAAAGGCCGATATTGACTGGCCTCCGAGATCGCCGGATTTGACTCCTCCAGACTTTTTTCTTTGGGGATACTTGAAAAGCAAGGTGTATGGTAACAGCCCGAAGACAATAGAATAGCTCAAAAGAAACATTCGTGCGGAAATCGCAGAAATTTCGACCGAAATGCTCGAAAATGTCATAGAGAATGCGCGAAAACGAGTCCATTTTGTTTTCCAAAATTAATCAAAATAAATTGTAAAGGTCTAAATTGAATAAAAGTTTTTGAATTTCCAAAATTGGTTGAGAATTGTTGAAGTTATTCGAAATTTACGTCGCTGTACCTACATATATTCAGCGTCAGAGGCAGACACTCTATGTTGCATTTCTGATAGTGAACGGACGTTAGTTCACATGTCTAGTCGTTTGTAGGATGTTTGAGGATTTATCACCATAACATCTATCCGTGTAAAAGGCACTTACTTATCTCTATTCTTTTATGTAATATTTTACTAAGAGCTCCGATTTCTGTAGGTTTTCATTAAAATTTTGTTTGCACTCGGCTTTGAACTCTATCTGGAGTTAATTTTTTTTTCGCGGTTTTATCGTTCAGTGGAATCGTTCGATTCCGATGTGACTGTTCCAACCTCAATTTATCACTCGCCTGATTCAGTTACATCCAACTCACTGCTCGCATCAACCTCATTCCTTCATCCGTAAACCAAACCCTAAGTCTCCTCTCCCATTTTACCCATACCACATATCTTTATCATGCAAGCATCTTGAAGGAACTGCCTGTGCCCTGGCCTCCTGTCCATAATCGCAAATCAATCGAACATCACTACACACTCAGTTGCAATATTATTTATCCGCAAGATGCTCATCGCTTGGCGGTTACTGCAAGCGACCATTCCCGGTCGTGGCTTGTCTCCTCCAAGAAAACCAAATGCAAAGTAAACCCGGGAATGAACGGAGAAAAAAGTCATAAAATAAAATTCAATATTATTTCGCTGCTTAGGGGCAGCGACTAATAATATGAAAATTACAATGTTTCTTCCATCTCTGAATTTCCAACTCAGATGAGAAGTTCCGCTCCACCCTTGAGCATTGTCCTTACCATGTACGCTCATCCGTGTGGCCGTGGAACGCGTGTTTTTGTTCGACAGTCGCTGTTTGTCAGCGACGTACTTCATTGCCTCCTTATGCCATGTCATCATGTCGACATCGGATGCGTGGTTATTTCTGCGGATGTACGAGGATACTATTATTTTTTGTTTTTGTTTGATTTTTGCACAACACTCGACTGGTTCCCGTTTCCTTCGACGAAGATGACTCCCACTCTGTACGTAACTAGTAAGGGCAAGGATAACAACCTAACAGCAGTACAACGATGACTACGAATACGGGAAGGATAACTATGTGCGACGGATGGCTAGGGCGCGAAGAACGAATTTATTCAGCCAGTTTGCCAGTAAGAGGTTGTTTTCATGCCGGCGGTGAGTTTTCCAATTTATGGCATGTAAAAGGTTCAATTCGAGTTCGAGTGTTTTCGCAAGGCTTCGCAGGATATTCCTTTTCGTTTCTTACTTTTTCTGCTTTTTTCTTGCTCGCTCTCCATCCCATGCAGAGATGTTGTTGCGGTTCTTGATTTTATTTTCCTTTTTTCTATTTATTTGGTTTTGGTTTTAGCAGTAAAAATTTGTCAGGACGTTGTTCCTGTCGTAAATCAGCGTAGCAGTGTATAAGTATTTTTGAAGCACCATAACAGGCGAAAGGTAAGAAGGAACATAAAACAAAAAGACGGTGGCAGGAAAAACCGCAGTGCGAGTTGTGATTTTCTAGCTAGCAGGCAAGGTTGATGGATACTAGATCCGACATAGCGAGGAGAGAAGTGGGAGAGCTTAGATGAAAGGGATTAATTCAACAGCTGTTCGGTTATGTAAGTGTGGGGATATTAGATTCACCTTTGAGAAGGCAACATGTTGAAACCATTCTATGGGGCAGTTGGTCGTGCGCCAAGTGTTCTTTTATTCGATCAATCCCGGATTCCTATTCGCTTCCTTGACATCATTTTGGGAAGGAGAAATCAATATACTCGTAGTATAATGAGTTGACTCTAGTTGAAGGAGAGATAGCGCTACGTAGGAAATCCCTAAATCCCTTCTCTCGAAACGTTATGAATATTGTTAGAATGTCCTTCATACAAGATTTCACAAATTGACCTGAAAACATTCCCTTGGGGATGTAGGTGGCTACTTGGCTTACAATTCCCTGGTAATCTCTTGTATCTTTTACGCAAATCTTTTGCAAATTATTTGAAAAGTAGGATTCATCTGGGCAAAGGCTGATGAATGGTAGGTACTAGTTAGAGCTGATGGGTTGCTGATTGTTGATTCCTTTATTTTTTGTCCCTTTTAAATTCATCTACATGTTTGAAAAGCAAATTTCTACTTTTGAAACGTAGGTACAGCTGTAAGACGTTTTTAGTGGTCGTTTGCTGTTCTGCTTTAAGCTCACCTGCATCTGTTCCCATGTATACTGGCAACCTTAATGTTTTTCATATCTACTTATCAGTGATCAAGCTTTCTTTCTTTACCCTTATTCAGGAAAAAAATAACATGATCTTATATAGAAGAGTTACCGACTTACACAATTGTTGCCAGTATTTCAAGGATTTCCTGTGGTCATACTACTACCGTGCTGTGCAAAACACTTGCAGCTGCATATGCCATGCGATTCGACAACATTTTAAACTTAATTCGTAATGATTATTTGAATCAAAATATGTCTTCAACGAGTATGCCTCTGTAAAAAATAAATTACATTAGCATCATCTGTGGCAGTTTCAACTTTCCACACTTGAAATGTGTTCAATCCTACGATGAGACACACTTTGTAGCGACTATCATCTCATCTGGTAAGAAAATCATCATCACAGATCGTCAACCCGACTCTGGTCTCCTGCAATTCAGTAGTAAAGGGTTCTTCAATAAGTGCGGGTAGATCTTAAATTAGAATGAAACAAGCTATGTATGTGTGAGGTATTAACAAAATTCTTCTCTTGCTTGAAAGGCCCATGTATGCCGTTATATATGAAATATAACATCTTTCAAATTCCCGTCTCGGCTTCTTACTGCGGCACGGATCCGAGTGGCCCAATTTTTAATGCCTTTTCCGCATAAATCCGGCTGAATTTGAACGATGATCTGACTTATGCTGACCTTAAGAGCATCGGTCGATTGAAGTTTATTAGCATAGACCTTCTACTTTAGAAAACTCCAGAAGAAAAAGTCTAGAGGGGTCAAATCGCATAACGTCACCTCTGCAAAGATAACATTACCCTCAAATTGTTCATGCAGAATGTCAATCGTGACGTCCACTGTATGGAACGTTCAATTTGGGCCATAAGAAAATGGTAATTTTCAACGTCATTTTCAGAAAAGTACGGACAAATAACGCCGCTGGCTCAAAATCCACATCAAAAGCTCCGAAGCCCAGTCAATGAACATACGGGGTTGTCTCTTTAAATTTTGAGTTCTTGGTACAGTAGAATCTTGTGTATGCTTAAGTCTCGACCCAAAATTAGCCAAGTTAAAGTCTGAAAAAGGCCGAGTTCCAGCAATCGGCAGGAATCGACTGTCTCGGGTTCTGTTGGGCTGTACGCTTACACCGACCACGACGTTGTTTTCAGCCGATCGTTTCGATTACCGAACCGGTCGTCTCAAACTTGACCACCAAACGAAGAAGAATCGACTTTGAAGGGCCAAGACTGTAGAAAGTGAATAAAATTCTTGCCTTGGTCATCGGAAACTACGAAACTTTAAGGACAATTACTCGTATGGTCTTGATAGTCTCGCCGCCATAATCTTCTTCTTCTTCTTCTTCTTCTTCTTTTCCTTTTTCCGGCGTTGTTATGGTCAGAAGTGTAGGACCATAACCTTCCCACTTAACTGCATTCCTACTGGTCCGCTTGTGGGTGCAGGCTTCCCGGTTTGGGATTACTTCATCGCTGAGGCCAATCAAATGCTGGTGTTTTTGCATTTGTTTGCACCAATTGTTTTTCGTCCTGCTTTTTTTTTTTTTTTCTTTGTGACAGTGGCATGCTCCAGATTTTTTTGTTTGATCTTACTCTTACAACACCAGTGATCTCCAGTCGTGTCAACCCACTGATTCACTGATTTGCATGCATGTACACTTGTGGGGCAGTAATGGTGGTATATGTGTCCCTAGGCTCACCTTGGTGTTTTCTAAATTGGCTAGATGTGATTTTTGTTTACCTTTGTTTTAGTCGCCTTTTACGACAAGCGAGAGGTATCGCTGCAGGGATATTCTTAACCCGTCCCTGCACGGAAATCTCGCCGCCATAATCTTTAAAACAATGCGCCAACCATCTCTTTTTACCCCTCACAACCTTACATCAAAATTCCATTTTATAGGGAAAAAAATACTCATTGCAAGCCATTGTTTGCTCCAAATCAACATGAGTTCTTGGGCAGTTGGGAACGGCTAAGAAGTGGACGTTGTTGCCACAGACTTTAGTAAGGCCTTCGGCAAAATCTAACATCAAATTTATACTTCTTAAATTCAGTGCTCTTGGTTCCCTCTCCAGTTTTATTCTTTTTATCTAAATCCTACCCTCGGAAGACTGTCAGTACAATGTTATGTCACCTCCTCTCTCATTCTGTGTGTTCATTTCCAATAAAACACCTTAATGACATGGAAACAAAAAAGTTACTGTGAACTACAACCAACGCGACAAATTCAGTCGAATCTCTCGAATCATATCTAGGACAACCACCCCCAAAGGGTAATGAAGCGACATCTTTGACGCAAACCATCTGCACCCCGTCCAGGTTGTGTGAAAACACCATAAGAGCGTAACTTTTGAACCTGTGCGAACCCTATAAAAATCAAAAAAAAAAGACATGATCAGCTTTCCTTATAAGTACGATAATAATTTCAAAAACTCCAAACGCACAAGTGTATCCTTTGTTTTCTGATTTCTGTCCCATCCAATCCGACCTGAACAGATTTCCTATTCGGCAAGCTCCCGCTTGTTCTCGTAACTGCTTCCCTCCACCTCCCAGAACCTATGTCATTCATTATGAAATCGTTAACCCAGTCACCTTTTTGGTTGTCTTAGGTGTTTCCTGCGACTGAGAACATAACTTAACTTTCGGCTAACTAACGTGCCAATTCCACCTTCGACTTTGTGAAAGGGGTTTACATCCTTACGTTACGAAATCCTTATGTATTATCCTACTTAAATAGGCTATTCAATTTTGGTCACCTTATGGTATCCATACTGGGCACACTGAGACCGTTCAAAGTAGTTTGGAAAATTTGAATTTGAACTTTCAGGGTTGCTTAAACGTGTGGAAAGAAATGTTGTCAGGACTTCAATTTATAAATTCTAATCGGTTTTAATATTGTAATTTTACTTCAACAAGAAATTTCGGCCAAATATTCAATTCACAAGTAGGCAATTCGTCTTATTGTAATTAGTGGGTTTGTGGTTTTAGACCATAAGTGGGGTGAACCCTGAGTCTTAAAGACCTTAAGAAAATCATTAATTTTATAAGAGGAAACCCCAAGGTGCCTTTAAAAAGAGTTATATCAATTCTACAGCTAGCAATACAGTGCAGAATTCTACAAGCCTGTTTTCAAACCTATAAGCCAATCGAAAAACCATTTATTTTGAAGAAGAGTTTCAAAGCTCATAGTAGTTAGAGGCCGAAAGGCGAGAAGTTGAATCCAAAATTCAACAAAACAACTCTCAAGTAATGTTATGGTTTATGGCCGTTGGTTCAATCCATCATGTGGAAGATACAACATGAAAATAAAAACATCTACGAAATGTCATTACTCCTTATGTATAATGGGATATGCCATGGGTTTGGTGGTTTCAATGCGGCAATGAGCCCAAACACTCCCCTAAGCTCATCAAAACTGGATCGCAAAGAAAAATATTAACATTCTACAATGACCACCGCAAATCCGAGATAACCAAATCAGGAACTTATTGATGATCGTAAAGAGAAGCACAAGGAATCAAATATCAAAGAAAAACGGAGAATTCTTCGTAAAAATTTAAGGCATTCCGAAATCATTTATGGACAATTCAGTCGCTTCGATGCCCAGGAGGCGTGCGTTAAATTTTACGTAATTGTGTAATTTGCGTAATGTTTCTTGATTGCAAAGGCATTGTCAAGCCATATACGCTATAACCAATTTATGGTTGGTAACGGAAGTCATCGTACTACTCTCTCGATCCTGCATATTCCATTATTCTAGAGCTTGGAAATTTCTTTTGGACACAAGGTGGCGCAAAATTAATCATCAATTCTGTTTCTGAATTCCATTTTTACTAAATAAAAAAAAATGATTTTAAGTAATGAAAATCTTTACTTGTACCTTTATATTTTTTTCTATTAAGTGGAGAAGATGAGATGGAGAAGATGAAATGAACAAGTGGCTGCCACCAGTTTTGATAGACATTTGTACCCGTTTTATTGCATTTTACACGACTTTTCGCAAGATTTCCGGTGATAACTGTTTGCATTCCTGTCGAATATTCTCCTTAAGGGCTGTGATTGTCTGAGGCTTATTGGCATAAGGCCGCGACTTTAAGTCCCCAAAGCACCAAAAAAAGAAGTTTGGAAGAATGAACACATGTTCAAGCCGTGCTCATCCGATTCCGGCAGTAAAAAGTCGTTTATCGTGACCCTGTAGCGTTTACCAGTAACAGTGACTATATCGCCGATGGCGTCCTTACAACAATACGGCCCAATCACTCCTCCAGTGTGAACACCAGACCATACAGTGGCTTTGAGTGAATGTAATGGCTCTTCCTGCAAATTTTCAGTGTCCCAGAAATAAGGATCTTGCTTATTGACGCAACCGCTTAAGTGGAAATACGTCTCGTCGCTCACTATGATTTTCGACACAAAATCGTCCTCTTCGTTGTTGAGATTAAGGATGGCTTAGCAGTAATTCACACGCGACTGACGGTCAGCAGGCATTAACTGATGCATCGTTTGCACTTTTGCAGGAACATGTGTAAGTCTGTTACTAAGATTCCTGCAAGGTCCGTCTGGTAATGCCTAATTACGTGACCCGTCATCTGGCTGATGTTTTTCCGTTCTCAGTGACATCGGCAGCCACAGTCGCTGATTAATTTTGCGCCACCTTGTACATCTTCGATAGTGTGCTACTACAAGGTGCGCACCAAAAAAAAAGGAAGCTCTTGGCGCTGGGCCGAAACTCGATCCGTATGCTCGTCGAAGGACACTGTCCCATTGGAACAATGCTCCGGAAATGGAACTTGGGATCCAGTGATTTCTGCCGGATCTGCGGCGATGAGGAAGAAACTGAGACGATCCAACATCTGCTTTGCCACTGTCCAGCTCTCCAGAATCGGCGCCTAGCTCCGCTGGGCCAAAGATTCTTTACAGAGATTGCGGACGTGGCAAATGCAGGTATATCGGATCTTCTAAAATTCGTAATGAACACGGGGTGGTTTCAGCCACCACGTGATAAGACAGGTTAATTATGTGTGTACTTCACAAATTAAGGGAATCACAATGGGCCCTTGGGCTTCCGAGTGGAAGTGATACTCAACCATCACACTTTCCTTCTTTAACCTAACCTAACCGACCAAGACTAGCAGGCCTCAGTCAGTACTCAGTTCGTTTAAGTATGATGTCGCGCCCAGCCTGCAAAATATCCCCTAGTTAACCCTAAATTACAATACGAATTACAATAAGTGAGGAGGATCTCACCGAAGCAAAGCACCACACTGGTAAGCGTTGCTTACGACACCCACGAAAAATCAGCGTGTTGTTTACCAACATCGACGAGATCCAGGTATAACGTATGAACTCATGGACACTGACAAGGTACCCGTCGTGAATGAGCTGTTTATCCGTACCGCCCCATCTCCACCATTTCTATTGTGTATTAAATTTTGGGAAAAATGGTTCTGAGGGAATAAGGCTCTTTTATAAGTCTAATAAGTCCCGGAGATAAATTTACTATCGTTAGTCATAGCCTGGTTTAGGCCTGGACAGGAACTTTTTCAGGTAAAACTTAATGAACCCAATGGACCCCAAGGCACTGTCTCTCGAACACACGAATCTTTTCCATATGAGATGGCTCTACATCAAAGCACACCGGGCAGCCACGTTCAATGATGGGCTTATTAGGCCGACGCAGCATATGATTTTTACCCTGCAGTCAAGTTAATTGCTGCGAAACAGTTTTCTTTGCATATCAAAGGCTTTCTTAGTTACAGAGTAGCGACTGTATGTCTATTCAAATTTAGATACTGATGAAGTAATACGTATACCAAGATATCTACCTGCGTTTCTCACTAATGATCGCGGATTTTCTCCAGTCCTTTTTGGCATCCCTTGCGGCTCTATATAACAGAGTTTTAAACAGTATCGTTTTGGAAGTTAATGTTTAACTTAAAATCATCTGCATAAGCTATGGCTGGAAAAACTTATAAGATCTCTTGTGTAGAAGTTAATGTGTCGAAGGCCCTTTCAAAGTCCACCAGACAAGCTCCGGTACATTGGTTTCTTGCCTTATTTCTCTGAATGAAGGAAACTAGTTTTTATGCAGTGTGAACTTCCCATATACATACATATAGTGGCTCCGATTTAACAACTTTAACATATCTCCACGTTAAAGGATTCCTAGAACTCTGGCATATCCTCTTTGAAGGGATGTAAGTTCGTGCTTGTGTCGGTCGGTAAAGGATAAAGGTCCACTAAAGGTGAATACAATGAGCGGCAGAGCTAGGATGGTTTTTGACGGTTGGACTCATGTTTTGTCCCACTCTTCATGACGTCATCGCTGAATAAATTTTAGTGCGCTCACTTCACTGTATATTTCTTGAATATGCTGGAAACACTCATCTGCAGACTGCTAATCAACTGGTTATTTAGACTTTTATCAGCTATCAAAGAGGCTACATATACTACAGCCGGAGTAAACCAGCCGCTCTTAAGAACTATTTTTTTCCATTAGAAATTGTTATTTTTTTCAAATTGCTTGAAACAGATGAGCTTGTTTCATCGCCTGTTGTGCACTGGCCACTTGTTATCCTCAACGTTTTACCGACCTTCTAGGAGTCTTCCGAATCGCTTGTAAAGCTTAATGTTACTAACGACTCCCTTACCCAAAGGAATATTATCTTAAGTTCCACTCTTTCCTATTCTTCTGGCACAAGTTTTTCTACAACTGCCGCAGTTACAAAATTACCTTTACTTTTTGAACAAACTTTGGACTTATACATTTTATTTCCTTTAAGCATGTGGCTTTTGAATGAACTGGCTAATGATGAAGTTGACCATGTAACGTAATGGTATACAAGTTAGTATATTTGCTTGGCTTATTCAAAAGCTTGTCACTTGTGGTCTATAGATTACGATCAATCAGATGTTTTTGGATTACCACAGCGGGTCTTTCTAAGCAGGATATGAGCTGTCGGATTGAAAACTCTTTCTGGTATAGAATTTTATTATTACAATTCTTATAGATTCGAGGCGCGGCTCCGAAAACCCCAATTGTACCTATTGCTTGAGAGTGATGATGAATAATTGTTTAATAGCCTGCACTAACTTATATTCTGCCACAAATAAAACCTAGAATAGGCATCCTCCCGTCCTATACATATGTATATTAGGTAGATGCTTCCACATCTTATCATCCATTGAATCCCAGCCTGCAATACTACATTTTTATTTCTATAAAGTTTGACTACTTTTTATAGGTCCTTTTATAGGTCATCAAATCAACTGGTTGCTCACTGGTTTGATATACATGGATCAAAGCTTAAAACACGAGTCACGCAACATGCAACAAATCCCCCTTATTAAGTCAATGTGAACTCGAGTAATGCTCCGTGACATAATCTTCGAAGAATAAGGACATTTCTTAGCATGAGGCCATTGGTGAAAATAATATTATAAATCGGCGTTTTACGATAGGTTTTCATAGACCTAGACTCCTAGATGCCTTCGAGGTTGCTTCTGAATCAACCTATGAGTAGAGTATGTATTTCTAAATTCATGGAGAGCACTATTTCAAGCTGAAAAAGACAACTCATGCATCCTATGTCCTTATTTACCAATTTCTCTAATCCCTTGGATCAACATATAATAAATTAAAGGATTTTCCTCTCCTGTCCCTCTCGATTCCGGATCCCAATTTAACTACACATCAGCCCTACATTCAAGAGCAATTTATCCCGCTGCCCATTAAAAACCTCTGCCCACTCCTTTCCGTCTTTCTATGTATGTACACGAAGGAAAAGAAGCTCATTCGAGAATAAAAAATAAAAAAACTGTTCCACCACGTACATACAAAGACAGCATCACACTGAGTCATTAAAGACTCAATTGCCGACTACTTGCTTTTCTTAGAATCTAAAAAAAAAAAACATACCACCAAGGACTAAAAAAAAGCACACACAAGGACAACACCAGGAATTGATTTAACGACCCTAAAATACTTTACATTTACATCCCAACATTCCAGCACCGAAGGGCAAGTGGGGAACTTTTGTCATCCAGAAAATGCCGCCACATTCGAAAATCCACATCCCACCCCCACGTCCTGCGTCCTTCATACCCATGCATTATATCCCTCGCCAGAAGGTGGAAGTTCTTCGTTTAATTTTTCTTTTCGCAATTTTCAAATGGCAGCGAAATACGTCGAGTCAGTGCCCTTATACGCTTTCGTATAGACTGCGAGTCCTGCCACTGGGGTACAAGAGCTTTAGCAAGGTTACTGCAAAAGCGCTTATCCTTTTTCTGATATATTTCACGTTGATTTGAGTGATTCACTCGTTCCAGGCACTCGAAATTGTTTTCCCTCCGAGAGGGGAAACTGGTGGAGAAATCGCCGAGAAAACTTTACCACAAGCAAAACGTTATGGTTATGGTAAAGGTAAGTAGTGGTGAATGGGTAAGGTCAGTTCCAGATCTCTAGAATCAAAGAAAAACAACTCAACTAGCGGGTGAAGGTGCATTTATTAGTCAAGCACAGCCATGTCTATATTCTCCGATGGGGTCGGACTTATTGCACGCCGCCGCTTCTTATACGCAACAAACATTGCAAATAGAATCACCAAAATAGCCGGTGGCAGACCAAATGCTAATCCATATGATGTCGCGTGCGAAATGACTGCAGAACACCAAATTTTTGTTTTTTAGTTTGATGAAAATTCAAATTTTTCGACTAACAAAACCCCGCCTACCGATTCTGTTGACGTTCATGGTAAATTTTGATATGGTCTCGGCGTTGCTATACATCTGAAATCGACAGCTCCAGTCACCGAAGTCGTCCACGTCCACTTGGTCAATTCGCACACCGCAAAATCCTTTCTCGATGCCGTCACCAAAGTATTGGACACGTCTGAGCGAGCGAAGGTTTCCGTCGAGCAATTTACACATGAAATTCAAAAATTAGTTTCCTAAAGCGTATATGTATGATGTGCACACCTACCCGCTTGTCCTGACGATATTGCCACTGGCCAGTAGATGCACCTGGTTCAATGGATCAATATAGGCGCATTTCGATATGGGTTCGCCGAATGGTGATTTACACATTAGCTCCAATGAATCTCGACGTGCAACTCGAATTTCTTCCGTGAGCACTCGACCTAATTTTGATTCCATAGCAACCTACGGGCAGCAGCCATCGACGAGGGATGAGGAAAACAAAGAGAAAGGAGTGGGTTAGCTTTTAATTAATAAGGAAACATCTGCACCTATGTCGATGCTCATGTAAAGCTCACCTCGATATCCAGGACAACATCGTTTTTGTAATCAGATCCATGCAGACCGCACGACCATATGCCGCCCATACTCGGCACATTGAGAAATGTACAAATACCCAGGGCACGGGACCGTTCAAATTCTGCACTCGCCGGAAAGTAGATAGTATTCTCGGGATCCTTCAGATAGCAATCGTCTACCACGAACGGTGCGGCACATGTAATTTCTGGAATCTTGTTCTCGCTCGAGTACAATTCAATCCTATGACGTAACCGTCCATTAGCAGGAGTTGTTGAATCCTCGTCGTCGATACGTTTAAGTTCCTGCTCGATGATGGTTTCCTTACTCTGGCCGATGTAGAAGAGACATCCGGTTAGTTGACTGACATCGGAATGCTGAATCTTCCAAAGACCGATTTCATTCTGTTCGAGAGGTTTGCGTATCTCCAAAGCGCACTTCGATTGCGATGACCTACAACGGGAGGAACCCTATATAGAATATGTACATGTAAACGAGGAGATAGAACCCCATAATAGGGTGTTCTTAATTAAACAAGTCAGCTTAACTTAGCTCCATGACGAGTATCTTCGAGGAGTGGTGGTCATTCGTCAGAAATTTTAATTTCTACTCAACTCGATGTTGATGCTGTTTGTATGGTCCATGCTGTTTGCCTTACGACCAGTAGTAGACGACTGAGGCGAGAGTTAATTGGGATTGCTTTAGTGATTCGAAACTGAAACATGTACAGCGACAGCCACAGATACACGAGTAACAAGTGTTTAGTTTTATTATTTTCATCCTCCTTTGGAGCAGTTTGGGGGCGAACGTCAAACGTGTAGACCAGCAAAGTTACAAAGTTCGACTTTTGAAGTGAGGGTATTACGACACTACGGCACGGTGACAAGCACTAATCGGATGCACGAACGGACAAACTTTGAGCTCGTGAAAGTGCTTGTCGGAATCCGTGATTGAGGGTGGTTGGGGCTGGTCTGCTCTTTGGGGCTATCTACGAACTTTGGCAAATTGAAATCTTATGTGATTTCTGATTGCAAATGGGTTGGCTAAAATGTTCTGTGGACAACTTATTGGCTTCTTAGAGAACGCTATTTAAAGGTGTTGTAGTTAATGAGGATTCATACATATAAGAACTTGGCAAAATTCTTCATTGATGATGTTATAAGGCTGATGTTGTAGGCAAGAGAAAGCTATCGCGATCTAGAAAGTTATTTTGTGCCGAAAGACAATCAGAGGATTAATATAAATAGATCCTGCAAAAATAGAGGTAAAGTTGGCAGGAACTATTGGGAGAACCATGTTTCCTAGGCCATAGTAAAGGTAGGTAACTTAAAAGTTGCTCTGTGAAAAGTATTTTTGGCGCACTTCAACCATTTTACGGTTGTCTTAATCGACCTACTGGGCTAGAAATTCAATCCATAATGACCAAATTCCGCACCAATTTCATCAAGTCGTATGAATATAGAATCGGTATAGAGAAAAATATTGCTGCTGTATCCGCCAGTACAGAATTTACGCTTGGGCTACAGGCTGCGGCCTAAAAATAACTCTACTCTATCTCTTACCTCCAGGGCTAAAGATCTAGGCGTTATTCAAAGCTTAATTGGAAGTCCAACATAGAAAACTGGGTGAAGAAAGCTTGCGTAACTCTTTTCGCTTGCAGCAAGACTTTCAGTAAAAGTGGGGACTTAAACCTAAGGCTTTACACAGCCGTTGCCCGTCCTACCCTCACATATGGCTCCCTCGTTTGGTGGCCAGCCTTAAGCCAGGCTTATAACTTTTAGCAAGAATTTTAATACAAGTCTTAACGACAAATCTAATAAGACCAAAAGATCAGCAGGAATCGGAACTACAGGAGTTTTTTCTCCCTTTTGACCTTAATATCAAGTACACGGCGGCGTGCGGCGCTATTAAACTTATATAAGCGGGCTTCTAGTCACCCAGACCGTATGGCCATGGCAGAGCTCTGCCACTTCGGACTACATCACACCTTCCTTCGACATCAATAGTGTGGTGCACTATTACTTCCCTTCCAAAGAAGAATAGAAAGCGTGCAACCCAGTCGCGATTCTGATTTTCACCGATGGCTTCAAGCTGGAGCACGGTGTAGGATCGGGAATATTCTGGACACAACTGAATATCTCGAATTCATTTCATTTCCCCAATCACTTGCACATCTTTCAAGCGTGCAAAATACTTAGCGCAGCCCATCCCAATAACGCGTCAACCGCTATTTGTAGCAACAGCCACACCGCTATTAAAGCTCTTTCGTCTGACCATCTTCTCTAAACTGGTGAATAAACGCACGAAAAAAATTAAATGAGCTGGCGGCTGCACTGATATCACGCTCCTTTAGACTCCAGGACACAGCAACATAGGAGAGAATGAGAGAGCCGATGAATTAGCCAAGCTTGGAGCCAACTTAAACTACCCTACTGAAACTGTGGGCAACACTGCTTCAACATAGACATTCAACTGTCCTGCAACACTTTTTCAACATACGGGGGTGGTCCGATAAGTACTTAGATGGCGCCAGTATCGCAAGAGCAACTTACTGTACATTCTAGTAGACGGCTACTGTCGAAATTTCAGCCGGATCGGACTCATAGTTTTGTTTTGACCGCGTGTGGAAGCGGGAGCGTCCGCTGATTTTAGAAAAATGGAAAAGGAACGGTCGGTGATTCGATTCTTGTTTTTGGAAGGGAAATCGCGCAGCGAAATCAAAGAGCGTTTGGATGCTGTGTACGGTGACTCTTCTCCTTCGATGGCGACCATCAAAAATTGGTTTAACGAGTTTCAACGTGGTTGCACGTCGGTTTTTGATGAGCCACGTCCAGGTGCCCCGAAAACGAATAACGTGACAAAAATCCACGATCTCGTATTGGCAGACCGCCGATTGAAGGTGCGCGAGATAGCTGAGACAGTAGGCATTTCGGCGAAGAAAAAAGTGCCCTTCCACCATGATAACGCACCGTCTCACACCTTCGCCCTCGCCACGGCCAAATTGGTCGAATTGGAACGAACTGCTCCATCTACCGTATTCTCCAGATTTGGCCCCGTGCGACTTCTTTTTGTTTCCAAACTTGAAAAAGTCACTCGCCGGGCAGAAATTTCAGTCGAATGAGGAGGTCATCGCCGCCACGGAGGCCTACTTTGCAGACCTCGAGAGAACGTGTTTTTCAGACGGGTTAAAGAAGTTGGAGCATTGCTGGGTCAAGTGTAAATCGCCATTTCTCCAAAATTTTTGTTTTTCTTTTGTAGGCTAAGTACTTATCGGACCACCCTCGTATTTTACTTTAAAAAAATGTGAAAAATTAGAAGAAAAAAAATTAACAAAGTAACTTGTAGGCGAGACCCTTTCCTATGACAAGAAGAACGTTACTTCTTGATTAATCATTTGGCCTATCCTGATATGTTTACATATTCTTAGGACCTGATGTAGTACTCTGCAAAACCCTAAAGTAAATTGTTAGTTTTGGAAAACGTTGTTAGCCTATATAGCTTTAAGTATTTTTTCATGTTTTTTCCAAAATTGTACTTAGGCTACTGAGGAGACTAATAGGCCTGTAGCTCTCGACTTTATGTGATGGTTGTTCATGTTTGTAAATTGAAATTTTTTTAACTAGTTTCCATATGTTTTTTTTTTTGACTTCAGGAGAAACCGAAAGAAAAGGAGAAAATGAAAAGGAAATTCCACGAAATGGTCAACTAAGTATTAGTAGATTTTAAAAAGGCATATGACTCAATATCGTATCGGCATATGATCGTAAATATATCTTGTCCTTGTATAGAGTGCGCCATCTCATATGGGTCA
This sequence comes from Merodon equestris, assembly GCA_958301585.1. NCBI lineage: Eukaryota > Metazoa > Arthropoda > Insecta > Diptera > Syrphidae > Merodon > Merodon equestris. The sequence goes on from OY284415.1 coordinate 41,432,410, forward strand.
ATGTAAACTTCGAATAACTTCAACAACCGATTGCAGATAACTCAAAGAATTTTGCCACAAGATGAGCCACGGCATTTGGCATATGGATAAAATGTCGTTGCAATGATTAATGCTGAGCCGGAGTTCTGGCAGCAAATTTTGACGACCGATGAGGCACATTTTATGCTCTCTGGCTCAGTTAATAAACAAAATTGTCGCTCCTGGGGCATCGAAAATCCTCACATTATTCACGAAGAACTGCTATATGATCAAAAAGTTACTCTTTGGGTCGGTGTATGCGCTAAAACCATCATTGGACCGTATTTCTTCAAAGTTGGCGATACAGTGGATGGCGATCGATATCGGTGGATATTGGCCCATTATGTGGTCCAAGAAATGCATAAAAAAGGCTTATTTCACTTTTGGTTTCAACAAGCTGACGCGACATGCCATACTGCGGACAAAACAATGAATCTTTTGCGTAAGAAGCTCCCTGGAATATTGGTGTCAAAAAAGGCCGATATTGACTGGCCTCCGAGACCGCCGGATTTGACTCCTCCAGACTTTTTTCTTTGGGGATACTTGAAAAGCAAGGTGTATGCTAACAGCCCGAAGACAATAGAATAGCTCAAAAGCAACATTCGTTTGGAAATCGTAGAAATTTCGACCGAAATGCTCGAAAATGTCACAGAGAATGCGCGAAAACGAGCCCATTTTTGCATCGGTAATAAAGGCGGTCAATTAGTTGACATTGTTTTCAAAAATTAATCAAAATCTAAATTGAATAAAAGTTTTTGAATTTCTAAAATCGGTTGAGAATTGTTGAAGTTATTCGAAATTTACATCAACCCATATGAGATGGCGCACGCTATAAGATTGAGAATCTCAGAAAAGTTGGTGAAACCGAGTCTTTAAAAGCAAGATCTTAAGCAGAATCTATAATGGAAAACACGACGAAGTAACAGTCGAATGGAGAAAACTATACAATCGAGAACTCGAGGAATTCCATTCAGCTGCAAACATTGTCCGAGTAATACGTGTAAAATCACGAACAATAACATGGGCACTATACTTAGAACGAATGGACAGTGGACGAAGAGTCAAAGTATTATTGAGTGGCCGCTGATGGTGAAAGGCCGCTTCGCGGATGGGAGAACAATATAAGGATGGACCTAGAGGAGATGGAAAAAAAACAGCGAACGATGGAAAGAACACACTCATGATGAGGAGGCTTGGCGAAGGTTTGCCAACGAAGGTCTGAACTTCCGAGTTTTAATATATTTTTAAATTCAGAAGTGAAATGATATAAATAATCCGCATAAAGACTAATTTCGGAAATAGAAGCCTAACATGCGTCCATATTCCTAAAAGAGGACTAAAACGATTTTTATGAACCATAGAGAGAGCAAGCTCAGTGTCGAAACTATGACACTAAATGTAAGATTTCAACGCGAGGCTAGGTTAGGAAAACATCTTTGAGCGAATATACGACAAGAGTATCCTTGTTCGAAAACGAATTCAGTCTTATTGTGGAATTGCTATTGTTTGAGTAGGAAGGAGGCGTTTAATAGTCGCAGTCACCCACCATTATAGCGCCATCTATGCTTAAAAGTAACTAGATTGCAATAAGTTGGTTCAGACATAAATTCAAGCTCGGCAAGGAGCATTCGTAAGACTTTTTCCACAGAATCCCTGTCATATTTGGTGATACCATTTTAAATACATACATATTATTCTACATATATATCTACTAGACGTGAACAATTTTTTTTTTTAAGCATCAGAACCCAAAATATGTACTTCATCTTACAATGTATCATACGAACTATATCGTCCATTGCTCAGTCCTTCCATGATGAACAATTGCGTTTTCCTGTCCGGCATTTCCGCTCGACAAGTGTGCAACGAAGTCGAATGCATTTTACAACGCAACACGTAATGGTCATCCGTTTCTTCGACACTCGCCTCTGAATATTGTGTGCTCGATGCTGCTTCCACATTTATCGTTTCAATACTTTCTTTCATGCTACCCCACAACATGCTACGACATTCATATCGACTCCCATTGTGTATAGTTGTATATATATCACACTGGCTCCATGTGTCCCCGGTAATGGGATTTATCAGCTTACAATATTTCGTATTCTCTTGCTTCGTGCAAGAGATTAAACCTTTACCTAGGGGCTTGGTCACTCTGGTATCGAAGTTCGTTTTCGGTGCTGTAAAGATACTCAGTAATATGACGCCGTCGGTTAATTCTTCATGCGCATTAATTGCTTTCAACTTCCACTTGCCAGCCGAGGCGGTGGACACTTTGAGAACGCGCACACCGCAAATGCTTTTGGCGAATGGATATATTTGCTCGCCGCGCTCGGTGATTATCGGTGCGTTGGAGTTCAGGGCGATCTCGACATATTCGCCATCTGAAAAGAAGGAAAAAAGTTCATGTAAAGTGATTATAGGTACAGACTTCGACAAAGATGCTCATGTTGTGTGTACTACAAGCTGGGCAAAATTGTAGCAAGCGATGGAATAAACATGTAATCACCTTTCCTAAATAAATTTTCAAATTTTGGTCTCAAAGGTTTTTGATTTATAGTGTGTTAAAAATATTAGACCAAGAAAGCCATTGTAACTCCGTGATTTGGTATGGTCGATTGAAAAAAGTCTTGAAGCATGTGAATCGGTGGATTCGTGTACAAGAAGAATGCAGTTGGTTAGCTTGCTAGAGCTCATTTTATACATGTTTTTTATTCAATTTGCATAAATATTTTATTGAAAGGTGGTTATCGATGTCATTAGCATGCTTGTTCGGCAAAAGTGAAGAGTGAAATACTATCGGAGGAAAAAAAAGGACCAAGAAAATCAAGCATGACTCCAAGACATCATTAAATTATATAATTAATTCTTACTACTTACTTGCTTACTTATCAGACAAGCCACCCGTATAGGATATGAGCCTGAGATAAAACTACCTTCCATCCATGACGGTCACAGGCACTCTACTTCCAGCTGCCAAGACCGAGTTGTCTTACATCAACGATTACTTGTTCTTTAAGCCGGGGGTTCGGTCTTCGTTTCCTTCTCGAACCAGGAGGCTTGGATTCGAAGACCCTCTTAGCTGGAGCGTTGGTATCCATGTGCTCAATGTGGCCGAGGGGATCTTTGCTTTCCGGACTAATTGCTCATCAGCTCATATAGTTCGCGGTTGTGTCTTCTCCTCCATTCGCCTTCCTCGTGGATAGGACCGAATATCCGGCGCAGAATTTTTCTTTCGAAGGAGGCCAGAATCAATTCTGCCGTCTTGTTTATCGTCCAGCTTTCGGCTCTATACAGCAAGACTGGCAAAATGAGGGTTTTGCAGAGCATGATTTTGGTCCTGCGAGTGAGGCGTTTTCACCTCAGCTGTTTCGACAGACCGTTATAACAAGGGTTACCAAGAGTGATTCTGCGCCCGATTTTTACTATGATGTCGTTTGTAGGGTTCTCGTTTGTTCCGAGGTAGACAAACTCCTTAACTACCTCAAAGTTGTAGCTGTCGATTGCTATGTGCTTGTTTTGTCCCAGATGGTAGTTGACGGATTGGTTTCTGCTCGACAGCATGTATTTTGTCTCTTCGTCGTTTACCTTTAGACCAGCTCGCTCTGTCTGTTCTTAAATCGCTCTACGTATCCTAACAGTTGGACCAACTTATAGAAATAATGCCTTCGGCGTTTACACCTTCCCTCAGCACTATCCGTTCAAGTACCAGATTTATGAAGTTACAAGATAGCGCATCATCTTTCCGAAATCCGGTACATGTTTCGAATGGTTCTGAGGTTCTTGAACGAAATTGCGTGGTGCGAAATATTGCGAGTTTTTCAGAGTGGTGCAAAGCAACCGGATCAGTTTTCCCGGGATACCGTCGATTTGACGGGCCGGAAGCCACACTGGTAAGTGCCGATTTGTGCGCTGCAAATAAGGCCTAGACGTTCACATAGTACACTGGGTTGGATCTTGTAGGTAACATTTAACAGGGATATACCTCGGCAGTAAGCGCACAAAGTAGAATCGCCTTTTTTGTGGAGATGGAAAATAGAGCCAAATACTGCAGATGATCTGGTGCATGCTCGGCGTCAGCCTTGAAAACCTCTGATTGAAATCCGTCCGGCTTTGTTGATTTTGATAGCTATGCCGACTTCTTCAATACTGGGTGAGAATTTTTCGTTTTCTACCACTCTCTTTATTCCTTGCCCGTTAAGCAGCACTTGGAAGTGTTGCTTAAACACATCCACCATTCCCTAGGAGTCAGTAACATTCGCAATTCGCAATTTCGAAGAGCCTGTGTGCCTTTCTTGTAGCCAGTTTTTGGTTTTTTTTTTTGTAAAAGGCTTTTATCCTATACTTATCCCGGGATTCCTCGATATTCCTGAGCTGAGAAGCTGCGTGATTACTTTTCTCTAGTCGGAGTATTTTCTTTTCATCCCTTTTCTGGTGCGATGCTCTTCATGTGCTACTCTAGTTTTTTATTGTAGAGCCTTTCGATATGCTTCGTTGGCAGCTTTCTTTTTTTTTTTATAATTCGTGCAGGTTCAAGATTGTACGCTCTTTTGGTGTTTGTCACACAACCTGAACGGAGTGTAGATGATATGTGTCGAAGATGTTCGTTCACTACTCTTCGGGGGTGGTTGTCCTAGATAGGATTTAAGAGATTCCACTGAATTTGCGTTGGTTGTAGTTCACAGTAACTCTTTTGTTTCCATGTCATTAAGGTATTTTATTGGAAAGGCACACACAGAGCATGAGTTTTGAAGTGATCTTATGCTGCGAGTTTTATGCCTTCATCAGCACTTTTTGATCATCTCTCATCCACAACTGATGTTGTTGTACAGTTTTCCGTATAGGAATTGTTCTTGACTATGGACGGACTTGAACTACAGACCTTCGGCTCAACAGTCGGTGATGATTACCATTGCACCACGACCACCCCACATGTACAGCGTGAGTATGGATTCCTTGATGGTGGTGATCGAAAGCCTACATACGTCTTGGCTGTTTCCTGTATGGCTGAGCGGCGGTAAAGCCACTTATCGTTGGCATTTATGTCTGACGTAGGGGACCAGACTTGACTAGCATATTCGAAAAGTAGCCTAACGGAGGTAATGTATAATGATTTCGTAACGTAAAGATTCCAGAATTCTTTGGACCAACGTTTCACGAAACCGAGGGCAGAGTTGACAGCTTTGATAATGTTGTCGATATGGAGGCGAAAAACCATTTTTTTTTTCCAAAACTAAAAAGAAAAAAAGACTCGCATTCACCAAAGACTATGTTAACAGTACTCTAAGCTTTTGCTATACGGCTTGTTCGTTTAGTTTAATTTGTTTGGCAGTGTGATGGGAAACAAATGGTTTGGCGATAGCTTAATATTAAGCTGAAAGGAGCGAGTCTCCTAGCTAGTGGTACAAGCTCTTCACAGAAGACCGAGCCGAAAAGATGTTAATGATGATTCCCACCCGGAACGCTTCAGCACATCACCAACAGATGAAAACGTTGAAGCAATTAAGAAAATTGTTATGGAGGATCGTTGAATAACTATCAGAAAGTTCCTGAGACATTGGCATATCGGTTGGCTCATATCATGAATTTATTGCAGATATTTTGGCCATGAAAAGTGTGTCAGCCAAGTTTGTTCCGAATGAGCTAAATTTGACCAAAAGAATCGTCACACGAGCGTCGGCCAGGAGCTGTTGAATGAAGTGAATAACAATCCAGATTTGCTGAAAAGTTTATTCGCTGATGACGAAACTTGAGTATATAGTTATGACGTTGAAACCAGAGCCCAATCATCTCAATAGAAACGTACAAATGAGACCAAGACCGAAAAAAACACGCCAACTTCGGTGAAATGTGAAAGTCTCGCTCACCGTTTTCGAAGATTCAACATAAATTGAACATAAATGGTCAATAAGAAATATTAGTTTGAGCTTATGCGCCGTTTTTGTGAAGGCCAAAAAATAAAATTTTCGAATTTAAGGGGAAAAAATTCATAGCAAACAATACCGTCTTGGCTCCCTGCGACCTGGAAAAGCTTAAGAGTTCACACCAGAAAGCGCACGTTGTCAAAATGTGGCTGCTTTCTGATGCTAACTCGCAGCTCAAAAGGCCTTCACAGTTACCTGACACCAACCCCATTGAACATTTTTAGACCGAACTTGAAAAAAACATTCAAAATCCAGTATCAATCGAGAGGCAAAGCCTCTTTTAAAGATGCTCTACGATGAGAATGCAAACTTTTGCTTATTTCGTTGACCGTGATGTTGCACTAACGTTTCAAATCGCAATGCTGTCGCCTGCTTTGTTGCGTGAAGACCCAAACCTTTCGATCCTCTGACATGCACAGGAAGTTGTCCTTTCTTGGGCCTAAACTTGGCCAAAGAAAAAATTATTTTGAAGGTGTGGACTTCGGGCCGGCGAAGTCTCTCAATGGCGAACGGTACCGGGCCATGATAACTGAATTTGTGTGGCCTAAATTGGACGACATGGACCTGAATGACATACAATTTCAAGATACAGCGCAACATGGAATCGTGTGTTACATTGGAGCTGTTGCAATGGCCGCCATGATCGTGTGATTTAATACCCTTATACTTTTTTCTCTGGAGCTACGTTAAGTCGCTGGCTTATGGCAGCAATTACTGGCCAACCATCGTTCAAACCATTGCTGAGATCCAGCCCGCCTTCTATAACGTCTTGGACCGAATTCTGCAAACACAATTTATTTTTATAGTTTAAAATCTACATACGTCTTAGATTAGCTTACTGGAAAACGTCTTACCTCTGCCTGTAGATAACAACACAAAAAAAACCAAAACACAAAGGGAACAGGCGAATGTGAAGCCTATTCTTAAAGCACACGCGAAAATGTCCAGTAATCGGATGGTGGAAGCAAAATTGAAGACGTAAGCCCCTATTGTAGAAAAAATTGAGGAAACCTTATGCCTGTTCATTAAAAGCTACGTCCGAGAATTAGAGATAGGTATTTGCCGCTTTGAGATTTAAAGCTCGTCTCTGAACAATTTCACTTAATCGAAATCGAAACTGAAAAATACTTGAAAGCATTCGTTCACACGAAAAAGGATCAACCGGTTTCTGATATACATAATACCATTTAAGAACATTATTCTTGCTCATGTGTTGCGATCCTCTTCCTTAGTTAAGGGCCAACCAAATAGAAATAAGTGAGCAAACGCCAGCTTAAGGGCTAACCATAATAGACAGGAGCAAGCAGAAGTAAGCAGAGGGGAATGTCTTCTTACATGCAAAGTATATGATATGCCCACAATGGGAAGATACGACGTTTCGTTAAATGTTCGTTAACTGATGCAAGCAGAAGGAAGGTCTTCTTGAAAGAAGACATGACGGACGGAATTTTTGAAAAGTGACATTTGAGGTTAGGAATGAGAAAAAAGATAAAATAAATATGGAATACGAGTTTGTTAACAAGTTGATTTCACTTGTGCAGGACAATAAGTGCCTCTATTATAAAGCAGATGGCTTTTATTTCAACAAAAAGGAAAAAGCCAAGGTGTGGGAAAACAACTTGACAGCTCCTTTCCTTCTGCTTGCATCTGTTCATTGTGGGTACCTTGACTGTTCGTTGAAACAGAGGGGAGAATTTCGTTCGGATCTGACATAAGCTTCTGCTTGCTCCTGCCTATTATGGTTAGCCCTTTACAGAAATATCTTATTACCTGAAAAGCTTATGCCATGCCCATATTGGGAATATGGGCGGTTTCGTTAAATATTCGTTAACCTCAGCGAGTTTACGGAAGGTCTCAATGAAAGAAGATATTCTACACCGAATTTTGACAACTGACGTTGGACGAAAACAAAAATAGGAAAGATAGAAAAAATTCAAAGTTTTCAATTGTTTTAATTTATTTTCCATTCTTTCTTTCTCCGTCTTTCGCACTTTTAAGAAAACGATTGTAGCCACACTGAAAATAACCAAACCGAATGAAAGCTATTTGAAAGTTCATTAAGTTCCTTTAATTATGGGTAAGTTGGCTTTTCGTTGAAACTTGAGTGAGAATTTCGTTCGGTTCTGACATAAACTTAAGCTCGCTTATGTCTATTATGGTTAGCCCTTTATCCCTTGACAACACTTGACAAACACACAATTCTCACCTCCAAAAGCAAACCAGCAATGACTAATATCTCCAAAGCTTTTCCCCACCTCCAGAAATGCAACGAATCCCTCGCCATTCGTGATACTTAATTCGGTACTCGGTCGGATTGTCGCACAAGCTGGATGAAAGATGTTCAACCAAATCGCGATTATCACTGCTAAACACCACATCCTTCCTTGAATTTCGCAAAGGGACAGTAAATTCAAATTCCCACCACCACAAAGCCTGATCGGTAAAAACTGATCTATAAAATGTCGTTTGCCTATCGGACCCGCGATAAAATCATCAAGCAAGGCATAGTACAAACAGATAACCCTAATCGTTGAAACCCTCTAACTAATCGTTCAAATAAAAATATCGCACAAATACGAATTTAATAACAAATGCAACTAACAGATACTCGTAAATCAAACAAATGGCAAAAGAGTCCGATCACTGAAATACGATGGGAGATGTTCTCAATATATAAGTTGTATTCATAAGACTGATCGCTGACGCAGCAGCGCTCATGGTCCAATTATCTACTTCTCAACACGTCAGTGATGTCACATGTTATGCAAACAATTCAGATGAATGTTGGTATCTGTCAATAATTTTCGTATTAACACTTTGCGTTTGTTTCTCGACGAATGAATATTCTTTTCTATGGAAAAGTATTTTACGTTCAAGTTGTACCTTCAATCGTTCAAACTTTATTTCGAGAGATATGGACGAAAGCTTTCTTTAAAACCTGTGTAATAGTAGCCTAGCAGAGTCAACAATTGGATATTTTGAATAAATTATGATTTAAATAATAAAATTTTATCTTAAGAGACAATAATTTGCACACAATAAAACACTTAAGCAGGGTCATCCAATAAGAAGTGTCATTTCTATTTATGACATTTGTATTTAAATCTATAGCCAAACTTGGAGGTTAGTAATGTACAATACTACTGGTCCCTGCGTCGTTCAATGATGAACCTTCCCCATTCTCGCTTCGGAAGATGTATCGCCCGATGACGCCGCCTGCTAAAATTCCACATCAAACAGTAAGTTTCCCTGGATGTAATGGACTCTTGATACTCCCCGCGCTCTTTTGCATGTCCACAAAGATATTTAGCCAAAAAATGTTTGTTGTATCAATGATGATAATTTTTACGCCTTTTTACTAAAGCCCTCAGTACATGTGCGACGAGCTTGCGTTTTCACTTTAAACATCAGAGGAATAGGGGTTGAAACAAAAGTTATAAATCTACGAAAATAGGTATTCCGTCAGATTGATCAAATAAGTTGGGCCTTCTGCAACAGCGTATAGTCTTAAGCATGGGAACACATTTTGAATGCTGTTGACTGAAACTGGGAAACAACTGATCCGCTGTACGTATAACTTGAACCACCATAAATATCTCGCGAAAAATAAACTCTGGTTCCAAAATTCAGCCAACAAGCGCAATTCGTCACCCAGATCTTGTCAAAATAAGAAATAAAAGACCGTCACCTCTGTGAAGAAGACCTCCTAAATGTTGTCGATCCTCAAGTTTTATGGTGGTATCGTGAGGTCAGTATTAACCACTAACGAAAACGATAGTAAGGCGACTACTCTTCGTGAGGAGTAGCTCGAAATCGTAATATCAGGGTACTCAGTTAGCCTACTGACCAAACATGCCGCTGAACATGCACGGCGTACCACGAGGTGGCACAGATAAGCCTGTCCTGTGGTACGCAATGGAAGGCTAACGACAGACATGAGATAGACGCCCCGAAGAAGCGGTCCATAATGCCGACAGAGAAGGACATTGTGGTGTTCTTGGAAGTTGTAATTCAACGATCCGACGATAACCAGACGGATCCATATACACATATCCCTATTGAGGAGGCTACCAAGAAGAATACCGAAAAAATTGAAAAATCGACAATTGCGGTGAAATCTGGCAGAACGCTAAACTCGAATTCATCCCTCGCTCGATGCTTCCGCTTCGCACGTTGGCTTCAATATGGATCGCTCCACCGGTTCCCGAAAAAGACGAGTCCATATTGAAGCTAATTGACAAGCAGAATAAAGAGCTTGACACTCATAGCTGGAGAATCATTTCTTCAGCCAAGAGTATGAACGGAGTGGGAAACGACCTCATGGTTACCACTGACCAAAAGTCACTCGACCACATCCGCAGCAGATTTGGCAGTATCAAGTTTGGGCTGGGAACCCTGAAGGTAAGGCTCCCCAATGAACGCGGCAGGTAAAAGGAGGCTGCTAATGGTGCAAATTAATTTACACCACTTCAAAGCAGCCACCGACGACTTGATGATGTACATGCTGCAGGAAGATGTGGATATAGCCTTAATCCAAGAACCTTGGCTCCTTAGGAACAAAATTCAGGGATTAAGGTCTAAGGTATATAATTTATACTATCCACATACTGAAGGTAAGCTACGAACCTGTATAGTCGCCAAGAAATACTTAAACATTTTTCTCCTAGGTACATACAGCAATGGAGACTTCACGGTGTTAACGTACGAACAACAGGACAAATCAATTTTACTCCTATCGTCCGCATACTTGCCATACGATGAGGAGGACCCACCTCCAGACGCAGTCCGGATTGTGTCTCTTGATAGGCTGCGACGCCAATGGATACCACACTCACTGAGGACGCAGCGACATTAATAAAAGGGGTGAGTCCATTTTCGATTTCATAATCTCCACCAACCTCAATATATGCAACAAAGGTAAAACACCAACGTTTCGTAACCGGGTTAGGGAAGAGGTAATTGACCTCACTCTACTAAGTGAGTCTGACTCTATCCGAGTAGAGAATTGGAGAGCGTCCACTATCTGTTCCTTTCCGGACCACAGCCGAATACTCTTCAACCTTAACGTTAACAAAGAAAAACCGAAACCTTTCAGACACCCTCAGAAGACAGACTGGAATCTTTTCTCAAACCTAGTTGCCAACAGGTTAGTACCGCCACAAGCCATCACTAATCCCGATCCAACTTACATTGAGAATTCAGTCGAAAATCTTGTGAGAATTCTGAAAGCGGTTTTCAACAAACCCTGTCCTTTGCAACGTGCTCGCAAAAAGACCAGCGCGGTCTGGTGGACCACAGAGCTAAAGCAACTCTGGACCAGGACCCAACCTCTATTCAATAGAGCAAAGATCTCTAAAAGAACCGAAGATAAGGAATAACTATAAATCCAGCTTCAACAAATACAAGAGCAAAACAAGAGCAGCAAAGTCTAAATCCTGTGGGAGTTCTGCGAATCAATAGAGGATATCAACGAAGCCGCAAGGCTCAGAAAGAACCTATCCCAGAACCCCTGCGTCCCGGGATTCATCCTTAAACCAGATGGTTCTTGGACAGAATCCAGTCAGGAATCTCCAGAACTGCTGACTGAAACCCACTTCCCAGGCTGTAAAACCCCTGAAACCGCAGTCCCCTTCGAGACGACGGTTCACACAACCGAAGAAGTAATAAACAAGATTATCACAACGGATAAAGTATCATGGGCAATAAATTCGTTCAAACCTTTTAAATCTCCGGGGCCGGACGATATCTTGCCAGCGATGCTTCAAAAGACACAAACCCACACTGTACCCCACCTCGTAAGCATTTTTTCCAATTGCTTGCGCGCGGGGTACATCCCAACACAGTGGAAAGAAATAAAGGTAGTTTTCATACCTAAGGCAGGTAAACCAATCCGTACTGCCGCAAAGGACTATAGGCCAATTAGTTTCTCGTCGTTTCTATTAAAAACCTTGGAAAGACTCCTTAACCTATACATCAGAGGACTCATCAACTCACACAACTTATGCAACACTCAACACGCTTACCTTAAAGGCAGATCAGTGGAAAGTGCTTTGCATAGTGTTGTTCGTAAAATTGAGAGCTCATTGAATTTCAAAGAATTTACAACATATACACAGAGGCCATAATAACAGCTCTAGAGGACATAAAAGTAGACAAATCCATTGTAATCTGGATTAAAAATATGTTGAAGAACAGAATTATCAATGCAGACATTGGACACAGCTCAATAAGGAAAGTGACAACTAGAGGCACACCACAGGGGGAAGTTCTCTCCCCCCTACTATGGCTTCTTACAGTTAACAAAATCCTCAAAATCTTCATGGAGAAAGGCACAAAGACAATAGCATACGCGGATAATCTAGTTATCTTGAAAAAAAGGTAAATTTCTACCAAATATCAGCGAATTAATGAAATCTGCGTTGAAGGAACTCTCCTCGTGGGCAGGACAGAACGGTTTTGTTCACCAGGAAAAGGAAAATCCCGATATTTGCTCCCCCAAAGTTAGAGGGCACTCCACTCAAACTCAAAGCGGAAGCCAAATATCTAGGCATCATTCGTGACTCCAAACTTTCCTGGAAAAGAAATTTGGAGGAAAGGATGAAAAAAGGATTGAATGCTTTTTATGCATGCAAAAAGACCTTCGGCAAAAGATGGGGCTTGCAACCGTACATCATTCATTGGATATACACAGCAATCATCAGACCCATTTTAACTTACAGGGCCCTAGTCTGGTGGACTGCTAGCAGCATGAAAAGCTATGGGAACATGCTCAACAAAGTACAAACGTCAGCCGCTGTTTGTACAACGGGAGCCATGAGAAACACGCCGCAAGCAGGGTTGGACATGATACTTCATCTCCTTCCCCTGGATCTATTCATAAAAGGTTGCGCTGCAAGGAGCGCTCTCCGTACGCGGATGACATTGACGTAATTGGGTGAGCACAGCGAGACGTCAATGAAGTGTTAAAAAGCATTGAAGCAGAAGCGGCTAAAATGGGTCTTTCGGTGAACGAGGGTAAAACCAAATATGTGCTGTCATTCAAAAAAGACGCGCAACACCGACGTCTTGGCCAGAAGGTCACAATTGACGTTTACAACTTTTAAGGAGCTCACTAGTAACTAGCGACAACAACACCAGCGCGGAGATCAAACGCAGAATTACTCTTGCCAACCGCTGCTTCTTTGGGCTCAAGAGATACTTGAGAAGTAGAGCCCTCTCTCGAAAAACCAAGGTAGCACTATATAAGTCACTGATCATCCCGGTCCTCGGCGCCTGGGCCTTAACGAGAGCGGATGAGAATGCCCTTGGTCGCTTCGAGAGGTAAATTCTGCGTTCAATCTATGGTCCCGTTTTTAAAAACGGAGAGTGAAGAAGATACAATGACGTCTCATGGCTGGGCCAAGTAGAGCGAATGGACAACACAGCTCCGGCCCGAAATGTCTTCGAATCCATTGAGGGACGACCGAATTTAAGGTGGCGCACTCAGATGGAAGGGGACCTTAACCAACTGGGAGTTCGGCACTGGAAACAACTGGTGATGATATATATGTTTTAGCGAGGACTTTAGTGTTTTTTCAATGACCGCTGCTTTTGATACTTTTCATGAATCTGTTTTGACTCAAGAGTAGGTGCAGAAAATCATGTCCGGAACACCCTCAATGAATACAAAGCAGAACACTTTCTGACAGAAATTTTTCTCACTGAACAGCCAAACGTGTTTTTTTTCTGTCCGGAACAATCCACAACAGCCTCATTGAACAGAAAGAAATTGTAGGGATCCGTTTGCTTAAGTTAGTGGAGCATTCAATTGGAATTCATTTTTAACACAGCTCTGAATTGAGGTCTTCTAGCTTCAATTCTTGTGTCAAATGGATTTTATAATGTAGTGCATATGTTTGCGGGAGGGCTTTATTCCTATGATCGTCTCAAAATGGATGGATTTTGAGGCACAAGCTCAGTTTCGGTAGATATATTTTCACATCACGTACTTGTCCGAAAAATTCACTATAGCTTTGCGAGAAGGCGCTTGATGATAACCAAAAGCAGTAATAAATCCTTCAAAACGTTTCCATAAAAAAATGTTCAATGAGGATCGATCCATATATAATAATCTCATGACTTTTAGTTAACAAAAGTCATCGCATAGATAATTAAATGTTGACAGTTCGACAATGGCGTGAAATATTAAGGGAATTCTCCAATTATTTGTAAAGTACATTCACCCTGCTTCAGAACAGAATTTTAAATAAAAATATTTATTAGAAAAAAAATTATGAAATGTGAAAAGTGGCAACTACGCATTTTCATTGTCAACATCCGCAGTGACAGCTGACAGCCGTCTTTCAATACTGCAACTGCAAGCCTCCTTTTTAGCTTTCAGTCGGATATCAACAGATTGCCTGGCAGTTGAATGGATTATCGGGTATTTTGTATTAAATTTTCGTTTTGTGCTGATTTAAGCGTTTATTTGAAACCTGAAACGACGTAACACAATCGAAATGTCAGTTGATAGCTGCATCGATGATATAAATTGGAGCGAACCCTTCGAACAACTAGGTACAACTTCGGACGAGGATACGATTCCACCCGATTGTCTTCAATGTTTGAAGGATAACTTTGGGCATTCCAGCTTCCGGAAATTGCAGTGGAAAGTGATTGCATCAATCTTAAATGACCACAAAGATGTTTGCGTCGTGATGTCCACCGGCTACGGAAAATCGTTGTGCTATCAGTTTCCGCCTGTTTATGCCAATAAGATGTGTGTAGTCGTATCGCCACTTATATCTCTAATGCAAGATCAAGTGAGTGGGATTAATTTCTACAATGTAAAGGCATGCTACTTAGGTTCCGCACAAACCGATCGAGATATGGTGAATAAAATCATTGAGGGGCAGTTTAATATCGTTTATGTGACGCCGGAGTATATTACGAATGAAAGTGGCGGTTTCCTGTTGGATCGCATTAAGGGCTCATTGACGCTAATAGCCATCGATGAGGCACACTGCATCAGTCATTGGGGCCATGACTTTCGATTAGCGTATCGCAGGCTTAGTAGATTAAGGGAACGGTGCCCATCTGTGCCGATTCTCGCACTGACTGCTACGGCAACGGTAGAAGTCCGCGACGACATAATCAAGTCCCTGAACCTACATGATCCATTGGTATGTTCGTTTCTAATATCACCTCCAGCATGAAGTAAACTCATTTGTTATAACCACAGATTGTGTCCACCGGATTCGACCGTCCCAATATAAAATTCGTCGTCGAGCTCGGTTCGGGAAAGGACATTTGGCAACAAATTGGACGGGATATTGAAAGCGTACAGATGGGTTCAGTAATCGTGTATTGCATTACGAAACAAGTCACCGAGAATGTGGCTTCGTCGATCAAATCACATGGAATAACATGCGGCGCTTATCACGCCGGCCTATCATTGATGCAACGCCGGCAAACCCATGATGATTTCATTCATGATCGAATCCGCGTAGTCGTAGCAACAGCCGCCTTCGGCATGGGCATCAATAAACCCGACGTTCGTATGGTTATTCACTATGGTATCGCGAAAGGTATTGAGAGTTATTATCAAGAAGTTGGCCGAGCTGGTCGTGATGGTTCACAAGCGAAATGCATTATGATTCATAGACCCCAAGACAGGGAACTCCATCAAAAGATTGAGATTAAGAAATCAAGTTCAAATACATCTCAAGAACGTTTCGAGAGTCGCATGCAGTCGATGGACGATTATGTGAATACGCCGAATTGCCGACGGCATTTCATACTAAAGTATTTCGATGATGACTGTGGTGAACTAGCCGTACGTCGGAATTGCTGTGACAATTGCGATCGTGCATTGCAGTATGGTACCTCGACGACGAGGACGAAATTATTTGATCTTTATGAAGGGCTTGATGTGGACGACCGGCTCGATATCACTGATGAGTCGAAGAAATTGATCTCGCTTGTACAGGACGTGGGAGGCAGATATGGTTTGGGAAAGATAATTCTCGTTTTGAGAGGATCAAATTCGCAGATGGTTCCGACCGATTTCAAAACACATCCTTCCTTCGGAAGCTTAAAAAACAAGTCCGATGGATGGATCCGAGCCGTTAGCGATGCTTTAATAAGTGAAAAAATGCTGGCGAAAAGGCGAGAGCATTTCGCTGAGCGGGGTACTGGCTTTAACACATATAAGGTAACAGCAAAAGGCACAAACTGGTTGAGTGATTCGCTTACATGTGAGCCGATAAAGATCGCACCTGGAGGGAACTTTTTGGGATTGCTTAAACGGAAGTTGCATGTCGTGGGAAAAACGTCCAAACAGTCAGCGAGGGAATCTACTACTAATATCGCGTCGTGTTCCAGGTCGAATGTGTCTGATATTGATCGTCGGCTCGTAAAAGTCCGTTCCACATTGGCAAGCCTCTATGGTGTGGTTCCCTATCTTGTGGCGTCAACAAAAGCATTAGAGCAACTGGCATCGCAACAGCCCATTTCTATGGAGGAGTTACAACAGATGAACTTGGATGGGTTTACGAATGACAAGATCGTACGATTTGGGATGCCTTTTATCAAAGTGATCATGGAATACAAGGAAGCTATTGGAAAAACGAACTTGCCACCTCTCAAGGAAGTTAATGGCAATGCTACAGCAATTTCGGCATCACCTGAGGTTGTTAACTGTGAGCCCGATATTCCAATCAAACTTGAGGCGAATTCCGAAAGTAAGTTTCCGTTTTATGAAATTTTTGTAAATAAATGTGTAACAATTGTCATTTTACCATTATAGTTATCGGTGTTAAGCTGGAGGCCGATGAGCAAATTGTCAAGGATACTGACACCCCTGCAAATGAGCCTCAGGCTTCGGTCAAACATGAAATTACACCCGAAGGTAAGACGTGCGAAAAGTATATTTTTGAATTTTAAATATCAACGTCTCCCATGTCCATAGGCTGTCAAGTAAAACTGTCTCCTTCGCAGCAAGACCATGATTACGTGTTTGATTTGACATCATCGCCGGAATCTGTTGCTAATATCGAGCCTGTTCTTGATATCTTAGAAAACACAGAAGAATCAACACAAAGTTCACTTGAAATTATCGAATCAATCCCACCGCCGTTAGTTGACCTTCTTAATTCCGACGATGACACTCCAGTTTGTTATAGCACCACATCAAATGCCAAAAATGTGGAGGAGGAAACGAATGGCTTCCGTGAAGACCTGTTCGATGATGAGATAAACGAGATTGATTTGACCCAAGCTTCTGAAGAAGCCGAAAGACTTGCACAAAACAACGTATACAACAACCCTAACCTCGATTTGTTAATAAACGCTGTAACAAATGATTTGGCCGGGAGCTCCACACTCGGTCCTACTGATTCTCAAGGAAAGAAAGTGCGTATCTTTCGTAAGAAAATCTCGGAAGCGTTTGAATTTGAGGAAGAATCGTCGGAATCAGGAACCGAAAGTAATGTCGTGCAATCCATTTCCCCGAGGAAACGTTCGTTACCGATTTGGATGATGCCTTCTAGTAGGCAAAGGCCAGGCAAACGTGTTCGTCGTAAATAAGTTAACTGTAGTCAAATTATGTTATCTGATATAATATAAGTAAAGGTTTTTGCCACTTTTTTAAAAATAAATTTAATTTTCTATAGACATGTGTGTGGGGTTTATGTTTATGACAGTTTGGGATGCACTGTAACTGACAGCTCGCTTATTTCAAGTGAAAATCAACAAAATTTTGTCGGTTTCAAGAAGTTTTTTCCCATGAAAATTCAATTAAAATGACTTTCGAGCCGGGGAAAACAATTCCCGAGTTAATTCTTGAGGAAATTGGACTTGAAGGCTTAGAAGGAATCACAATATCCAGTAAATATATGTAATTTCCTCTCATACCGTGCTTTATAGTTTTAATGTTCCAGGTTTGTGGCTTCGTATTTCGGCCAGTCTTCGGCTTCCACTCCCTTTACTGGACAATTTCCAAGCACAGGTTTGGAATTTTATAATAGAAGCCCACAATCATCTGGAGTTTTACAAGCTTCCCGAACCACGGGAAGATCTCAAAATATGGGACAGATTCGAAATCACAGATCCAGACTATGGGATACCTGTGGAACCAGACGAATGCCCATATACAGTATACAAAATCGTTCCCATAACCGATGGTAATATTCTAGGCTCATGCGAGACCTATAATACTCGGGGCTCAATACCGTTTGATGAAATCAAAGACATGTCCATCAAGGATGTTGAAACCAAATGGGGTGCGAAGACATTTGTTATTGTAGGCAGCCAGGCTCTGCGTTACAACTGTCTTGTGCCGCCAAACGTGAGCATTCCAACCGAAATCACGGTACACCAATACTGCGTACTTGAATTCATTGGACGGTCACGGCGAAATGGAGTGACTTCGGCAGGCAAATTTTCGATTCTCCAATGCGCCAAGGATTCAGCAATTGCATTCTACATAATGTTGGTTCAATCAACATTGTGAGTGAATTTTTCTTAAATTTTTTCATCTTCTTTAGAAAGAGATTGATGTGCTTTGGATTGATCATAAAACAAGCATATACAGAGCGTCGTTCTGATCGTTTGGTAACCTCGAGTCTTATAACCTTAAACCGATTCCAGTCGCACAAGAAGACCGCACTCCTTGCTATCATCGAGAAGATATTTCTTGCCATAAAGCAATCTCCCGTGCAGAAACTAACACTGGCCAGTGTGAAAGCTTTGTTTCCCCCTGAAAACCTGTCAACGATCAAGAAGATTATGTTGACCCAGTTCTACCGAATGATCTTCGAGAGCTGTGTAAGTCTATACCTTCTTATCATTGAGTACTCTCTTTCTATTATGTGTATTTCCCTTAGACGGCTCGTGCGGGTGACCTTCCGGACGTCAAACAAACACCGAAAATGAACAAAGACCGCGAAGTTGTGTGTGTACGACTGAAGAATCCCAATCTAACGCGCGATGAGCTTTTCAGCGACTATGATGAGTCTGACGAAAAGCAACCGAACGGCAAGCAACCACCTCTCCCCGTTTCTTACAATATTTTAAATCGACTTTGCCGTTTCAGATTTCTACGACTACAAGCACGCGTACGTCGATATGCCGCTGATGGAAGAAATCTATCGAGCCGTGGAGAAGCATGGCAGTGCGGGTTGTAATCGTTCGCAGTTGTGCTCGATCATGTCGGCGAATCATTTGAACATACGTC
The DNA here is from genome assembly GCA_958301585.1 of Merodon equestris. Classification (NCBI taxonomy): domain Eukaryota; kingdom Metazoa; phylum Arthropoda; class Insecta; order Diptera; family Syrphidae; genus Merodon; species Merodon equestris. The sequence goes on from OY284415.1 coordinate 41,451,565, forward strand.
AAGCTCTGAAGAAAGCTATTTCGGACAAGCTCATTACTTCTTACTGCAAGGACGTAGGACGTCAACGAACCCACATGTACCTGTTTACTTGTAATCACTTTCGCCAGCTTTATACTGATTTCACTTGTCTCTTCTAGGTTGGTTGCAATCGGTTGTTCCAACAGCGTGAAAAAGGTCAAGGAAGACAACAGGTATATCTTGAAGAACCTGAAATGCGACGACGAACCCGTAAGTTGCTCAGTTTTTGTCGATTAAACCCTAACCATTCGAGTGTTGTCCATTTTATAGAACATCCCCCAAGACAACGACCCACCCTTAAAGGACATCCCGCAGATAACAGCAACGGTCAAGCTAGTCACGCCGCTGCCAGTGAACGAGAATGGCCGCGATGAGACAGTCAAGCAAATCGAACGCAAACAAAAAATTGTTGAAGTCGTCAACGAATATTGTATTATTCAAATGTCCTTCCTCCGTCAGGTTATCCTTAAATTCGAACAGGAAGCCGGCTATAAAGACGAAATCTGCAATAGATCCCTCTACCGAACCGTGGCACGTCTTCAGAAATTCAACGTCGTCAACTTGTACGAGATTAACTTGCGTTTTGACGAGAATGCACGCATCTATCGATACGTTACACATCCGAAGATCACCGTCGATCACCCTGTAATGCAGAGGGAAATCACCAAATTGAAAAACGCTCTCTTCCTCTACGTAGAGGATAAGAAGTTCCGCACCAGTGCGACCGGTCAGGAATCGGTAACAAAACCTCCGCGCACGGGCTTACTACCACTCGGACCGCATAAGGTTCCCAAATTTTTAACCGCACGCTTCCTTCACGAATTTATGTTCTATATACTCCATGAAATGCGTCCCGATCAGCAGCCAATAGAGCTGTCTTTGGAACGCGTACACGAATGGCTCGAGTCTGATCCGACTGTCGACCACAATGAACTCCATCAGAACATGCCGGGCGAACGCGTGAATATCTACACCGAGAAACTGTCCTGGCGGACGTTTATCAATCCCCTCCCAGCATACGAGAATAAGCCGTTTGGTTGGATTTCCCTTCCGGACGTCGTAGATCGCTTACCATTCTCCATACTGAACAAGCTGATTCGCATACCGCCATCAGTTGATCCGCAGGCGCATGAGTACCTCTTGCATCCTGTACGGCAACATTACATGATCAAGCAGCTGCCGCTCGAGTTACAGGGTTTGATAAACCGCAAACGGCTATCATATATCATAATCAGCATCATTCGAGTCCTTCATCGCATGGGTTTGATTCAACTAAGCGAGAAGGGAGGCCGCGAAGCGCTCCAGCTTTGGATATACATCAACCGAAGAGCCAGAGTCACCGATACGACCACATCCGACGTCGGCTACTATAAAATCAGCACGGATCGAGAGTATAAAAGCATCAAGTTCTTCTTCGAGACCCATACCGACGTCGAGGAGTTCTGGAACTGCCTGCACAGGATCTGTATTCACACAAAACTCGGTTTCATTCATAAGAACTTAAAACGCTCATCGTCCCGAGCCGTATACAATAAACGTCGCAAACAACTCAATTTCCTCGCCCTTCCGGTCGCGAGCTTCGACGATGCTCCAGCTCTTGATACCGGAATTCCGCCTGGCGATGGCCTGGGAGCCGGTGGAATTGCTTCGATCCTCTTCTCCTCGGTACAACGCAACTGGACGTGGCTTGTGAACAACAAACATACCGCAGCAGCTGCGGCTGCGCATAAAATCAAGAAAAACGCGAAATTCATTCGAATCAAATTGTCGAAGATAATGAGCGGCACGGGCTCCAAGAAATCGTCGTTCGTGCCGCCCTCGATGACTGCAAAGAAAATGAATCGCTTTGCAGTCACCTCGAGCGGTAGAGTTTTGAAGCGAAAGGAGACCGCCACTACGTCGAAAACGAAAACGAAATTTCCAATCGATTCTATCGATCGCGACGCTCTCGCCCAAATGCGTTCGCTACGCGCTCGTTGGTCGGACAAAGAGGACATGATCCTCAAAATGACGCGAGCCTCGCTCTTATTTTTCGCTGTTCCAGTTCTTCACTTCAATCATCGCGACGTCGCGCGAATCTCCCGTGATATCATCCGCGTGCAATGTGGGATTTGCAATAAAACCGCTGAAACGTGTCATCGTCGAATCCAATTCATGGTCAAAACCGGTCGGCATCTGCCCGAGCTTCCGACCTGGCTGCACTTATTGCAAACCAGCGAGCATCTCAACTCCTTGTATGACGGGGAAAAGTTCTTCTCGCTCTTGAAAGAGCAATATCCACGTAAGAGCGACTTACAGGACGCGCTCTACGTTCACTTCCTCTACATTTACAACTATCTCCGCGCTGAATTGAATCCCGCTGAGGCGTCGAACGATTTAAACAAAGCATCAATCTTCCCCGCCACACTTACCGAATTCTACACCAAATTCCGCGAGTGTACGCCGCTAAATGAAAGCAAAACGCTGCTCTACTTCAATCCTACCACGAAGGACGAGGTACAACTGAGCACGATCAACAACGTTCTGCACAGTTCACTGTGCTGTGTCCGCGACAAGACTCAGTACAACCTTCAAATCTTCGAAATCTTCAAAACCTACTCCGAAGACACGCTCCATATAGCGTTCAAGAAAGCCCGCCAAGACGGCCTCGTTGTAGCCCGGAAGAAAGGTCAACTGAAATCATACACCACTCAGCTTGCCGGCCCCTCGTACATTCTCTCCAACCGATACCGCCTGTGTCTGATGTCCCTACGGATTCCCTACATCGTCTTCGATATGTTCCATGCGTTTTTCGATAAAACAGTGCAGACAATCTACGGCTCCTATCCCACCGACGTGGAAATCAAATCCCCGCACTCAGCGCAGTTATTGTTCATGAGCGAACTTCTTTTCAGCGAAGACATCTGCGTCGATATCCAGCCACCATCCAGTATGCTGACCATCGATCCAACCGCTCAACAGTCCAGCACCGCCGAATCCGAACGGATTCTCATCCATTTCCACAAAGCTCTCGAAAACGCACCGGCAACTGAATATCTCAAGGAATTCGATGCTCTCGGCGCACTAGCTCCGCGCGTCAAATTCAAGGCCGCGAATGTGATGTACAAACTCCACTATCATCCGTTCGATGTGATTTCTAAACTGAACAACGTCCAAATGCATTTCTTCTGCTTCCTGAGCAATCTCAACAATTCGGTGGACATAAGCTTTTTGCAGTTCGGCGAGCCATCGAACCTGCCCGTTGAGGATTTCTGCCCGTTCAACGAGTGCGTGATGAGAGGCGACGATTATTTGAATGTTATCCAGAAAATCGTCATGGATCACGAGTCTGTGCTCGAACATATCCAAGAGGACAACCACATGAAGCCGGATGGGGTTGAGAACGGTCAGATTACATTAAATGTTGAGAATCTTCTCACGGTGTTTGGGAAGTTCGATGCATTCATGAGGAGTAAGTTAGTCGAACGAGAAAAACGTGACATCGGTTCGGTTTTAATTAAACGCGCTCCATTGGATCTGATTGGGGTTTGTAAAGAAATCACAACAGCGACTGATGATATGGCGAATAAGGATGAATACGAGCCGACACTGAACAAAGAGGAGCGAATTGCTCGGGCGCAAGACGTGTTCGTGGTAAACCTGCCGAAATTGCGAATCTCTGTAAACAGCGAGAAGCAGGTGGAGCGATTGGAATACAAAGGACTGCTCGTTCCCAAGCACTTGGTCGACGCGTCGCTACAGCGTGATGAAGTGTTCGACAAAGTCTTCCAGTAAGCGGTTCGGTTACATACAACTAATGTGAGTTGGCAGTGTTTTTGTTTATTTTTTCCAGAGACACGTCGTGGGAGTATACGAACGATAGCCTGGACAGCTTAAAAGGCGAGTTAGATGCCGAGAATTGGAGTGCCGATGAGCAGAAGAAAATCAAGGAATTGCATGATTTGATCGAATCCAATGAGCTTGGTGTACCGAGCACTGATATCCTGGTGAGTGTCGAATTCCATTGGAAGAATTTGGTCTTCATTCACTTTATGGCTTGCAGGAACATTTTCCCGACATCGATTTCCTCCATCGAGCCATCAAATTTTTACGTGAAAATCATCTCATCCTTCGCGCGGGTGTTTCGTCTTTCTTATACATACACAAGACCCACGTGCGCCAATGGTTGATTCATTCGCGTCATATCAAGCGTCTGGTTCGCGAATCGATGGGAGCACATTCGCTTAAGCGGAAATCGAATTTGGCCGATGAGGAACAACCACCATCGAAACAGGTGAAACTAAGCCAGAGAGGACGACGCCTCATTAAGGCTGCCGATCGGTATGACGATCAAATGGAAATGGACACTACGCCCTTTGGGAGCGAGTAAGTTGTTTAATATCACACTCCTGAATAGCAATAGTAATTTAGTTTACTTAGCAGCACTGAGCTTCTGGTGCTGAAGCCGGTTCCGTGGATTCGTGTCAATGGATCATTAAATCGTCGTGTACTAGACCGTTGGATGGCGAGCATTGTAATCGAATCCACGCTCCAATGCGGATGCACGGTTCATGATATTTGCTTGCGTTTTAAGCAGATGCACGCGGTGGATGTTATGTTCTTGCTGGAACTTTTGGTCGACTTAAAGATTGTTGAATTACGTAGCTTCAAACGTCCGAAGGTTGGACTGTTTTCTCAATATCAACTGGTTGATACTGGTAAGGTTGATGGAGCGAAACCATAGTTGGTGGAATGTACTTGTACTTCTAATCGTTTCAGGTGTTGGTGACGAATTTACCGATCCGAGGAGTACGTGCGTGATCGCTTCCCCCGATGCTATGACGCGAATGAACGCATTTATTGGTGATAAAATGTATCAAACGGAATTTATTTAAGCATTAAAGTGGTTTTACCCTTTGAAATGAATGTCTAGTCATTTTATTTCCACCTTAAGCTGCACTGCATTGCCGGTATGCATGTACATTGGCAGCGAACAGCTGTCATCTAGCCAAACTGTCATTGGAAAGATTAATAAACAAAGTGCATAATCCTGACTCTATCGTTTAAAATAATAAAGAAAACCAAAAGCAATGAGTGAATTAAGCGAAAAACTAGTAAATGCGAAAACCGCTCTAATAGTCGCTCTCGGTGGTAATGCACCGAAGTACTGGACCAGCATGAAATCTTATTTTTGCAATAAAACAAACTACACCGAGTTCGATCATGATGCCAAAAAACTCCTGGCTCCCGGGGATCTTCACTTACACAATGAATTCTACATTGCAATGACTCGTAAAATCGGTGCCGTTCGATCGCCACAACCACCATCGTTGATATCAAGCACTTCGGCAGCTGGCAGTAGCTCCACATCGCGCTCGAATCGCAAGCGTAAGCGTAGCTCTCGCGTGCAAAACAAACTCGTCGCCTTTGAGCCATTTGATCTGCTCGATTACCTTGTACCCGACACACTTGAGATTATACGACCGCCGAGTGGATACGAGAATTCGCTACAAATGATCCCCTCTCAGAGGTATTGTGTCCAGGAGTTGTTTTTACCAGATTTGGGCTTCGTATTGGGACGGTTTCTGATTGGCGCTTGGGAGGCGGGTTTGGTCAATGTCGATGATGCTGTAGCCGAGTACATGTGTACAGCCGTTCAGTTCTTGCTGAAAAATCTCATTTCGACGGTGATTATGAAGAGGAAGCACTACAAGGTGACTGGGGAGGGGTCGTTTTACTACGATGTTGGCGCTCCGATTAAGGATCCGTTTCTGAGGAACACTGTGACGCGGCAGAAAATCGACGACAGTCCACTAGTGCTGGATAAGGAAATAACGTCGCCGAATTTCATGCGGAGAACCAACGACGAAGGAATCTTCCTATCCGCCTGCGAAGAAGTGTGAGTATTGATTTGAACGTCTTTGAAAATAACCTAAGCATGTTGTGTTGTTGCAGATATCCCCAGAAAAGTAACCTCATCACGCTGAGGGACTTGCGACGAGCATTCAGTGATCGGAATATGATCCCCTCTCACGCGGTATACGCGGTCAATCGGGAACGACTCACGCAAATGCTACACTGAATAAACGACTAATTACATCTTACGTTCGACTTTTATTTACTTCCACAGTTCATAGAGGAACGACGGCAGATCAACATTTCGAGCGCTCACACGGCGTGGTTTTGCTTCATTTAAAAAATAATTTGTACGTTTGCTTAGTCTTGATCGGAAGATGCTTCTCGATCTCATGCGGAACGGTATAGAAAGCCGTAGGAACCTAGAAAAAGCAAAGGTGGTGAGGCTATTAGGTGTGAAAGTCTAAGCTTACGTTCTTCAGTTCGTCGTATGTGGCCTCTCGTCCTGTGAACTCTTTTAAAATAAAATCATTTTCTATTTCATAGTGGAATCGGGTATCATTCATCTTAAACAGTACATTATCTACGCGCAGGAAATAACGCAGGAGTATAAAGAACCCTGATGGCATGACGCGCTGCAATGGGAGCTTTATGAATTCTGGTGATTTGGGTTGGTTGTCTCATTAACTTACTATCTTTACGGAACACGACGATATTCCGTTGTCGTGCAATTCGTCCTCGAAAAGCGTGAGGTCGTGATAGAAGAGAATTTTTTCGCGCTGCATTAGTTTGAACAAGTCCAATTTTTTGTCAGTCTCTTCGATACGGAATTTATCGTTCAACGTTCCCTGGTAGTTGGTTGAGAATGTCCAGTCGAACGGTTTGAATTTTTCCTCCAACAAGTGCCCGGACCTGGAATAGCATATATTTCAGGCGGGTGAACTGAATTTGTTTTCGTTCAAGACGGTAACTCACCTACTTTCCTGCCATTCTTCGGCACAGGCAACCTGTAGTGGCTGTTTACCATTCTCTACCAACCGCAGTGCGTCCATAGGCTTGAATTCAATACCAGCTCCGCTGGAGTGTATCAGCAAGAGTTTATTTTTGTGAAATACCATATCGGGAAGATGTGGCAACTCCAAGGCGTAACGATATCTACAAGGGATGATTGGAAAATACGATTGCGGGGCATGGAATTCACGTAACCTACGTGCAGAGTTCGCAGCAATTTTCACTGTTTTCCGGACAATTGTCCTTTCCATTGTTACAAACACTTTTCAGAATATGAGATTTTTCGTAGGTTATACTCCAGCCTTCGAATTCTATGCTATCACGGTCCATGGGCAAACGGGGTACCAGATCGTCCTTGGGGGATTGAACATTTCTGCATCAAAGCGATTTGTTTTGATTGCAAGGGATTTGAAGTACTTACATCCATGTTGCCGTTCGAATGCCTTAAAGGAGTTTCAATACTGTTGGAAGTGCGTTTCGACGGCGGAGGGTGATATTCGCACCTTTTTCCTGCTTATTATTTGCAAGTTATGGAAACTACAAACAAAGAGATTTTTGGTTCCTTGACGGCTGACATTCTAAGTTTGAATGACATTCCAGCCGCCATTCCGAGATGCGTTCAGTCGTGGAAATGTGATGGGAGTTCGTAAAAAATAATTTTTCTAGCATTTGAAAAAGCTAATTTCCGATTATTACTAATTTAAATCTCTGTAGTTGGCAAGAAATATTTCCAATCATATCACATCTAATCGACCCTTGTCTTCAAAAGAATAAAAATGTCATCAACGAGTTGTCAAAAACCAGAAAGGGTAGTGGAACAGAACTATTTAGTCTGTTCAATGAGGCTGTTCTGGACTGTTCCGGACAGAAAAGTACACGTTTTGGTGTTCAGTGTTCAGTGACGGTGTTTCGGACACTTCAGAACACGATTTTCTGCACCTACTCTGGAGTGAGAACAGATTCGTCCGCTTTTTGACAACTAACATACGGCTGTACTTTTCCGTTCTAACTTGATCTGACAGTTTTCACGAATCTGTGCTGTCCTGTTCTGATCTTTTCGTCATTGAACACAGCTATTCACTTGTTGCTGCCATTCGCCATCTGTCACAGTAGTAGTTTCAATTTTCTTGGAATTCAAGTTGTCTACCCCAAATTCCGCCAATCCCGCTCATCAAGTGGATAATATCCAATTCTAGTGGAATGCTTTTAAACAAAACACTTCGAGCCACGTTGGTCGCCAGAAACTTTATCGGTTTGTAGATCAGATACCGACTCTAGTCCAACGACCAAAGTCCAAACTTTCTATTTCCATTTTTAGCTCTACAAGCCCCGCCTCTCCGGACGATGAGCTCCAAGATTCTACAATCCAGCAATGAAAACACTGTGTTCAAAACCCTGGCAGTGAGTTCGCCCAAGCCATATGTTTTCCATGTCCAGCTGAACCGACCTGATAGACTGAATGCCTTCAATAAGCAAATGTGGATGTAAGTCAGTCGACAAGATTGAGGTGAATGGTTATAGTCAGGAATTATTTTCAGTGATATCAAGGATTGCTTTGAAGCATTGAGTTCCAATCCCAATTGCCGTTCAATAGTTTTATCTGGCGATGGGAAGCACTTTACTGCTGGCATTGACCTTATGGACATGATGACGCTGGGACAGGAACTCGCTCAGATCGAGGACGTGGCGCGTAAGGGAGAGGCAATGGGCAAAATGATCAAGCTCTATCAGGTAGAGGCTTTTTTCTATCACAGCATTCCATAAAAAAACTCTAACTTCCCAGGATTCCATGTCATCGCTTGAAGTCTGCAGCAAACCCGTCATTGCTGCAGTACATTCTGCCTGTATTGGAGCCGGCGTGGACCTTATCACCGCAGCCGACATTCGCTACTGCACCAAGGACGCCTTCTTTCAAGTCAAGGAAGTCGACATAGGCATGGCTGCGGACGTTGGAACCTTGCAGCGTTTCCCCAAAGTACTCAACAGTCAGAGTCTGGCACGTGAGTTGTGTCTGACTGGTAGAAAGTTCCTCTCTGACGAGGCAGGCAGTTGTGGCTTGGTAAGTCGTGTGTTCGAGAACAAGGAAGCTATGTTGTCTGCCACACTGGCTTTGGCCGAAGAAATTGCCAGCAAAAGCCCAATAGCAGTCCAGGCGACGAAAAAGAACATTATCTACTCGTTCGATCGACCTAATCAGGAAGGACTGGATCAGATTGTGAGTATTCCGTATGAATTGATGCAACCGATTCCTGATTTATGAAATTTCAGCGTGAGATGAACAAGCTGTATCTGTTGAGCGAAGATTTCATCAATGCCGCCATGGCCCAGGCGACGAAGGGCGATAAACCAACGTTCTCCAAACTGTAGACGTCCATATGTGTCAGGATATTAAGCGAAAAGTCTGCATTTTGTGTTTAGGTTTAAGGCAAAAATATATTTTTCGAGAACACCAAAAAAGTTTCACAAACGAGATTCAAACAATGAGAGTCAACACGTCTTAAAGACTCCTAAGCACCTCCAATGAGAGCGCAAAGTGCACGCTTGAAATCGCCAGATGTCTCGGACTGTGGACGAGATAAAAATTGCAATCCAAAGTGTAGAAAATGGAAATCATAGATTACCTTCACGGCGCTGACCAGTGTACGGTCAAACAGACGTTCGAACTCGGCTTTGATGTTGCCCAAGTCGATTTCGGATCGACTAACGATGATCCGGATTAGGGTTGTGTCGTCCGTTCCCATTCCTTTCATCGCATTGAACAGGCGCTTGGCGAAGAAAGCCGGTGGCGACTGGACGCATTCGACTGAGAGAATAGTTCGTAAAATACCAAAAGCGCAAAGAAACAATTAACTAACCAATGGCCATCATAGCGTCGTGCAGCTCTCCACTCATTTCGTGCTTGATTGCCTGTTCAAGCGTCATGCCAGACAGTTGTTTGTACTCCTCGAAGACCAGTCGCAATTGTGCAAAACTGGCATGGGCCATGACGCGATTGAATACCTCTTCATCGGTGCCGAGTTTGGCTTCGCCAGCTGCGTATAATGCTTCTGCTTGTTCCTTAGCCTTCTCGGGATCAACGGTTCCGGCTGGATCACGTACTCCCGTCACGATAAGTGTCAAAAGACGACGAAAATGTCCCGATGTCTCACTGCACATATGCTCGGCCAGTGGACGGTCGTACTTATCCTCGTAAGTCGATACAATCGTGGCGATTTCCTCGTTCGTCTTAGTACAAATTATTTCTACGAGGGTTTCCTCGTTGGTGCCAATTCCGCTCATCGCTTTATGTAATTGCTTGCATAGATATTCCACGGGTGGTGCCATGAGAGCAATGATGACATCTTCGAACTTACCGCCGAGTTCGCTCTTCAGATCGTCGATTAGATCCCGTCCGAACTCGCGGAGGAAGTACTCCTTGATCTGTTGGCGTTGAGAATTGGTACGAGCAGTGAGGATGTCGATGATTGCCTGCTCATCAGTTCCAAAACCTTTCATCGCCGTACGTAGAGCCTGTCCGTCAGCAGCTGGGTCAAAAGGCGAGGCTGGGACCACTGTTGGGATGGGCTAGAAGGGAAATTTGTTCAAATAAAAAGTAATGAGTCATCATCTGTGACGTGATTCGGTCAGATTTGTGTCGTAGGTCGCTTGAATATTGTAACATTGTAACTAGGCTAGGCCCGCGTTTATTTATAACCGATTGAATGGTCAGGGGCCATGGATTTGCACAGAACTATTATTTCTATCTGAGCACGAACATGTACACTTGGAACATATGAAACTATTGCATTTGTTTACAATTAGATCATTGCTAATTGGGCCTTTGCCTATAAATAAATTAACACGCATCCGAGAGGGCCTTCACAAAACAACTCTCAATAAAGCATGTTTGCGTGTGTTTTCTTTCACGCCCTATCATTCGAGTTATGAATCGTACATCAAGTTGCACTCACAAGGGCTCAAGGGCCCACTTTCCTTTTAATTGAAGCAATTTTGCAATAATTTTCGTGATTGTAAGCACAAATGCGAGTCGAGTTTTTCAGTATTCTTCTGCGAATCACGGTCACATGAATCCTTTTATCGTAAAATATATTACCGTATAATCCATGTTTGGCTTGGATTAGTAATTAAACAAATTCAAGGAAAATATTTCCGTCAACAACACAGGCAAAAGACACAACAAAAGAGCAACGAAAACCCGCTTTGACTTTGACAGCTGAATGTGGCTGGTAGTTCTGTTCGATTTGGATAACTATTAATGAGCAGTTGTATGGGTGAATTTTATTTTATGCGCCTTTTTAATCAAGACTATTTCTACCATTAGTAAGGACTGGTTCAAAATTAATGTAAAAATACCAGATACGTCACGTTGGTCTATGCACTGAGACCAGAAAGATCCTTACGCCAGATTGGTAGATTGGTCTCGCAGGAAATTAGGTAACGTCCATAGAAAACATGACTTCTCTAAGGAAGGTACAATTCCTTCTTCTTCTTATTCTTCTTTTCCCTTTTCCGGCGTTGTTATGGTCAGAAGTGTAGGACCATAAACTTCCTACTTAACTGCATTCCTACTGGTCCGCTTGTGGGGTCCACCGGTTTGACCTCAGAAAGTAGCGGCAGGTGAATACTATCAACTGATTGCATGTCCCCATCGATAAACGAAGCCTGATTGTTACCTCTCCTAAAAGAAAAGGATCATGTGCTTCCAGAAGCAAAAAGAAAGCCAAATAAAGTAAAACTTATGTGGATCCCTGGACAGGTAAACATCCCTAGTAATGAGGAAGCAGATAAAGCCGCAAAATCTGTAAAAGACGTACCAGTATGCCGGTTGAGAGGAAACGATAACAAAATTGTCTTCTTGTAAATCTAAATCAGATCAATTTTAAGTTATCGCACAATTAGCTACAAAATGTTTGTATTCAAATGATGACAAGTAATACGAGTAATATGATAGATAGTAATTTAAATATTATTACATGGAATGCTAGACGAAATTGGCAGGACAGTTTTCAGGCGTTATCAATGCAAAAAAAGGATTAATCCAGGGTTATTCCAATACTGTGTCACTTTATTGCATCCTCATAAAACTCCGAATTTTTTAAAAATAATAAAAAAGAGGCCAATGTTTCATACATTAATTTGCCTACAAGTCCAGCCGCGTTAAAACCAAAAAAAAGGTTTTTCTTAGAAAAAAATGGTTCGGGTTTTTTTTTAATTTCTCAAAAACTACAAGACATTTTTGCATCCGGTTTTCTGTTTTTAACTAAAAACTAATAAGAGAATTAAATTTTTGAAAAAAAAATTAGTACTTAATTACATATAATTTTGAAAAAAAATAGTTGGAAATTTTTTTTTTTCATTTTTTTTTCATTTTTTTTCCAAAATTTTGAGTTTGAAAATTAATTACTCAAAAACTATTCCCTAGAATAGCTTCGTTTAAAAACAAGATGAAAGAAGAAGTTTCTGGCTTTACAAAAAAGTATATCGCGGCATTGTGGATGTAACTTTTGATTTTTAATAATTTTTTTTCCAAATTAAGTAAATTTTTTAGAAAATTGCCCCTCCCGGCTAAACGGGGGAGAATAGACCCCCCTCCCGTACGATTTTTTTCTTGTCTTGACCAGACCTACACGCTCTAGCTTTTTGGCACACTGTTCGTGGGACACCCTGTAGTTTAAATTACATGTTAATAAATGATAATAATAATAATTAAATAAGGACGAGGTGAGGTAAATTATATGACGACTCAATCGAGGACTACACAGCGGCGTCTAGCTAGACACCATGACCAATTGAAATGACTGACGACTACAACAAGTTCGCTCCTATACATGGAGGATGACGAATAATGCCCAAGAAGACAACTGCTTTTAAGATGGTGAAAAGGATTTCAATCAATTTGGAGTGCCACCCAAGTTCAAAGTTTTTCATCGACAAATGGGGAAAATGACCGCCTCCCAATTCGAACTTTTCTCTCCCTCGAATATGGCACGCGAAAAAAATTTATTTCATCACTATTCCAAAATAAAATCAAAGCAGATTCGGGATTTCGATTTTCAGCCATCGTTTCACAGTGATGATATCGTTGGAAAGCATACAAATTAAACAAATTTCTTTATCTTCGTTCCAGTGAACTAAAAGCTCGCCCCAATGCTCGAATCTCATCGAAGTCATTTGTGTATTTTATTACTAATAAAATCACAAGACCCGACGCTAAAAAATAGTATTCTTGTTGTCGGTTTCCGGGTACCACTTTCATATGCATCCGTGCAGATGGGTTTACAAGAGGCTAGCAGCCCTCGAGGGGTGAGAGTTGCCAAGTGTCATACATTCATGCTCTCGCATTCACTAGCAGTCGGGAAGTAAAATCGCAACTACTAGTCCTTCCGCATTTCAAAGAGTTTTCAAGTGAAATAAAAATAAAAACAAGAAACATAGAGCACTTGAAACCGGCTAAAACCAACACCTCCACTCTAAGCTCATTAAGTATAACCTGAATGCGATAGCACGTCTGGGAAAAGCTCGCCTTTTCATGTATGAATACATATGAAGGCGCAACTTTTCCCTCTCGCCAGAGTCTTGGCGTTTCTTGTGTTTTGATCCGCTAAATTTAATCCCAACTAGTGGAAGTAATTTCAAAGTAGAAATACAAAACGAAAAGAAAAACACAAAACTACTTCTCACGGCATACAGGAGCATGTAGGTGTCAGCATGTGCATAGTTGTCTAAAGGCGCTATCCACCTATTTTCTTTGTAAACATTTACTCTCGGACGTGGCTTCTCCCCCATCCTCCATCCTTCGTTTTGTATTGAATCCGATGAAAATGTGTCCAACCTGACGAACGGTGTGAATAGGTGGGTAAACGCTAGAGATTCGTTTAAAATAAAAATCTAAAATCTACTTTCGAAGATGAAAGGGTGAAAAACCGGAAAACTGGGCAAAGTGCAAGTGTTTGACGCCGGATCTTTAACGTTTTCTTTCTCATTCTTATATGGCAAGGAGGCAACTCTTAGACGAACTTCAATAATCGAAGATTGAAAACAGCGGACTTTCCAAGTTGTATTCGCAATTCTTCGGGCTCTTTGACCGTGTTTCAAGTGTAGGGTATAAAAAGTGCGATGGTGTACCACAAGGATCCAGTTTCACTACTTTGCTTTTTAGTCGGAAATCGTTAAATAGGTTACGTACCACCCCAAGTGGTGAATTGTAAGAAAACCCCTAAAAGGCAAATGAAAAAAACCGCCAAATGTAAGCATCCAGGAAAAGCCAAATGAGGTTTTGCTATTTCCGTTTTTAGTCCTTGGATTCCCTACCAAATCTACGTAAAAGCCAATGCTTACATTTCGCCGCAGGCATCTCTGCTTTCGTAGCCAAACAAAATGGAAAGAAAATAGAGATTCTTTCTCCGAATTCGCACGGAAGAAAGGATTCTCCATATGTCCCGTCTCAATCGGTCTTGTCCCCAGGCATTTCCTCCGTCTCTACTCTTTCCCTCTCTTGCAACAACTTGTGTATGTCTGACTGCCTAACAGGAAATACTGAATAGCAATTCAAGCGTATCTGGCACACAAATTCGAAGACAGCCGTGCATAGCTTTGACCTCGTTTTTTGTCTCCGCGTGGGTAGTACATACGAGTATGTCGCAATCGAATAAATCCTCTAATTCCATCAGGAGGTAGTATTTTACATTGCATTATCCTTTTATAATCAGTTTTATCTTATTCCAAGTTTATTTTTCTTTCCGATATTTTTCGTTCGCCCTCAAACATTCCGCTTCAATTGTCGGCATCGGTGGTGTTGTTGAAATTTATTGTTGTGCCACCTCTTGGCTCATGGCGAAATCAATAAGCCTTGCTTTAAAGTCCTGTGAAAACGAATTCAATGAAATGTGCTGAGTATACTCAGGAACACTCAGTGTGAAAGTTTTTTTTCGACTGTTCTGTTTTCGGTCGTTTTTCTTTTGCCGCTTCCTTTTCCTGATTCGAAATTTTTAATGGAGGAAATTCGGATAAATATTTTATTTGGATATTTCGAAATTGGAGCATTGCCTAAGGTAAAGTGGGTCAGTACGGTGTCATGGGTTTTGTTTGTATTGTGATTCGAGGATTCCGATTAGTTGGAATAATTTATTCAGTCATGCATAAGCTTTTGTTTCAACCTGTAGTGGCGACAGTGGTGGATGTCATATGATCATTTGTCAACGTCACTTGATTTCATCTGACATTTATCGTAGATGCCATTGGAAGTGTGGCCTTATTGTGGAACGCAATTGTCCTATAGGCAATCCGAAGCAGGTTTCGGTTTCAGTTTCATTAATAAATAACGTGAGTACAGTACTCAAATGAGTACAGTCAAATTTCCAAGTGTCAATTACAAATCTCGTAAAGTAAAACTGAGTTACCTTGTAAATTTACTTCATCATAACACTATTCAAATATATCGACAAATATTACGCGGGTAAAGTGATTTTTTTTTTGAGAAATGTCAGTTTATGTTGTGTCACCGAAGCGCTGATATGTGCCCGATACTGCCCGATAGTGAATGATTGACCCAACGCCACACGTGGCGGGGGAGTTGCGATCTTCATTAAAAATAATTTAAAGCATAAAGTCATATATAGCGGTGAAGTGCGGAGGTTCCAGGTGCTAGAGGCCTGCATTGTGTGCGTTCCTCTCCGAAATGGAAAGAGAATGTACATTATAGCAGCCTATGCACCTGAAGCACCTCAACCTAATATTTTCATTGCAGAACTTGAGACACTTTTTCGATTTCTGCACTTAAATTTGGTGGAAAACTACTACATCCTGACCGGCGATTTGAATGCCAAACATAGTGATTGGGTAAATAACATTGGTATCCTAGAAGCGGCTCCTATCTGGATCTCATGTTGCTTGACTCTCGACTAAGACTGGCTGACACGAACGAACGGTCTATTAACTGTTTACGGACCTTCGTATACTATACGACAGTGACCATTGCGGACTTAGTGCCGTGATCACAATACCAGGCGAATTCGCCGAGATGGCAGAGTAGGTCCAAACGCGCCTCTACGATTATAGTAGGACGCGTTGGCCACGTTTTGCCAGCAACCTGATGAGATCGCTCACTTTGAGTGGTTCCTTCCCACCATCCAATAGGAACCTGTCAAACGGCGAAATCGACAGGTACCTCAGACAAATGGATGATAAAATAAAGCAGACGATGGACAGTACGATACCACGCCAACGACAGCACTATACCACAAACGTGTACCGAAATGCGACAATCGACGCACTGCACAGACAGAAAAGTAGACTCCTGACAAAACTCAAACTCTTGTACAGGCGGTTTACCGACAGACAAAACTAGGAGGTCAGGACACTGAAGTCACTGATAAAAAATATCCAACAGTTGATCAAGGAAAATTACAGAATATCTATAAGTTTGTATTGGAACAACAGAATTCGTACTGAAAATATTTCGGAGAAACAATCAGAATGACATTCAGGATCTGAAGCTTTCGAGAACGTCAGACAACGAACATCTTTTACGAACAGTCAGCATTGATCCGGAGAGCGCCGTCTTGGATGATGACTTCGTGATCGAGAATCCTCAGGAGAAAGTGGCGACAGTGGGAGCTGTTTTCCAGGAAGTGTATAAGGTGAATGATAGCATTCGCCCAAACCACGAATTGGAAAACAGAGTTCTACTTCATCACTCCTACCTTAGAAATGATATCGAACATTGGCGATCCGAGAATCTTAGTTTTACCAGGTTCGATGACGATTACATGGCAAATAATGCTGTCACCAATGAAGGGACGAATACCCTGTTTATTTCGACGGGGGATCTCCAGATGATCTTCGAGTCACTGAAGAGAAAAAAATCCGCGGAAATCGACGGAATATCTAATGTTGTGCTCAGGCATCTCCCACCAGTGGCTGTAGAGACGTACACCATTCTGTTCAACAATACTCTGAATAATGCATATTATCCAGTGGATTGGAAAACAGCGGTGGTGCAACCAATTCCCAAGAGGGGTAAAGATACCTCTAACCCATCAAATCTTCGGTCGATAAGTCTCCTTTCAAGTGTTAGCAAGATTTTCGAGAAGGTGGTCCATAGAGCCCTGTCTAGATGGGTTGAGGACAATAAAATCATTCCGGATAACCAATTCGGTTTCAGAGCGGGGCATAATACTGTTCATGCTGCGTCGAAACTCGTGTCAGATATCCAATGGAACAAATGCAAGAACCAATGCACGGGTGCCTGTCTGATTGACTTGGAAAAGGCTTTCGACACCGTATGGTTAGAAGGTCTTTATTACAAGCTCAGTCGGCTGGGCATAAGTAAACCACTGCTATATATGATAATAGGGCCAGGATTGTACGGGTGGATAATTTTCTAATAAAACTGATCCGAGGTCACGTTTCGAGGGCAATGACTTCGGTTAATAATCTGATCTCCGGGGCTTAATTTCCTAATTACATGTACCACGAGAAAGTGCGCCTTAGCGGCTTTGTCCCCCCAGAGGCATTCCTCTATTTAGATCAATGTGGACTGATCCAGGATGATCGTGGTGCGTAAGTCCGTGGAGCGGCGACTTCTCTACGAACGTGATGTTGCGGTCCGTGAGCCCGAGTGCCTCAGGTTAAGTAGATCGGTGTCACGCAAAGATCGGAGGGACGTCGTCCGACAACATCAACGCTTCTGATGGCTGGAAGGGACTGCGTCAGTGGTTAATTTTAATAGGTCATAGACTAGTCTTACATAGACTAGGGTAGGTTAGAAGAGGTTAGAGTAGGTAAGGGCATGCTACGGCAGGCCAGGGTGGCACGTAGGTTTAGTTTAGTTTTAGCTTTAACCAAAAAAAAAAAAAAATTAAAAACAAAAAAATTACAAAACAATAGTGAAAACAAAAAAAGATGTACATACATATATAAATATATATTAGTTAAGGTAGGGTTAAGTTATTCTTAGTTATAAGTTTCTATATAAAAAAAAAGAGGATCTGATGATTATAATATTATTACAAGTTAATCTTAAGGCCGAAAGGCATAGTCTTAAGTAATTTATTTGCTTTAGAGTGTCCGTATAGGGTCAGTAAGGTATTTTATGTCAGTTGTTGTTTAAGCGTTCTAAGCGTGTTAAGTGTTCTACAAAATTATAAAAACAAAAAAAAAAAAAAAAATTAGTGAATGATTTTAGATTTCTTGTAATAACTACTGCTTATAAAGTGTTTTCTTCATTTCATTAGTATAGAATACATGTCAGAGTAAGTTATAAAGAACAAAATAATTAATTATTTGCAATTCAAATAAAACTAGGGTCATATAAATATTACTGTACTCGGTCTAGTACACTGACAACATATGTAAGTAAAATAATTGTTATTTTTTTCAGATTCCTTATAATGAAGAAACATCATTTTACAGCCCAAAAGGGCTACAATGGGCTTGAAGAAGCTATTGAAGACGTTTTACAGAATAGTGATGATGATGAATGTGACTTGGCTATAATACCACCTAATCCAAGTGCGTTGACTGACGAAGAAGAAGGTGCCGATGAGGATATGGCAGGGTGTTTCAAACCGCAAGACGTTTCTGGTACTATTGGGACATTTATGAATCCAGGGGATAGTGGTAGCGAAGGCAGTTCGTTCGATGACAGTCACGATGAACCGCTGGCATCAAAAATAAGACGACAGGATGCCACCCGCCAACCCACTCCGAATCCGAACCCAATCGGGCGGAAATGTGCCTCTTCATACTCTTCAGTTGCTGAAAGTACTTCCGAAGTATGTGACAGGAAGAGGGTTATTTGTGAAGAGCTGAAGGGCCTCAACCCTGTACAAATATTTGAAAAATTAGTTGATACTGATATAATTGATGTGATTATATCCAATAGCATACTATACGCAAATCAACAGAATAGATATGACTTTCAACTGCATTTCTTTAATTTGAAAAAGTTTTTAGGGATTTTGATATTATCTGGATACCAAAAGCTACCACGAGAACCAATGTACTGGACTGTAGATGAAGATATAAGCGTAGATTTGGTCGGCAAAGCCATGTTGAGACATAGGTTCCGAGATAGAAACCTTCATCTTGTAGACAACGACTTAGCAGCAACATCGAACGTTAAAATGTTCAAAATAAGACCATTGGGAGAGAAACTTATGCAGACATTTTTACGGTGGGGAGTGTTTCATGATAGTATTTCTGTTGACGAATCAATGGTGAAATACTGTGGCCACCATCCTGCCAAACAATTCATTCGTGGGAAACCAGTCTGTTTTGGATATAAGAATTGGATAGCAGCCAGTTCAACTGGATTCTCTTATTCATTCGATTTTTACTGTGGAAAATCGCAAACACCGACTTCTGATCCTTTGGGTTCTCGCGTAATCAAACATTTATTGAAGAAACTGGATTGTACCCCTGATAATCATCAAGTTTTTTGTGACAACTTATTCACAAGCTGCGATCTTTTACTTGAAGCTTAGGCTAACGTGCTACGGGAACAGTACGAGAAACTAGGACTAAAAAAATGTCCACTGATTAGCACAAAGGAAATGAAAAGGAAAGAACGTGCCACTTACGACTACAGGTTTGACAAGAAAGGTGAAATTTTATTGGTAAGGTGGAAAGACAACAGTGTGTGTACCATGGAAACCAACTACGACACCATTGAACCGCTAGGGACAGTCAAGCGATTGTGTCCAATAAAGAAGGAGAAGTCAGACGTAGCTATACCACGTTTATTCCAAACTTACAACAAAAAAATGGGAGGAGTGGATGAACTCGACCAGTCTGTCTCATTATATAGGATTGCTGTACATGGTAAAAAGTGGTGGTGGGTTTTATTGACATACATGTTATACGTGGCTATTGCTAATGCTTGGCACTTACATACATGGAATGAGTAATGGTAATTCTATGGATAAACTTATGTTCCGCCGTCATATCGCACGATACTATTTACGCAAAGGTGAAAAACAAAAATCGCGCAAGGCCGCATCAATAGTTGATGGCTTTCCTCAAGATGGAGTTGGACATTATCCCGTTAAAATTGAAAAGTTTGATTGTAAGAAGTGTTTAAAAACACTTTGTGTCGAAAAGGCGTGTTTTGAAAATGTTCATACTTCGGCTGACAGTGTACTCAATCGAGTACACCACTGTTATTTCATGAAAATTACTATTTTTGATTTTTTTCTTTCATTATGTGTTTTTTTGTTCTTATTTCAAAATGAAAATAAAGATAATTAAAAAAAACGTACTTTTTACTTGACTTCAAATGGGTTAAAGTCGCGATTCTAACGAGGCAATTTTCGATGACTTTTCGACACATAACGCGCAATAACTTGACAAATTTTCGTTTTCAAAGCAACAAAGGCCTATATTTCATATGGATGAACCATCCTTTCTCAAAAAAAAATCCAACGGCGGCAAATCACAGGATCTTGGTGATTGGGGAAGTACTATCCCAACACTAGGGGGAGCCTAATAAGTCATAGGTGGGTTCTTCGCAACATTGAATATAGAGTCAAGTTGCTCGCAACGGATAGTCCGTCGTATCCAAGGAGCGGCTCCTATCTGGATCTCATGCTGATAGACTCTCGACTGAGACTGGCAGACTCGAACGAACGGTCTATTAACTGTCATTGTCACCATTGTATACGACAGTGACCATTACGGACTATGTGCCGTGATCACAGTATCTGACGAGTTCGCGGAAATGGCCGAGTATGTCCAAACGCACCCCTACGGTTACAGTAGCGTTGGCCACGCTTTGTCAATTCCTTGACGAGAGCGCTCACTTCGAGCGCATCCTCTCCACCGTCCAATATGAACCAGTCAAACTGCGAGATTGACAGGTACCTCAAACAAATGGACAATATAATAAAACAGACGATGGACAGTACTAGATACAGATACAACAAACGTGTACAGAAACGCGACAATCGACGCATTGCACAGATAAAAAAGTAGACTCCTGGCAAGACTCAAACTCTTGTACAGGCGGTTTACCGACAGACAAAACTCGGAAGTCAGGACACTGATTAAAAATCTCCAACAGTTGATCAAAGAGAATGACAGAATATCTGTAAGTTTGCATTGGAACAACAGAATTCATGCTGTAAAATCCAACAGCGCGAGTATGTTCCCTCAAATAAATAAAATATTTCAGGATCTAAAGCTTCCGAGAATGTCAGACAATGAACGTTTGCTTCGAACAGTTAGCATAAGTCCAGAGAGCGCCATTCTGGATGATTACTTTTTCGTGATTGAGGATCCTCAGGAGATGGTGGCAACAGTGGGAGCTGTCTTCCAGGAAGTGTACGAGGTGAATGATAATATTCGCCCGAACCACGACCTGGAGAACAGAGCCCTGCTTCATCACTTCTACCCTAGAAATGATTTCGATCATTGGCGATCCGAGAACCTTGGTTTTACCAGGTTCAGTGAAGGTTTCATGGCAAACATTGCCATCGCCAGTGAGGGGGCTAATATCCTGTTCATTTCGACGGAAGATCTAAAAATAATCTTTCAGTCATTGAAAAGAAAAAAAATTGAAAATCAACTTCCAGAAATCGGAATCTACTTACGAGTATATTGTTCAGAACGCCTTTGTCTAGGCCTAGGTCCTCTCGGGACACTAGGAAAAATTGGCGCAGGTTCTCAATCTTTGGGCCGGACGGGCGTCCGCTGGCGAGACAAAGTGTAGTCAGATACCTTGCGATCGTGCTGGATCAGTATCTATTTTTGACAAACATTTAGTTGTTGCTCTGGCAAGGGCCCGGGGCGCTTTCGCTCTGACAAGATGGCTGTTTCATAGCAGCCAACTTGATTCCAGGGTGAAGGTAATCTGTTACATGGCCTTAATCAGGCCCATGGTTGCCTATGGATGTCTCGTCTGTTTCAATGTGAGAGCCAGCTTAATGGAAAGGATTCGGGTGTTGGAGAGACAATGTCTCAGGAATTGTCTCGGGTTATATGGGACATCTGAGTACACGAAATTTTACCCGAAAGTGGTCCTATACAATAGGGCGAGGATTGTACGGGTGGATAACTTCCTGATCAAACTGATTCGAAGCCACGTTGCGAAAGCAATGACTTCCGCCAATAGCCTAATCTCCGGGGCTTACTACCCCAATGATTTATATCACGAGAGAGTGCGCCTTAACGGCTTTGTCCCGCCAGAAGCATTCCTCTATCTAGATAGATGTGGGCTGATCCAGGATAGATTGGCAGTACCGCTAATCTTCCACGTGGGTCGCAATTCCGTGGAACGGCGATTCCTCTACGGACCCGATGTCGCGCTCCGTGAGCCTGAGCGCCTCAGGTTCTGTAGATCGGTCTCACGCCGGGATCGAAGAGACGTAGTCCGCTAGCATCAAAACTTTTGGTGGCTGGAGAGAACTCCGTTAAGTGACACCTTGATAGGAGCAGCCTTTTGACCAATGGCAGGCTTATATAGGTTCTGGTAGGGGAAGGTAGGGTAGGGTATGGGTATGGTATGGTAGGGCAAACAAAAAATCACACAAAAAAATTATTTTAATTAAGATAGAATAAGTTAGGCTACCTTAATAGTCTTAAGTTTCATATAATTATATAAAAAATTATCATATGCTAAGTTTTTTTTGACGAAAACACATTTTTTTAGCTTAAGTTAGTTAGAAAAGTGTTAATTGTAAGTTTATATACAGCGTGCGCCATCTCATATGGCACGATGTAAATTTTGAATAACTTCAACAATTCTCCATCAATTTTGGAAATTCAAAAACTTTTATTCAATTTAGACCTTTACAATTTATTTTAATTAATTTTTGAGAACAATATCAATTAAATGACCGCCTTTATTGCCGATGCAATATTCTCCTTTATCGCCCTTTTTTGACACCAATCTTAGTCACCAAGGATAGTTAAGCTAGTTTTGAACTTTTTTTTTCTAGGATAAGGTAGATATAAGAAATTATGAATAAAAATGGATTAAAAACTACAAAAAAAAAATCTACCGAGTGCAAAATGAGTCTCATCGCTGAAAAAAATGTTGTTTGGAAACTGGTTATCCAAACGCTGATGTCCGAGCACCATATCGATATATGCTTTTTAGATAGTTACTTTTATCCATATTTATTGAACTTACTTGGAACTATATTAAGCTGGACAAAAAAGTTTGAAATTTAAATAAGTCTACCCACCATACTAGCCTGCCTTAGCCTACCCTAACCCTACTCTTACCCTACCCTAGCCATTGGCGTTTGGAAGACTTTGTGTTAAAGGGACTTAACTATCAAAGTTGACCACTGATGACGTCCACTCCAGCCACCAAAAGTGTTGATGCTATATTGTACGAAACTCTAATGTTTAAAACACAATTTAAATTTTTTGTATGATTGTCACGTTCCTATTAAAACCCGCTTTGTGAAACATACGTCTCCGCCTTACCTGAACAGTGATAGTCAATGGAGACGATAAAGAGTAAACCCCTGCATCATCACTATCGCAGGTTACGAAACAAAGCTGTTAAAATGAAGTGGCCAAAATGAATTTTTATGAACAAAGGCTCAGTACTTCGTCCTCGACCTCGAGCAAAGGTTTCATTGCGAGAAATTACCTACTTACGGTAGACAATTACCTACTTCTTAGACTATAAGAAGAAGATCTTGTCGAGAAAATCTTATCAATTAAATCAAATGCTGTTGGGCTTGATTTAATGAACCTTAAATTCATACAATTGTAATAAAAATATTAAAATACTTTCAACAAGATCTTAACTTCTTCTGAATTTCCTTTAGAATGGAAGAAAGTCATTCTTAAGAAAAGAACAGGTACAGTGAAAGAGTTACCATTCCTCTTGAAAGTATTTGAAAAGACAGTTTTCAAACAGATACAATATTATCTCTCTTCTAAAAACCTTCTGAGCTCCAACCCATTTGGTTTTCGACCGTAAGGTAGTTGTAAGTCCGGATTACTTCTCGTTACCGATAAAATTAGAGTTGCCTTGGACAAAGATCATATTGTACTACTCATTCTCTTAGATTTTTCCAAGGCCTTTGACACTGTTAGTCACTCGGTACTTTGTAGGAGACTGCAACATATGTATATTTGGTTTCACAGCACAGTCATGCAAATTGATTCGTTCTTATCTTAATGGCAGACAGCAATGTGTTGTCACAAATGGTAGATTGTCTAGCTTAGTAAACGTTCTTCAAGGTGTCCCACAAGGATCCATACTCGGACCTCTTCTGTTTCCAATATATATTAATGATTTTCCTTATTTTGTTAAAAATTGTCTGATTCATTTATATGCAGATGAAGTGCAACTCGGCTGACCCTGACGAAGCAGTTGCTGTGATGTATGAGGACTTGCTCCACATCTTACGCGGGTCTAAACTAAACAATCCCGTCAATTCAAAGGCCCTGTCCATCTATCGTAAAACTTGAACGATGAATCGACCTTATGCCCATTGCAGATAGAGAACCAAACCGTTGCTTATGTTTATACTGCCAGAAATTTGGGTATGTTTTTTAACCGGGCACTTACCTGGAATAATAATTTTGATAGTACAATAGGAAAAGTTTATGGTAGTCCTCATGCTCTTCGGATCCCGACAAACTTGATTATAAGTTGTGTCCGCGCCAATGAGAGGTTCTAGACAAGGAAATAGAATCTGATTTCTGGAAGTTGACTTTCAGTAATCACAATATTGCGAAAGTCACGCTGCAGCAAAATGACAATGACGTCGATCGTTGGAAGTGATCTGTTCGCAATTAGATCAGATCAGATAACAGGCCCTTATGAATTACATTCTCCAAGAGCTTGCTGAAGCTTGGAAGGACACTTATCGACCGTAGTTTTGCCGGTTTGGAGGTTGGGGATTGGTTGTAACATCTCTGTCTTCCCATGCACTGGATAATGTGTATGCATAACCCGAGGAGCATCTGGAGATCCTCACTGGTGACGGCATTATTTGGCATGAAAATAAGATTCTCTGATCGCCTCTGTTTTTCAGCTAGTGGTTTGGGCGAATGTTGTCTTTCATCTTATACACTTCTTGGAAGACAGCCTCCACTGTTGCCACCTTCTCCTGATGATCATCGAACACGAAAAAATCGTCATCCAAGACGGAGTTCTCCGGATCAATGTTGACTATTCGTAAAAGGCGTACATTGCAGTTTTCGCAAGCTCTAGATCCTGAATGTCATTCTGAACAATTGGATTTTACAGTGCGAATTTTGTTGTATCAATGCAATGCAACAGATATTCTGTAACTTTCATTGACGTTGTTGGAGATTTTTAATCAGTGGCTTCACTGTCCTGACCTCCGAGTCTTATCTCTCAGTAAACCGCCTATGCGCGAGTTTGAGTCTTGTCAGGAGTCTACTTTTCTGTCTGTCAATATTCGTGTTTTTGTACACGTTCATGGTATCGTGATGTCGTTGTGTAAACGCACGTGAAAAGGGACCTCAACAAATGTGACGTGTGGCTCTGCAAGCAGCTGGCTAAAAACAATGTCCACAGGTAAGGCTTGTTGGTTGAGCCCTATATTTACCCTAGATTGTAGTGCCATCTAAGTAAATTGTCTTATCTCATTTTCGGTTGATTGATCATTAAATCATTTGCTGGATTCTAAAAGGTTCAGAAGATCAATTCTGTTTTCGGTTAGTCTTACGCCTTTTTTCAAATATGTTTTCCTTATCCAGCCTAGCATTATAGAGTTGGTCTCAGAGCTGAGACACCTCCTCTTCAATGCAATTGCCTTTGTTATCCTTGCGAGCATCGACGCATATTTGGTTATCTTGAAAATAGCCATGACGGGTTCGCCTATGTGGAGAGAACAACTTTTTCCCGACGAATTACTCGTATATGTCTGATTGTGCTCCTATGGTAAGCTTAACTTTATTATAGATAGGCCCTGTGTCATTGATTTGACTAAGATTGTGGCTGATCCGTTTTTACTCTCCAGTACTGCCGCAATGATGGAGCATCCTTCATAATTTATCTATTCCAAAGAAGTCTAGGAAGGTTACCCTTTAATATTGTGCATTTGTTTAAAACTTGTACATTTTCAAGCACGTCCACAGCCATGCCTTATTTACTTTCTCGATATCGATATATACCAAACAAGTGAAAGCACAAAGGAAATATAAGAACTCTGTTGAATTCAATTCATTGTATCCATATCCATTTGGTTGTCGCTCAACGAAACCATTCACCTCAGTCTTGTTGTGCCACAAAAGCCTTATAAAATCACCACATGCGCCAGATGAAGTGATAACCTCTCACTTCCAGTTGGGATTGTCCGTGCATTTGTTTTGGCATTTATGGCGTCCCTACGTGACAGCTGTTACCATGTCTTTCCATTTTGCTTCAACTCATCCTTTTCGTATTCGTATCTGCCTAATTTCCATGTGAGAGAGGATGTTTTTCTGAATAGCCAACGGAAAAACGAGATTCGAGTATAATGAAACCGGAAAATCAAGCAAAAACGAACAAAAAAAGCGGACCAGTGCGGGAGGGAGCAGTCTGTCCGAAAAGAAATGAAAAACCATCCGAATCATGAGTATTCTTTGATGATTCCTAAATCTGGACGGACTTCTACAATACAACTGACGGACGTGTTGTGGGATGTAGGTTTATATGTGTCCCTACGATAGATTTGGTGTGTCCGAGTGACCTTTAGAGATTTGAATAAAACCAACTTTGGTTGTGATCCATGATGTGTTTACTGTAACTATTGACAGGTATACCATTCGAAATGAAATCCTATTCGTCATAAACTTCACCTGAGTTTGCTTAGTGAATATGGACGTTTACGAGTTTTGATGGAAAACGTCATTCAATGGAAGTTTGTCGTTAAAGTTCCGATTTGTTTCGCATTGAATGGTTTTCGGGTTTGTGTACACACTAGGGGTATCGAGTACGTGTGCATTTTCGGTTCTGTCGTGATCTCGACAGGTTAAGGTTTTAATTAAAAATTTTCCAGATTTACATTCAGTAATATCGTATCTGACTGAGTTTGCCTGAGTTTGAAGATACTTTTTTTATTACCATATAGTCCTTGTGCAGCCTGGCCCTTTATCAACACTTTGTTGGTCATTTTGGCTTCGTGTTCAATATAAAAATAATCAACCTCAATAAAGGTACACTTATTCGCCTTAGTCCTTACGATGTAAACTTTCTTAATAACAGCAACGGGAACATAAGGGCAGGAGAGGCGAAAAGAACACTGGCACTCGATACAACTACCAGCAGCACTTAGGAATAGAGGAAATTGAAAGAGTAGGTTGTGCTTCTTCTCCAGTATTTCTAGGTTTTTTTCCTGATCACGTTCTCGCCGCTCAATGGGCTCTTAAAACTTCGCCACGAAGAAACTCAAGTAGATGGCATTCACCGTAGTTATGCTACAGGCTAGCTTGCCACTTTCCACTTGCCACTTGCCGCTAGCTACTTGCTACTATACTTGGCATTTGCCACCACTTGCCTCCACTTGGACTGCTTCTTCATCATCATCGTCCTTTGCCTTCCCAGTCGCCTTGCAATACACGGCTTAAAATATGTATAGGGATGCAGTAAAAATCCCTGTCATCACATTAATTAAGGTTCAAGGATAAATCATCGTACATTACATGGATCTCTCGATATGACGACGCGATGATTCGGTCGTGGTTAGTGGAGTTTTGACGTGACCGGGAATAAAAGTGATAATAAATTATGTTTTCATGGAAGAGAAGATTTTTCGATTGATGACGTCAGTACTCGAGGAGACATCCTAGGTGCGAATGACGTTGCCTTGCTTCCTGTGATATTTTTTGTTTTTACAAATTCATTTCAAGATTCTGGTGGAGTAAATTGGTTTAGGCGGTTTCGGCATGGTAAGTTCCAGTGGGAGATGTCTGAATGGATAAGGAGTTTTTATTGGATGGATGAAATTATGTTTATCTATCCCACAGAATGAGGGGTAAGCAGAAAAGGTCTGCTCAGTGGCATAATGTCCTTATTGTCTTGAGTGACTGCGGCAATCTCAAAGAAAGTGAGATATTGCCTGTTTTGCATGCCGCGAATGTCTGGTCTCTCGAGGCTGATATTTTCTGCCAAGTTCATTCACGTCATAGTAACTCTTGTCGGATCTGATTTCGTGCTGTTATCATCGAATTACATTTCCCAGAGCTATAAGCTCCTTTTTTTCTTTTCTTCTCCCACTCGGTTTGGGATCGAGTAAATTAGGTTGGTTTAGGCAAGAACACCTTACCCCCCATGTCATCCTCTTGTTCTCCTCATCTGCTCAGAAATTCACAGGACATAAGACGGGGCAATTAACCTTCGTGGAAAATGTTTAGTGCTTGTTGAGGTGAGTGGGAGGTTGCGTCCACAAAATCAGTGAAGCTATTGACACCGACTTGGTCCTTTCCGTGAAGAATGTAGATAATTCGAAAATAATAAAAATTCTACGAGTTCCTAGGTTCATTTAACCAAAATTGTTGAAGAAAATTTCAACCGAAGGTTGGGGTGGTCCTAGTTTAATAATGAACGAGAGCTAACCCAAAGGGACTTGGCACTTTCTTAATCAATAAACCAAGCAAGCCAATTTATTTCAATGGAGATGAAGATATGATATTGCCGAAACGATGACAATAATAAAGCTTTGACAAGAGTTTTCTGTGTGGTTACCTCAAAGGAAGTGTCGTTTATAAAGATTCGAAATTTGTTCAAAAATTAACAAGAATCTTTGGTATTTTAACAAAGGAAATATTTCTTCATGTACATCATTATTGAAATAGATGTTATGAGACAGATATAAGAATGCAACTTTCAGTTCCCACAATATTTCTGGAACTCGGTCTATGGGATAACGCTTATCTCTCTCCGTGACGCGCTTTTAATACTCGTGAAACGACATGCGTTCATAGGTATTTTGGTTTTTTTAAGATCAGAAAAAATGTTAAAACCGACAAAAATGTAGACTTTCATAACTATAAATTGCTGCTTTTCACTAATTTTAGGATTATCCAATAAGGGGTGTCATTTTAAATTAATAGAAAACGCAAGATTTTTATGAAAGGTGGAAATATGTTTTTATTTTTGCACTTAATAATAAAATTCAGATATCCAAATAGTCACTATTCTAACACTGGTGCTATTTTTTTTTAGTACATGAATCTTTCACGGAATATTGAAGTAGGCTCTATTTTTAACATAATCCGAAAGGGAAATGCCTAATGGGATCAATCACGTTGAAATTTTAATTTCGAGGAATCACACGTCTAGGAAATATAGCGTATATAGCGTCATCCTCAACGTCGCCTGTGCCGACAGCGACAATTTTAGGCAATTGATTCTCTGAAACTTTCTCGCATCGTTTTCAATAAAAAACAGCCCACGAAGGTATCAGCGCAAAAACGAAACCAAACTGTTACTAACCAAACAAAAAGTAATGAGCCTCATCATAAGCTTGTTCATTAATTTTCAACACCCAATCAGTAAAATTACCGCATGGTCTGACGTCTTGGGATATCCCATTCTTAGCTACGGAGGCGACGTTTTCAGCTAATCTTGTCAGACTAACAGGAGTTGAGCCCTTCTAAGCTCGCCAAGTTAAAAAGCAACGAAAAAAAAAAGATCGCTGTGCGGATTATTATTCCATCGGTTATAGGTGAACTCACAGTGGTATTCTTAGCCAGGACGCATGCAAGGGTTACAGCCTAAGCGCAAATTCAATCAAACCCTTTTCCTATCCTCCGGTATTAAACGCTTGGCCCTTCTAGGTCAGAGACTTTGATGAAAGTCTAACATAGAAAATCGGGTGAATAAAACTTGCTTAGGTATCTCACTAGTTTGATGGCCTTTTCCCAGATCGTTCAAAGATGGTCCCAGATCGGTACCGTGACAGTCATCATATCATCGCTCCACGGAAGCATTTAACATACGAATAATGCTTCACATTAAACCTTTGAAGGTTTACATCAAATACAGGAAAACCGGCTATCATGATGACTTCAGCTACTTTCCACAATTGTGGAACGTATTTTAGTTTAAATGCAGCGTTGATGATACGAGTAAGCTTCGCGATTCCTTTTTCTGGGAGTTGCTTAAGAATTTCACCAGTTATCAAATCAAATCCTGGCGCTTTTTTCGCATTTAACGTTTTGATTTCTTTTCGTACTTCAGGTGACGATGTGGTGCGTATTACTTCATTTTCTTCAGCTCGCTCTTCGCTGGGCAAATTATCTTGCTCTGCTGGGTTTGGTCGAGAGATTTTTTCCAGGTACTCCGCAAATCTTTCCGCTTTTTGCTCGTTGCTTTTAGCCCACTTTCCATCCAGCTGTTTGATCGGAGGAATGTGGATGATTGGTCTTTTTAATTTCTTAGTGGCTTTCCAGAGCGAGTACTCCGTATTTTTATTGTTGGTAAGATTTTGTAAAAATGACTTAATTTTAGAATCTTTGAGTTCCTTAATTGTTCATCTAACTTGTAGTACCAGATTATTAAACGTATTTTTATCCTGCGGTGCTCTGCTTTGGTGCCATTTCTTTCTCGCTCTTCGCTTTTCGGCAATTAACTCTCTAATTTCAAGAGGATAGTAGTTTAATGTTTTAATTGTTTTCTGATGTTGGGAGTGTTTTCCCAAGCCGAAATTTGGATATCTCTGATAAATTGCTCGAGCTCTGAGTCTAATTGCTCTTTAGATCGTATTGGAGTACGTGGTTCTATCGTCTCTTGAAGGCTTGATTTGAAACTTACCCAGTCCGTGCGTTTACTGGTAAGAGCTGGGTTACTTACTTTCAGGATAATGTTATCGCTCATAGTCAGCAAGATAGGTGAATGATCCGAGCTTAAGTCATGACTTTCTTCAATTTGCAAAGAGTTTCTTGGAATATTTTTAATTATGAAAAAGTCAATGAGATCGGGGATTTTTTGTGGATCAGTCGGCCAGTAAGTAGGCTTTCCTGTAGATAAGGCTTCACACCCTTTCCAATTTATTGCGTTAAGGAGTTCTCTTCCCTTGGTTGTCGTTAATCTTGAGCCCCAATACGTGTTTTTTGCATTAAAGTCTCCACCGATAATGAACTTTTTTTCCCAGTTGATCGAGGAGTTCTATGTATTCGTTCTTTTTTATCGAATGTTTAGGGGGGCAGTAAATACTAGCAACAAGAATTGGATAATTTGTTGTCTCTATAACTACAGCTGTTGATTGTATTTTATTTGTTTGAATTTTTGATAACAGCACTTCCTGCTCTATCAGAATTGTCCGGGTGGATGGTATGATAGACTTTATACCCTCTGAATTTGATAAACGATTCTTTGGTGAAGTGAGTTTCGGAAATGAGACAAACGTCTATTTTGTTTATATCCAAGACTGCCTGTAATTCTTTTTGATGTTGCAACAGTCCATTTGCATTCCATGCCATTATTCTTAGTGATTTAGTCATTGAGTTACTTTGATTTTGATTTTGGAGCAACTGTTTTGACGTTGCTCTCTATTTGATTTACTCTTGTGTCAAGGTTGGAAACGGATTTCTCTATACTAGTGATTTTCACTAGGATGGCCTGTGGGGTTTGTTTCAAATCATCTTCTTGTTGCTCTGGATAACACGAAGAGCGAGCAGCCTCAGCATATGTTGTGCTAATTATTTGTTTTTCAGTAATTTGGTCATTTGTTTTTTCTTCTGTGTTAACACGATATTTATTTTTGTTATGCTCGTTAACGCTCGGAAGGGTTTTTTTTTCAACTAGCTTTTAAGTGTTGTTAGCCCTTATCTTCTGTATCTCCTTGGCTACTGTACATCCTCTATAGTTAGTTGGGTGTGTCTGATCGCAGTGTATGCACTTTGGTGGCTCAGTAGTTGGTTTTTTACAATCTTTCGTGTGATGATTACCTGTACATTGAACACACCTCGGATCTTTACCACAATATCTTTGAGTATGTCCATACGATTGACAATTTTTACATTGTGGAATGAGTTTACATTTTTTTAATGGCTCTATTTGTACCTTACAGTACATAATCCTTTTGATTTCATAAATTCTATCAATATTTTCTTCTAAATGACAGCATAAACATGTCTAACGGCTCCTTACTTCTCCATTTTAGTTTATTAACTACATTGAAAGCGAAATGTTGAGAAACATCAATATTCACTTTGAATAGTTGGATTAGGCGCCGGTTGTTGAATATGTTGTCAATTTTTATAAAACTCTCAAGCAACATTTGAGCATTAACAGTGTCAAAGTCGAACACTACTTGAAGCTCAGAGAGTAAGGTTGCGATAGTTTTAAAACAGTTTTGGGCTTTTATTATTTTCCAATGAAGAACTTCTGGTGAAATGTTTCGGTGTTTTTCGCAATAAAAGTATAAACCAGGAATTGTGATGATTTTATCAACATCCCTCCCTTTAAGGCCTATGCACTTTGCATGCACACTTGCAAGACAAATTCCACACGAGATATTAATGTCATTCGTTTTTTTTTTTACAAATGTAACAATCGGAGTTACTCATTATAAGACTAGTACAATGTGAATTCAAGCAGCGATCATAACGTAGGTGTAGGAAGCCCGTAGAACTTCAGACCGCGCTGGCGAGTTCAAACTTCCTCTCCCTTAACGTTTTCCGGAACGCCATCGATCGATTCATCACAAATCGCCCAACGGAAAATGCGCCGACGCCAGCTCCAACCTTCAAAAGTAAAGTAACAGAAACACCCAACGAAGGGAATGTGAACAATAAAATGTTATAATTGTCAGCAACTAGGACAGATCTCCATAAACTGCAAGCCACTTCAGCGCAAACAACGTTCCACGATTTGTCGACGAAGATCGTCTCGAAAGGGCTAACCAACCTTGAACGCCCCGAAGAAACAGTTTCCTTCGCATGTCATCAACTGACGAAGAAGCCGACAACAAAATGAAGAACATACAAATCAACGGCAGTAGTTTCACTGCATTCGCCGACACTGGCAGCCACGATCCTCTCATTAAACGACATGTTACAAGTGAAATTGGATCGATCATCCCCTGCGATATCTTCAAACTTACTGGATTTGGCGGAGGAGCGTTGCATTCACGCATACATCTCCATTGACAACCGTCAGTTCGAACATCAATTGTTCGTAGTAGATAACAACATCCTTCCTTATACAATCATCATGGGTAATGATATCCTAAACGATAAGTGTAAGGAAAGCAGCGTGTCGTTTCGAAGAAGCCACAAGGGGGACAACATTAAACTCGGCAGCAACCTACATCCCCATACGGAGCACGAGATTCTCAACATCAACAACACGTTCGGCGATTGCTTTAGCAAACTCGCGATTGATTGGGGAAAAGTAACACAACAAGGTTGGACATTTCTCTTACATCAAGCACATCAATCGCTAAGAAATTATACCAAATTCCGTTTGCTAAAATGGAAGTGATCGACAAAATCGTGGCGGAGCTACTCGATTGTGAAGTCAATCGACCAAGTGAATCATCTTACTCGTCGCCAGTCGTCCTCGTTAGGGAATCTACCGTAAAGATGCCGTACTCGAGGCCAACTGTAGAGGAACGGATGCACACCTACGACGTCAACATCGTCCCGTTTCGGTCTTCGTCTCGATCATCTAGGACCCTTTCTTGCGAAGATCGCATGTTTGCGAATTGCAGACGTTTTCAGCAAATAAGTAGTAATCAAGGAGGAGAGGAACGTCAAGACTAAATCGGTGATTGAAACTCTCAACGATTAACTTCCTATTTGGGTTTGCCAGATGTTCTGACTAGCGACCATGAAACAGTCTTTACCGTAAGACAGTTGGAAGAATGTTGCGACCGGAACGACATTCGCCACATCAAAACAGCTGTATGAAGCCCAGAGCCAACGGGCGAATTGAACATATCAATCAAACAATCCTGCAGTTTTTGGATACTTCCGAAAGGGACGATTCCGACGTCGTTTCTCTGCCTTGACTTGTTGCTTTCTGTATTTTGTTTATGAATGAGAAGGGTGAAAAAACAGTTAGTTCACTGTATTCACCAGTTGCTAGAAATGACAGGGCGTTTTAAGCTTGACCATCTACATTAATCCTCGATCCATGTTATGAGTACATACGATACCAGTTGCTTTCTTACTAATCCCCCAAAAATAAGTTAACCATCCCTTCAATAAAAGCCTTTAATTAACTTCAGAAATCGGAAACAGACAAACAGGGTCGAAGCTCAATACGAAAAGTGCCAAGCATGCCCACCCTTGCCACTCTCGATACCGAACCAAATATTTAATTTTTGATAAATGAAAACTTTGACGGTAATTTAATTACAAATTATTCACTCGCTTAAGTGGATAACAGTCCCAAACAACGACGCCCAAGTCACCAAGCACCGATGCGATAATCCGAAAAAACCGACAACAAAAGCCGAGAAACAAAAACAAAAGACAAAACCGTTAAAGGCTTACCCGCTGTTTTAAATGTTCGCTTTTGTGTTAATTCTCTGCTCCCGTATCCCGAGTAACAGCAATAAAAAACAACACAACCAACGCGAACAAATAGACGGCACAACACGAATTTATATTCACAAAAACAAAACCTCCACCACCGCCTCACCTATTTAAACAACGTCCTCCGCAGGATGAATACTAGACCGAAACAAAAAAAACAAGAAAAACAATAATAGGGTTAATTTATGTAACAAAAAACCCATGCCCTCCACCTTCAGCTCAAGTCCACGCCCTTCATTCCCGAGCCCGGTAAAGGCAAGGACTTTTCTTTGCACGACACAAAGCCGACACACGGGGTGGAAAATTTTTTAATTAAAAATTAATTTTCCACAAAGCAACCGAGAAAGGGAGCGAACTCAATGGGAATAACAGGGATGTGAAAAACTTGAAGCGAAAACTTTTGGTTTTCACCCTGAGACAAAGGTCTCTGCTCCTCTCGTCGCCAAGCTTATTCCATTCCTTTGGTATTTCCGCCTTTTCTTTTGTCTCTCCTACTTTTGAAATGCTAAACGCATTTTCCCATTCAGATCCAATGGCTGAATGCCTCCTGCAGGACTTTTGCGGACGAAACAACGACGATAGCGACAAGCCAAAAGCTGTCAACTGAAGGGATTAAAGGACTCCAAGTACTATTCAAATGGAATTTAAATTACTTCCAACTACATCACTACCAAGAGCAGGAAACACAGACGAGCCGGACAAATCTGGCAGGGCGAAGCCGGATAAGACCCAAAGGCTCGATAGGGAATCCATGACAGTATTTAAATGATAATCGCAAACAGTTTTTCAAACCAAAGCAAAAGGATATTCGGAGCAGAGAGATAGAAAAAAAAAAAACACCAACACTATACGGCGGACGAGACAATTGCCATCGGAACTAGCAGGTGGTCCTTGTCAAGAATGATAACTGCTCCGAAGAGCACCCGTATATAGGCACTTTGACCACCAGCAGATTATATGGGCGGCGACCACCAACGCGGCAAACAAATGACTGGTAATTAAGACACTGTGGGGTTGAATTAAGTGGCTTTCTTGGTTATTTGAGTTCTCCATTCAAGGGGGCCATGTCCGATGCCGAGCTCTGTGGCCTTCATGACGTTGGGCGTTATGTTCGACATTCTGCCTTAAGTTTGGTGATGGTGGCTACTTTCGGTTGTAATTGGTTGTTGATGAGTTTGGATAATGACAATTGGTTAATGGGCGACGGGCGGGAGTGGCAGGAACAAAGAGTTTTTCCGACTAGTATAAATGAGCGTTAATCTAACAATTATCTTATTTTGTCCTTCTATACCCGAGGGTAATTGTACACGAATTACTAAGCTTAGACAATTAATTGGTGTGAAGTGTTTCCTGAGTACACCGTCTTGGTTTTGGGAAAATGTTAGGAACTTTATTTTTAGAACAAAGTCGAGGATGTCATTCGACGGTTTTATACTCAAGGGCTGTCATAGGTTAATGTAGATATGGAGCCCGAAATTAATTCAGTGGAAATTGAGATTTGATTTGGTTTGATAGCCACATACGATTTCCCGAACCTGAGGAAGGCTACAGTATTAAGGGTAGGCTCAACGAGATATATATATGGATAAAAGGTGTTTTTTATAGAGATATAAAACTTTGAAATGGAATAAAACAAATATGGTTTTTTTAAATTGACATAAAATTGACTTTATTCGAAAGATAATCTTCTGACATTATAATTTAAATATAATTTCAGGCACATGACTGCCACGGCTGGCGGTGAATGGGCCCAAAACAAGATTGCCATTGATCCCAATTTTCATAAGCGAATTTTGTTTAGCGATGAAGCTCACTTTTGGTTGAATGGATACGTCAATCGCAACTATATGAAACGATGAATCTATATCCGAGAAATGGAAAAACTCAGT
The DNA here is from genome assembly GCA_958301585.1 of Merodon equestris. Classification (NCBI taxonomy): domain Eukaryota; kingdom Metazoa; phylum Arthropoda; class Insecta; order Diptera; family Syrphidae; genus Merodon; species Merodon equestris. The sequence goes on from OY284415.1 coordinate 41,487,777, forward strand.
CATCATTCCCATATATATAGTAAAAAGGGTGACCGAAAACCATGCAACAATTACCGCGGAATATAGCTGTTATCAAGTTATTAATGCTGTCAAATATTCTCTTAAACAGATTGACATCATTCGCCAAGGAAATACTCGAAGTCATGACACCTTTCCGTAGTGGCCAGAGTGTCCCAACCAGGAGGATCACCGAGACCAGCTTCACTAGTTAGATGAATGGTGGAATTGAAAGAGTAGTGGATGGTAGTCTGCACACTAGTAAGAGACATAAGAGCTGAGGCTGCAAGGAGAAAAGCAAAAGCAGCAGAGGCAGCGGAGTAGCATGAATTACTAACTATCCACGGCTGTTCTGCGGGGAGAGTGGCTGAGATGTACATAGTGTGAAAAATCTTTGACATCAGTGCATTGCTAGTCGGCAACATAGCGTAGATAAAAAACATTTATATTGTGAATCAGAGCAATGCTGGAACAATTTGCCGTGTTTAAAGATAAGTTGCCCAAAAGAAGGTTTTCCATCCCGGCTATTATGGCAGATTGTGGTCGATTCGCTGCTCAAGGCTTTAAATGTGTCCCAAGCCTACGCCCAGGCTTATACAGATGATGTTGCAGATCTTACGACTGGTACTTGCAGTTTCTGCCTTAAAGCTTACGCGATCGATGATTGGTTCTCGAGCAATTGTTCCTCAAATAATCCCTAAACAGAAAGCTATTCTTTTCAAAAGAAAAGAAAGCGATAAGACTAATTTAGCTCGAGCTAATACAAAAACTGTCACCATCCCGATTTTCAAAGAATTCATATCTAATATCTATCATAGATAGTAAGTTACCTTGATCAAAACAAAAAGCGTCAAAAGCGTCTAAGGCTTTATCGGTTTTCTGGCAACGCAAGTATGTCTTTAGCAAGTTTCTTTGTATCTGCACGGCAATGAAAAGGCTTATCACTTCACCCGTATCCAGTAGACTGAGCTCCAAAAAAATTGTTCGTCTCGGTTACACCGGGAACTTTCTGAATATGGACCGCTCGGTACCTCATTGAAAATCTTGGTGGCATCTGATACGATTCGCAGTGGACGCTGATGAACTTGCTAGAGAATTGTCCTAGGACCCCAGCTTTACTTTTATTAGTGTCAGAATTGGCTCGGGCCAGATAATGGAAGAAACGTTTTCGTATCCTCGCAAACGGCTCCATATCTGGGGAGAGACATGGTACTATAGCGTTTATGGAACATGCATATTTCTTTATGCAGTTATACATTTGTATTTTAGGCAGAGATATATGTACATAATTCTAATAGCTATGCATTATATTGTGGGAAGAAAGGAGATTGAGTCTTTGTGACTCCATGCGGGCACTCGCAGTCTCACCATATTTCTTAATTACTAATGCCTTTTGTCTCAGACTTATCTATTCTATCTTCATGCACATTGAATACGTTTCGAAATTAGATTTTCTGTTAAAACTTTGGTAAAAACTCAGATTTACACTTTTTTTGCTTATTCTACCAGCTTAACTTACTCTTAGGAGCTTAGTCCTAATCTTAAAAGAAAATCAAGTTGGCTAGCACTTTTGTGTTTCGTTGCGATTGGTCACTCTCTTGATTGCGTCTTTCAGTGACTAGACTTCGCCACATCGCTCATTCTGCGTGCACGAGACTTCACTAAGGCTAGCAGGTACATATCAGTTGTCAGTTTCATCTACGCATGATGTGGGCGCCTCCAAAAGATCCTCTAGCAATTCCTGATCTGACTTATAAACTGAGGACTGAAGACGATCTTACCGGTTTACCATACTATTCCTAGAGCCATCCGACAACCACCAGGAGTCGATGCGTTCTTGAGCAGCTTCGGCGAGTTCCCAGTCTGCCATTCTGGTACTCTAACATATGAGCTCATGAGCACTATCTATGTACCTCTCGCGGATGAGCCACTTATCTCTGACGCCATGGTGTTGATAGCAAATTACCAGGATAACATCTCAATTTTGCACTTCCTTCCGGAATCAATAAGGAATAATGCGTCTCTCTTGGTATCTATTTTAAGAGTAGTAAGCGTCTATGATCACATTATTGTCATTGGTCACAGCCCTTTCAATGTGTCTTCGAATAATTTTAATAAGAAAATTATCTATTCTGCTAAGGACTGGTCCATCGAACAGGACCTTATTAGAGTAATATTTAACAAGTTCACTGCTGTGAAACCAGTTCCTTGTCATACCGAAGGATTACTATGCCTGTTGGCCATGTTAACCATGTAGCGAAAATCCCTCTAGTTCTTTCGGACAGGCCTTGATGCCCTAAACAACAGAGTTTTAAACAGTGTTACTTCTGACTTTTGAAAGTTAATTTTTAACTTAATATTTTTTTTTTATAATTCGTGCAGGTTCAAGAGTGTACGCTATTTTGGTGTTTTTTTATCACACAACCTGGACGGGGTGCAGATGGTTTGTGTCGAATATGTTCGTATACTACCCTCCGGGGGTGGTTGTCCTAGATTGGATTTGAGAGATTCCAATGAATTTGCGTTGGTCATTAAGGTGTTGTATTGGAAATGCACACACAGCATGAATTTTGAAGTGATCTTATGCTGCGAGTGTTATGCCTTCAGCACTTTTTGATCATTTCTCATTCACAACTGATGTTGTTGCACAGTTTTTCCGTATAGAAATTGTTCTTGACCATGGACGGACTTGAATTACAGACCTTCGGCTCAACAGTCGGCGATGCGTTGAGCCGATTGTATGGTAGAGGAGGTGATCTCTCACAGTCGACTCTTCACCGTTTGGTGGACAAATTTGAGGTCACCGCCTCGGTAATCACAGCCAACATTCGTTCGTCAAAGAAACGCAAGATCAGCCGAGAACATCGCCTAGGTCCATGAAGTGTATGTCAGAACCCAAGGCAATCGATTCCTCGCCGTGCACAAGAACTCGGCCTTTCGCAGTCTTTAACTCGACGAATTTTATTTCGGGACTTAGGCTTTCAAAAGTACAAGATCCAACTGATCCAGGACCTCAAATTTCATGACCATAAACAACGCCGTTTGTTCGCTGATTGGATTTTGGAGCGTTTGGAAGAGGACCCCAATTTTGGCCGAAAAATCATCTTTAACGACGAGGCGCGTTTTTCTATGAATGGCTGTGTTAACAAACTAAATTGTCGTATATGCGTCGATACAACTTACACAAGGTTCACCAGGTGACAAATCACAATCGACCGAAGTCATTAAGGTGAACATAACACCGAAGCCGTGTCTTACATGGGTCTTTCAAATTAAAAAAGAATTTTGTTAATACCTCACATACAGCTTGCCTTATACCATTTCAAAATGTACCCGCCCTTATTGAAAAACTCTTTATTAGACCTCAACCTATTCAATCAACTATGTGGCTCAAAAAAGACCTGAAAAACTATTTTCCCAAAAGTCTTATGACCACCATGGATCAGTTAATGGTTATTTTAATTTATAAAGTCTAGCTAAAAGGTAGAATCCTTTGTAGCCCTAATAGCTTCGACCATATATGGAATTGACCCATGGAATGTTCGCAGATTAGTTAACCCCAAACCTTAAACTCCTCGTTAAATCGCAATTTCTATGCAGGATTTGAACTCAATTTTTGTTTTGTTTTCGTTAAGCCGAACTCATCGACCGAGAAAATGATTGAATGAACACCATTGCCAGGGCTGATAAAAAGAAAAAGGCAACAATCAGCCGACATCAATTCTGCACACCACCGAATGAACATCAATTTCAATAACACCAGACCCGAAAAATAAAGTATTCCTAGGAAAGCAGCGAAGAGGAAGCTGCTTATCCCAGGCAAATCCGATATCAACCGCAGCAACAAGCATATATCTTACGTTTCGGTTGGTCGTTAGTTTAGTAGGAAGCTGCCTAAAACTGTAACCGACCACATAAATAAGGAACGAAACCGACCAGTTTCAATCCTCCGTCCCAGTATAGTCTATTATTCCAAAGAATAGTATATAGCGGCACTTGGAGGCTACAGAACAGAAGGCATATCCAGAGGGGATGGGGAAAAAGGTTTAAAAGTTAATTTATTCGAAGGCCGCCCTCTTTAAATGGAGAAAAGGAGGGGGTGCCTGCCTCCACTGGCGCCCACCGGGGCACCGGTAGGCGAGCTAACGGTGGAACAGATAAATTCATTTTAACTTTGCAGTTTTCATTTTATCCAACCTCATAATAGCGTTGAAAGTACACCTCTGCCACTTGACTGGCTCGTCGAGCTTGTCGTCATCATAGGGTTGGTTTAGGATCCGTGTTGTTGTTCATCTCTTCCTGACACCGGCGTAGGCCCGATATCGTTTCTGGCATGCCACACTTGGATACACTTTAGGAAATTTATTGCGTATCCTGATAGGAATTTGTACATTCAAAAGGCTGATAATGCGGAGCTGCTGATAGGGAACGGGCGGTAGGTATACGCGCCGCTTAACGATGCCTCATTCTCGTTTAGCTCGTAGAGCCACCTTAGACATATAGTATTACCAACTAGCTAGGAATGGGGAATGAGGCTACCACAAATGGATATCGAAAGATGGCTGCAAGAGTCGAATCCTCTATTAGGCATAAACAAATACATTGGTTAGGAAATTGGTTTTCGAGAACGACTGACAGCCGTACGAGGGCATTGGGTGTTCAATAAATTCCCGCATCTCTGACGGCATACGTACGTTACATACGATAGGGAACCGTCTGCTTTGGAATCCGTAGCCCGGAGGAATAAACACACGTTTATTGGATTGTGATTACGATCATCGAATAGGTTATGGCCTATCAGTGAATTTATGAGGTGTGAAGTTGGATTTTTCATTAGCCGCGCCGGGACTTGCAAGCGAAATGTCCTTACATGGGGTGGGCGTACAAGGACTGAGAATTAAACTTATGTGTGTACTGAAAGCCAATCCTTTATTCGTTCGGTACAAAAAACCGGCACCGGGCGAGGGGAGTTATGATTTATGAACTTACGTACCGCGTATGGAGCTATCAGCAGACGAAAAGCATGACTGCGAGATAAATAATTGTTACTAGTCTCTAATAGGTTATAAGGAGGGTGGTAGGGTATAAACTTCCTTTGATAGCAATACCTCCATTCAACCGATGCTTGTTTGTTGATTGAAAGATTGCGAAATGACTTTCGTTTTATCAAATCACTTTTGAAGGAAGCCGCCGGAATTGGATTCATTCAAGCATGATTCGTTCGTATATACGTTGCTATATCATATCTAATGGTTTATTGATAGAAACAGAAGCACAAAGTTATCGCGGAATCGGATGGGAATGAAGTGTCATTGGAGGGCCAAAGAAATTTCATGCTTCGCGAGCAGGTCTAATGGTCTTGAATTTCAATGCATTTCCTGTCATTATTGGTTGAATTGGATCCATCGAGTTTATGCAAAAGATGACTAAATGAAATACTAAGGCATTAAGCTCAGTATCCAGCTCAAATAAACTAGCTTGGAATGGCGTTCCAACGTTCTATTTCACCGAAGGCGTGACAAATGTCCTGACAAGCGACGGAGTTCCATTAATAGCACACTCTCACTTAAGACATCCCTTCCTCTGGACATATTTTCAAGAATGTCAACGACACAATCAAAAGCCGACATATCTACGGCTGTTGTACCTATCAATTCTAAGCTAACCCAGCTACGGAATGACACATTTTGCGGCGCTACCTGAAATTGGATGCAATTTAGTATTGAAGTTCATAATCAGTAACATTCCTTTTCCCTGTGTATGCATATCACAATCTCAACATGACAGAACAATCCAATAGAAAGAAGCAAGCGACTTGTAGTGTCTTCTCCCAACACGGTTCAGCACTTAATGCAAAACTGCAGACGTAGAAGCGTTGTCTTTCTAACGAACACGGAGGAAGAGGCAAGAAAATGCGAGGAGCGCGAAAAGAAATTCCTACAAGGAAGCGGAAAACAAAGAAAAAGGCAAAGAAATAAATACAAAAGAATTAAGAAGACAAACTCACCGTGAAGTGGTTTTGGGGGAGGAAAGATTTTAAGTTGAAGTTTATCGTTAGTTGCGGTTATTATTCAACAAGGAACAACAGTCTAATAGGGAGTTGGTGGTAGGGAGTTGACGGCAGTAATATTGGTTGTGGCACTGCATTGCATCTAGCCTATCCTCGTTGAGGAAGTAATGAAAAATGAACTCTCGACGAGTGAACTTTCCTTCCACCGGAAAACTTCCATCTTTGTTGAACAGACACACGCACACGTACGTGGCGTGGTATTACATTTTTTAACGAAAAGGTCTTTGTAGTAATTTTTTTCTTTTTTCTTCTTCCTTAGACGAGGTATGAATAACGGAAGGTGATGGGTACAAGTTGCATTGTAAGTACTACTTAGGAACCAAGCAGCTCAGTGTCTGAAGAGGATTCCTTGTTTGCAGTTATACTTTGGAGTGACGAATCACAGTGGGGAATATGTAGTTGCTTTCCGCTTAGGTACATATACTTTTTGTATAGTTCTTTCTATTGTAGTTCTCTATTTGAATTTTCACGTACAGTGCCATTCGAAAATGTTGATCTTTGGAATTTATGAGAGCTACGGGGTTTTGTGCCGGCCTCGGTTCAAGACTTCAGTGGATCTTAAAACCGATCTGTTTTAAGCCAAAGGAAAAATAATTTCGTCAATCTCAGCGAGGAAAAGGCTCGTCAGAGAGAAACGATTGCTCCGGGCTCAAGAGCATCTTCATTAGGCTCAAGATAAAGGGCAGGCAAAGTACAAGTTTCTTTTTTAAAATGCAATAAAATGAACGAAATTAATTTTTCCATGTATACGAAATACAACGTCTTTCAAATGGCTACCTCGGCTGGCTTCGCAGCAGCGCATTCTGTCAATTTTCCACGACATTCTTGATGGCTTCGGGTTGTAGCTCATGGATTACTTGGATGATATTGGCCTTAAGTGCTGCAATCGTTTCCGGATTGTTGGCATAATATCGGTCCTTCACGGTTCTCTACAAAAAAATGTCCAAAGGGGTCAAATTGCAGCTCCGAGGCGGCCAATACGCCTGATAATACGATTTGGGAATTTGGTGCACAACAGATCGATTGTGGCATAGGCTGTGTGGCATGACTCGCCATCCTGCTTGAACCAGAGGTCGTCCAAGTCCAAGCCTTCAATTTCAGTAAAAAATATAGGCTCTTATTTTTTTTTTTTTTTTTTTTTTTTAATTCATTTTTAATATTAATTTCTTACAACTATCTTACGCGCTAGACAAAAATGATTAAACTAGCTTAAATAACTTATAACTACCTTACTGGCCCTATACGGACACTCTAAAGCAAGAAGAACATTAAATTATACCTTTCGGTCTTATGAAAACAAAAATGAAGACAATTAAAATAATTTTAAATTTAAGCTAAGAAAATATTTGTTAAAAAAAACTTAGCATCTGAATATAAAGGCTCTGTAAGGCCCACCGTTTACCGAAACGTTGTTTCCAGACTCATTTTCGAAGAAAAATGGTCCAATGATGCCACCACTCTACAATCCGGACCAAACTGTCACTCTCTGTGAATGCATTGGCTTCTCGACAATAACGTGCGGGTTTTCCGAGCCAAGTTTATTAGCATAGCCGCCAAGATTAATAATAATAATAATAATAATAATAATTTCAAACTTTATTCCATTGCAACCTTAAAGCTAATAAAAAAAAAAAAAAAAAAAAAAAAAAAAAAAACAAAATAATTAGATAAATTAAACAATGAAATAATTTTTAAATACATTCTGTTGTCAACCAGGCAAGAGGCGAATGTACTATCAATTCAAATATAGAATTACATAAAATTCAATAAAATGTTGATGGGAAAAACAATATGTTGAAATTTCGAAGACGGAATACAAAATGAAAAGCAGAATATCCAAACATATTAACATTTAAACTAACGGTGTAAAAATTTGTTCAATAGCCGTGTAATTAAACGAGAAAAGCCATTTTTTAATAGCAACTAAGAAAACAATTTTCACTCCTTCACATCTGATGTTATCAGGAAGCAAGTTGAAAACTCGAGGCGCAGTGACGAAATAAAACCTAGAAAAGTGCGATTTGCGGACTGCTGGCACTGTTACAAAGTTTCTGGTGTTGATACGCAAGTTGTAGTTATCATGTAGTCTAACCGCGTAGAATCCACATTTTTCAAAAAATATTTTTAGGACTTTAAAGCAGTATAAGTGCCTTAGTGGAAGAAATTCAAGATTTCTGAAAAGTTCAAAACTATGAGTGTTACGGCTTACTCTACAGATAACTCTAACTGCATGTTTTTGCTTATTTATTAAGGGTTTGATATGCGTGTAATAAGAACCTCCCCAGCAATCCATACTGTAATTTAGATTTTAATAAGCCATTGTAAACTAATTTCAAGACAGTTGTATTACAGTATAGACTTAAATGATACAGCTGTTTTACTACTCTATTCATGTATTGTTTCAAATAACAAGTATGATCCTTCCAACTGAGATTATGATCTAAAATTATGCCCAAATATTTAAAATGTTCAACACACTCTATTTCAAAACAGGATTCGCAACAACTGGAGTTACTGTCAAAGGTGACTGAGTTGTTCGGACAGCAGACTAAACTAAAACGTGTACAACTCGGGGAATGGTACATTAAGGAAAGGTCTTGATAGTGCTTATTTCTGATGTTGAAAAACATAAACTTAGTTTTAGTACTAATTACCAGTTTATGATGATTAAACCATAATCTCAGTAATTCAAGATCATGGTTTACATCCAGAAATATATTAAAATTGTTATTATTGGAGTATGAGATAGCGGTGTCGTCAGCAAATGCTGTTATTTTGCCATTAAATGGTTGGACAAACAGAGAGTTAACATAAATCAAAAACAGAATAGGCCCTAAACCAGATCCCTGCGGAACTCCCATGTTTACATATTTTGGGGAGCTAATGGAATCTTTGATTTTAACCATCTGTTTCCGATTTGATAGGTAGGAGGCAAACCAGTCAAGAATAAATCCTCTAAATCCTGCATGATATAACTTATCTAATAGCAAAGAGTGATCCACAGTATCAAATGCTTTGGTAATATCTATAAATAGGGCTGCACATGTTTGAGATAGATTTAAGCTATCGTATATTTCCCCGGTGAATTTAAGTAAGGTACTTTCTGTCGACCTACCACTTCTAAAGCCAAACTGACAGTTATTAAAGAACTTTGTCCTACTGAAAAACGAAAGGATTCTGGATTGTATACCCTTTTCGAGTATTTTCGAAAAAACAGATAATAGTGAAATGGGACGATAGTTGTTGATCGTCAAAGTATCTCCTTTCTTATGAAGTGGCACCACTATAGCTGTTTTCAGTGATTCAGGAAAAATACCCTGCTTAATACTAAGATTAAAAATAAAGCTCAGAATATCAGAGATATGAAATGAAATCTGCTTAAGGACGAAGCTAGAAACTAGATCAAAAGATGAGGAACTTGTTGATTTAAACGACATTATAATCTTATGAACCTCAAGTCCCGTAAATTCTTGAAAAAAAATGTTTGGGTTTGTAGAAATTCTCTATTAAATGAATGTTCACATAGACAAGAAGAAACATTTACATTTGACAATTCTTGTGAAGAGGACAGATTAGAAAAAAAATCATTAAATAGGTTGGACACTAACAACGGGTCAGATACAAGTACATTATTAATTTCTAAAATTGTATCATCATTCTTCTTTGTTCTGTTTAGTATCTCATTGACCACTTCCCATTCCTTTTTCGCATTACCAATATTCTTAGTTAACTTGTTCCCAAAGTAAGAATCCCTGCAAATTGGTATGTCATTTTTCAATTCCATACATAATTTATCGTAATATTTTTTAAGCCTTGTATTATTGGGATGCTTTTTCACACGCGAATATAAGATTTTTTTCTTTTTTATTTTCCTAAGTAAAGGGATAGTCATCCACGGTTTGATACATCTGAGCTTATTACACTTTTTATTCATACAATGACTACAATACGATAAGTGAGACTGAAATATTTTAAGGAATGTATCAAAGGCTTGGGATGGATCATGTGAGTTAAAAACATCATCCCAAAATTCAAAGCTAAGCCTAGTTTTAAGAGCATTAAAATCAATTTTATCAAAACCAAAATACGAGGAATTGCTAGTCTTATATTCTTTATGATCGAATTGAATACTAGTTAAATAATGATCTGTTATATACAAATCATAGGCCATTACTTGGTATTCTATAAAATTGTTTCTATGAAGCCTTATGAAAATATGGTCTAGACAGGAATCTAAGCGGGTAGGTTGATTCAATAAGGACTCAAGACCATATGAGGACAACAGTGATAAGTAGTTGTCGACATCTATTGAATCAGACAGAATGTTTATATTAAGATCACCCAGGAGTACCATATTTTTACAAGTCTGCTTGTCTAAGAAAGCGGAAAATTCATCTATGAACGCAGCTACTGAAAACTTATGAAGTCTATATACACAACAAAAACAGTAACGTGAGCCAGCAATTTCACAATATACAGTCAATATATCCGCACTTTCAATTTTCCACATCTTAACTTCACAACCTTTTAAGTTATTTCCGAAGAACACTGCAACACCCCCAGCTGAATAATTACTATTACAGTTTGTAGACAATGTGTAGTGTGGTATTGCATAATCTGAGATTTCTTCTTCGAAAATTCAAATCTCAGAAAGAAATATCAGATCCGGCAAATGGTCAAGAGATGCGAGATGAGTGAAAAAAGAATCAAAGTTAGCTCTCATGCTACGAATGTTCTGGTGAATGACTGAAAAGCCTGTACTATTATTATCACTGTTTGGATGTTCTATACAGAGGCAGTTAAATTCATTTGAATTAGTATTTACATTAACTTGAGGATTTATAACTAAATTTAAATTATCAGTCATGGTAAGTTAAAAAATATAGGATAAATTACATAAATTTATTGTTTATCAAGTTGCAAAAAATCCTCAAGATTACGAATTATAATTACTTTCTCGCCTTCCGTTTTTCTAATGAGCACAGAACCATTTCTCACAAAAAAAACCATCATTTTTTATTATTTTTGAATTCATTCGCCTTTTTAAGTAATATTCTTGAATAAGCAGTGAGAGAATCATTCATGTAGATCTTATTGTTGCTGTTGCTGCTGTTAGAGTTGTCAACATGTTTCGCAGGACCATAAATATTGAACGAAGAAATGCTTTTGTGCTCACGCATTTTCCTCATTACAGATTGTTTACGCAAGAGAGATGAAAATTTTACGCAAACAATAGGTCTGTTCCCGTACCTGACAAAAACAGTCCAAATCTACGAAAAACTGCGAAAAACTACGAAAGTCTGTTCCCGTACTCCAAAAATTCACACTTTTGGACAAAAGAGAGCACTCTCGAGAGAGTAAAAAATTTCCCCATGCTGCGAATTTCAACCCAAGAAATTTATGTGGGTAGTTTGTCACAGCTTCGTGAAATCAGCTGATTTCCGTCATTCCGTCATACGACAAGAGCTCAATTTTATATTAAAATTCTTTTGTGCATTTTTAAGATGTGCATTGTCTCTATATGGCTGGAATGGATATGCTGAATCATCTAATAAATAGTAATCTGAAAATAATATGTATGTTTTTGCAAATTAGTATATTGCACCTGCTAACGAATCCAAGAATGTATCAAATTCAAACATATGTTTTTGACATTTAAAATGTGTGCAACTTTTTTGGTTCAACGCGTTCCCGTACTTTTTTGTGTTTCCACTTCTCTTTGAGAGAATTTCATCCCCACTCTTGGAAAAATGAGAATCTGTGAATTTCTGCCCAAAAAGTACGGGAACAGACCTAATGTTGGATGGTGTGTTGCTCTTCTTCACTCTTATTCTCTTGACGAAGCACGAAACTCTCTCGTCATTAAATAACTCATCTCCATTAAGAGCCGTTAAGAGAGTTGTCACTTTCTCCTCAGCATTTTTGTTGGTAACATCCGTAATGCCAACTATGTCAACAGAGCATTGCAGTTCTCTTTGCTCGAAGACATTCAGCCTAGACTCCAGCAACATAACCTTCTTATTCAGGGAACAATTAGACTCCTCGAGAGAATTGATTTTCGCCATAGCATCAGCAACAATTTGTTGAAGCTTGACGATCTCCGTAAGTAACATTTGGTTTGTTACCTTGTCGCCTGAGTTGTTGACGTCATTTGTATCAACCGAAGGAATTGATGTTGCTCTTTTACTTGCTGAAGAAGTGCTAGCAGAGCCATTGTCTAAAGTAGAGCCAGTAACTGGTGGAGTACTGATGATAGTTGTACTCTTTAAAATACTGTCAGTAGATCGAGTTATAGGCTCTTCGGAAAGAAACGATTTTCTCCTCAGAGAGACACAGCTATTGCATCGAAATGTTTGACCGTTTTTTTCAAAATATTCAATCTCTCTTTTTTCAAGTTTCGCGCACTTTGCATGAAAAAAAACCTTGCAAGTAGAACACTGAATTTTTAGTTGGTGTCTTTCAACCTTTAAATTGCATACACCACACGACATTATTTTTATTGTACTTTTAAACGTTACAAAGCACAGGTTTTCAAAAGTGGTGAAAATTTAAAAATTAAAAAAAAACAAAAAATGTAGGTTTAATGTAAGATACTGAATTAAACTTAAGAGAATTTATAGACGTGTGTTCCCATCAACACGACACGAAAACACTTCTTTTTAAAATGATTAAAATGCACTTCGTCAAAAAAGATGATTTTTCACCCAAAATCGCCCAAACTGCGAAGCAATAACGAAGTGGATGGTCACGCGCCTTCAATTGCTCAGTCACTCGGACCTTGTAAGCGAATAATTCCTCACCCTAGTGCGATGTTGAGCTGTTGACATCAATGGCGAAGTCTCATACTCTCGGCCACAGCAGCGACATTCTCATCTGTGCTTACCGTACCGAATGTTGTCCACTAGCATACCAGTCTCACGAACTTTTTGTACAAACTTGCGTACAGCGGACGCGGTGGGTGCTTCCTTTCGGCCAAAACTTCTTTTTAAAAAACGCATTGTTTGTGCTACACAGCACTCACTTTTGAATAAAGTTTTCAATATTTTCCAATCTTGTTCAAACATATAGTGATTCATTTCGTTCCGCGGAGGTAGGACACTGACTTTCTATTAAGACTTCGAGTGGGAAACAGCTATCAGTGACAAAATAACCTATGGTTTAAAAAAAAAAAAAACACTAGATGGCCCACCCTTAATGTGCAACAATGTTATCTTTTCCGACGAATCAATGTTGAAGATGGAAGGATTCTTGCGCGAAGAGAACCAATGGAAAGACTGAGCTCTGAATGTATCTTACGGATTCCCCCAAAACTGAAGGTGTGATGGTCTGGGGATACTTCTCTGCAGATGAAAAACCTAAAATTACATCCTAGAATCGAAAGTCACTCCAGAAGTTTACCTACGGGTGACACTTGCAGCTTCATTTTTCAACAGGACAATGCTCCTTGCCATACAGCCAAAATTGTAAGTATGAACGTGTTTTTTCTAATATGTAAGGCTAATATCAAGCTTTTAAATAAGCTAAAACTTTTATGACTAAAAATAATATTTGCATTTTTCTTTTGTTTCTTAATTTAAAAAATACTTCGAAGGAAATAACGTCGATCTTTAAAGTTGACCTCCCTACAGTCCAGATCTCAATCCAATTGAAAATATCTGGTGAAACTTAAGGTTGTGAAGAAGCGTCCAGAATCAACTGAAAACCTAAAAAATGTACTTATCCGGACCTGTAACACCATACCTGCTTCCACATTGAAAAACCTATCTGAGTCTATGTCTCGCCAATGTGCCGCTGTAATAAAACCAAGAAAAGGTCAAGCAGATTACTAATGCGAAATATTATTAGAAAAAACCAAAAACACTGCACCAACAAAACATTTTTTTCTTATTCCAAAAAATGAGACAGGTACCTAAAAAACCCGTTTTCACTCTAAATGTATCATGAAACGATTGAAACCGCATGAGGAAACAAATTTTCATTAAAAAATTGCAACAATTTTGACAATATTCAAAAAAAAAGTTTGACCCAAAAAACGGCACTGTATATTCAGTCAAGTCAATTAACTTACGACGGATTGCCTCGATAAATTTGCTTCGATATACTTAAGGAATCGATCTTCTTTACGGTTAAGAGATTTGTATACCTTGATAAAAAGAAATGAAGGAATCTCTGGATACCAGATATCACCACGCTCCAAAAAGTGCTACGAAATGGACGAGGTAAAATACCAGGTATATGCATAAGTTTTTCCGTCTAAATTAAGAGACGGCGCGAGAGGAAAGTACGCGGCGGGTTAATTTGGCACATACAATATTTTGTTCGTCTGAGATTTTACTACAAATATACATAAGTTGAGTCCGCCAAAAACTAGCGTCCTTGTTTAATCGTTCAGTGATCATGTCGAGTTTTGTGCCTGAAAGAAAACAATTGCGGTACGCATTGCTTTTCTTATTTAATCCAAAGGAAATACTTGTTGAAAGTCATCGTTTGCTAGTGGACACATATGGTGAACAAGCTCCAGCAATTAGAACATGTGATACATGGTTTCGACATTTAAATGTGTTGATTTTAATGTGAAAGACAGCTCTGGTAGACCACAAAATTGTGAAGACGAGCAATTGCAGGAGTTGTTGGATGATGATCCAACTCAAACTCAACGACAATTAGCACAAGCATTACATATGTCACAAGAAACAATTAGCAAATGTTTACGGGCAATGGGGAAGGTCAATAAACTCGGTAAATGCATCCCACACGAGTTGAATGAATGTCAAATGGAAAATAGCAAAGTTACTTGTGAAATGTTGCCTGAACTCCACGAAAAGAAATCATTTTTGCATCGAATTGTGACGGGTGATGAAAAAAGATTTTTAAAACCCGAGGCGGAAAAAACAGTGGCTTTCACCTGGCGAAGCCGGTCCTTCAACATTAAGCCCAAATCGCTTCGGCAAGAAGACCATGATCTGTGTCTGGTGGGACCAGAGCGGTATTGTGTATTATTAACTCTTGAAGCCCGGCGAAACCGTTAATACACAACGCTCTCATCAGCAAATGATTAATTTAAGCCAGGCATTAATCGAAAGATGACCGGAATGGGCCAGAAGACAAGGCAAACTGATTTTGTTACACGATAACGCGCCGTCTCACACGGCAAAACTAGTGAAAGACCCCTTGAAATCGTTAGGATGGGAGATTTTCTTGCACCCGCCGTACTCCCCAGGCTTGGTGGCATCTGACTATCACCTCTTCGCATCAATGGGGCACGCTCTCGAAAAATTCGTATTTTTCTAACCAAAACATCGGGAAAAAAACATATGCATACACCTGGTAAGTATATAAAGTTGCAACAATTTTTGTAAATATAGCTAAAAGGCAAGTTTGTTATTCGATGAAGAGGACCGTGTCTCGCTTAAGCTCTGCGGAAAATCTGCTCTGCCTTTATAAGCCAACAACGAGAAAACTATTAACGCGCCTTCAGAGACATCGCCAACAGGATCGGTCAGATCTTGGGATTCTCTATATATGAAGAAATGCCTCTGAAGTTGGTCTGTTGGAGAAAATGCATAAGCCTGCGAATTCCATATTAAATAATGGCATTAAAGCATGCACTACCAACGAACTCTGAAAGTCGTCTATGAAGTCTGATTTTCACAGCCTTTCCGTCACATGAATCGAGAAATACGAGGGTTCTTCACCAAATAAGGTTACTTTTTGAATTTTGCAGGCTTAGTTCATTCTATTTTCGGGTATTTGTTTTTTGTTATGTTGGTTCTCACGTTTCCTAGCATATGCTAACATTGTCAGAGTATTTAGTTTGTTTTTCACAGTTATAAAGACTAGACCTGCTTCGACGTACTTTGATTTACTATTAAAAACAAGGATCAAAGGATCTGCATTAAACTTGGCGTGAAAAATAAAATTAAATATTCCAACGTACTTAAAATGCTGACTGTTAACAAATGGTACCAACTCGCCACACGAATCACTATCGGAGAAGTTGCTAAGGATATTAGCATATCGGTTGGCTCATGCCATGAAACTTTTTCAGATATTTTGGGCATGAAACGTGTGTCAGCGAAGTTTGTTCCGGAATTTCTAAATTTTGACTAAAAAACTCGTCGCAAGAGCATCGGTCTGGAGCTGTTAACGCCAGCTCCCCAAGTTTGGTCAAATGTGGAAGATTTTGATTACACTATCATGGTTTAACATGATCTTTTGCCGATTAAGTTTGTTTTATGCTTGATTCCTATAAAATCACATCCTTTGTTAAGCGGATGCTTAGAATCGATCAAAAACAACTAACAATCTTTTGGTAATTTCAATTAGGATCTTTGATAAGGATGGCACCTCACTGAACTTGTGAAATTGACTCTTAGTTTTTTATAAATCAGATTGTCAAAAGGCTACAATTATCACTTGTTAAGTTATTGTACTCTTTCTTTATCCGGCGTTCAGTTAAACGTGAGATCGAGAATGAGTTTATGTGCTCCGTAGTGAAGGATAGAGAAAAGATCAGGTTGTTTACCTCTAGACATTCAAATGGTGGTATTGGTCGTGGACTAGACTGAAGCGCCCTCTGATTTCATTCATCACAAAGGAAACAATTTTGATACTGCTATAACGAATCATCCCCACTTTCATTCACTCTCATTCGATCGGCACTACTCGTATATCACTCCCATAAAAATATCGGTTAACCTTTTCCCTTCGATGATTTATATTTTCAATGGTCTTTCTGTTGGTAATCTCCACAACAACAAATCACAGAGTTAGTGCAACCTCTGTAACAACAAGCATATCACCTTGAAGTCCAACACTTACCTCTCACGCTAATAATAATTCGAGTCAACGTACAGCGACTGCTGCACAGTGGGATTATTCAACTCAAGCTGACCGTTGAAGCACTATTATTATTGCCTTTGGGAACTCGGTAAGTCCAGAGCCACAACGCTTCGTCAAGCCTCCCTGTCATGAGTGTGTTCCGTTCATGTTCCGCTGTTCTGTTCCACCTCCTCTAAGTCCATCTTTATGTTGTCCTCTCATCTATATCGTGGCCATACTCCCTCTTTATTCGTTTGACTTTTCGTCCACTGTCCATTGGTTCTACGTATCCGGCTCATTTTAGTTTTCTCGGTTTTATTACTCGGATAATACTAGGTTCGAACAGAGTTCCTCGAGTTCATGATTTATAGTTTTCTCCATTCGCCTGTTTCTTCGTCCTGTTTTCTAACTATAGATTCTTCTTAAGATCTTGTTTTCAAAGACCCGAAATGTATTTTCCTCCCCCTTAGTCAGAGACAAAGCTTCACATCCCTAAAATGCTTCACTGGCATTATTATAGCTTTATAAATACGAATTTTGACATTAGTTCCTTCATTGCGAAGAAGCACGCGCCAACCATAACCTTTTATCTATTCGGATCCCAATATAGTTTTAATAGTCAAAACGGTTATCAGATACTTGAATTCGTCTACTTTTTCAAAGAGTCTTAAAGTGCGAGATTTGGATCGATTCAAGTCAGTCATTGACCATAAGTTTGATTTTCGCTTCATTTACCTCTAAACCATCTCCGTATCCGGCAGTAATTATACTTTCTGCGTTTTTCTTAACTCTTTTTCCCACTATCTCTAAGAAAGTCCAGATCATCACGTAACCTAAAGCGAGTGTGACTCTATTAAGGGCTATATCCTCCTCATTTTCCTCTTATTACGAATTCGAGCATCAAATTATAAAGAAGTGGTGACAAGGCGTCTCCTTGTGTTAATACTTCACATATTTCCGATGCTTCAGATAAGGCGTTTCGTACTGTGTATGTGTTTCACCAGCTTTTTCGTAATACCCAACCCTACAAGGATATGATACATTTTTGATTAAAATCTACGAATAGTTCGTGGAGCCTGTTAAGCCACAGTTGTTAAGCCACACTGGTAATCTCAGATTACGAGTATATCCTAAACAGGATGTTTCCGAGGCTTATGATATATTCATTCTAACTCTTATTGAGCATATTAATCGCTGCAGTATCAGAATTAAACGAGTGAAATCTAAGAAAAAACGAAAGCCATGGATTTCTAGTTACTCGGTTAATAATATTATCGGAAAGAATCGGCTTCGAATTAAAAGTGCGAAGCATCCTAACAACTTCGCACTAATCACAGGGTACATGAAACTTTGTGTTCGATTAAAAAGGGAAACCCCTTTATGTAGGGATAGTTTTTATAGTCAAGAGTTCAACTCAGTGAGGAAATGGAAAGTTATTAATTCTATTCTAAATAACGCCACATCATCCAAAATGCCAACTCTAATTTGTGTTGACGAATCCTCAACCTTAGACAAATTTGAAATGGCTAAACTGTTTAACGAATATTTCGCTTCCATCTCTTGTAACTCATCCTCGCCTTATTGGCCGGAATTGCATTCCTCTTAATGTACTTCAAATTACTACCCCGAGCATCTTCAGAGCAATAGTTTTGTTTTCGAGCCAATAACTTTTGAGGTTCTAAAAATTATAGGCTCTTTAAAAACACAAACTCATCCGGTAAAAATGGTAATCGGACACTTAAGAAAATTGGATGTTTTATAGTTGATGTCCTTGCACATATGTATGTATCTTCAATAAAAGTATATATTCGGGCATTTTGTGCGGATGTTTGCCGCTTTTCAAAAAAGAACCAAAAGACAATTTCTCTAGCTATAGACCTATTTAACTTCTACCTTCAATTAGCAACATTTTTGAAAAGGCAATAAAAATTTGAGTTTCGAAATTTATGTGCAAAATCAATTTTCTTTAATCATAATCAATATGGCTTCAAGAAGGATAAATCAACTGAAGATGCCCTACTTTACTTTTGTTCCCATATAAGATAAAAAACTGTTTTCAGCTGGTCTGTTTGTTGAATTAGCCAAAGCCTTCGACAGTGGTTAACCACAGAATTTTGTTGGCAAAACTCGAAAAGGTAGGCTTTAAAAGTTTTATGCTTAAGTGGTTCCGATCTTATTTGGAAATCAGATCACACTGCGTTAAGATTGACGATGTGAGAAGTAATTAGGAGTACTTAAAACTAGGAGTGCCCCAAGGATCTGTACTCGGCCCTTTGCTATTTTTAATTTATATTAACTCTCTATTTGAAATTAATTTTAAAGGTGTCGCCACAACTTTTGCTGATGACGTTGCTTTGACATAAGCTTTGATCGATACTTGCTGAGGATTTGGTTTGCTAAGCACAAATTATTGATTAGCTCTAAAACCAAAATTATGTACTTTAGCTTAGCAGCACAAAATAGTTTTAGGTGCGATGTTTTTTTCATGCTCCTGAGTGTCACAAATTCAAGTTTCACGGTACCTCCTGTTGTTCTTCCTCAACCTTTTGAGCTGTAGTGCCAAATGCTTTTCAGTTGAGGTACATAGCTAATGAATTTAAATACTTGGGTATAATCATCGATAGCAGAATAAATTTTGTCAATCATTTTGCTTTACTTACAAGTTATTTTCGTTCTATACTTGGAAACTTTTTTTACTTCCGTAAAGTTTGCTGTATCAAATTGTTAAAAATAGTTTGCAATATGGTACTACACGCTGGGGTGGTATATACATATTTCAATAGATTACGGCCGTTGTTGATTTTACAAAAAGCTGTTCTAAGAAGAATATGCAATAAGCACTGTATGCATTCTAGTTCTTACTTACTTCGTCGCCTCTATTGCTTTAAAGTGCTAAATGATTTTTTTCTAAGATCACGAAATATAAACTACAAAGTATTTGATAATCGCCACTAATCACCGCGAAGCATTTTATTATAGCAAGTGTCTATACTCATTTATCGTACAACTGCATTCCGAGATTTTTATTCTGTAGTTTCGGGACACTTATTTAATAAACTGCCTATCAACATAAGAATAGTACAATCATCTAGCACATTTGAGCTTTTGAAATGCTGGCTTTTTGAGTTTGAATACAATAACCTGGAGTCTATTTTGAAAACCATGACTTAATCCTTATTCTGATATTTTGCGAATTGAAGATTTAAAGTTTTCTCTTGGATAGCCACCTCGACCCACTGATGGCTTTATGGACCTCATTCATCGGTAACTGGCTTCAGTATTTCCATGTTGAGTAGAGCAGGCCGTGCCCTCTTTCCTCTAAAACGAACCACATCTTGTAGTCCAAAAGGTTGAGATCCAGACTCCTAGCTAGCGAATAATCCGGTGCTAAGAAGTCGGGTAAATTTCTTCAATCAATCTTTTGCTTTTTACCTTATAATCTGAGCAAAGTCTTGTTGGAATGTCCAGTGTTGTTTGCGAATATTGATCTTAGAGGCTTAACGATATCCTCCAAAACCGTTGATATCATAGCTCACTCTCTACCATACTTTTACAGCCCTTGGAATAAGTTCTGAACCTCTCTCGACTCTCGACAGTAAAAACTTTCTCGTCCGTGAACAGAATTTGTTTGCGAGCATTTTTAGAGAGCTTATGGTTTTTTAGCAAGTGTCTCTATACCAAGTTTTCTTTGATGATGTGAAACATGATTTTTACGAAATGTTCATTTCCCGGGACAAAATTTTCTGCTTCCTAAGTGGTTTACGTCTGATTCGAGAGCCTTGATGGCTCTCGGATTCCTCACAGTGGATGGATGGGTGGACTGGACTTTTGACAGGCAGGCTCTTCGCCAATATCCTCGAACCATTTAGTCGTACGGTAAACAAGACGGCGACCAATTCCAAGCGTTCTTAAGGTCCAAAAATATCACCCTTTGCCTTATTATACGTGTATAAGCCAATAAAGACGACACGATTTTCGGTATCACCCCATTCCATGACTAAAAACTTTACGTTATGTAAAATGGTTGCAGTAAAAATTGTATCAATTCAATATTCATGATTAGACTAGGCCAGACAGTCCCAAGGCAATAAGATTAAAGGCGTCAAATCCTATGATCGCGACTTGCCAGTTCTAGCCGCAGTTGTGTGAGATGCCTTCAAAACTGAATGTCCATCATAGCATCTTCTCTGGAATGCAGCGCCGTCTTATTGGAACCATATGTCGCATGATTCATATCAACCAGTTTAGGCCATAAGAGGTTGTTTGACAGAAATCTCTAGTGTTCACGTGTGCGGCACTAAATAGTAACTTTCTGGTCTAACTGCTCCAGAGTCTTGACAACGAGTACACAGCGTTGACTATGGTCATATAAGGGTTTTCAATTGGCGCGAGTAGATTTCGGCGACCTGTAGCGGTCATGTTGATATGGCTACATCTCTCAAATCTATTCTTTTGTATTCAGTCACTGATGCAAAATCACCATGGCAAGTTAAACGATTACAGCGCGTCCGAATGATAAAATTTTATTATCAAAAAGAGTGATCGTTAGCGCAAACGATACGCCTATTTTACGATAGACCTGGTGGCTCTTCACAGTCGACAATTCAACGTTTGGTGTGAGACGATATC
The DNA here is from genome assembly GCA_958301585.1 of Merodon equestris. Taxonomy (NCBI): domain Eukaryota; kingdom Metazoa; phylum Arthropoda; class Insecta; order Diptera; family Syrphidae; genus Merodon; species Merodon equestris. The sequence continues at coordinate 41,509,294 of OY284415.1, forward strand.
AATCAGCCAACAATCGGCCGGGAATATCGCCGCGGTCCGTGAAATTGTACAGCAAAACCCGAGGCAGTCTACTCCTCGCCATGCACAAGAACCTTTCACAGACTTCTACTTTTAGCCACGAGGCGCATTTTTGGATGAATGACTGTATTAACAAGCCAAATTGCCATATATGGTGCGACACCAATCTTTGCGAGGTTCACCAGGTGACAATGCATCCTTAAATAGTTACCGTTTGGTTTGGATTTCGGGACGGCGCACACTGGTCCATTTAGTACATCATCAGCTGGTCATAAATGACAAATTTACATTTTTTTGTATTTTTTTTTTACCCTTAAATCTAGAGGGCACTATGCAATCAACAAGGTCAAGCCAACAAATTTGTCCAATACTCCAATTTCAAACGGCATAAGCTCCGCAATGTTGCAACTCAAGCTCAGTTTGTTCTTTTCTGTGTCAGTTGAGAATGTACTTCGTTCGCTTAATTTTTAATTAAAAATTAAGTTTATATTAATTTTAAAGGAAAATTTAGAAAGCCAAATATGTTCCAAACTCCTCATTAGTACAATAGAGAAAAAAAAGTGGTTAGTAGTTATAAAGATTTCAAGAAAAAAATAGTCTTTAATATTCATTAATTTAGTGATAACCTAATCAATAAAGTAACTTGTATAAAGAGAGGTAAAAAAAAAGTACGACATATTATGATGGTGAGAATTATTTTTTCATCAAGTATTAATCACACAATTTGATTAAAAGTCAAAATTACATGCCAAAATCTGCCATAAAGTATTTTTCCCTCTTTTTAAAGGTAGCAATGTTCCTCCGACAGAGGCCGCTTATTACTAGAAAATAAATTATTTGCTATATGCGCGATAACGGACTTTTGAAATCATCCGATATTGAATGTGCGAATGAAGTAATTAAGTATGTGTATTCAAAACAATCCATATTGAAGATAAACGATAAACATTATATAAAATCTCAAACTTACACCAAATCGTTTGCATCACTAATTTTAAAAAAGTGGGCGGCAAAAAAGCGTACGCTGCATATTTTTTTAAAATCAGAAGAGTCTTGGCTTTGCAAGGCATTTCGAATTCCCGTACAATCAACAGAAGGAATCACGCACAGTTCTCAACGTGGAAGACCAGAAGAAACCTTTCAACAAAGTGGAACCAAGGCTAGGAAAAAGGAAAATCCGAGAGCTGATGGAAAAGTCGTCAGAAGAACTGTCCCTTGCTATGGAATCGAAGACAAGAAGAAAAGCGTTCTATGGCCGAGGTTATTAAAAAAGCTTTTGACTGCTCACCCAAAAGTTTAAAGGAATTGAAAACTCCTGACACAACGAAAGTAGCTGCCCCATATTTACCAGAAGAAGCTCTAGCTTTGATAACTGAGCTTAAATTAACCAAATATCAATATAACCGTCTTCAAAAAAGTGCAAAAGAAAGAAATGCGAATATATACCCCAGCTACGACGTTATTCTTGAAACAAAAAAAAAAAATGTTATTCTCCAAGTACCTCAATAACAATTACAGAAACTTTAACTGAAATCAAGCTTCAGCCTTTACTAGACTTTGAAATAAATATTTTACAACCCACTTGTTTGACTATTGACAGCAAATATGCAATGCTGTTATGAAAAATAAAGCTAGCTCAGTTTGCTACATTTGCAAAGCTTCTCCAAGGGATATGAATGACATAGGGAAATGTTTAAAAAAACCTTGCGATACTAACGCATTTGCTCATGGCTTATAAACTTTTCCCGCACAAATGCGATTTGATGGCTTGATGGCAAATTTTGGCAGGCAAGAGGGGAGGAAGCCAAAAAACTGGTTCAAGATAGCAAAGCCTATTTACAAAGGCAGCTCAAAAATGAGTTAGGAATATTGGTTGATTTTCCAAAGCAAGGAGGGGATAATATGAATGATGGAAATGCTGCCCGTACAATTTTCAAGGACTCGGCAAAAACAGCAGGCATAATTGAATTAGAGCCTAAACTTGTACAACGTTTTTCGTTAATACTTAAATCTCTTTCATCTGAGTTGAAAATTGATGGAACAAAATTCCGAAAGTTTTGCTTGAATACGGCTATTTGTCAGCAAATACAATTGGTACAAAATGCCCGTGACCGTCCACAAAATCCTTTTGCATGGTGCTGACGTTATCGAAAATTTTGCTATGCCTATTGGCCAACTCTAAAAAGTCGTTTTGGAAGCCCGTCGAAAGGATTACAAGGTATACAGGGAAAACTTTTCAAGAAGATGTCACGGATCTCTACCAACGAGGACGTACTTCATAACTTATTAATTTCTTCAGATCCCATTATAATTGACATAAGACTTTTACAAAAAAAAAATGTAAAATTTTACCACCTGATGCATTTGACATGTTACTAACGTCATAATTAAATAAATTTTGTATTGAAAGAATTAAAAAAAATTCATTTAAAATTTAAGACCAGCTCGCGATCACATTATCGACCAGTGTGCGGCGGCGTCATTGGTCCACACTTTTTCGAAAACGACGTTGGTAGAGCAGTCACCGTCAATGGCGAGCTTAATAGAATTATGATAACAAATTTTTTATGGCTCGAATTGAACCAAAGTACCTAGACGACATATGGTTCCAGTAAAACGGCGCTATGTTCCACACATGGTACGCCACGATTGACATTCGGCATGAACGATTTGAAGGTAAGGTTATCTCTCGCAAGGATAACGTGAATTGGCCATCAAGGTCATGCGAATTGATTCCGCTAGACTTTTCTTATGAAGTTTCCTGACGTCGCAGGTCTATGCGAAGAAATCACAATCGACCATAACTAGAACATAACACAGACCATTGCTCAATTTCAGCCGGATCTATGCGGAAGAGTCGTTGAAAATTCTACCACTCGGATCGATGCCACTATAAAATGCCAAAGCGGAACTTGAACTATATCATATTCCACACATAATGGCTTTTGAAATAAAAAAGAATTTGTTTGATATCCCGCACACAGCTTGTTTTATTCCATTTCAACATCTACCCACCTTTATTGAATAACCTTTTAGTTACCTATAACTCTATTCTGTTTTCCTCAAAAGAATAATTAATGAAAGAACTACCGAAGATCAGGTTACAAAACTATTTCGAAGATTGAAGAAGCACTAACATAAGTTTAAAATATCTAAGCGAGTTTATTTCGAAGCTTTTGAAAAATCGAAAATTCCTGCTATTTTTAACGGAGTGCATGAAATAAAGAAATTTCACAGTAAGATGGGATGTTTCACTTCCCTGAATAGGAATCTTCAAAATAGAGGACAATTTCTATCCTTTGAATCCATGGTTTGACATGCTTCCCATGGAATTTAGCTTCATGAAGCATGGATTTAATCTGAGTATTTATTTTTGCTTACTTGCTTCTCCTTTCCTAGTTGTTGTCATGTATCAGTACGTAACTTACAACATACATATGTACCGCTAACTTGAATAGGGTGTTATGACAAGGCACCCCCAACTACTGTCCCATTCGAGAATCAACCACTCATATTCAGGCTTAACGTAGGATCTTCTATAAAATATGGTTAAAATGCGGTGAAAGTTAGTCTATAGGCCGGAAACCGTCGCATTATTTACTTAGGCTCGTTTTGAATTATTTAGAGTTTACTCCAAAAAAGTACATTGTATAACCCTCTTTGCCAGGCTCACATATTATTCAATCCCTAAGCCCAGATTTTATGAACCCACTTCAGCTATTTAGTTCAAACGACATAGTCCGGCGACGCCAGCAGTCATCATTGCACGACGTCAGTGTATCATCCATCGCTCCAGAACATGATCCCCGGAAGCACGTTTTACGCAGTACTCACGTCCGCCACACATTGAATACACATGTTCGGACGTCCCCAGAACTACATGGAGCTCCGTGGCATTATTAATTCACATCGTCGCACGTACCAAAAGATGATGATTGCCTTTTTCCGGTCTTTACCCTTCGTTTTATGTTCACAGAGGACTGTCCATCAGTCCGACTTACCACGAGACTGCTTTCAAAACGCCACAGTGAAGCTAAAAATATAAAAACGCACACAACTACACGCAAACTGTCCTCGAAAAAGGACCAGCAACAACAGCCTGAAGTATTATTTCACATTCTCTGTATAATAAGTCTTACCAAACGATTGTATGACATTGAATCTTTTATCATCTATTAGGATGAAAGTCCTCCAGCCATCGTCCTTCCGCTGGCACTCGACACTCCAAGCCCCAGACTGCGTTTTAACAAAGTTAGTTGAATAAACAATCACGTCCTTGGAGTATCAGTAATAAACTCGTTTGCGTTCATTCTCATTCTTGTATTCCTTTATTCCAGCGCCTTGTTCCAGGACACCACTGTTGAACCTAAGAAAACAACTCATTTTTCTTCGCTCTTTGTTCCTCGCCCACCGGCTCGAAGAGCCTCGCAAGGAGGGGCAGAAGCTTACGTTATTTCTGGTCTCTGACATTTGTCAAAAAGATTAATGGATACCTTATCCCATGCCCCGCATGCATTACTACGCACTCACGATGATGAGAGTTTGGGAAAATAAATTCTTTTCGGTAATGGCTGGGACGGACCGTGGCAGGGGCTATGGTATAGGCATTTCCTGGGCTTTAATGGAATTTTGAAATTTTGTTGGCATCCCACGTTAACAATACTTTTCCCTCCGTGACGAAAAATGAATAGAAAGCTGTCGTTGATCTTTGCAATCATTTTCTTTTGCCTGACGGATGTGGGAGATGTGGCACATATTCATATGTATGCAGCACAGGCCGTGGCATTTGTGTTTGGTCATTGATTGAATTGTTATTGGTGCTTGACGATGAGATGTCAACAAAAGGTGGTTCGGCATCTAGCGTTTCGTGTTTTTCTTTTATTCTTCATTGCCCTGAGAGAAATGACTAGCAAGTTGCTGAACGTTTCTGGTAGGTTAATGGAGGCACATGTTTCCGATCACTTCTTATCGTTGAGCATGAGTCAATAAAGTAGGCATGTGGGGCAATTGGGATTTTGTGTTCGAACTAAGTGCTTGTGGTTTTTCAAGTTCTATCAAGGATGATAAGGATATTAAATCGCACACCCTTGATGGCCTTATCGACCTGTAAGAAAGAAGTATGCTAAACCACTTGACCCCCTTCGTAAGCAAAAATTAGTGTCGTAGGTGGGAGATAAAAACAGGACCACTCTCGTCGAAAGGCATACTTAAATAGGATCAGATCAATAGTTCAAATCAGCATGTCCTTTACGCGTACTTGTTGCATACTTGGGATTTAAGTTTTTTTTCTTGGCGATGATACTGGATAATATCTTCTTATCCTAAGGCCTATCCTACTGCAATGTGAACATATTTTCCTAACCCAAGGAACCTGCTTGCCATGGCCATTCAAATCAAGGGCTGATCAGAACTCAGTAGCCCTAGTTGCAATGCATATTTGAAACAGGACTATGAGAATTATTTCTTCCTAGGTAAAATCTCGCTGCAGGCTGAAAATATGTAATTATAGTCTAGCATTGGCCTCTGCATATGTCGGGCAATAATGGGAAATGGTGGCTTCACTAGCATGGTTAAACAAAAAATCATTAGCAATGAGTTCAACAAAATCTCCACGACGTCCACAAAATTTATTCAACTCATCGCATTTTCAAATAACTTCCTTGAAGTCGTTTATGAGAACTCTGCACGCAAATCGGTAATTATTGTAACGTATTAGGAATACTCCCTTAAAAGTTAGTTCAATCGATAGTACCGAACGGAGCTAACCAACTATAAAGGAGGTAGTTGTAAATGCCATTGCAAATTTATTGTCTTGGCTAAAAGACCTAATGGCTTTCCTCCTCTTCCTGAAAATGTCATAATAGCACTAATAAGAGGATGAGAAATATAAGACTCAGCGGATAAACTCTACGTGAGATTATGCCAGCTTTTCATAATAGCGCAGGCATTAAGTAAATCAAGGTATATTCGGTTTTTTTTTCATTTGAAGTTCTTACACCAAGCATACAATGACATCAATGGCTCATGGAACCCAATTCTATCAAAACTAAGATTGGTTTGAAAGGACATTTACCTTACCGCGCTGTACCGATCCAAGACTTGAATTTAATGTACACTAGAAGGCCATTTTAAACTGTCAACTATTGTTGTCTTTGCAGGAAATTTACGAGGGTGTTCTGATAAGTACTTAGCCTCACCGCCAGATGGCGCCAGTATGGCAAGAGCAACTTACTATGGTGTAGTACATTCTAATAGATGGCTACTGTCGACCTACTACTGTTTCAGCCGGATTGGACTCGTAGTTTTATTTTGACCGCGTGTAAGCGGAAGTGTCCGCGGTGTCTGGAAAAAGAGCAATATCGGTCGGTGATTCGATTCTTGTTTTTGGAAGGGAAATCGCGCAGCGAAATCAAAGAGCGTTTGGATGCTGTGTACGGTGACTCTTCTCCTTCGATGGCGACCATCAAAAATTGGTTTAACGAGTTTCAATGTGGTCGCACGTCGGTTTTTGATGAGCCACGTCCAGGTGCCCCGAAAACGGCTACTACGGAGTATAACGTGACAAAAATCCACGATCTCGTATTGGCAGACCGCCGATTGAAGGTAGCGCGAGATAGCGCGAGGTAGCTGAGACAGTAGGCATTTCAAAAGATCGATGTTTTGGGCATGAGAAAGCTGTCGGCGCGATGGGTGCCGCGTTTGCTCACTCCGGACAACAAGCGCAACCGTGAGACCACTTCAGAGCAGTGTTTGACGTCGACGAGTTTTTGCGTCGTTTCGTGACAGTCGACGAAACATGGATCCACTGGTACACACAAGAGACCAAGGAACAGTCGAAACAGTGGACTTCACCCGGCGAACGCGCTCCGAAGAAGGCGAAGACTGTCCCGTCGGGCGGAAAGGTGATGGCCACCGTTTTCTGGGATTCACAAGGTGTGATCCACATCGACTATCTGGAGAAGGGCAAAACGGTCACAGGGCTGTACTATGCCAAATTATTGGGCCGATTCGACGCCGCACTTGGCGAAGAAAAAAATAATGCCATTGGGGTCAGTTATATCAGAAATACAATCTATATAATCGATGGCAAGTTGATAACAATAAGTAGGTGATGTGGGACGTATGTAACAGCAGGCTAGGTAGAGCTTCCATTTCGGAATGAGCTGTAAAGTTAAAATCAGCGGAGCTAAACGATTTGAAGGATATTGTCCGCGACCGTCCAGATCGGTAAAATTGTCCTGACCATCACAACAAAACAAATTTAAATCCTATGTGAATAACACACTGTCTCCGATACTGGGGCACACTGTGTTCGTTAGATACGTGTGTCGTTATGTTTGCGACACCTAAGTTGGTGGCATTAGGTCTACTCGTGCCTACGTATCAAAAGTTTGACCAAATATAATATAATACGGAATTGTCGATTGCTGCACCGCGTATGCCCTATGTCGTATTATAGGCGGTCGCAAGTGCAGCGGATTGTTATGAGGAAAAGGGTATCAAGTTTATCGTGAGCTTTAGTAGAATTCTGCCCGTTCATGTATCTCGGTCCAGTTTAGTGTGGCCAACTCAAGGCGTCTTCATCGTGACATTTTCGCAGGACCTGTATTAGACTTTAAAATGTACATCCTCTGTCCTGACTGTTTTTATTTCAGCGTTTAAGCTGTGTTTTTTGTCGAAAGATGCTTCCTTTGACTTCGACAGTTCAATTGTTATATTGCCTGAGCTTCGCTTTGTCAATCTGTACTCGTATAATGGCAGGGCTCTCCATTGTCTAACTATTCCCAATATTTTGCACTTGTCCTGCAGAATTTTTTGATGAAAGCTGGTCACCTCTACGTCGTCTTTCATTTCCTTATTATGATACATCTGCATCGAGGTCACCACCGGAACTTAATTTGAACAAAACGTCAAATTTTTGAAAACTTCCTCTCCTTGTGATACGCAATAAACATTCTGTCCCCCACTGTGATGAAAAAGTTGCCCAACATTAATAGCTAATCCATTAGCCTCCTAAATTTTACCCATCGCTCAACACCCCAAAGGGTGTAACTCGTAAATGTCTTCCAATTGAATGTGAATCCCAAGGCTTTCTCGATCCATTAATTGTTGCCACAATTCCCTGCTCAACATTTCCACCACCATACATCCATTGGAAGACACTCAACATTTTATTACCACAACCGCAATGCCCCGAAATTGTCTCACATCATTTACACTCTCTGCTCTCAATTCACACCCAACAAGCAACAGATTACGCATCCCGTTCCGACCACCTGAGTCCACTCATTTCCGAACTAAAACTCTCCGAAGCATACAAACTGCACAACCGACAGGATATTATCGTCTTGTACGCAACCTTTAGTACAGAAATGACAAAATTATAATTTACTATGATGTTCCAATATGTAGCCATGTTCTCTGGAGCACGTTATCACCCTCCGCCCAGTCAGTTTATCCGCCACTCGGCAGATTTGTAGCTCACCGAATGGGGTAGGTGGGGAGCGATTGCCCCCGAGGAATACAAGTTTATATTATTATAATCCAATAAATATGTTTTGCTTGGTAGGTTGATCCAAGGAACATGTCCTAGGTGCCGGTGTTCTTGTCGTTCAAAGATTGTCGCTGCGGATGCTGCTAGTCGTTTTGCGGCCCGAACGGATCAGTGGCCCAACAATGCGACGTATTATAAAATGACTTGATAGCTTAAAAGCCCGGCAAGTGGCAATGTAGAGTGAAGGAGTGGGTGAACCCCGTCTCCACGTACCCTTTCGAAATGAGAATTAAGTGCTGGGATTTGTTGGGCCTGCTCCATAAATTCTACACATGCTGTGTGGGTTGTTGCTCTGGCAAAGTTGTCTGGTAATAATAACAACAACAACATTCACTCCACACACTCACGCACTTCGCCGTAAAGGCATGCTAGCAGGCTTTCCTGGAATGGGAAATCAAAATTTTAACACAAAAAGGTATAAAACGACGACTACGACGACAACAATGATGACGATGATGATGATGATGGCCTCTTATCATTTTGTTGGGATATTATATCCGCTTCGACAGTGTATAGCGCAAGGAACCGATACAGTTGGGAGTCGTTGCTCGAGTGGCACCGAGCACGTTATGTTCATTTTTCGACAGTAACATAACCCACCCGCACCACACACATGTCTGTCCCTGGGGTGGATGGCGTGGGGCGGTTGTCGGTTGCCGAACAGGCTGGAGAGCCTGTAAAGTGGTTATTATCTATAATCACCTTGGAAACAAATTCGCCTTTTTACGAGACACTTCTCTGTTTTCCGAAAAGAACGAGTATACCTCGTACATGCCTGGAATTTTGAGAACACTTGTCCTCTATAACATAGTTCCGGTGCGGTGTTACTCTATTGCCAGGATGTCCTTCTGCGTTAGAAGCGGTGCTTATGGCCGGAAATTTATTGTAATAACATGATGTTGTTTTTTGGGGAAATGAATTGTGACCAGACCGAATGGTTTGAGTGTTGTTCTCCAAGTGACTTTCTCCACTAATGCCCCTAGTTACAGATGTCGTGGGATCTATGGTAGTCTATGGTAGAGAGCCTAGGTGTGTGGAGTATATTTGTGGAATTATGTGGTGTTGTTGACCGGGAATAGGCGTCTGCGACAGGTAAATCATATCCTCGGGTTTCTCATAAGGGTTGTAGTTTAAGATTATGGCAAGGTACAATCGTGTAGACACAACTTGGTAGGATTTACAACGTAGAACAGCTTGTGTTCATACAAATTATGAATTACGTCGTGATCAACACGGTTTAGTTAATTATTTTATTTATGGAGTGGACAAGTAAGTGACCTTTTACTTCGAGCAGAGCGGGCCACACTGAGAAGGAAAAATATACCAAGGTAAGTGGAAAGATGTGGCATTTATTAGAGCAGCTGGTTGTTCCTGGCTCGCCTGTGGCGGTGGTAAATTACCAGGATACCTTCCCTATTGTACACTAATTTTTCGACTGAAGATTTCAATGAAGAAATACCTCTGGAGGAATAAGGCCCGATCGGAATGTTCTCTCGTGGTATCTGCCATTGGTTACTTGCAATGTGTTCTCGTAGAACAGAACCTCATTAGGGTAATATTTTATGAATTGGGTCCCTGGCGCTCAGTACATTTTAAGAGAAACTCTGAGGCGCGGCTTCTTGAACACACGAATCTTTTCCATATAAGATTGCGTTACATTAAACCACACCGGACAACCATATGCGATGACGGGCCTTATTAGGGTTACATATCATATGATTTGTACTCTGCGATAAAGTTGACTGTTGTAAAACAAGTTACTTCTCATACTGAAAGCGTTCTTAGCTTCAATAAGACAAGCGTCTACATCTCTATTGAAATATGGACAATGGTCAAGTCAGGTATCAACTACGGTTTCCACCGCTTATGGTTTTTTGTAGTTGTTTTGTGTTTTTGCTTATCAGTTCTTTCTGGTATCCGCTGAGGCCCTAGACAATATCCTTTCCGACTTCTGGAAGTTAATTAATCTACTTTGCAAGTATAAGAAAAAGAAGAGTTATCTCCCGATTATGTAGATAGTTTACAGACTCACAGGACCCGGAGATAAGGACAGTAAAATCTGTGATCCTTAGAAACTGTGGGAAGGCCATTGAGAAGACGGAGTTTTAGGTATAGAGTGCTGATCGAAGTTGATATTCGAATTAACACTTCCCATCATACTGGAAATGGGTTCATTAGAGCCGTATGAGGTCCGGGGTGTCGATAGATACGGGTGGAACGCTTCACGAAAAAGAGTGCATATCGTCGATATGTGCACGAAAATTGAGCTCTTGGTCACATAATACGCCAAGATCGAGGATAACCTGAACGGTAGACTATTGAGGAAGTAGAGACGAGGAGGAGGTTTGATTCGTTTACGTGAAAAGTGATTGATTGGCATTTGGAAATGTGAAGCCCCAAGCAAGTTTTGGAGCACCAGACAGAAAAGATGTTGAGATCCGATTGAATAAGGGAAGAATCTTTTTGCGAGGAAATGGTCTTGAGGAGCTTGGCATACAGGGAGAGGTAGGAATCTTTGATGATAAACTCAATGTCTTTAATGGTAAGAATGAAAAGAAGTGGCTAAGGAAGGGTTAGAAAAGGCAGATCTAAAACGAACACTGTAGTAACGGTTTTTTTTAAATAAGACGATATCTACTTGAACACAGTTGGTTCAAAGCCCAGAGAAGACATTTTGAAGAGTCTTAGTTTGTGGGGGATTTTGTCGAAGGCTTTGCTGAAATCAGCTGAAACGACGTCAACTTCATTTCAATTCTCTAATGCTGAGAGAGTGAAGAACATACATTCGACAACGTTTGAGGTGGTAGACCTGCATTTAAAGAAGCCATGTTGCTTAGAGGAGATTAGAGATTTGCAGTGGAAACTTAGAGTGCCATACAAGATACTTTCAAAAAGTTTCAAAAGTTTGGGTATATGTGGCAGTTTGGCGATTGGGTAGTAGCTGTTAACATCACTCTTCGGAACTCCTGTGGGAATAGGATTTATAAAAGCGATTCTCCATATTTGAGGAAATCCTCCAAGGGACAGGGCTGAGTTGAATATTTTTAAGAGCGGGACAGAAAGAATGAAGGAAAACTTTTTTAGTGATATGACAGGGAGACCGACGGGCCAAGGTTCAATTTATTTTCGATGATATGGGGGTCAATAGTACGTGGGAGAAATGGTCCAAGGGAAAAATTTGGTAAGTACTCGAAGTAAGTAGTGTACGGTACAAAGGAGCCATCGGCGAAAGATTGTTTGAAAAAGGTGGCAAAAAAGTTGGCGTTAGTTTTGGGATCATTCGCCACTGGAAGAAAGTGACGTTGGGTAGCCTTTCAATTTTCTTTTGTAGTTGACAAATTGGAAGAAGGATTTTGAATGGTTTATAAGATTGATTTCAATCAAATGGCGTTCGTAGAGAGAGTTATGAAGCTCGCTAAATTGCAGATAAGTACCTATATAGTTGGAAAAGTTATTGGGAGATTGAGTACGAAGGAAGATTGCCCACAGTTGTTTTTTTTTTGTTTCTTAGGGAACGAAGCCTGCGATAATACCAATTGTAACGAGCTTTCTGGGTCGGGGTATACTCGCCGGGCTAGAATCTGTCACATAAATTTGTTCTGTGACACCGACAGACGTGCTAGTGGCTTGCGCACTACGCAGTCCCTCTGGGTTGAGAGCCGTTCGGTACACTCGGTCGTAGCGGCGCCTTGTCACCTCGTAGTCGCGTTGACAGCACCCAGTCGGTCTCCTTATGGGTGAGAACCTGAGTCCGGATCCCGACTGGCGATCGGTTGTCAGGAACAGTGTGAGGCCGAGCCTGCCTGGATGCCTGGATAAGAACCCGAGTCGAGGCCTTAGTTGTTGTCGACTTGTGCCCTTAAGCGCGGCTGTAACGTCTGGTCAGGCCCTTCCGGGTTAAAACCCAAATCGGGGAGCTGACCCTACTGTACTTGCCTTGGGAGTAGATCCTAATAGGGGTTGGTCGGTCTCGTATGGGTTAAAACCCGAGTCGGAGAATCGTGTCCTATTAGTCTCCACTCACCGTTTTACTCGCTGACCGATCGCCCCAACTTATATCGAACACACGCTCGTCCCTCCCTTTCAGGTTTCGTAGTGGAAAGGGTTTAATTATTATAATAAATTTTTATTTTTTTTTTTGTTAAAAAAAAAGGAATTACTTCGGGATTTCGCGCAATGCGATGCCACCTTAGTATCAACACTGCGTCGTCGGCTTGACAAACACTTCTTGTTGTTGTCGTAGTTCCATCTTGCTGAAGCTTCGGCCGGACTTTGGTCTCCTTCTCTTCGCTGTTGTCTTGGTTGCCTCCTTGGTTGTTGTTGTTGTTGCGATTGCTTCGCTCTTTCTCCTTGGTTGTCAGTCCTTGTCACTGCTTCTCACTGCTTTTTTCTGCTTCCCACTGCTTGCCCTTCTGACAACTACCTCGGTCTTCTATAGGGATCTGTTTTGTGTTTATTGTTTCTGTGTTTTGTTGAACATGTTCATTTTATCTCTTTGTTTACTTTTGTTTAGCCGAGAAGCCACGTAATGAACATTCGATGGATGGCGTTGGTGTTATCTGGATCCGAACTCGCTCATTGTGCCTCAGAGGCCGACACACTACCCACTGCACTACGGCGCTCAAATGGATATGGTGTCTTTATTGCAAGGCTGTCAAAATTGAAGAGGCCGCTATTATCGACGGTTGATAAGGAAAAGGGACAAAGTGAAACAGAGAAACTAAGGATGTCAGTTGTGAAAATCAGGTCTAGCTGTTTATCCATGTAATTCGAGATGTCACTAACTTGAGGAAGGTTTGAATCAGCTAGGCGATCTGAGAAAAACATTCCTTGCCAGCAGAGGATTAAGTGGCAATGTAAAGCAATTGATCGTCTGATGGAGCCTATTTAAGAAAAGGAAGATTGAAATCACCAAAGAGAAGAATTTTATCATGCGGATCCGGTAAATCATATACATATGCTATCAATCCTATTAATGGAAAGAATTTAATAGAAGGCAGGATATAAAAGCAGATGACATAGAGCGATTTATGGGGTAGTAGAATCTTGATTGAAACGAATACGAGATACGGGAAGAAGATATTGCAATAAGGGGTGAGTCACTGAGTTTAAGATGGCTATTAAAATACCACTACAAGAGCAGCTATCGTCAAGGTCGTTTGTGATCGTCGTCACGGTAGACATTAAAATTTGATGGGAACAATTCTTGGTTATTTATGCTAGGAATCAAGTTGGCTTCAGTAAAAGCCAAGATTTCAATTGGTAAAGTATGAGACTGTTGAAAGACTACCTGAGTTTTTGAGTGAACACCTTTTACCTTCTGCTTATAAATGGTTAGAGGTGCATTGGGGACAGAAAGAGGATGGAAATTAGAGGCGAAAATATCTGGCGTGGTCGGCTCTGCTATGCTGGAGGTGGGATATCCACGTTGAGTGAATACATTGACGAAAGGTATCTAGATCGTATGAAACTTTTTGGGGGGAGATATTGAAGAACTCGCGATCTTTAATAAAGAGGATCTTGATGCTGGCAAAGTCAGTAGGGAGACGGTAGTGTTAGTTATACATTCATAGTCTGGTTAATCATGGAGATAAGCAAAAAAATACTGATGTTCTCATATGTCTTTTTATACCCAACTCGGTCATATTTTGACACCACCAGTTGAATAGCAGGTTGCTCTTGGTGCTGGTAGTGGCATTTCTTTATGTAAGTTAAAGTTTAATTTATTAACTTTTTTAAAAAAATATATTTTGGGAGCTATGCTCCTTTATTACTCGACGATTACTTAAAAACTAAAACACAAAACTGAATCTTATTCTATCTTAACCTACGGTGCAACTTGGGAACGTGAAGGAATGTGGGAATTGATGTAGATAACCAAACATCTCGGGTGACGAGTGTTCGGCATGGGAACGCAATTCAGGTGCTGCTCGGGCTGAGTCGGTGTCAAGTGGAGTCGCGCTTGGTTGGTGCCGTGCGCAATCCGTGGAATGCACTGGTGTCAGATGGAACCGTTGTGATGGTGCATTGGTGCCGTGTGCAGTCTGGGGAATGTGGAGTGTGACCGGATGTGCGGTGACTTATGTTGCCTTAACTTGTATGTTTGGCATTAAGAAATAACTTTTTTTTTTCAAATGCAATTGAAAGCGTCGAAAGAGTGCATCAAGCTCTGTAATAAATTGAATAAATTCTGCTGCTACGAATTATACCAGGGCGGAAAGCTTTAGGATTCTGTTTTATATTTGTTTCCATAGAAGAAATTTACCCCACAAGCGGACCAGTAGGAATGCAGTTAAGTGGGAAGGTTAGGATCCTACACTTCTGACCATAACAACGCCGGGAAAAGGAAAAGAAGAAGAAGAAGAAATTTATAATTTTCAAAAAAGTTTCTTTACATAAATTATATTCGCCCGCGGAAAGATACATTTTGGTTAGTTAAAACAGATTGTGCACAGCATTCTTCAATCCAGACAAACCTCTGTTAAATCAAACAGGCTTATGAAACCATGTTACTCTCTTCATAGTTGCCAGAATGTTTTTAAAATCTATAAAAGCAAATTGTAAATTATAAAATATAAGAAGCTTTTGTCGATTTACAGAATATAGGAAGGGGCTTATAACTGGCTCAAGCAAAATTAAATCTGTATACGCAGTTGATAAATCTAAAATAGATTAAAACAGGGTATAAGAGCATCAAGAAGATAAATGAAAAAGATTCAATTCAGAGATGGTCGAATTTCAAGTGGAAGAATTCCAAGATCGGTTGGGTCTTCGTTTATGTCGGTACAGAAACCTACAATCTTGAAAAAGAATTGTTCATCAAGAACAAAATTAAAGGACCCTCGTATCCAGAGCTAATGTTAGGATGTTTATTAAAAACCATGGCGAAACAAACCAGGCAGAAGCAGTGTTGTTAACAATAAAAAGAAAGCAGCAGAAAACAAACTAGATTATTGCCAAGCTTCCAAAGGTAAGCTGTGGTTGCGAAAGATGTGAGGAAAAAGTAAAAGCCTATAATGTTATTTTCCAGAGCCTTATCAACTATAATATGAGCTCGGTCCTCATCGTATATAAGAAGGGTGACCGAATACAATACATAATTGCCAAGAAATATTGGTGCTATCAAGCTGTTCAAATATTCTTTTAAGAAGACTGACATCATATGTTCCAAAATTAGTTGGAGACTGCCACAGGAGAAATCGCTCGACGAGTGATCAGATTTTCACTATACGACAGTTCTTAAAAAAAAGAAATGGGAATTCTTGCGCCAACTATTCGTAGATTTTAAGAAGGCATATGACTCTATAAGCGGAAAAGTATCATGTCCTTGTAAGACGGAGAATCTCGAAAAAGTTCGTGAAACTGATACACGTATGCCTATCGAGACTAGGTAAAGTACAAAACGCGTTATCGGAAACATACGAGGTAAGTGAAGGATTAACACAAGGAGACGCCTTGTCAGCACTTATTTTTAATTTGGTGCTAGAATACGAAATGGGATCTCTTTCGGAAATAACCCTTAAAGGAATGGTTTAGCATGACGATCTGGACCTTCTGGGAGAGAGTGAGGAAATAGTTAAGAGAAAAGCAGGAAAACTAATAAGGGAAGTAGGTTTAGAAGTAAACAAGGGGAAAGCCAAATATATGATCAACTAGATGGAACCCCGCCCGCTTCGCCAGGCTTTAAAAAAATCTGGACAGAATTAAAAAAGTTATTGCAATGCTTTTTGGTAAACATTTTGGTTTTTTTTTTCATTATTGCTCATGTAAACAAATAGGGTAGATAGTTTTCCGACTCGTGAGCATGCAACATAAAGCTGACCATGTGAGAAAACTGGAGCTTCCAAATTTATACCACACATTTCCAAGGATTGTTCTTGCGACTTATTGATGGTAACAGCGAATGCAAGACGAACAGGGAATTGAAGACGCTTAAATTCAAATGGCATCTTCTTCTTTTCCTTTTTATCCCGGCGTCGTTATGGTCAGAAGTGTAGGACCATAACCTTCCCACTTAACTGCATTCCTACTGGTCCGCTTGTGGGGTCCGCCGGTTTGACCTCAGAAAGTAGCGGCAGGCTTCCCGGTTTGGGATTACTTCATCGCTGAAGCCAATCAAATGCTGCTGTTTTTGCATTTGTTGTATTGAAATTGGAACGTTAATTGATATCGCCTTTTGGATGGGGTTCAAAGGATCTCTGCTTTGAACATGGCAATACCAACTGAGTCGGTCGCGCTCTATCTTTCTTGTGATGGTTTCTTTTACGTGGAGGCTTCCTCGGATCTTTGAACTTCTAATTCTGTCTAATAAGCACTCTTCCATTCAAGTAAATGTCTGGAATAGGCTGATGAGGGTCAGAGAACGGGCAGCATAGCTACTCTGTCTTCTTTGAACTAATACGATATCCGTGTCCCTCAAAAATGTCCACCCACACATCAAGTGCTCGTTGTAGGGACGCCTGATCATCACTTATAATGGCTCCATCGTCAGCAAAGAATACCCATAAAAGATCCCTTGTTTGCCGGTCAAAGGCCTTCTCGAAATCAAATAACACCATATGCAAGTCCTTTGAAGAATCACGATGCTTTTCCATCATGACCCTTATACTTTGGATTGCATCTGTTGTTGATTTACCCGAGACAAACCCGCACTGGTCATCAGATAGTCGTATTATTTTCCGCAGTCGGCTATCTAATACCCGTTCAACGATCTTCATGGTGTGCGACATCAGCTTGACAGAACGGTAGTTATCACAATTTCGCGTATCACCCTTTCCTTTGTGCAATGGAAGAAGATAGCTTTCCCTCCATTGATTAGGCATAGTGTCGCCTCTCATAAGTTTGGAGATAAGAACCATGAGCCATCTAGACCCGATGTCTCCCATCTTTTTCCAGAACTCAGAGGGTATCCCGTCCGGCCCAACAGCTTTTCTTTTCTTGGAGTTTTTAACCGCGTACCGAACTTCTTCGACTGTGATGTCGGGTATTTCGGCATGATTCGGGGCGGCTCTTGGAAAGTACACTCGGGGAAACTGTTCGTTCAGAAGTTCCTCGCAATACTGTCGCCATCTGTGGAGAATTTTTTCGTCTTCCACAAGGAGTTGGCCTTCAGCATTGTTAATAAACTTTGGGAAACGAATCTCCTGAGCATTTCTTCTTCTCTGGGCGGCTATCTTAAAGATATTTGCTCCTTTGTTCAAATTGTTGTGTCGAAGCTCCTGGGTAGCCTGGTTCCTGTCAGACGCGGAAGACGATATTTCTTCCAACTCCTGATAGAGGCCTTCCATGCTTTTCGCTTTGAATTCGGCGCATTTTTTCTTCGCGATACCTTTGCAACATCTATATACCTTTTCACGGCGAGCTTTTTCCTCTCTATTAGTAGAAGAGCACTTTGACCAAGCTTGGAAAGCCATTTTCTTTTCGTGTATCACTGCTTTGGCTTCGTCTGTCCACCACCAGGTTTCTTTTGCGTGTTGGCAGGGGCCTTTAGATGTTCCGAGCAGTGATTTGGCTTTCTCCAGGCCAGATTGTTGTAGGGAATCCCACATGTCTTGTGCTCTGCACTCCTCATTACCGACCTCATCGATAATGGAAGAGAGGTAGTTTTCCATGATGGTAATAAAAGCTTCGCCTTTTCCTTTATCCAGCTTATACCACTTGATTCTCTCAGACACCTTCGTTTGCTGCTTTGACTTCTTTCTCGCATCCATAAAAAATTCAGTCAGGAGGAGACGGTGTTGAGGGGCGATCGCGTCTCCCAGGATCACTTTGCAATCTTTAGCTCGTGGCTTCATGAAACTGGATACCAAATGATAGTCTATTTGAGTTTCATTTCCGCCGCTGCTATAAGTGATCAGGTGCCGGCTTTGTTTGACGAACATGGTATTTAGCACTATAAGACCGTACGACTTGCACATGTTTAGGATATCTTCACCTGAAGAGTTCCTGGTGCCGTATCCCAGCCCTCCGTGGTAGCCTTCATAATCTTCGCTTGTCTTCCCGACATGTCCGTTTAAATCTCCCCCAACAAACAAAAGCTCTTCCTTTGGGATGATTTTGACAAGGTTGTGGAAATCTAGCCAGAATGCATCTTTTTCTTTTTGTTCGCATCCTACTTGAGGGGCATATGCGCTTACGATGTTCCACACCTCACCATGCATCACCAATTTGAGAGCCATCAAACGGTCACTGGACTTTGAAATGGTTAAGACGTTGCCAAGTAACTCTGCCGCAAGGATGATGGCGATTCCGTTTTTTCCTTGTTCCAATCCATAGTAAAACATCTTGTAGGCTTTTGTTTTAACGTCCAAGAAACGTGCCCGATTACCGGTGTTTCGCCATTTCGTCTCTTGTACGCACAGGATGTCTACTCGCCTTCTAACCATCATTTCTTCAAGCTCATAGCTGCGCCCACTCATGCTTCCAACGTTCCAACTCGCGACTCTTAAATGTGGCTTACGCCGTTGCATTACTTTGCTATCCCCCGGAAATCCTATAGCTCTGACCCGAGCATTTCTGCTCGTCCCAGGATCACGACCATTAGTAGTGCCTGGCGGGGTAGTGCTTTTCCTTTTAGCGTTCTTTTCCATAATGCTACGGTTTGACCGTTTTCATTCTTCCCTTCCTTTTTGACACGGGCATGCTCCAGATTTTTTATTTTTTTTTTGATTGATCTTACTCTTACAACACCGGTGATCTCCAGTCGTGTCAACCCACTGATTTGCATGCACACTTGTGGGGCAGTTTAATGGTGGTATATGTGTCTCTAGGCTCACCTTGGTGTTTTCTAAATTGCCTAGATGTGAGTTTTGTTTACCTTTGTTTAGTCGCCTTTTACGACAAGCGATAGGTATCGCTGCAGGGATATTCTTAACCCGTCCCTGCACGAGGTGCTTAAATTCAAATGGCATATCAGATGGAATCATTGGTATGCGAGGAATCAAAACGTTGTCGCCTTTGAATTGTCCATTTAAAATTGATGCTTCTATCGAATTCCCGAAAACTTTTTTTACATCAAGCCTAGTGCCGTTACAAAGCTTAGGTTGGTTAATATTGCGAAGCATAATAATCGGCGCCCCAATTTTTAGCTGTAATATGTTTGGTGGTATTCCAGGCAAATCAAGTGAATTTAAGAACTCTGTAGGATAATTCACCACCTCATGCTGATTCATCATAGTGTCCACTGATTTGAACATGGATAATGGACCTGGTATTTCCTTCAAAATAGCTTCGTTAAGATCATCGACATTTTTATTCTTTCCGGCTAATATTGCCCGCTCATGGCATGGTTTTTGTACTGTTGTGCTATGTTTGGGAACACGTTACGAATCAGTTCTTGCTTTGATTCAGTAAAACGCCTAAAAATGTTTGGAAGTGTTATCATTGCTGTATCTTTGTCAAATGGCATTTTTCCATCTCCCAGTTTCAACAATTGCTTTGAAAGTTCAGCTGCTGATGGATCATTTTGCAATTGAACGCGTACGTTTGTTTTTAGTGTGAGTGCTCTTACATTTCTCCACAAAATTGAAGATTTCAAGCATGCATTTATTTCATCGGCAGCAGTGGACTTAGGAATTACTGGTAAAGTTTGTCTAAAGTCTCCAGCTAACAATATCAAAGCACCCGCAAACAATTCTTGATTTTCTCGTAGATCCTTCATTGTTCTATCCAATGCTTCTAATGATTTCTTGTTGGCCATTGGACATTCATCCCAAATGATTATAGCACATTGTTGCAAGACTTTTGCCATTCCGGATGTTTTCGTGATGTTACATGTAGGATTTTCATTTGCCTGCATATTGAAGGGCAAATTAAGTGCAGAGTGTGCTGTTCGACCGCCATCTAATAAAGTGGCAGCAATTCCAGAAGAAGCCAATGCCAATGCTATTTTACTATGTGATCGTATCGTTGCTAATAGTAACGAAATTAAAAATGTTTTACCAGTTCCTCCAGGCGCGTCTAAAAAATACATTCCAGCACTTTCATTGTTAACAGCATGCATAATCGTGTCGTATAGATGCTTTTGTTCTTTGTTCAATTTTGGAATATTTGCTTGAGCAAATGTGTTCAATACTTTGCAATCGTAATCACGTTCACGCTGCAAATCTCTATTGAACAGATCATGCATTGAGCGATTTGGCGACACCATGCCAAGTTGTAGCAATGCTTTGTTTCCAATTGTTAGGCAAATGTCTTCAATCATAACCAGAGCTTCATTATACATTTCCGGTGTGTAGGTATAGCAAGTGTGGTTTTGACGTACAACGGCGATATCGATACAAAACGTCTTCCGTCATAAAGTCTTGGTAATTTCTCCATAATTCAAGTGGATTTGATGGGAAACATGATGATAGAATTATTGCAAATAGTGTCCTTATTTGGTGAGGATTAGATGAAAGTGCAGCATCGGCAAGGGTAGCCCCCCAATGTGCGTCATCTTCGAGTAGATGTAATCGTTGACACGCCTCACGATATGTTGCACATAATAGGCCATCAACTGTTTTGAGATTTTGAAATGATGTTGAACCACGAACGTTAATCAACAATAAACGCAAATAAAAACACTCAGTATTGTTGGGGTGAACTGTGTAAATACGTCCCAAAGCGCCTACGGAGAACACATTTGTATAGCCATCGATCGGATTTCCTTGCTTATGCCGTTGGAACACTTTTTTCGATTTATCCCAAGTATAATATTGCGGCACTTAACTCCTTGTGGAAGATGAAAAAATTCTCCACAGATGGCGACAGTATTGCGAGGAACTTCTGAACAAACAGTTTCCCCGAGTGTACTTTCCAAGAGCCGCCCCGAATCATGCCGAAATATCCGACATCACAAGAAAAGCTGTTGGGCCGGACGGGATACCCTCTGAGTTCTGGAACAAAATGGGAGATATCGGGTCTAGATGGCTCATGGTTCTTATCTCCAAACTTATGAGAGGCGACACTATGCCTAATCAAGGGAGGGAAAGCTATCTTCTTCCTTTGCACAAAGGAAAGGGTGATACTCGAAATTGTGATAACTACCGTTCTGTCAAGCTGATATCGCACACCATGAAGATCGTTGAACGGGTATTAGATAGCCGACTGCGGAAAATAATACGACTACCTGATGACCAGTGCGGGTTTGTCTCGGGTAAATCAACGACAGATGCAATCCAAAGTATAAGGGTCATGATGGAAAAGCATCGTGATTCTTCAAAGGACTTGCATATGGTGTTGGTTGATTTCGAGAAGGCCTTTGACCGGTAACCAAGAGATCTTTTATGGGTAGCGCTAAGAAAAAGAGGGGTTCCAGAAACCTACGTGCGAGTGATCGTGGACATGTACAAGAGAGCAACGACAAGAGTAAGATGCACCGCAGGAGTCACCGAAGAGTTCGCAATCCAAGTCGGTGTACACCACGGGAGCGTCCTCAGCCCACTGCTTTTTATAGCAGTACTTGATTGCTTGCTTGAAGGAAAAGTGACGGACCCCAATGTGCACCAGCTATTCTTTGCTGACGATGGAGCCATTATAAGTGATGATCAGGCGTCCCTACAACGAGCACTTGATGTGTGGGTGGACATTTTTGAGGGACACGGGTATCGTATTAGTTCAAAGAAGACAGAGTATCTGTGCTGCCCGTTCTCTGACCCTCATCAGCCTATTCCAGACATTTACTTGAATGGAAGAGTGCTTCCCAAGTGTGAAAAGTTTAAATATCTGGGATCTATGATTAATAAAGAAGCAAATTGTGATGATGACATCAACCATCGCGTAAGCGTAGGGTGGATGAAGTGGCGGGAAAACTCCGCCATCTTCTGTGATCGAAAAATGCCCCCTAAGCTGAAAGGAAGGCTCTACACTTCAGTTGTACGTCCGGCGCTCACATACGGTTCACAATGCTGGACAATGCACAAAAAGTATGAGAGCAAATTAACGGCAGCTGAGATGAAGATGCTTCGCATGACAGCGGGAGTAACAAAGCGTGACAGAATTAGAAGTTCAAAGATCCGAGGAAGCCTCCACGTAAAAGAAACCATCACAAGAAAGATAGAGCGCGACCGACTCATTTGGTATTGCCATGTTCAAAGGAGAGATCCTTTGAACCCCGTCCAAAAGGCGATATCAATCAACGTTCCAATTTCAACACGCAAAAAAGGCAGGCCGAAAAACAATTGGTGCAAACAAATGCAAAAACACCAGCATTTGATTGGCCTCAGCGATGAAGTAATCCCAAACCGGGAAGCCTGCCGCTACTTTCTGAGGTCAAACCGGCGGACCCCACAAGCGGACCAGTAGGAATGCAGTTAGGTGGGAAGGTTATGGTCCTACACTTCTGACCATAACGACGCCGGAAAAAAAGGAATAGAAGTCAGGTGCAAGGCTCGGTCGGTCATCTTCTTCTATATATATAGTACATACATATAAAATTAAGTTGTAAAATGTGTATGTTTCCCTCTAGCGCCCGTAATTTTCAACTGATTTAGTGTTTTTTTTTTGCAAATGTAGATAATTACGGCACTTAGATGATAGGCCTCAAAAAACTTAGTTCTAAGCCCCATAGGTGGCACTATTGTTAAGATTTTTATTAATTGTTTTTCGGCCTTTTTTTTTTTTTTGTTTTTTTTTTTTTTGTGACACGGGCATGCTCCAGATTTTTTTTGTTTGATCTTACTCTTACAACACCGGTGATCTCCAGCCGTGTCAACCCACTGATTTGCATGTACACTTGTGGGGCAGTTTAATGGTGGTATATGTGTCCCTAGGCTCACCTTGGTGTTTTCTAAATTGCCTAGATGTGATTTTTGTTTACCTTTGTTTTAGTCGTCTTTTACGACAAGCGAGAGCTATCGCTGCAGGGATATTCTTAACCCGTCCCTGCACGGAATGAGCCTTGCACCTGACTATACTCGGTAAACGCTTTAAGAAATTGGACGAATTCAAATATCTCAAAAACTACATATATGTACTTACTGCCAAATACGACATGAAGATCGAAATAAGTAAGATGCTGTATATGGGCAACGCGTGCTTGTACACGATGAAGGAATTATCCAAAACAATTCTTTTGTCAAAATCCGCATTTTTGAAACTATAACTATGCC
The DNA here is from genome assembly GCA_958301585.1 of Merodon equestris. NCBI lineage: Eukaryota > Metazoa > Arthropoda > Insecta > Diptera > Syrphidae > Merodon > Merodon equestris. Next base: position 41,532,955 of record OY284415.1, read on the forward strand.
AGTGACATATTTCAGGGATGGGAAATTTGGTCTAAGGTTAAGAAGGGGGTACAAATTAATTCGGTCCGTTTTCAAAAGATGGCGTCACCTGCAAGTTGTGGCCGATCTTGGAAGCGATTACCTACTACACGTTACTACACGTACACATTACTGTCGAAGACAAAGAGCGTCTTGGCCAGCCCAAAAAGTTTGAAGATGAGGAATTGGAGGCTTTACTGGATCAAGATCCGTGCCTAACGCAAAGTGAACTCGCAGAATCGTTGGGAGTGACTCAGCAAACAATTTCCGTTCGGTTCAAGAAATTTGGATTTATTCAAAAGCAAGGAAATTGGCTGCCGTTGAAACCGAGAGATGTCGAAAGGCGATTTTTCACCTCGGAACTGCTTCTTGAAAGACATCAAAGGAAGGGATTTTTGCACCGGATCGTGACTGGAGATAAAAAGTAGATATACTACGATAACCCCAAGAAGAAAAAATACTATGCAAAGCCTGGTGAACCCGTTCCATCATCGTCTATTGTACATCGACGCCAAAGAAAAAATTCCACGGTTCAAAGGTCATGCTCTGCATATGGTGGGACCAGACGGATGTGGTGCACTATGAGCTGCTAAAACCAGGCGAAACCATTGATGGGAAATGTTATCGACTACAACTAATGCGTTTGAGCCGTGCATTGCGTGAAAAACGGCCAGAAACGACCGAAAGGCATGACATGGTGATTTTGCAGCATGATATTATTTGCATTAGGTGACATCCTGTATTTAATTACAAGTAATAAATAAATAGTGTCGAATGCCACTTTACAAAAATAAAATACAATATAAATAAGACAAAATAGGGGGTGACAAAATATTGAGGAAAACACATGTGTAATTTGCACAGTCTATAGAATAATATAAAACAATGACAGAATCTTGAGACTTAAGATAAATTAATAACTAAAATACAAAAGAAAGAAAAGAAAGAAAAAAGAAGGGAATTTTTTGAAGAGACAAAGTATTCAACAATTATACCAATATGTCAGTGAATAGATGAAAACTCGGAGCCAGTAATAAGAAATTCTAAGCTCGCATAATTGTAATTCAAAAGCCATCTCTTTATTTGCTTTATAAAAAGTCCAGGTGTTGATATTGTCCTGAGTGATCGAGGAAGCTTGTTAAATAGTCGAAAGGATAAGATGGAGTAAAAATTACGATAGGCAGTGGTACGGAACTTTGGAACAGGTAACAAATTGGAGAAGTTCGCACGTAGGTTATGAGACGAGATCAGACGAAAATTACGGTTTCCAGACCTCATAAAGAAAGTCTTTGGAACTTTAAAACAGTATAAATGCCTTACAGGAAGAATTTTCAAGTCACGGAATAACGAATAACAATGATATTTACTTGGTTTCCCACATATTTTTCTCAGAACATTTTTCTGCAACGTTAGTAAGTTTCGGATTCTACTAAAGTATACACCACCCCGGCACTTGATTCCATATTGCAGCTTAGAATCCCAAATGCCATGATATACCATTTTGAGAAGTTCTTTAGAGCAGATCTTTCTTAGATAGATGAAATGTCTAATTGTGCTTCGAAAATATTTCTTTAAATAGTCTATGTGATTTAAAAAAGTCATTTTATAGTCAATGGTAAGCCCTAGATATTTAAATTCGTCAATGTTTTCGATTAAGAAGCAGTTATCGCTGCAGCTTAAGTCATTACAAAAAGAGGTAACAGACGGAGCAAGGGTACAATTGCAGATGGACAACGTATATCTCTGGCAATCTGATGAATGAAAATAGACATTAGCATCGAGGTTAAATGCTGTCAAATTAAAGTGCATTATTTTAGTTTTTTTACTTATTACCAAGTTATGTTGGGCAAACCAGTTGCGCAGTAAACAAAGGTCCCAGTTAATGTCAGAGATCAAATCCAAGAGACTGTTGCAACCATAGGAAAAACCCACGTCGTCGGCAAATGCAGTAGGTTTGCCTTTAAAGTCAAGTAGAAATAGCGAGTTAATGTAAATTAGGAACAGGATTGGTCCCAGTACCGAACCCTGGGGTACACCCAAATTGTAGAGCATGATTTCACTCCTAATTTCGTCCAATTTTACTCTTTGTGAACGGTTTTGAAGGTACGATTTAAACCATTCAAGCATGAAGCCACGAAAACCTGCTTTTTCCAACTTCCTTATTAGAATATTATGGCTAACCATATCAAAAGCCTTAGTAATGTCGATAAATAAGCCTGCGGTACATTTTTTCCGATCTAGGTTTGCCATTATTTGAGAGCAAAATTGTAAAAAGGCATCCTCGGTTGATTTCCCTTTTTGAAAGCCGAAATTACCAGAGAGATGGGAAAAAGTAGTCGCTTCCGACGCACAATACTTTGAGTGATGTATTTTTTACGTTTTTTCAATAAAAAAAAATGTTGAACACAAAAAAACGGACCGAATTAATTTGTACTCCCATAGATTTTGGGCATTTGGAAACAACATCTTAAGGAGAATATATGATAGAAGACACGACTGAAAAACAGGCGATAGGTGAAAACTACACAAGTAAAAAGTCGAGTAACTCTATTCAACCCCAAGCTGTCTGCATTCATCTCAACGGACTTTTGCTCTGATTGGCCTTTTGGTAAAATTTCCCAGCGTCTTTTCTGCGACAGCATTCCTCCATTAATCTCCTTGGGCTCGCGAGCTCACGAGCAGCTATAACCCGTCTGCTTGGACCCACCATCAAACCAGGTCTTTCTTGCAAGTGGATAGCTGATACTAAATGCATAAGTGGTTAGCATCCTTAATTGCACTTTGATAACGTCTCCGTTGTTTGCGCATTTGATTGCCCAGATGGGCAATGGGCTTGAGGGAAATATGATTAGCGGTTTCTTTCTGTAGGTTTTCGGCGTCAAATATCGGTGTTCTAGTGATGGCCGTACGAATAAAATCTTTAAAAATATTTTTTCTCGAAAGATATGAATTGCCTTCTAAAATGAAAGTAGCGGAGGAGACGCTAATTGAAGTTGATATCGAACTACTAAAACGTATCATAAACTGTGAAATACGAGTTTGCAGGTACGTCTCAATCGTGTCAATAATGGTATTCCGAAAATATCACGATAAACACAACCAAAACTAAAAGCGATAGGAAAAAATTGTGATTCGATTATAATGGCGTGTTGAGGTCTAGATAAAAGGTTAACGATTGCTAGGAAATACGGGATCTAATCCGTGCAGGGACGGGTTAAGAATATCCCTGCAGCAATACCTCTCGCTTGTCGTAAAAGGCGACTAAAACAAAGGTAAACAAAAATCACATCTAGGCAATTTAGAAAACACCAAGGTGAGCCTAGGGACACATATACCACCATTAAACTGCCCCACAAGTGTACATGCAAATCAGTGGGTTTACACGACTGGAGATCACCGGTGTTGTAAGAGTAAGATCAAACAAAAAAAACCTGGAGCATGCCCGTGTCACAAAAAAAAAAAAAACAAAAAAAAAAAAAAGGCAGGCCGAAAAACAATTGGTGCAAACAAATGCAAAAACACCAGCATTTGATTGGCCTCAGCGATGAAGTAATCCCAAACCGGGAAGCCTGCCGCTACTCTCTGAGGTCAAACCGGCGGACTCTACAAGCGGACCAGCAGGAATGCAGTTAAGTGGGAAGGTTATGGTCCTACACTTCTGACTCTAACGACGCCGGAAAAAAGGAAAAGAAGAAGAAGAAGGAAATACGGGATCTGTTCAAAAATTAAGGTGATTTTCTGCATTTCGCCATTGTCAGCCTCTTTTTTTCATAGATATAAAGGTTAGACTGGTAGGTGTGCTTTATGATTTTTCTATAATGGATCGTAGAATCTGTATTAAAAGTTGTGTGAAAAATGAAGTTAAGTTCTCCAACGTACTTGAAATATTGACTGTCTCATTATGCGAGTCTACTCTGAGTCTACTCATATTTATGAGTGATACAAACTCTCCACAGAAGGCCGAGAAGATGTTAAGGGGTCATCTCAGTGTGAAATTTTCAAAAAAAATTTTGCATTATTGAATAGTATACACTGTTATAAATATTCTATCCAATTATTGCGGTCGCTACATCGTTTTTCGTAGAAAGGGAACGGAGCGGGACATCTGTCCCGTCGGTCGTCCCGCCATACCATTATTCCTTTTGTTCTTATTCTGCGCCTGTACCTTTCTAGGGTACTTAGGTTCTATAACTTCGTAAAATAAACTGGCCAATCATTTCAGTTCGTTTTCGACATCCACCATGGATAGACCTACGAAAAACGAATTATCTAAAATTTTCGAACTCCAAACCTTGAACGCGTTTTTCTCGGAACGGTGTTTTTCACATTTTTTACGTCATTCTCTATCGACCTATGGAAGTTTTTTTTTTTTATGAAATCTTCCTATTTTTTTTTTACGAAAAACTGTCGAAAAAAGGTCAATTCTATACGTTTTGTTCAAACCGCCGCCATTTTGTCAAATTTCAAAAAAAAAAAGAAAACCTCAATAGGGAGATAGCGACTTTCCTACAGATTAATAATCTTTTTGAACTTTTTGTTTCAGATCAAAATTGAGGTCGCAATCATGGCCACCATATAGGACCTTTTTTTTTTACGATACTTTTCAACAATTAATTAATAAACTAATTAATAAACTATTGTACACTAAATAAATCAACATAAAAAAAATCATTTTGTATTTATCCTGAATATCTTTATTTATTAAAAAAAAACCAGGACGATTAGTTTATTCCAACCATGAGAAAAAAAATCGCGAAAATTAGGGATTCTTTGGAGGGTCACACTGAGATGATCCCTTAATGACGACGGCGGCCCTAGACGCCCCAAAACGTCAACAACAGATAAAAGGCCTAAAGCAGTGAAGGAAATTGTTGTGGAGAATCTTAGAATCACTATCAGAGAAGTTGCTGAGGATATGGTCATATTTGTTGGCTCATGAAGTTTTTTCATATATTGAAGGCATAAAGTTTTAAATTTTGACCAAAAGGATCGTCGTATGGGCATTGCTTGGGAGCTGTTGAATGACATGAGTGACGATCCAGATTTGCTAAAAAGGGTCATCACTGGTAATGTGTATATGGTTATGAGGTCGAAACCTAAGCCCAATCACTTCCACCAGAAAAGCCCAGACTGAAAAAAACACACCAAGTATGGTCAATTATAAAAGTTTTGCTCACGATTACGATGGCGCGGTTCATGAGGAAGGTCGTACGGTAAAAAAAAATATTACCTAGAAATTATGTGCCGTTTGCGTGAAGCGATGCGAAGAAAATGTATGGCTGTTGCATCACAATAATCCACCCGGACATTTCATCGCTGTTTGGCCAACATCAATAATCCCTCAGCTAAAATATTCACCGAACTTGGCGCCCATGAGACTCTCTCTATTTCCTAAACTAAAAGGAGCCATGAAAGGACGAAGATTTGGCATGACTGAGGACATAAAAAATTCATCGCTGGAAGAGCTCAAGGCTACACGACAAAGCGCAAATCAGTAATGCTCCGAGGGTTAGAAAAAAGCTGGCGCAAGTGTATTGTAACTCTAAGGAAATTACTTTGGAAAAGAGAAAGTAAATAGTTATTGATGAATAAGAAAAAAATATTTTTCGAAAAAAATTAAAAGTCACCTTATTTATTGAACATACCTTGTAACTCCGTTCCTTTGAAGCGATCCAAAAGGAGCCGAAAATTTGTGGCGAAACAGTATACAACTATTTAAAATTCCGGCTATTTTTTTAACACATTTAGATTATGTAAAAAAGCTTTTTATCAGAAAAACTCTCTTTAATTGCTCTCTCCTTGTACCGAGAACTTTATAACTTCAGTCCCCTAGTAAACGAAAGTCACCAGACAGACATGTCATTACCATCGCTCGAAACATGACCCCGAGCACCATTAACACCGTCCACAATTCGTCACCATCATCTTCGTTGTTGGCACATTTCTAATCGTAATTCGCGACCGATAAATATTTCACTTTTTATATCGCAGCCATAAAAAGTGTGAATAATATCAGCACGGGCGTTGCATTATGCGAAAATATGAAAATAAACGCCCTTCAGGTGACAGAATTCGAAAATTTATTTGCAATTATAAACGCATAAAATGTCATAAACCACCCGATGACCAGTCGCTTGAGGGCCGAAATGCTTAATATTCCTCCTGCTAATAAACTTCCAAAAGTTATTTGATTGCTATCAAATGTTTAAAATTACAAACCTAATTTATTCTTCTTTTTTTTTTCTTGTACCTCATTACGCCATAAAAAGAAACACGAAATCTGGGGAAGGACCATGTCGCCGCATGAATGCCTTCCTGTTGAACTTTTGTAAATGTTTTACGACCTGTATATCTTTACGACAACTGAGTATTCTCTTTTGGGGTAAGCAAGAAGGAACAAAAATTAAATCTACGAGGATAGGTACATTCGTATATTCAGGTCGTCAAGGAATCTCTGAAAATCATCAGCACGCTGTGGTCCTTAAAAAGGAACAAACAGAGAACTCAGAAGACATAGCATGGGGCGCAGACAAGGGTAGCGGCGATGAGAGCACGACGACACCACTGGGGGCGAGTCGAAAAAGTATTTTTCCAACTCTGCTCGTCTCCGCTCCGTCAAAAATAGTGTTTTGCAGTTTTATCTAAATTGCTTTTCGCGATGACTACCGAACTCCCACCCTCGATGACAGTCATCCCCACCATCCGCGAGAAAACGAATGTTTAAGCGAGAAATACGGGCGAACAGACGAAGGAGGATGTAACAATAATGTCCTGTGTCAGCGGCATGGTACTCAGCAGTTTGCTCGTCATGTTTTATTAGATTTCAACGGGCTTAAGGATGCTCCTGCGACTACTGAAAATCATTACCATTTACTACTACTCTTCTTATTGCATGATATCAACCTGAAGCCCGTCTCCACACGTGGGTACATCAAGACACCGACAGTGAATCTCTCAACTGAAAATGGCTTCATCAACGACGTGCTACTAAAGATTGAGTTTGAATTTGAATATGCATATGTGCGCTACACTTTCATGTTGTTCATTTTTATTTGCCAGTTAGACATTCGCAGGATACTCCTTTCTTCTGCTCATTCGCCAATGGTGGCATCTGTGTGTGGAGTTTTTATGGTTGACGGAATTATTCAGGGCAAGGCTGGTGTCACAATGGCAATGCCAATAAAGAGTTGAGTCAACCATTGAATTTAAGGGAAAAATATAGCTTTTTGTTCTTAAACCGACATTCACGACGAAGTAAAGGATTTTAGGAAGAGTAACCCGAAGTATAAAAATTTGGACGCGTATTTACAATCATAGATCATGATTAAAAGGTCTAATAGAATGTTAGTCACGTGTTCACATAGTGGGTTTGACGTAACATAATATGCGGAGTCGGCAACTAGTGTCTGCTTAAATGGCAGTCAACAAACCAATCAGTCGGTATCAAGAATTGAAAAAATTGTTCCATAATATGGAGTCAAAGGGACTTTTGTTTATTATCTTCTTGATTTTTTGAAAGGACGTTCAAAACTTAAGTGGCAACCCCTCACCAAGTCTTCCTAATATGTGTGAGCCTTTCATGTTTCGCTGTTCTGTTCCATTCCTTCAAGATCCATCCTTATATTGCCCTCCTATCATTGTTCGTTTGATTTTTCGTCCGCTGTCCATTCATTCTACTGGTCGTCCCTATCTTAGTCTTTGTGATTTTATTACTTGGACAATGCTGGGTCTAAAAAAAGTTCCTCGAGTTCTCGATTGTGTAGTTTTCTCCAATCGTCCGTTTGCTCGTCGTGCTTTCACCACAGATCCTCACTAAGATCTTGTTTTCAAAGACCCAAAATCTAATTTTCTCCTTCAGAGACCAAGATTCCATATGCCCTTGGGGGGATACTCACTCTTCGTATAGTTGCCACTCGGAGATCCGATCGGGAAATAAATCCTTCTGTTATGTGAACGCCTTAAGCTGAATATTTCGTAGTGAAATATTTTCGGAGCCATATCTTGCTTTAATCAGACACTGCAAACCCAGCATAATGGTGAATACTAGCTGCCAGGAGCTAACCGAGACCTTCATAAGAAATGGGTAGCGTGTCACATTGAACAATCTGTTTCAAACCTGCACAAATTTGGCGAACTCAGATGACATTGATATGATTGGACGAAAACAGCGGGATGTCAATGAAGATCAGATCATTGAATAGATGATGGCTTTAATAGCGCAAGTTCAAATATATTCGGTCATTAAAGGGAGAAGCATAGAAGCTATGTCTTAACAAAAACGTCACTTTTGGTAGCTATAAATTAAAGTAAACAAGGATTTCTTCATCAGTGGCAAACTGAAAACATAGGTAGGATAGCTCTTACCAATCGCTGTTTCTTTATGGTCTGATAGGTAGAGTCCTCTCAGGAAAAGCAAAAGTAACCGCTTACAAGACCTTGAGTTAACGGTTCAGAGGCTTTCGACCATACCGAAAACCTGGCCGTTTCGAGAGGGAAATTTGGTGCACAATCTTTGGCCCTGTTTGTGTGGAGAGTAAAAGGAAGATATAACCACGATCTGTACGGGTCAAATAGCGCCATCGCCTTGGTCAGCGATCTTACCTCAAAAATGGCTGAGCAATGTAGATCGAATTGACACTACTGCTCAGTATGAAAAATCTTCGATTTTAACCCCGGGGTCAACGTCTAAGTTGGCGTTTACACATGAAAGTGAACCTGAACCAATGATTTGGCTTTGAAAGTGCTTAAATTATTTTGTTAACTCTTTGCACTCGATTTTAATAAAATAATTCGAAGCAATACATTAGAGAACAGAACAAAGAATATAGGGCCAAGTTCGGAAGCTTGTGGGACACCGTAAATGAAATCTGAAATCTTCATCCTTAAATTTTTCTTTGGCAGATGACACTTTAGCCACTTTGCTACTTTTGCTCTTATTCCGATTAGGAAAAGACATTTTAATAACTTGTTGCGTCCCACCGTACCGAGTGCTGTACTAAGATTGATGTAGATAACTAGCACGGGTGGCTTCTACTTCAGCTACTAGCGATCGGGGTCGGCTTTTCTCCCATAGTAAGCCTTTTTGAATGCATATCGGTTTGGCTGCAAAACATTGCGTTCTTTTTATATTTCTTTTGTAATCAGTGATTCTAGGCCCATCAGTATCTTGCCCTGCCTTTCGACGGTCTTCGGGAAGTTAAAAGCTCAGCCAATCCGTCGCGATTAGAGCCTTACTCCTTGTTATATCCTCTACACAGTTGCCCTACAGCCATGGTTAGCTTGATGGAGCAGATGAGAGTGAGTTTTGGCAAAGACAATCTTGCCATACTTTGCTTGCTTGTCTTCTCGAAGGCACTTGATTCGGTAAATCATGAACGGACCGTTCTCAGAAGGTTGTCATTGGAAACAAAATGTCCTCTCTCAAGTGTGTAAAGCAGGGTGTTTATCAATGACTTACCGTCTGTTTGTAAAAACGTAATCTTACATTTCTGCGCTGATGATGTCCAATTTTTCTTGTCTTGACTTCTAACCAACATGCCTGAACTTATCTGGGGTATCAACGATGATTTGTTGGTCGGTCCATAATGGTCTTGTTATTTATCCGACAAAGTGTCATGTCATTCCCATTTTTAAGAGACCCCTGGATTCCAATTCCATGCCCGCTATATTTCTCAAGGATATTAAGCTTAACTTTGTTAAGACTGTGACAAACCTAGGATTTGTAATTAACCGGGGTTTATCCTGTCACGACCATATAAACCTTGTTTTTGGCCGAATTTACAACGGAAACGGCCTTATCGAAAACGGATGGGGAGGCCATTGTCCTCTTAGAGACGAACATTCTGCGTGCGATCTTAGCCCCCTCTGGTGTTAGGCATCTATAAACCTAACTCTTAAGATGGCTGAGGAATGTAGAATGACACTACTGCTTCGGACCGAAGATTTTTCGATCTTAACCCCGAGGTTCGACATTTGAGTTGAGGCTTACACATGAAAGTGAACCTCAACCAATGATGTAGCTTTGAAAGCAGCTGGCTAAAGATCGTGTTGATTAAACAGGCTTGTTTGTTTGGTCCTTTTTGCTTTGTCTCTTCATTTGATTTTAGCGGTTATTGATATGACGGCCGGCGCTCCCAGAGCACTTGTTATTTATTTTTAATGAATTGGAATAGTTAATTAGTCAACAGAACGAAGATTGGAGGGCCAAGTTCAGATCCTTGTGGGATACCGACATATAATTGATGTTTTCAGATGATGGATCGACACATAAGATGAAGTTTAACATTTCAAATAAATTGATTTGGTAAAAGGTGATTTTTTTTGCTGTTTGGTTTTTTATTGTTCTATTTTTTGACATTTTATCCATGACTTTTGTACATAGCTTATCAAGTATTTTAAGCTAGTAATGCCATTTACTATAAAGGGAATTATACTTGAATCACGCTTATAAGTTATTGAATTTCATTTTCGAAATTCATGCTCTGTGAACAATATTTCTCGCGTATTTCGATCACTTTACGGTCGTCATAATCGATTTATTGAGCAGTCAATTCAAGCCGTAGTGATCAAATTTTGCGCCAATCTCACCCGCCATTGAACATCAATATATCTACCGTATGCATAGAGTGCATAAATAGAAAAATATTACTGCATTATCCGCCAGTGTTTAAGAAAAAAAATTATTCGTCCATTCGTCGCCGTTCGCAGCATTTTGATGGATTAATTTACCTACCTCCTTAACTAATGCAGATCCCATTTGAAAACTTCTGGTGTATTATATATATACTCTAAGCTATATTAGAAGTTTCCAAAATGTTGTTTCGAAATGTTATCTTCCGGTTTTGAACATTAAAATTTTTTTTTCGAAATTGATTTCTTTTTTAAAAAGAGCAGGAAACTGTTGATGCAAATCGGGTAATTTGAAAATTTATTGTAATTTTTTTCAATACGAAAAAATTCTTCCAAAATATACGAATTTTGATATAGACGATCCTTTAGAAGCCCATAACTTGACAAATACACATCATATAAAAAAAATATTATGTGTTCGTATTCATATCTACTAGAAGTACAATTGGACTTAATATGAACAAATTTCAGAACCTCACTTTTTTTTCCTTGTCCGCTTGACGTGAAATGCCCCATATGTAACACTTTAAGCCATATGTATATATGTAAACGCAATTTATTGTTTTCTGCCAAAACATAATTTTTTTTTTATGATCCTTCATTCCTAATCCTTCACCTCCAAAAGGCTGATGAAAACAATTTCATTTTGCAGCCCCTTCTAACAGCTGCACAAAATGCTGAAGATGAATTGCTTCGAATTGTAACACCAACTCATAAAGACTCCTTCAGTAGCTTTATTTCAAAAAGTCGCACTTGTAATCAATTTTATTTTTCGACTTCAGAATCTCATGCTTTGTAATCATAAACATGTTGCCTGAATCCGGTGTGCAATCATCCTCAAAACTACATCCTTTTCCAAAAACCATTCAACGTCCTCCAATCATCCATCCGATTTCGAACCGACAAGTCAACCGAGGATCTGAAAGAAGAAACTGATTTTCCTCATTGACCCCAAAAGAAAAAAATAAAAATAAAATCCTCCATCGGAAAATAATCACACGTTAAGGGAGAGGATTTCTTTTCAATACGACTTCTGTTGGCATCGCGGATTGGAATTGCTCACTCGTTCATCTGTCTGCCTGGCGACTTGTGACACTCTCAACCCGGTCGCAATCCTATTCTGCCATTATATCGACATCAATCTCAAGCAAAACTAATCCGGTCTTGAACCGTTCGTAACCCTTATGCGCCATTCTGCCATCCTCGTCATCATCATCATCTTCCTTCTTCTCGTCGTCATTAGTAATCGAAGAAAAGCCATTCCTTGACGTGCTTCGGCAAACCGTTCGTGATAAAAAATGATTTTCACAAAGGAAAACCATTTTCCGCTTCAGGGCATAGCCGATGCTGGCGGAAAGTATGGTAGGTGAAAGGGGGTATTACTGAACCCACATAATTGCAATATCGTCGTGGCATGGCATAACTTGAGTCCATTAGCCTGATGCTATCGTTTCTTTACTCTCAAATACCTCTTACCAACAACAAACACTCACTGGTCCCTCTGACATCCAGAAATGATGATGACAACAATGACAAACGAGAGGAAACTAGTCCAGGCCACATAACTACAATCCATGTGGCGGATGGATGGCGGATGGAGTGTGCTTTTATGTGTGTATGTGTGTAGTATGGGGAAAGATGAAGGAGCTGGGGACAAATCGATTTCCTACTCCTCTAAGCATCCTCTTCCCTTGCACGTCTTGTGGCGCGACAGTTTAGCGCGAGTTACGAGAAAATGCACGAAATTGGAAATTTCCAATCGATTAAGTTCTGCCGGAGCAATATCCAACTTGGCGGGCGGTAGTCACAGACATCAACCGACACATACCAAGTCGCATCAGACTTCCGACAGTAAAGATCGTGTAAAAACCACCCACAAAAGTGGTGAGGAAACATCACGAGAATGCAGAAAAGCAATCAGAATGCAAGGGTGCGTGGTCGTGACACAACAAGGTGCCTAGTCTGCATTTAATTGCGATTCGAATGCCGTTGATTTGCATTTGCAGAACCAGCGTATCACTCCCCTGTATGATTCATGTGTGTTTCTGGCCGAGTATACTGGATGCGAATGCAATAAATTCGCAAGAAGTGCCCTCTTCTGGCTATATGAGTACTACAACTAGTCATACGAGCCCCTCTTGGGACATGGTGGTTGCGATAGTACGGTAATCAACAAGAGTCATGGCCCAGTTGAGGTACTCCTGGTAGCTGGCGTGGCAGCAACAGCAGCGACGCTTATGAGGGCTGCGGTTAAATTAAATCTACTTAAAGGGCTTCCACCCTTCGCAGTGGCCAACACCGGTACCAGGAACTATCGCCACCAGAGCTCGAGTTCATATGCGGTATTTGTCGAATGAATTATGAGAATTATGTTTCACTCCACATGCATCCATACGTACGCACATACCCATTAGTGCAGCAGATGGCTTCCCTGTTTGCTAGTTGGTGTTTATGGTTCGCAGGGCAGAACAGAGCCGTGGTTCGAGAACGGATTACAAATTAAGTGGGTTCCTGCGAATTATGTCAAACTTAGCATACTCAATTCGATTGTTGAATACTTTAGAGTTGGACGCCAAACTACAGTTGGTAGTCAAGCTTGTGGCACCAATATTGTGTTCCTACTCCCCACACTGGTGAGTACTCGTCATTGTCAGTGGATTTGGAGATGGCTGGAGTAGTCATGTTTGGATAACAGCTGCAACTATTCATGCTGCTGTGGCTAGCATATTATCAGACGCGGATTGCTTTTTGACTGACAAGTTAATGAAAAACACGCAGCGAAGCAAAGTTTTCCACTTAAATGCACATGGAAATGCTAGAGAAGATTTTTCTTGTATCCTTAATCCCTTTATCCCCGTCTTTGATTATCAACCAACCACAGAAGAGTGTTTATCCTTCTCGTTCGCAGCATCCGTCAATCCCTATCACAGCACGAATGGAACACCCCCCTTACACTAAAAAATCGAGTTAAGGGAAGGTTGCAAATCCATCGTATTATGATTGTAACCTGTGTAGGGTGACGTGGCAACAGACTATTGAGCGAAAATGTCTTGAAAATTCATTACAAATTCACCGAAAGAATGCAATACAATTGCGAGATGTGCACGCTGTTGTTCGAAGGAACTTACATCCTTTTGTAAGTAAAATCACATCTAAGATGTGCAAGCATATGGAAGGCACTTTCGTCTGCTTCTGACTGGGTGAATGGATTTAAGCGGATTAGAGAAGCATGTGGCGGATAATGTCAGACATGAGAACCAAGAAATGTGCAGTAAGACATTTTGGAATAAATGGAATGCGTCACATTAAGGATGTTTCGTTGGTTGTATGATTTAATATCAGACGCATTCCTTTTGGCTTCGTTTCTTGTTTTTTTTTTTGTTTAAGTTAATACGAAATTAGTCGAGTCATTTTCAAAGCTCTTGTTAAAGATTTCTGAACTTTGTAGATAGGGCAAAGAATCTTTGAAAGGTTATGGCCTGAAATTTGTATGAAATTCGACACTCTGATAAACGATTTTAGAAAATTTAGAACAAGCGATCCTTGAAAAGGCTGTGGTCATAAACTTGTATGATATTCGGTTCTCAGATATTACGGGAAATTTAGAAAGAGGGTCCTTCGACTTACGGGAAATTTAGAAAGAGGGTCCTTCGAAAATTTTATTTCCTTATTTATTTACGAAATTCGATAGTCAAAAAAGCAACTTATTTGAAATTTGGATCAAGGGTTTTTGACAAAGACTGTAGACTGAAATTTGTAGGAAATTTAATGAAGCGCGTGAATGTCACATATTAATCAGAGGTAGAGGCAAAGCTTTAATGACGAGCAAAACTGGATACAAAATTTGAACTGAATGATTGTCATGAAATATTTAGGAATCGAATTTTGAAATGAGTCGCGCGTAAAAATAAGGTCTGAATTTAAAGATAAAAAGGACCAAAAGTTTTCAGTTTTGATTTATGCTTATTTTTCTAAATTTTCTGTAAGCTCTAAGTTTGGATATCATTCTGATATATTTGCGATCACAGCGATATTGTGGAAGTGGTATTGAAGTATTAATAAATTATAAAGGGCGTTCCTGATTTTTTAAAAAAGTTGAGTCGCTGCTTAACCTAGCATCTTTACTGTACTTATCATGGAGGGCTTCCACTCATATCGGCCCGGCACGCTGCTTCCAATTGGAGAGTCCAAGTTTCCTGATGTCCGCGATTTCTTTGTCTCTGAACCGGAGGTTCGGTCTCCCTTGCCTTTTCGGACCAGGTGGCTGGGATTCGAAGACCCTCTTTGCTGCTCCATGCGCTCGATGTGGGCGAGTCAATGTACTCAACGGTTTTATGCTTTCCGGACTATGTGGATAAAAGCTCGTAGAGCTCGCGGTTGTGTCTTTTGGCCCCTCGCAGACAGGACCATATATCCGACAGAGAATTTTCCTTTCAAAAGAGCCCAGAATCATCTCTGCTTTCTTGCTTATCGTCCAACATTCGGCTCCGTAAAGCAGGACTGACAAGATCAGTGTTCTGCAGAGAGAAAGAAGTTTGAACTTCCTTGTTCGGAGTTTTGACCCTAGCTGTTCTGACATTTCGAAGTAGATTTGGTTGCCCAGCGTGATTCTTCGTCAGATCTCCATCTCCACTAGGCAATCTCCACTAGGTTGTCATTTGTAGAGTTAACATTTGTCCCCAGGTAGACAAATTCCGTAATTACGAGAGTGGTCCGATAAGTAATTAGCCTCACCGCCAGATCGCAAGAGCAACTTAGAATCGTATAGTACATTCTAGTAGACGGCTACTGTCGAAATTTCAGCCGGATTAGACTCGTAGTTTTGTTTTGAACGCGTGTGGAAGCGGGAGTGTCCGCGAATTTTAGAAAAATGGAAAAAGAGCAATATCGGTCGGTGATTCGATTCTTGTTTTTGGAAGGGAAATCGCGCAGCGAAATCAAAGAGCGTTTGGATGCTGTATACGGTGACCCTTCTCCTTCGATGGCGACCATCAAAAATTGATTTACAAGTTTCAACGTGATCGCACGTCGGTTTTTGATGAGCCACGTCCAGGTGCCCCGAAAACGGCTACCGCGGAGGATAACGTGACAAAAATCTACGATTTCGTATTGGCAGACCGCCGAGGTGCGCGAGATAGCTGAGACAGTAGGCATTTTAAAAGATCGCGTGGGTCATACCCTGCATGAAATTTTGGGCATGAGAAAGCTGTCGGCGCGATGGGTGCCACGTTTGATCACTCCGGACAACAAGCGCAACCGTGAGACTACTTCAGAGCAGTGTTTGACGCTGTTTAAGCGCAATCCGAAGGAGTTTCTACGTCGTTTCGTGACAGTCGACGAAACATGGATTCACTAGTACACACCAGAGACCAAGGAACAGTCGAAACAGTGGACTTCACCCGGCGAACGTGCTCCGAAGAAGGCGAATACTGTCCCATCGGCCAGGTGATGGCCACCGTTTTCTGGGATTCACAAGATGTGATCCATATCGACTGCCTGGAGAAGGGCCGATTCGACGCCGAATTGAAGAAAAAACTGCCCCACTTGGCGAAGAAAAAAGTGCCCTTCCACCATGATAACGCACCGTGATAACCTCCGCCCTCGCCACGACCAAATTGGTCGCCGGGCAGAAATTTCAGTCGAATGAGGAGGTCATCGCCGCCACGGAGGCCTACTTTGTAGACCTCGAGAAAACGTATTTTTCAGACGGGTTAAAGAGGTTGGAGCATCGCTGGGTCAAGTGTATCGAGCTAAAAGGAGACCTAATTGAAATATAAAGCGCCATTTCTCCAAACTGTTTATTTTTCTTTTGTAGGCTATGTACTTACCGGACCATCCTCGTACCTCAAAATTATATTTGTGGATGGTAACGATCAAGGCGGTGTTCGACGGAGCGGTTCTTTGTCAACAGCATATATTTTGTTTTTTCCTCATAACTTTTACTTTTACTTTACCTTTAAACCAACGAGGTCTGCCTTTTCATCAATTGCCTTGAATCCCTCTACTACGGCGCGCTGGAAGCTTGCAATGATGTCAATGTCGTCCGCATATCCCAGCTGTTGGACGCTATTGAAGAAGAGTGCCTGCCTCACTATCCTTTCAAGGATTAAATTGAAGAAATCATACGACAGCGCGATTCCTTGCCAAATTCCGATGTAGGTTTGGAGAATACCCGGATTTATGGGGCCCAAACATCGGAATCAATTTTCCTTTGATTCCGAAATCGGCCATCGTCCTGTAGAGCTCTTGACGATGAATGCTGTCCTAGGGGGCTTTAAAGTCGATAAAAAGTTGGCGAGTTTCGTCTTGGAACTCGTTGGTTTTTTCCAAGATCTGGCACAATGTGTAGATCTGCTCTATAGTCGATTTGCCAGGCCGGAATCCACACTGATACGTGCCTATTAGTGTGGTGCAAATGGGCTTAAGACGTTCACATAGTATACTGGATAGGTTCTTGTAGGCGACATTGAGCACGATTATACCTCGGTAGTTGGCACAAGTTATACTGTTGCCTTTTTTGAAAATGGGGCAGATAGAGCTGGTGTGCCAGTCGTCGGGAAAACCTGTCCACTCCATTGACCAAGACGCAATACTATTAATTAGGTCTGTTAAATTTTTTTTACTAACTTACAAACCTGAATGTATAGAGAACTTTTCTTTTCCTTTTATACCAGCCATTATAAAGGGTTTTCCAATGGGGACTTGACAGCTTTGAATTTAGTTTGTGAATGCACCCTTTCACTAATCATCGAACTGTCATTGTCAATTTATTCAGTAAACTCAACATTTTCATCATAATAAAGTACACGAACGAGCAACGTCTGCAAATTATAAAAATTTTCTACCGAAATTCGGAGTTGGTGACCGCAATTTTAAGAGCGTTAACTCCAATTTTCGGTCGTAATTCTCGCCCTAGTAGACAGGTAATAACAAGCTTAGTGCAAAAATTTGAGTCTACATATTCGTTGTGTGATGTTGCCGTGTCAGTGAGACAACGGATTGGTCGAAGTGTCGAAAATATCGCTGCCGTTCAGGCGTCCGTAGCAAACGAGCCAAATCAGTCAATTCCACGGCGTTCTCAAGAATTGGGCATCGCTCAGACCACATTATGGAGTATTTTGCGTGAGGATCTTGGTTTACGCCCATACAAGATCAGGCTGACTCAAGAATTGATGCCGATGGACCATTTGAAGCGACGCACGTTCTCCGATTGGGCTCTGGAGAAGATGCGCCAAGATGATGAATTTCATCGCAAAATCATCTTCAGTGACGAAGCTCATTTTTGGCGCGATGGGTTCGTCAATAAGCAAAATGTGCGTTATTGGTCGGGTGAAAATCCACAAGTGCTTCATGAATCACCACTTAATCCTCAAAAAAATAACTGTTTGGTGCGGTTTGCATGCCGGCGGCGTTATTGGGCCTTATTTTTTCGTCGATGATAACGATCGCCACGTTACTGTGAATGGCCAGCGTTATCGCGCCATGATTACCGATTATTTTTGGCCCGAATTGGATGATATGGACTTGGACGACATGTGGTTTCAACAGGATGGTGCCATAAGCCACGCAGCACACGTGATTTATTGAAGAGTAAGTTTGATGAGCGTGTTATCTCAAGAAATGGGCCAGTCGATTGGCCGCCTCGTTCGTGCGATTTAACGCCCCTCTAGACTATTTTCTTTGTGGCTACGTTAAGTCATTGGTTTATGCCAACAAGCCGACGACGTTGGAAGAGCTCAGAGCCAACATTGGACGAGAAATAGCGGCCGTTTCGGCCGAAATGTGTGGCCGAGTCATCGAAAATTGGGTCCAACGAATCGACCACTGCAAACGTGCTCGCGATAGCCATATGATCGAAGTCGAGTTTCATTCATAAATGTTTTGATTGTACTTCAAGCCGATAATAAAGTTGTTGAAATATCTCAAATGGTTTTCGTTTTATTTAAAAAAAAAGTTGTCAAGTCCTTTTTGGAAAACCCTATACTTATGAGATTACTTTAGTTGTCGCCTCTTTTTGGGAATGAACTTAGAAAACAATCCTGAAATTTCACAAATTCACAAAAAACGGGAAACTTTATATTATGTATTCATTTTTTTTCGTCATTGTAAGCTGTAAAGCCGAGCATAGACGAGAAGGGTTCAAGAGTCTTAAGGTGTCAAATCGCGTGATCTCAGTAGACGATCAATTTTTCCCCTAAAAGAAATAATGCGATTTCTAAGTTTTGTAAGCAATAATTTGATAGTTCATTGTATCATGATAAACGAACCTTGGACTAAGACTGTGCTTAATATCTTGTAAAATTATTTGCCAAAAACTCAATAAATGACAGAACTTGACAGCCAATATCCACATCATCTGTTGACTCAACAGCAATACCTATAAGCATTCGGCTTCATCACTACATTTTCGGAATCAAATTTATGGCAGTAAAATTTGTTCTAAAAGCCATTAACTTTCAGCCAAAAATAGCAGCGAATAAAAGTTGTTTAGAAGTCGACAAAATTACTTTTGTTCCGGCGAAAGTAAAGTTCACGCCATTCAAAGTAAAGTTTGAAACTAAGGCGAAAGTCAAGAATAAAAATATTCAAGAGTCAAGAGTGAATGTAATGCTCACTTTGTTTTCCGATCTTAAGGGCATTGAGTATCATGAGTCATTTGCACAAGGTCAATCAACTTAAGCGGGAATAAATCATTGCCGTTGCCTACGGTGATACCCACAGCTTATTGATTAATTTAAGAATGCCCCAGTCTCTCATAACGATATTGCTTCGTGATTATTTCTCATTCCCAAAAGTAATTACTTAATGGCGACTACTTCAAAGGGATTAATATCGAAGTGGACGCATAAAAATGAATTCCCTAGAAAAACCGAAATACCTGTTATTGCTTTAACACTTACCTTTGAGGCAATCCTTTTTATGAGAATACGATATGCAGTAAAGTACAAAACTTTTGCATCAAACGCGTAGTAACTTGTGGTGTTATAAGATTCAAAGGAGCGGGCTATTATTCATCTGGACCTTAAGACTATAGCATAGCCCAGCTCCTCTTAGTTTAGTTCCACACACTCTTTCTCTCACTATTGACTCTAATTATTATTATTATTGACTCTAATTATTAACATTATTACCAGCTTCGTTGACAAGCCTTCGACAAGTTTTTTTCTCATGAGTGTGTGCCTTCTTTGTTTTGCTGTGTTGCTCCATCTCTTTTAGGTTCTGGGGGTATTCTTCCTACAGGTTTTCCATTCGTTATTCAGTTGACTCTTCGCCCAGTATTCATTCGTTCTAATTGTTTTGCCGACTAATCCTTTGCTATTTTATTTCTCGGTTAATGCTTGACTCTAACATATGGCGTGATTCTGAAAAGACTGTTACCTATTCTCCGAATATCAATTTTTGAAATATAAGCTTATGAATCCAAGAACTAAACTGAACATTTCCATTTCATACCGCAGCCACAGCAAAGCCACCTCCAATCAGATCCCACCCACTCCAGGCTGGTAGAAACTAGCCAGCTAGACTAGGAGCACTCCCTTGAGGATTTTTGGCACAGCAAAATAGAGTTCCCATAAGGCCCTGGGCCACCGCTAACATCTTGTTTTGTCACTTGTTTTAAGTGAAGCTAAAAATAAGTGCTTTTGGCAAGTACTTTCTAAATGGTCTAAATGCAGGGCTAACCTCAACCTTGATTAAAAGTTAACGTTTTCAGTTCTATACGGTAGATCTAGAAATCTCAACAGCTTCCCTGTACAAGCCATATCAAATGTTGTCTGGTATCAAAGCAACGTTTCAATCCTTATCGTAGCTGGATTGGTCGCTTATGTAACTTTCCTCACTTCTCCATGAAAATTATTATTAATACTATCTGTGGAATGATTACTGTCTTTTATAATGATGGGATGCACGTCATCCCTTATCCTTGTTAGCGTCTCCACTGCCACTGGGATTGTACTCGTATTGAAATTTTGACATTTCTCGTAGCAAATGTAACGTTTTTTAACATTCAAGTGTCATAATGATACTCTATTTTGACAAGGAAGGTTAAATATACCTGAACGACGTGCACGTATTTAAACTATAAGTAAGTAGTGTAGATCTCTTTATCGTTACCCCAAAATACTAATCTTTGCGATAAGAGCAAAAGAGTCTAATGTCAATGACCAGGAAAGACAAAACTAAAGCCTTCCATGGTAAAGGTATACTCAATCAAACAAAGACGTTGCCCCGTTTTTCAGTGAAAGATGTTTGCCTACCTCTACACGTGTATGTACCATAATTTATGACACGAAATGATACTCCTGTCGTCAGTGCCCCGAAGACAGATGCGCTGGCTCCATGTACGTTATTCATGAGTGCTCATTACTTTGATGAACTCGCAGTTCATCAGCATCTTCATGATAAGAAGGCCGTAGAGAAGGTGAATTTTAAGCTCTCACTTTGCGAGAATAGGCTGATTTCCTTATAAAGGCGAAGAACTCCGGTGGATTAGGTTATGATTTGTTACTATCCACGCTATGGGGCGCACTTTATTGTTTGAAATTTAGACGAAAAGGAATAACAAGTGGTTATATTCATGGCCATAATTCACAGGCGCGAATTTCGAGTACTGCTGTTAGGCCTGCTTTGAGAGTTTGTTTTTGGAGGTAGTAGTAGAGACTTATTGTTAGATTGTGGTTGGGAAGAATAGGATTATTCTAAATATGTATCAACATGTTGAACGTAAGAAGTAAGAATGTAAGCGAATTCGTGATGGATAACACAAGTGACATATGGTAGACTTATTTCGAAGGAACCCCAATCACATAATCAAGTAGATTCTGAAGGTTTTGAGCCCTAATCTATTATTTTTAGAAAGCCCCTACTCACCGATTTTGATGAAAAGTATGTCAGATTTTTTCTAAGAATTTTGATATATACATATATTTAAGGTCGGACTTATCTTGTATCGAAGATATAAGCTTCTTAAATTCATAGTTCAAAATGGGAGGGGAATGAATTTTCAAGAAAAGGCACTGCACTGGAAATATACACAGACGGATCCAGGACAGGCAATGGTGTGGGTGCCGAGGTTTATGCACCGACCCTAAAAGTCAGCCAATCTTTTAGACTACCGAACCACTTTGGCATATTCCAAGCTGAACTATTCGTAAGGCCGCTGACTGGCTCTCTGTGAGATCAATGGACAATAGAGACATCGTCATCTACACAGTTAGCCAAGCGACAATAAAAGCACTCGAATCACCAGTAATAGGGTCACGTCCCTAAATGAGATATCTAGCAGATGAGCGGTAATGTTGTGCTGGGTACCTGGTAATTGTGAAGCAGACGAACTAGTCAAAATAGGCACCACATTCAAACTCTCGACTGTTAAATGTGAAATCGACACACCAATGGAAACGCTAAAATACAAGATCGGAGTCCTAACAGCACTTGGCGCTTAAAGAAAATATGCTGCAATATTAGGATTGCCATATAACGACTACTGCAGTAGGTGTCATGATGAGGAAGAGGAAGAATCTACATCCCACCTCGTATGTGACTGCCCTGTCATGGCCTCCTCAAGAAGACGATTTCTGAGAGAATATTTCTTTAATGAAGTAACTGATCTATCCGAAATTGAGATCTACAAATTATTTCAGTACTCAAAATGGTTCCAAGAGTAGCGGTGACCAAGCCGACTCAAGTGGTAGCACAATGAACAATGGACCAATTTTGGTTTAAGTGATTCCCACCGCTTTTGACGAAGGCAAGCCACCTAACCTAACAAATTGGCAGGTCTCTTTAAAAAATAACATAAACTGTAATCTCGCGGGTTAAGTTAGTCTGATTCACTTAATTTTTTCAATGGTATATTGTTAAACATGTTGGTAGACATGTATGAAACATGTTTGTAAACATATATCTGGACATTGCTAGTCACATAGGTTGTTTCGTCTGCTGACAGCAGTCAAAGAGGTTACAAGTGGCTTGAAGTGATCGACAATTTCTCGAACTCGTCATCTAAGAGATGTAATTTTTTTAGAGAGGTCTGTCTGCGCGATTTATGTAAACTTTTTTCATGACGCATACCTTGTGGACAAATTAACATATCAATTCCAGAAGGTATTAACGACGTCTCTGAGCCATAGTGCTCATAAATTTAATTTATTTCTGATTTTCGATTTCCTTTTCAGCGATTTATTAGGCTACAAATGCCAGAAACCGGTATTATGCACTGAATATCGAATGTTATGCCACCTTCGGGGTCAGAATACTTCCCAGGTGCTCGAATTCTTGAACATCATCCACAATTTCTCCATCTATTTCAACCCGCGTTGTCGCTTACGTTAGTTCGCATAGATTTGGTCTTCTTTTTATTCACTTTGAGGCCGAGCTTTAAGGAGTTGTTTGTAATATTTATGAGTCTTTCTTGCATTTCGTTGTATTGCTTACTAAAACAACATCATCAGCATGAGACAAGTCTCCAATTTTTTTTTGGTATCTTCCCGTTTATGCCACATTTATTATATGCTTCAAACACTATATCCGATGATATAATAAAAAGTAATGGGGAGAGTGCACAACCCTGCCTTACTCCTGAAACAATCTGAATGGACTCGCTTAATTGTCCTTCGTACATCACTCGGCAGCATGAGCCATCATACATTTTTTTTTTTCCCGTTTATTCAACACCTGTTTAAAATTAACATTTAGTTGAAGCTTTTACAGTTTATCAGGGTTTACGTACATTGTAGGACCAATGTCCCTTACAATTATGTTTTTATTTGTTTAAAGAGTAGTTGGCACAAGTGGGATTTAATCCACCCGAAACGTTGCCCCTTGTCGCTCGTTGTTGTCGCCAGATGTTATTTTATTTTCATGATGATGTACCCAGTACTTACCCAAACCGTTCAATTAGGTCTGTTGGTCTGTATCGTTTAAGTCTTCGTATTTCTGTTTGTTCGTCATTTGGGATATTGCGTATTTCGTCGTTTGTATGTTGTAAAATCTTACTTTGGTATTTGACATAGCACTTTTTTATTTCGTCTGCAACAGTTGTTATGTGAAGGTCTTTCGTGTTTCCGTGTTTGGTACGTACCATTCTGCGTTGGTTCTGCGTTGTTCTTAAGATTCTGTTTTGTGTACGTTGAATTATTTGGATGTTTGAGGTTTTGGAAGTGCCCCATAGTTGTAGCCCATAGTCCAGAGAGGTTTAATCATAGTTTTGTATATAAGAACTTTATTGTCTATTGACAGTCTAGAATTTTTACCAAGCATCCAGTAACATTTTCGGAGCTTGTCTTTTATTTGTTTATTCTTTTCTACAATGTGTTGTTTCCATGTTAGTTTTCTGTCAATAACCATACCTAGATATTTGGCGTGATCGCTGGATTTTATGTTCTTATTGTTAATTATTATAGGAGGTGGATTGTCAATTTTTCTAGTGGTGTAGATAACCTGGATAGTCTTATCTTCGTTTATTTGTATACCCCATTTTGTGAACCACTGCATTGTATTGTTTAAATGGTTTTGTAATTTGAAATTTGCGTCTTTGTCAGATTGCAGTATGATAGTGTCGTCTGCAAATGTTGCTGACATGAAGTGTTGCGATGTCGGGGTAGGTATGTAAGTAGAGGAGTGGCCCCAAAACGCTACCCTGGGGAACGCCAGCTTGGACTATATGCAAATTAGAATATTCTTCCTGGTGTTTTACATAGAAGTGTCGTTGGTCAAGATAGCTTTTAAGTGGCTGGTAAAAGTCTAATGGTAAGGCTTTGTTAAGATTGTAGAGGAGTCCCTTATGCCAGACTTTGTCAAATGCCTTAGATACGTCAAGAAATACTGCTGAGCAGTATCTTTTATTGTTTAGGTCGTTTGATATTTTGTTTATTACCCTATGTGTTTGTTGTATAGTTGAGTGATGTTGTCTGAACCCGAATTGCTGATTCGGTACAACATTGGTTGTAGTCTTTTCTGTATGATTTTTTCCAGGACTTTGGGTAAAACTGGTAAACGGCAGATGGGACGATAGCCACTAGCTTTTGTTATGTATTTTCCTGGTTTGGGGATGGCGTGTACTTCAGCGACTTTCCATGCTTTTGGGAAGTATTTAATTCGAATTATAGCGTTAAATATATTCCTGATATAAATAATGGCGTGATCAGGTAGTTCTTTTAAGATTTTCCCGTTTATCATGTCGTAACCAGGGCATTTATTAGTCTTGACACTATACTTAATATGAAAGCCAATTTCATTTTTGGTAGTCAATTTGATGGGAATTGCTTCATTCGTGTTTTGGAGGTTTAAGTGTTGTGGATTATTGTCTTTTTCGTTTGTGAAGTAGTTGGCAAAGAAGTTCGCTAATGTTGCGGCTTTTTCTGCGTTTGTCTTAGACCACGAATTGTTTTCGTTTAACATTGGTGGTTGGTGTGAAGTCGTCTGTTTTAAATTTCTTGTGGCTTTCCAGAGAGAATAGTTCGTCTGGAAAGTCGGCGTCAGGTTTATCAAATAATTGTTGAGTTATTTGTTTTTACGCTTTTGCAGTAGGTCCTTTAATTCTTTCATGGTCTTATTAAGTTTGGCCTTTAGATCAGGAGGGCGATTCGCTTGCCATAGTTTTCGAATCTTACGTTTGTGTCTAATTATGTTTAGGATATATTGGGAAGTATAGGAGTCACGTTCACCTGGGGCAAGTTGTGGCGTAGAGATGCTCAATGCATTTATTATAGTGTCGTTAAGGTAAATTATTGCACTATCTATGTTGTCAGAGCATTTTAAGGAGATTCTGAGTGGTAGGTCTCTTGTTAGGATGTCCTTAAAAATTTGCCAGTCTGTTCTTTTGTTGTAAATCCTTATATTGTGGAATAACGCGGTAGCTTTAGTCTCGTAGATGATTATGATTGGGGAGTGGTCAGAAAAGAGGTCAAGGGAAGTTTTTGCGGTTAGTCCTGTCCTGGGTATACTTTTGTGTATACAGAAATCTATAAGGTCAGGTTTCTTGTTCATGTCTGTGGGCCAGTATGTTGGTTCTCCTGTGCTGAGAAAGTGCACGTTAAGTGATTTTATAACTTTTAGAAGGATACTCCCCTTTCTGTTTGTTAATCTGGAGCCCCAGTCTGTGTTTTTTGCATTAAAGTCGCCTCCTGCAATAAATCTTTTCTCTAGCGTATCAATATAACTTTTGTATTGGTCTGTCGATATATTAAATTTGGGTGGACAGTAAAGTGCCGAGATTATGAGTGGTCCGAATTGAATTTCGGGAGTACAAATTGCCTGGGATTTCCAACATTATTGTTTGTTGCTCTTGCTTTAAGAATGCGTCGAACAGCTAGTTCTTGAACGTTTTTACGATTATCCAGTAGCATGGCTACCAACATATTTTCACAGTGTCTGAAGTATCTATTGTGAGCGAAAACTGAGTCTACTACCTTTTTCAGTTCTTCTGGCAAATATCTTGTTAGATGAATGGTTTTATGAAAATGTTTCGCACCGGACACAAATGAAGGCTTGGACTTAATCTCAAACCACATCACTGCATAAACTTTGCAAATAAAGTGCACTATTTGTTGTAATGGCTCTTCTGGGTCTTGTTTGGAAACATAAACTCTTAAAATACGGTTAGCTGTCGTCAACCATCTTGAATGGAGCATCAGGATTCCTTGAGCTCCAGGATTCCTTGAAAAAATGTATCCTTCTTTGACACCATTACTGATGGCCATACAAATTTCATACAGATATTTTTGGTCTGAACTCAAGCATTGTAAAGGTATTTCCCGTAAGTTCACTTTAATGATTTTGTGATTTGCGACGGTTAGATTCTGGCAGTTTTTAAGATCCTTGCCAATATCACCAGGATAAGCGTTTGGACCAGATGTTTTTCCATAAATTTTTTCGAAAAGGTGTCGTAAAGGTAGTTCGTTGGCGTGGAGCAAGCAAATACACCATTGCAAAGGTCGTTTAATTATCATTTCGATTTTTCGGATGATTCCATTTCTTATTCCGGTGTTAACATTAGTCCCATCGCAGCCAATAAGCTTTAAATTATTTGCTGAAACTGGAGATTCTTTAAGAAAACCAAATAATAGGTATCGCGAGACGGTTTCTATTATCAAAACAATATGTTCTTCGGTGGAAAAGCCTCCAGCATTTTTTGCAACGTCCTTGCCTCCGTCAAAATAAAGACAAAAAAAGTCGAGTTCGCGCACACCTTTTTGTTGAGACCATGATTTTGTCCTTTCTCTTCGAATCTTACTTCTATCGATAATTTTTGAGTGATCTGTTTCATTTATTAGACCATGATAGAGCATGACCGCTGTCACAAGTGTTGCAGTTGCTCTGCCTGATATTTTGAATCTATCTGCCACCTTCGCAACATTAAAAGAGATTTAGGATTTGAGTTAAGAGCAGCAGTAGAGGCAATCTGTTTTGGTAATGTTGTTGAAGCTTCAGTTTCAATGTCTTCATCGGTATCTGAAGGGATCGGTCGGTATTTCAGGTGTGCTTGAAGATGAAATGCATAGAAATTTTCTTTTAAGAGAGTCTTGACGCTTTGTGGTTTACGCTACATCGATACTCCCGATCACCATTTTTCTCTCAGATCTTTGGTCTTCCAAAAACGAACGTTCTTTCACTGACACTTTTTTTTCTTTGGGGCATCCACAAAATTTAATCTCAATACATTTGCAAGCAGTTTTTCTCCTTCGCTTTTCAATTTATCCATTTGAATATCAAAAAACCCGGGTACTCTTCTGCTCTTAGGTGTTTTAAGAAGAGGAATATGGTTTCCCGTTATTGGAAAATTCTTGAAGTAAAATTTTTCCATAAATTTGTTCATAGATTTAAAAACTGAAGACACTTAAAAAAATTGAAAACAAAGCGAAATCAAGAAATCGTTAGTTTTAATTCTGCATTGCGCGACCTCTAGCGGTGGAAATAAAAAAATTAAAAAAATCTTAAAATTAGTCTTAAGACCATATGCAACTTTTGCGGGGGGGTAAACATTTTGAAATCACTCCGGTCTAATGTATATGTACACGATAAGTAGTAAATGGAACCAAAACAATAAAATAATATAATAAAGAACGGTATAAGTTATAAACTAACTAACTAACAAAACCTCGATTTGTGATCAAAATCAAGAAGCCAAGTTTTAACCTTTTGCAAGAAAGATGATAAGTTACGACTACGACGAATATATGCACGAAACGTATTAAAAAGTTTACAGGACACGATGAAGTAAAAGTTTCTTAGATGAGTGGTACGGAAGGGGGGAACATATGCATAGAATTCAAGGTTGCTTCGCGTAGTTCGAACATCGGAAATTGGACTCTGTAAATAACCATCTCTCATAAAGAATATTTTAGAGGTCTTAAAATAGTATAAATGTCTGACAGGCAATATGTTTAAAGATCTAAACAGACCCATTGAAGGGGTTAATCGGTTAACTCCATATATCTTGATTGAACTTTGTTAGAGAGAACCCCCGCCAGCAGCTTAAGCCACACTGTAGCTTAGAATGGAATATTTCAAAGTAAAGTGTTTTTAAAGTTAAGTTATTGCAGAATTTTCTGAGATGATAAAGGCAACGGATTGATGATCGTAAGTATTGCTTCAAAGTCGAAATACAATTCGACCAACTCATACTTTGATCAAACAATATACCAAGGTATTACAATGTCTGCAATTTTTCTCCTGAACCAATAATTCATTGACGTCAACATTACAGAAACAATTAGACATTTTATATTTTAGGCAATTTGGACCATGAAAAACAATATACCAATCCGGTAAATCTTTCGTTCTTAAACCGAAGTGCATTACTTTCGTCTTATTGTTAATAAAAAGTTTGTGTTTGGCAAACCACATACGCAGTAAATGGACATCGTGATTCAAGTCCAAGCACTAGGTCCCCAAGGTCCAAAGCACTAGGTGAGTTAAAAGCTAAGCCAAGGTTATCTGCAAAGGCCACAACTTTAGCTGAGAAAGGGAGGTCGAACAAAGAATTTATATAAATGAGGAACAGGATGAGACCGAGGACCGACCTTTGGGGAACACCAATGTTGGAAGCTGATATCGCTAATTTTGTCCTCGATTTGAACTTTCTGGGTTCTATTCTGAAGGTACGACTTAAACCAGATATACATAAAACCGCGGAATCCAGCAATCTGAAGTTTGAATAGGAGAATGGAATGATCTACGGTATCAAAGGTTAAATGTCTACAAACAAACCAGCACAATACTTTTTATCATCTAGGCCCTTGTTAACTAAGGAACAGAAATCTAGGAGGGCATCTTCAGTAGAAAGCCTTTCTCTGAATCCGTACTGTGCCGCACTGGAAAATTTATTTCTGTCTAGATAGCGCACCATTCTACTTAAAACAGCTTTTTCAAATATTTTTGATATCGAAGACAGCAGAGAAATAGGTCTGTAGGACTCTTTTATATCACCTTTTTTAAAAACAGCAATCACATAAGCAGGGTTTAATTTTATGGGAAAAACACCGGTACAAATATTTAAATTAAACAAATGAGTTAGGATATCAGATATATTAAGGGCAATCATTTTTGAAATATAATTAGAAATACAATCATCACCACAAGCATGTGAATTCTTAGGAACGTTGATCGAACTATTAACCTGTGAAGAAGTTATAGTGTCAAAGAAGAAACTACTTTGATAAGAGTTTCCCAAAAGTTCAGCATTACTGTAACAACGACCGCGACCGAATCAGAAACTCGACACCATTTCTATTAAGTACCTATACAAAGGGCTAGGAGTTTAAGAGACTTTAGTTTTAGAGGCTTTCGAGTTAATTATGCTGTTTATAGCTTTCCATTCCTTTTTAGGATTACCAAGAGATTTATTTATCAGTGATAATATTTATCACGACATAACCGAATTCGGTAGTTTACTTTTTTACACAAGTTTTTATAAGGAACTTTCAGGGATGAGTTAGACTTATTTTTTATTTTTTTAAGAATAGACTGGTTAATTCAGGATTTCAATTTCATTTCCGATTTCCCAATTGACCTGTTATATTTGTGTTCATGTTGATTAGTTTAAGGCGGTCTTGGTAGGGTGGTAAAATCAAAGTATTGCACCAGGGGAGACCTCGAAGAGCAAAACGTAGGAATCGGCGTTGGATGCTCTCGATTCTAGAAGTGTGGGTTTGTTGGTAAAGAGACCACACTTGAGAGGCATATTCAAGAAGGGGCCGGACAAAGGTTATGTAAAGAGATCGGGTAACGTGAGGGTCTGAGAATTCTTTAGACCATCGCTTCACGAAACCGAGTGCAGAATTAGCTTTAAGGATTATCTCATCGACGTGTGCGCGAAAATTTAGCTCCTGGTCACATAATATGCCAAGATCGAGAATGACTTGAACCGTGGAGATCTGTTGATTATTGAGGAAGTAGAGACGAGGAGGAGGTTTGTTTAGTTTACGTGAAAAGGTAATTGATTGGCATTTGGAAATATTAAGCTCTAAGCAATTTATGGAACACCAGATGGAAAACTATTGAGATCAGATTGAATAAGGGAAGAGTCATGACTGGAGGAAATGGTCTTGAAAAACTTGGTGTCGTCGGCGTATAATGAGATGTGGGAATGTTTGATCACCATTTCAAGATCGTTTATGGAAAGAACGAAAAGAAGTGGACCTAAGTGGCTGCCTTGGGGGACGCCGGAGGAAGCTAAAAAGGGGTTAGAGAAGGCAGATCTAAAACGAACACTGTAATAGCGATTTTCCAGGTGAGAAGATATCCACTTCAAAGAAATGGAGTCGAAGCCAAGGGAGGACAATTTGAAGAGTATCAGTCTGTGGGAGATTTTATCGAAAGCTTTACTGAAATCGGTTGAGATAACGTCGACTTCTTTGCCGTTCTCTAAGGCTGACAGGGTAAAGGACACAAATTCAACATAGTTAGTGTTGTGGATCTGCATTTGAGGAAACCGTGTTGTCTAGGGGAGATTAAAGACTTGCAGCGAAAACTTAGAGTTTCCTACAAAATACTCTCGAAGAGTTTGGGCATATGTGATAGTTTGGCAATGGGACGATAGTTGTTAACATCGTTCTTCGGACCTTTTTTGTGTATAGGGGTGATAAATGAGGTTTTCCATAAGCGGGGGAATTCACCTTGGGATAGGGATAGAGTGAAGATTTTTGGGAGAGGGCGAGAGATTTTTATTTTTTTTTTGTTTGAGGCTTCTACTATCTACTGGAGCACTCAGACACAAGTATTGGTCCATTGTACTACCAGACAGACACCTTGTCTTTATTGTATTTTCCCCGTTGTCCGGAGAAAAGTGAGGAGGGGCTTCAGTGATGTTGAGCTAAGAGATTCGGCACCCACCACGTCGGCCCCAAGGGTGCGCCACCGTGCACGAGCGAAGGCGGGACAGTCGCAGAGAAAGTGTTCCGCTGTGTCGTCCTCCTCGCAACAAGCAGCACAGGTAGGCGTCTCACTGATGCCGTAATGGCCCGTAATGACGCCCGTTAGCCTTCTGCAGTCATTTCTTCTTAAGGATAAAAAGAATGTTGCGGACTTTTTACAGACGTCAGGACGTACGCGCTTAGTCATCCTGCATCCTGGATATTCTTTCCATCTGCGACTGTGTACGTTAAAGACCCAGTCATTGATGTCAGATTTAACCGTTGAAGCTGGTAGACCTAAGGCGGGTTCAGGCCCTGAGAAACTCTCCTCTGAGCCTTTTCTAGCGAGTTCATCGGAGATCTCGTTTCCTGGGATTCCAGAGTGACCTGGAACCCATACAAGCCTAAGTGAATTAAAACTTCCGACTTTGTTCAAAAAGGTCTTGAGTTCATGCACTAGTTTGGAGTTGGACAGAGGATTGGATACAGCTTTGAGTGCAGCTTGGCTGTCACTGCAGACACATATGCTCTTTCCCCTCCATCTGTGTTTCACAACATAGTGCATGGCCATTAGGATTGCGTAAATCTCCGCCTGGAAGACAGACGCATATTTTCCTAACGAGAAGTGCAGTCGAATGTTTTCGCGCTCGAAGAAAACTCCGGTGTCGGATCCCTGATCAGTCCTGGAGCCATCTGTGAAGATGCGAAGACATTCTATTCCAGGTTCAGTGTCTGGCCAAAGCCAATCCTGACGCCAAGGAAATGTGGCTGTGTAGTTACACCGCAGTAGGATGGCAGGTGTCATTGCGTCAGAGGGCATATCCATGAGACAGTGATCGTAGGATATTTCTCTCCCAAGTACACTTTCACTCCACTGCGAGTTGTACCAAAGACCATTCCTCTTTAGGCGAGAAATAGTTTTCAGTGCACACCCTCTGATATATATGTCAAGGGGTGGAAGGTTCATCATAGCATCCAAAGCAGCTCCCGGTGTGCTGGGGAAAGCCCCCGTGCAACTGAGGCAGACCGCTCTTTGGAGTTTGGTGAGTGAAGCCACAGCGTGTTTTCGTGTCAGCCTGCTCCACCAAACAACCGATGCATATGAGATTATCGGTCTTACCATTGCCGTGTAGATCCAAAGGACCTTTTTCGGCGATAAGCCCCATGTTTTGCCAAAGGCACCTTTGCATTGCCAGAAAGCTGACAGCGCTTTGGTGGTTTTGGACTCAACATGTTTTGACCAGAGAAGTTTGTTATCTAGAATGACTCCCAGATACTTAGCTTCCTTGAATATAGGGATGGGAATGCCTTTTAGCACCAGCTGAGCAATGCCAGTTGTTTTCCTCCTTCTCGTGAAGAGAACGACATCGGTCTTAAGAGGATTAACCGACAGCCCATTTCTCGTGCACCAGTCTTCGATCACGTTTAGCGCCGCCTGCGCTTTGAGACAGACATTCGCTAAACATGAGCCGACAGAGAGAACAGCAACATCATCCGCATAGGCCTGGGCATAGATTCCAGAGGCATTGAGAGCATCTAGCAGAGAGTCGACCACCATGCACCATAACAGCGGAGACAAGACGCCACCTTGCGGGCAGCGCCTGTTTACTCCAGACTTGACACAATGTTGACACAGTGGGCGAGAGATGGTTGAGGAGCATTTTTTTAGAAATATGGCAGGGAGACCGTCGGGTCCAGGAGTGAATTCATCATTAAGAAGATTTAATTTGTTTTCGATGACATGAGAATCAACTGTGCGTGGAAGAAATGGTCCAAGGGAAAAATTCGGTAGATAATCAAAGTATGAGAAGTCTGGAGCAAACGAGTCGTCGGCGAAAGACTGTTTAAAAAAAGGTGGCGAAAAAGTTGGTGATAATATTGGGGTCATTCGAGGTTTGATCGTGGAAGGACAGGGAGGTAGGATAGCCATCAAATTTTCTTTTGTAGTTAACAAACTTAAAGAAGGACTTTGGATCATTTATAAGATTGAACGGAAGTTGTGAAGGGCGGTAAGGTGGAGATAGCTGCCAAGGTAGTCAGAAAAGTCATTAGATGACTGAGTACGAAGGAAGATTGTCCATTGCTTATTTCTTTTGTTTCTTAGAGAACGGAATCTGGGATTGTACCAGGGTGGGGAGGTGGACAAAGTGTTGCGTTGTGAAACGGGAACGTAGAGAGAGATAGAGTACAATATTTCCCTGTAGAGTATGGATATTGCATCATTTACGGTTTGGTTATCAAAATTGAGAGAGGCGTTTTTAAGGTATTCATTGATTAGGTGAAATTTAGCTTTGTGGAAATCGTAAGAGGTCAGAATTGTAGGGGGTTTATTCTATGATGGAGAATCGTGAAAGAAGGAAAGGAGGAGGGGAGGATGGACGTTATCGATGGTTGAAAGGGAAAGGGGACAAAGGATCGGTTGTGAATATGAGGTCCGGCTGTTTACCCATGTAGTTTAGGACGCCACTAACTTGGCTAAGGTTTGAATTTGTTAGGCGATCCAAAAAAAAACATTCTTTGGCAGTAGTGGGATTGGTGGCAGTGTAAAACGATTGATCGTCTGATTGGGTCCATTTAAGATGAGGAAGGTTGAAGTTACCGAAAACAAGGATTTCATCCTGAGGGTTTCTTAAATCGGTTATTTGGTCGATTGTGTTGATGGCGAGTTGATAGGATTCAATAGGTTGTGAGGGCAAGAAGTAGAAACAAATGATGTATAGTATCTTATGGGGTAGAGCAGTCTTAATTGAAACAAAGTCGAGAAGTGGGGAGGTTGATACTGCAATAAGGGAAGAGTTAATTGTATTAAGGATGGCTAATAGAACGCCTCGACAAAGGCAACCGTCAGTGGGTCGGCTGAGTTCGTCATCGCGATAAAAATTAAAATTTGATGGGAACAGTTCGAGGTTATTTATGCTGGGGATCAGGTTCGTTTCAGTCAACGCGAAGACATCAAAGGGCAAAGCATCTGATTGTTGCAGGATAGCTTGAGTTTCTAGCGGAGACCTCTTACATTTTGATAATAAATAGTAAGAGGGAGGTTTTTGCAGAGGGTGTGGGTGACAGGGGGATGGCGATAATTAGGAACGAAAAAACCTATCGTGGTCAGCTCGGCTACGCTGCAGGTGCCATATCCGCTTTTACTGTATGGCAGAAAGCCTCACCAAAATTCAGTCGTGCTCATAATATACTGAAAGACAGCAGTTTTTTTCGGTCCAAATCCAGAGACAAAACCTCTTAGTGATCTTGGTACCTTTTGTACAATACTTTGATGAGCCCACCTATTCAAGCAATAATATACAAGCACACAAATAGGAAAGCACAAGAAGCGTACAAAATGATGAATGAAAAAAGTAGTAACAAACCAGCGTTACTATGGGACCCTTTCGATGAATAGGAGCTGTTGGCATTTTTTTGGAATTCTCTTGGTCATAGGATGTCGTAAGTCGAATTACGCCCCGGTTGCAGAATTATGGAAAAAAAATGCCTATCCACTTTTCCGGGCAACCATGTCTGTGAAAAGATTTAAGACCATCTCCGTTTCGATTACAATGTCATACGCGCTGTTCGAATGACAACCGACAAAGCAGCTCGCATAAGTGAAATATTCGAAATGATGGTGGCAAATTTGAGAAAAAGAAACTTCAGGGCATATGGATGTATCACAGTTAACGAACAACCATATAGGGAAATTCACCCAGTATATTCCATCGAAGCCAGCGAAATACGGTATTAAATTTTGGTGGGCATGCGACTCCGAGACTGGATATCCCCTCAAAGGCCAAATATGTACTGGGTAAATAAAAGAAACCAGAAACGTTAACCAAGGAGAGCGAGTGGTCAAAGATCTCGTTGCCCCATATAGAAACACTGGCAGGAACATCACGATGGGCAATTTTTTTACAATCTTTTCACTCGGACAGCAATTGCTGGACTGGAACTTGTCAATGGTTGGAACCCTAATAAAAAGCAAGCGTTGCGTTCCCAAGGAGTTCAAAGCTTCAAATAGACGATCAGTGTTCAGCAGTGAATTCGGTTTCAATGACAAGATGGTCCTCTGTTCATATGTGCCCAAGAAAAAGAAGTCGGTTGTGCTGTTATCAACTCTTCATAATGACGCCAGATGTTCGGGGGAAAACAATAAACCGGAAATTATAAATTATTATAACAAGACAAAAGGAGGTGTGGATATGATGGACAAATGCTTGGTCAATACACAACTAAGAGAAAAAGAGCAACACGAAAGAGTTGTATACAGTGCGAGAAGCCAATTTGCCAGATGGCATCGTAATCCATTTTTTCTCTAGTTATAGAAATAAAATTCTGTGTAATAAACAAGAGAAATAAAGAGCAACAAATTATTTATTAATTATTTGAAGGTTAATCTTGAGGTACAACGCAAATGACATACATATGTTATATTTTATGTTATGTAAAAACATATAAGTATGTACATACATATGTACATGCATATTTATGTGTATGCATATGTATATACACAAGCCTGTGTACATGTATTCCAATAAAAGCGAAAGTTATAACATAAATTTAGAGTTCTTTCATATAAAAGTTAAAATATTAACCTGGGTTAATAAAGTACGTTTGCTACAATTTGACGAAAAGTCAGTCGAAAAACCGTTAATTTTATTTATTTATTTTATTTTTCTAAATATATCAAATATTTAGGCACTGACTCTAAATAAAAAGTGTTCAAGATATGAGAAAATGAAATTGCTCATATTAGCCCTGGTTAATAAAGAACATGTGAGGGTTAAGCTGCAGCAAGAAGTGCATTTTTCCAGATGTGATGGCAGCTCTTATACTGCCTGAGGTTATTCGACTAAATACGGCAGCGGATCTTCTTCCAGCTCATTCTAATGCGCATTCAACGAAAATTCGACGCTGTGACAGTTCATTCGGCTTAAGCTCCTGCCCTAGATGTATTTTGTAAGGTTTCAGACTAAGACCCTTGCATAAAATCTTCAATGTGGTCGAGTAACAGAATTGTGCAAGTCCTAACAGCCAGGAACGACGACGAATGGGCAGATCATTGTTTTCATTAACACTACCGTGGCAATATTTTCCTCTGCGCTCTACGCATGCGGGCAGGTGGCTTGATGACAATAGCGTGAAATTGGTGCTAAATTTTGTCACTATTGATAAAACAAATGAAAATGTAAGTAGGCTCTTTAAAACAAACGAAAATGTGAGCAGGCCATAAGTAGCCAAATGTCTAAACTGTCAATCATATTCTTGAATAAACTTTCTTCTTGTTCTGCCTTTCGAATCAAACGGACGTGTTTTGTTTATCTCGCTCCACTGCTTTCAGCAAGCCAAAAATACATCAGGTTATGGTCCCTTGCAACGCGACCAGCGAGTAATATCTACACAAAAGGAGACAGGAAAGCGTAAGGTGTGTTTTTAAAACCGTATTACAGTCAACGAAGACGATTTGGTGAGGCGATTGTTGTGTTTTTTTTCTTTTTTGTCGTTTGTCCTTGTGTCGAACGAAGTGCACGTGTAACAAAAGAGA
Source organism: Merodon equestris (assembly GCA_958301585.1). Lineage (NCBI taxonomy): Eukaryota > Metazoa > Arthropoda > Insecta > Diptera > Syrphidae > Merodon > Merodon equestris. The sequence continues at coordinate 41,569,489 of OY284415.1, forward strand.
ACAATTGCCGACCGCTATGGCGACTCAACAGATTTCAATCGAGAAATTGCGAGGGCGCGAAAACTTCGATGTTTGGAAGATAGCGGCGAAATCGTATCTGGTAATAAAGGGTTTATGGTCATACACACAAACGGAGTCCTCGGCGGACGCGAGCTCCGAAACAAAGAACAATGATTTAAAGGCCTTGTCCGAGATTACATTACTGTTGGATCCGTCAATCTATTCGTACATTAGCGATGCGAGCACAGCAAAAGAAGCCTGGACAAATTTAACGGCAGCATTTGAAGACAGCAACACACGTGGAAAAATAGCAATTCTACAACAGCTTGTGACATTGCAATTAAATAGCTGTTCATCGATGGAAGATTACGTGTCCAAAAAAATGCTGTTGTTGTCAAAAGTAAGACGTGTTGGATTTAACATTGATGACACCGTAGCCGGTTCCTTGCTGCTTGGTGGTTTGACCGACGAATATCGTCCGATGGTAATGGGCATCGAGAATTCCGGTAGCTCACTGAAGGCCGATGAAATTAAAACGATATTACTGCAAGAAACGCAATTGTATTCGCAACCCAATGAGAATGCTTTAGCCGCCAAAATGATTAAAAAAAAGCCAAAGTGGAAGAAGAAATTCAGTTGCTACGAATGCGATGAGTCAGGCCATTTCGCCAGAAATTGCAAAAAGCGAACAGAAAAAGAAAAAGAAAAGAAAAGTGACACCCTTCTGTTCTCTTCATTCATGGTAAACAGTCGTGCTTCAAACGATTGGTTCGTGGATTCGGGCGCATCTTCACACATGACTATGTGCAAATCGTTCTTGAACAACACGAACGAAGCGACACACAAGGAAATTGTTGTCGCGAATAGTGCGACAGTACCAATAGAGTGTGTTGGTCAGGTAAAATTAAATATTTCAAATGGCAGTGTTATAACAACCGCAATACTGAAGGACGTGCAATATGTGCCAAATTTGTGCGCGAATTTATTGTCGGTTAGTCAAATGTTAAAAAGCGGGAATAGCGTGCGTTTCGATAAGAAAGGATGCAGAATATTCAACCCCCATGGAAAGTTGATTGCGACGGCATCATTGGAAAACAACATGTTCCGATTGAACAATGTTCGAAGTGTTATCACACACGATGTGAATGATGCAACCACTAATAATTCCTTGAGTGTGACTGCCTTTAAAGCAGTTGGAAGTTCGCAACTCTGGCATCGTCGATTGGGACACGCTGGCATTGACAAACTTAATTTTTTGAGAAATTCGTTACCAGGGATGAATTCCTCTGAATCGGCAGTCTGCGAAACGTGTATCAAAGGAAAGCAGACGAGACAACCGTTCAAAGAAGCAGGGAAGCGTGCAACACGATTCTTGGAATTGGTACATTCGGACGTTTGCGGACCGATGTCAGTGAATTCAATAGGTGGTGGGCGATTCTTCATCACCTTTTTGGATGATTACTCGAGAAAATTGTTCGTGTTCATCATGAAACGAAAATCAGAGGCATTTGAATGTTTTATTCGTTTTAAGAATTTCGTCGAACGCCAAACTGGAATGCAAATTGGAACGATTCGCACCGACAACGGAAAGGAATACGTCAATAGTTCTTTCAAACAATTTTGCATTCGAAGTGGGATCCAACATCAAACAACAGCACCATATACGCCTGAACAAAATGGTATGGCTGAACGCATGAACCGTACGATCGTCGAGAAGGTTCGTTGCATACTGATTGATGCCGATTTGCCGAAATGTTTTTGGGCTGAAGCCGTGAACACCGCAGCGTATATCATCAATCGAATTCCATGTCGCAGCATTGCAATGAAATCACCCGAAGAGATCTGGTCGAACAAGGCACCAGATTTAAATGTTTTGCGAGTTTTTGGATGCAAAGCAATGGTTCACATACCAAAAGAAAAACGCCAGAAATTGGATGTCAAGTCAACCACATGCATCTTTCTTGGTTTTTGCAGTGAATCGAAGGCATTTCGTTTATATGACATGCAAGGGAAGAAAATCGTGATCAGCCGTGATGTCATTTTTATCGAGGAGCCAAATTCACAGGTAATTGATATCGATAAAGATTATACTAATTCTTCATTTTCGCCGGTAGTATGTGATGACCACAGCGATGAAGGTATTGACTTGAACGGTGGACAATGTCAATTCAGGGGACGAAGAATATAAAGATGAATTATCCATTGTCGGCGCCAACGATGTGCCTGTGCCAGCTGACCATAACACGTCGAGAACCAAAAATAGTGATTTGAAAAATAGTGTTTGTCCGTGGCAATGATGACAACTCGATGTACATGCCGGAGAAAAGCGTTGAATTTCCGAATGAAGTGCGTCGATCCAAACGAATTGCCAATCAGCAGATGCCACGATCAAATTTCAGCACTGCGGGGAGCGTTGAATGTGATCCAGAAACCGTTAGTGATGCTATGTCGGACCCAAATGCCGAATCTTGGAAAAGTGCAATGAGAGATGAGATGAATTCTTTGCGCGACAATCGTACGTGGAAGTTAGTCGAATTGCAGCCAGAAAAAAAGGCTATTCGATGCAAATGGGTGTTTAAAACCAAACGGCACACCAACGGCCAAGTGATGCGACATAAAGCGAGACTAGTCGTGAAAGGGTACTCACAACGAGAAGGCATCGATTACGAAGAAACGTTCTCTCCAGTCGTGAAGTATGCGTCGATACGTTTCTTATTGGCAATGGCAGCGAAATACGATTTGGATGTTCAGCAGATGGACGTCGTTACTGCATTTCTCAACGGCAATCTGAAGGAAGACATCTACATGCAGCAACCGGAAGGTTTCGATGATGGCTCGAAGCGTGTGTGCAAGTTGATAAAATCGCTGTACGGGCTGAAGCAATCAAGTCGTGTGTGGAATCAAAAACTCAACGATGTACTGATACATTTCGGCTTAAAAAGATCAGAGGCCGATCAATGTATTTACTACAAAAACAATGGTAGTAGGATGCTGTTTGTCGCAATTTATGTTGACGACGTACTGATTTTCTCAAATGACAACGAACGTGTGCGACGATTGAAGAACGAATTATGCCAACATTTCAAAATGAAAGATTTGGGAAATGCATCGTCTGTACTTGGTGTACGGATTACTCGCAACAGAACAGCTGGCACGATTGCAATCGATCAAGCGCAATACATCGCGAACATTTTGGAGCGCTTTGGTATGACCGATTGTAATCCGGTTGCCACACCACTTGATTTGAATCAGAAAGTAACGTTGAAGATGTGCCCATCTACCGACAGTGAAAAACGTGAAATGGAAAACGTGCCATATAAGCAAGCTATTGGCAGCCTTTTGTTTGCGGCGCAGATTTCGCGGCCAGATATCTCTTTTGCGGTGAATTTGCTGAGTCGTTACAGCACTAATCCAGGGAAAGCACATTGGGGGGCGATAAAACGCGTGCTTCGCTACCTTAAGGGACCCATCGAAAAGAAACTCATCTATCAGAAATCATCGAGCGAAATTACGGGTTTCTGTGACGCAGACTGGGCCAGCGATTTAGACGAACGAAAATCAACGACGGGCTACGTATTTACTGCACAGGGTGCTGCAGTGTCGTGGTCTACGAAACGACAACCAACCATAGCGTTGTCAACAACGGAAGCTGAATTTATGGCGATGGTCGCAGCAATTCAGGAGTCCATATGGTTAAATAGGCTTCAAACCGAACTTTTCAGCGATTAACCGAAACCAATGATCATACACTGCGACAACAAAAGTGCAATTCAACTCGCTTCTAATTGTGCTTACTCACCACGGACGAAGCATATTGAAATCAAATCTTCATTTATCCGTGAGAAGGTTGAGAGCGGAGAAATTAAAATCAAATATCTGCAAACGGATGAAATGTTGGCAGATATTCTGACAAAGGCGGTCATCAGCAACAAGCAAGCAATTTTCACCAAACAGTTTGGTCTAAATTGATTTAAAGATTTTATTGTCCCTTGCAAGCAAATATTTTTTCGATCACAAACAAATGTTTTTTTGGTTAATCAATGTAAAGTTTTTTTTGAATGTTGAATTGTTAAGGACTTTATTTTTGCTATCGAATAAAATGTAAATAAATTGTTCATTTAGGGAAAGTGATAAAACAAATGAAAATGTAAGTAGGCTCTTTAAAACAAACGAAAATGTGAGCAGGCCATAAGTAGCCAAATGTCTAAACTGTCAATCATATTCTTGAATAAACTTTCTTCTTGTTCTGCCTTTCGAATCAAACGGACGTGTTTTGTTTATCTCGCTCCACTGCTTTCAGCAAGCCAAAAATACATCAATTATATTTTGAGTTGTTTGCTCAGTAGGACGGTTAATGTGGTCGAAGTGCACCTGAGCACCTTTCTTCTAGGTGTAGGTCATGAATCATTGGTAAACTATAAAAAATAGAACACTAAAAAACCAAACTGCCAAAAATTGCTCTTAGCAACAGACAAGGTTGTATTATCATATTACATGCAAAGTGTACCTAACAGCTTTGCGCTTAGGGAATGCATGAAGTCTAATATTTCGCGGATTAATCAGTCAGATTATATATGAGTTCTTTTTGATAATTTATCATAAATGAAAAAAAACATGGATCTTGAGTGAAACTGGCCTACCCAAACTTCCGATTTGATAGCCTAGAAGACTGGTGACCCATATGCTTAAAATAGTTTTGCAGTTTCTGCCCAAAAAAGGATTATCAAATTAAAGTGATACAAATCGAATCTGTTTTTTATTATACAACTACGCATCAATTAACAAGATGGGATCTGCTCGCTGGGAGCCTTCAATTTTGCAAACTTTTGCCTGGCTCTGTCCAGACGGACAGATAGGAAAACCTTTGCATAAGTCTTCCCTAGCCCAGTTTTGCAAGTTAGAAGACTAAACCTGGCACCGAGCTAATATTTTAATTTACTTAATTTAAGAATGTTTTGTTTTTGTTATAGAAACCAATAGCCAATCAGATATTTGCTTAGAAACCTTATCAGCTAAAGAAACACGGTGACCTAGAGATACGTGTGGTTTCTTCTAACGTCGATGATACGGGGCTCGAATATCCCAACAACCAATTTGGAAAAAAACCAAAAACAATACAAACAATACAAACAATACAGAAGACTGAGAGAAGCTTTGGCTCTGACACTATACGGGCTATACCTCTGGTTAAGAACAAGATGAAGCTCTGTCAAATCGTACAGCCTTTAGACTTTGATCTGCCAAAAGAATCGGAGGGCACGTACAACTGGTCCATGGAGTACACAAACTGTAACATCATACATTCGTATGAACATCTCATGACTTCCGGGGGTGTCTATTAGCCTAAACGACATTTAATTGCTAGTACCTGCCGTCATTACAATTTCAATATAACAAAGCCAGCGCACCCTTGTTTTCACACAACCATTCGAATCCACCATACAATGCAACAGCAATATTCACCGATTCCGAATCCTGAATCTCAAGCCTTGACATCCAACAAACCACGTCATCTTCGCTATTATAATGGCAAAAGTTTTTAATTACTAATTAAACTTTCCTCGTTGCACTCAAGCTCTCCGAGAATGTGTCTTCTTTGCTTTGCTACAGATAAGTACACCGTTCATGGACCTGGATATTATCCCGATATCCTTACAAATATGCTTTTTCCATGTGCCAGAGTTTTTCCATTCTCGTCTTTTTTCCCTCCTGTGTCTGCCCCCATCCTCGCTCTCTCGCGCCGTCTGGCTCTCATTATTGTTATTAATAATTCTCGAGAAACAAAGAAACAGCAGGAGGGAAGCGCTCACCACTATTGTGTGTCTCCATCGATGTTTGCAAAACTTTGATATCATTCGACAGACGGTAGTTCTTCTATTAACGTCATGAGGTTTGCTCGCTCCCCTTCATGGCTCTTTGTATAATGCGAATAGATGCAAGAGGTTAGAGGAAGAGTAGTGAAAAAACTCGCCAAGTGGAAAGTTTAACTCTAATCCTTTAAGCCTATTAAAAGTTAAGATCCACGCTGCAGCTATCTCCGTAATAATCACAATGACAATGGGAATTATTATTTGCCTTAAGTACAAATATAAATGCGCATCCCGGCGAGGTTATACCTCATTCCATGTACACTAGGCTATATTGCAACCTTTCTCTAATCTCCCAACTGCTACGAGGCATCTCCCGCGCATTCACCGAAGCTAGCGAAGCAGTGCTTCAATCAGCCACTCCGTACGAGGACAACGATGGTGGACAGTCTTTGGTTTGGAAAAGTAAGAAATCATTTATTCGTCTCGTGCAATATCCGTAAAAGATTACTCGAAATGCAAATTGAATTTCTTGGAAATTATTAGCGAGCCATTGTCGTGCTCGGGCATCAAGGAAAATCCATTTTGTCTCACTCGAATGGTCTGCATGAATGGCTGAAACCACGGCGGCGGAAGTGATTACGTTTCAATTCGTAGTGATGATATTCACACTCGCCAGATGGAAACTGACGGTATTCGTAAATGGTTTTTAAAGAATTAAGATTGCGCTAGAATGGCAGACGGTGCTACTTCAGTGGTACTGGCGTATGTGCAACTTTTCCAATTTATTTTAATTTAATCCTTTTTTTAATGGATAAAGTCCTTGTGAAAAGAATTTTCATTTTAATGAAAGGGGAAAAAAGGATGACGCAGATGATGGTTGAAGGCAGATGGCTTTCAAGTTATTCGTTTGATTGAGACGTTGAGCAGAGAATAATATTTGAGCTCATACCTGTAGCAAATAACCACGTTTGCACTTCTCTAACAGAAAAGGCTTGTCACTTACAGTAATTCAGCAAATATACTTCTAGTTTCCACTTCATAGTTCGATGAGCTCAATGAAATGCCTAAATTAATGCGAATTATAAACGAATTCAAAGATGGCTATAACTTTTCAACTACCCTGGATTGATGAACATAATAACCTTAAAATGCCAAGGCAGACAGAAGAGCCATTAGAGCCTATAATTGCTTTCGACTCTAATTGGCCATAGAAATTTCCGGCTTAGGAAACTTTTTGATTGAGGGTTAGCCTAGATGCAACACCTTAAGTCTATATTTGGCAAAAATGCAAGTCATTCTTGAATGCTAGGATCATTTCTCAGATGTTTCTTAGTAATAATCTACTGATAGTCTTGGTTTCCTTCTTTACTCGATATTTACAAAAAACAGTTTGATTGTTTTGAAGTAATCTGAAGTTGGTGTACCTTCTGCATTCCTGCCCAAGAATCACCTTTCTAGTAATCTTAGAGGATGACCAGAAACTCTTTCAAAAAAGTCCAATTTAGAATCATTTAGAGGTCCGATTTTCCATCGTCTTTTTTGTAAAGGTTGTTTTTTACAGAGGTATAGAATTTTAAAATGGAATAAAACAAGACGGTTTTATTTAAATTGACATGAAATTGACTTTGTTCAAAAGATAATCTTCCGACATTATATATTTAAATATAATTTCTAGCATATGACCACCACGACTGGCAGTGAATAGGCCCAAAACAAGATTGCCGTTGATCCCAATTTCCATAAGCGAATTTTGTTTAGCAATGAAGCTCACCTTTGGTTGAATGGATACGTCAATAAATAAAACTGCCATATTTGGAGTGATGATAATCCTCAAGTGTATGTTGAGGCACCGTTACATCCACAAAAACTGACTGTTTGGTGTGCTTTATGGGTTGGTCCGTGCTTCTTTAAAAACAATGCTGGCCAGAACGTTACAGTCAATGGTGACCGCTCTATAGCCATGATTACTGACTTTTTCGTTCATCAATTGAACAACCATGATGTGCAGGAGCTGTGGTTTCAACAAGACGGCGCAGCATGTCATACAGCTCGTGCCACAATTGATTTATCGAAGGAAACGTTTGGTAACCGCATAATTTCACGTTACGGACCTGTGAATTGGCCTCTAAGATCGTGCGATTTAATGCCGGTTGATTATTTTCTGTGGGGATATGTGAAGTCGCTAGTCTACGCCGATAAACCCGAAACGATTGACCACTTGGAGGACAATATTCGCCGCGTTATTGCCGATATACGGCCACAAATTTTGGAAAAAACCATCGAAAATTGGACCTTTAGATTAGACTACGTCGGAGTCAGCCGTGGCGGTCATATGCCAGAAATTATATTTAAATTATAATGTCGGAAGATTATCTTTCGAATAAAATCAATGTCATGTCAATTTAAAAAACCATGTTTGTTTTATTCAATTCCGAAGTTCTATACCTCTATAAAAAACAACCTTGAATATACATTTATAGCCATATCTTCGTTTTATAGCCGCTGGGACTAATTGTATATTTATAGACCAGTTCATGAGTGGACCAATCTCGCCAATGAAACAGTGAACTTGACAGTTTGACGCATCCATAAGGGCACTTTATTGGCTCAATGCAACCCTTAACACGGAGCAAAATAATTTCAACAACCTGAACCTAAATAAGCTTAAAACCTTTACTATTAGGAAGGAAAAGATTAATGAGAGGGTGAATGGTGGCAGCAGAGGAATTTTTTAAGGCAGGGTTTGGTAAGATGTTGGGCGAAAAGAGCACCGAAACTTTCGTGGATTGGTGTTAAGGGAAATTATTTTAAGCAATGAGGGTCAGTCAATATTAGGGTTAAAGTAGGTCGTGGATAAAAAGTATGCCTGTTGCCTTGCGTTGTCCTTCTAAGGCTTGTATATTGAATCGCTTTAAACGATCCTTGTAAAGCGGTAAATTGCATCAGTCCAGGCAGTACCACAAAAAGGGAGATGAATACACCTTAATTGGACCGCCCCAAAGTGCGCAGTGTGAAAACTTGACTTGACTAGCATATTCAAGAAAGAGCCTTACAAAGGTAGTGTATGAGGACTCCGTGATGTAAGAGTTCGAGCAACGTTTCACTAAGCTAATAACGAAATTGGCACGTTTGATATCGAAGTGAAGGTGGAGGTTAAGTTCTCGATTACAGGTAACACCTACGTCAACCAAAAAGTTAACAAGAAGAACCATTTCATGAAGGGAAGAGCCTAAGTGGTAGCCTGACATTTGCTATCATTGAGCCTAAGTGATTTTTTTGACACCAAATAGTGAACCTGTTTAGATTGCAGTGAGCAGAAATCGGCAGGAGAAGAGGGATGTTTGGAGATTTTCATATCATCAGTATATACGGAAAGATAATAATGTTAACATCATTAATGGTTGGGATAAATATCAGTGGGCTGAGGTGACTACCTTGAGGGACTCCGGAGGTAGCATTGATTGGATCAGAAATAGAAGATCTAGAAATAACATTATTTTGACGGCCTTCGATGTCCACAGGGAAAAACCGAAGCGAATTCAGAACAGTGAATTTAGGAATTATAATTTGTTGAAGACCATGCTGAATGATGTGCCAACAATGATTTATTGCTAGTCGATGAATGGGGCTTCAAGTGCACACAAGGATAGTGAGAATGACACATGTAGGTTAATGGTTGTTGATCAGTCTTTTAGAAACCCAGGGTAACTAAGAAATATTGTAATAACAGTTTGGGAATGCAAGAGAGTTTAGCAATGGGATGATACTCGTATTTAGTTGAACACCTCATTCTTTTCCCCTTTTTTTTTTGTTTTGGATTGAATTAATGTAAGCTGAGGAACGAGTTCCAGTGAAATAGATCTTCGAAATAAGGCCATGAGGAGTAGGAGTAGATGGTTGGCGCATCAGTCAGGACCAGATGAGTAGTCGCCTTTTAAGTTACGCATACTCTCAACTATTAAGGCAGGAGTTACATTCACTGACACTAGAGAAAGTCTGAAGGAGAGTCATTCATATAACGTCATTAGTCATGATCGGGTTGAGGAACCTGTTCGGTGAACGACTCGCTGAAGAGATTGGCTAAAAGTTAGCAAACTATTTTCTATATAATCAATCAGTATATATTGAGAAAATTAAAAGTAGGCGGAAAGTTGTCAGTTTTAGTTTTGCATTTATAAAGTGGTGGAAGCAATTGGGTTCAGTGATAAGGGAGGAATGCATTTAGTTCAGATATTGGAATTGGAGAGATTAATTCAAGCTAACTTAATCTAAATTAATAACTAAGAAGAACGGGTGAGGAGGGCGCGATACTTAGAAACTAAGATTGGGAGAAGGGAAGGCTATTGAGAAGATGGAGTTTTAGGCGTGTAGTGGAAATTTAAATTAATGGAAAATGGATAAATTGAAGCCGTATGAGTTGCGGTGGGTGGATAGATAGAAGAGACGAGGATTGCTTGTATTACGAGGGTTTGCGTTAAGAAATATGAAGTTATAGAGGGTGGCGCAGTCAATGATACCTGTTAGGAATCTATGAATGAAGAGGTATGAAATACCCTTCTTCTTTCCTCCAACGTACTCAAATTTATTAGCTTAAGACAGTCTTGATAGGGCGATAAGAACAAAGGATTGTTCCAGGTAGACCTCGAAGGGATAAGGGGACCACATTTGAGATGAATATTCAAGAAGGAGGCGAAAAAAGGAAATATAGAGGGATCAAGTCATGTATGGATTAGAGAATTCTTTAGACCAACGTTTCACGAAACCGAGTGCAAAGTTGGCTTTAAGAATTAACCCGTCGATATGTACGCGAAAATTGAGTCACATAGTATGCCAAAATCGCGGATAACCTGAACGGTGGAGATGGGCTAATTATTGAGGAGGTAGAGACGAAGAGGAGCGCCGTGACGCAGAGGGTAGTGTGTCGGCCTCTGACAAACGATGAGCAAGTTCGGATTCCGATAACACCAACGCCATCGAATATCATTTCGCGGCTTGTCTCCTCGGCGGGGTACTGGCAAAACCTCCCGTAGTACACTTGCCTAGAAAAAGCTTCCCGGCTCTCGCCTTTCGGAATCGTCATTAAACAGTAGGTTCCCATCACTTGTGTGAAAAAGAAGTCGCACACGACATAAGTGAATGAGAGAAGCTTGGTTCTGGCTCTTCGTGAGCTGTAACGCCATCTAAGAATAAGAAACGAGGAGGGGGTTTGATTCGTTTACGTGAAATGTTGATTGTTTGGCATTTGGAAATGTTTAGCCACAATAATTTTTTGGAGCACCAAACGGAAAAGCTGTTGAGATCCGATTGAATAAGGGAAAAATCTTGTTGTGAGGAATTGGTCTTGAGGCGTCGTCAGCGTATAGTGAGAGGTGGGAATGTTTGATGACCAACTCAATGTCGTTAATGGTTAGAATGAAAAGAAGTGGACCTAGGGGGCCGCCTTGGGAACGCCGGAAGAAGTTACGAAAGGGTTACAAATGGTAGATCCAAAACGAACACTGTAGTAACGGTCTCTTAAATAAGAAGATATCCACTTCAACGCAACGGGTTCAAAGCCAAGTAGAGACAGTTTGGAGAGTATTAGTTTGTGGAAGATTTTGTCGAAGGCTTTACTGAAGTCAGTTGAAATGACGTCGGCTTCATTCTCATTCTCTAATGCTGAGAGGATAAAGGACACGAATTCGACAGTATCATACAAGATGCTTTCGAAAAGTTTGGGTATATGTGATAGTTTGTCGATGGGGTGGTATTTGTTAATATCACACTTCAGACCTTTTTTTGTGAACAGCAATGGTTCTCCACATCTGGAGAAATTTTCCAAGGGACAGGGATGAGTTGTATATTTTTGAGGGCGGGACAGGGAAGACATGTGTGCGTTAAGGTTTGGGAGGAATGGGGTGTTTTGATAAACGTCCAAAATCTGCGTTGGTACAATGGTTTTTCTTCTTTGTTGTATACACTTGTCATATACTCATTCTGCAGAAAGTTTGCAGGCCTGCTTAAGTACAATTTTAATCAGTCACTGTATATTCATGACCTTCAGACAAAACTCATAAATGACCGCGAAATTTTTTTTGATATCCATGACTTCAAAAGAGAAGAACCGATCAATTTTTTTTTGATTTTATTTTGATAATGCACTGTCTTTTAAAATGATTTTTTTTTTGCCGGAATTGAATTTTTTTCCCTCAGAATATTTTTATCAATTAATAGCTCAGCCACATTCCATTCCGCAGCTTCTTCGTCCCTTAAAAAAAAAAGATAAATTTACTTATAAACAAAAAAAATATTAAAATTTTGAAATAAATTGCGAATAAAACTTTCAGTTTTCGCACCTTAAGTTTTTCTTCTTTTCCTCTTCTTTACCCTGGGAGAATGAAACAGCTGAAAAGATCTGGTTTATTTGTCATGGTGTTAAATAATTGATGGTGATGTTATTGAGTTAGAAGAAGTCATACTCGAAGAGACGAGTTGTGAAGAGAATTTCCTTATCAGATGAGAAGTTAGTCGCGACAAAGTGAGTCCCATCGTTGGATTAAGGCCAGTTTGAAATCGTAACAGCTGATGATAATGTTATTGGGGTCAGCGATATCAAGTATGAAATTTATGAAGTCGGTGGCAAGTTGATAATAATAGGTCGGTCGGTTGTGAGGGAGGGAATGTAATAGCAGGCAAGGTAGAGCTTCCGTTTCGACAAAGTTAGTACGGCACTTCTAAATCAGAATTTGACGTTTTGAAGGTTAAAAGATGGCCCGTAGTAAAGCAATGTATTAATGGTTTAATTGGCGTCAAAGGATGAAAGCTTCAGAACTTCGCAATGAACGACTTTCAATGAATATATTAATCAGATGCGATATAATATATTAGGAAACAGACAATATCGTTTTGGGTTTAACCATCCCAATAAATTTAATTTGGCTACTGAACATGGAAAATAATTAAAGTTCTGCGCAATAAAATGTACATGCCCTCACCATCAACCGGCAAAAGAGCGAATTTATCAATAAAATAATTGAAATGCCCTTCGTTTCCTATAAAATATTGCTAGTTAAAATGGAAAAGTGACTTTATTTAATGTTACAACAATTTACAGAGCATCCTACCCTACCTACCCACCCATCAGGTAGTATTATAGTTAACCACAAACAATGAATTTTTACATCGAATTTAATTAAAAAAACAAAATAAAACCTTCATTTACAAAACAAGGTCATAAAAGTGACTGATAGAGACATGAAGGAGAATGAGAGAAATTCCATTCTGCACCGATAAGCAGCTCGGAGCTCTTTGTTTATTGTAAAAGCGCATACAGATACATGCACGGCTGCGTTTCGAAATTTTACTGCATTTTATATTTACTGATTTTAATGAATCGAATTTATTGCTTTTAAGCCGAGATTAAAATGTTGTTTGGTTTTTGAGTTACAACTAATTAAATATTTGACGCTGTGGTATTCGTGGTTTGGCTAATGACTGAAATGAGCTTAGGAGCTTTGGTAGCCTAGGCTAAATTAATGCCATTTCCCCAAATTGGATAAAATAATCGTAAGTCGTAATAGTCGCAAAAGCCTTTTTTGGCCTGTGGTATCTGCTGTAAGTGCTGTGCAGTTAGAATGTATTTTGACATAATACCACAAATGATAATGTTTGAATATTAGTTTAATGTCTCTTTAAGCATTGCGATCAATACTGTATTGAAAGTAAAAAGCAAAAAAGCACAAAAACTCTTCTTAGGTGCATCTAGTCTACTGTAACTACCATTTGGTGTCTATGACACCCTTCCAAAAACCAATAGCAGTTTTAAGTTGCAATGTTTTAGTTCTTTTAGTTATAACAAAGACGCCAAAGTAAAAATTGTCAAAACCGATGGGCGCAGCTCTTCAGCAGTTCAGTGATCAGTTTTGGCCATTTTTTGACTTACATTGCTCCTGATTGGCTTCCTAAAATAAATGTTATTGCAGAAAGCTTGGATATTAAAGCCCTTTAACTTGCAAGTAAAGGGTTATCCAACAAGAAGTTATTCACACTGTTACTGAGCTGCCAACATTCAACTAACACCGTGATTAATAAGGGGTTTTTCATTAAATACAGGTTAAGAGAGAAACTTTTGTTGCGGACTAAAGTTTTCAAAATTATTAGATCCAAATTCCTTCCGTGGCCTCGTATACAGGATTCGAAGTGAGAGGACCAATCATCTATGACTCTACTTCACAAGATGAGCTGGAGTTCACCAATGGCTCATTGCCTCGTAAGCCAGCGATTTAACATAGCCCCTGAGAAAAAAGTCTAAGGACGTTGGATCTCAAGATTTTGGGCGTCCTGGGAATTTTTCCTTCGACAACTCCAATATAACGTCCGACGTATATTACGTTAGCTATCTTGTTGGAACTCGTGTCAATCAGATAACAGCATGTCTTCTTGTTGAGGCTACAAATTCTCCTTTCAGAAGATGTCAGGCCCAATGACGCCACCTGCCCAAGCTCCGCATTTAAATGGAAGTTTCTGAGGAAGTAATGGAAACTTAAGAAACACAATACTTTTTTTTTTAAGTTGATAAATCAATGTTGAGTCACTTTGTGTAATGCTATCTTCCAAGGCTGCAACTGACGCTGGCCTTACGGTATGGACGAGTGATTTGATGTATCCCCATAAATAATAGTCAAGAAGGTTCAAATCGCACGACCTAACTACGAATCTGAAACAAGAAAAAAATTGCTCAGCGAACTCATTTCTCAATTGATCCATAGGTACGAGTGCTGTGGGATATATAGAACCGTCTAGTTGGAACACCATATCGATCAGGCTTAGTTCGTGCATTTTGTAAAGTTTTAGACCGTGGTTCGAGGCGTTTTAACACTGGCGGATAGAGCATCGATTTCCTTTGTAGCACTCTATGCATACGGGTAGGTGACTTAATGTCCAATAGCGTGAAAATGTTGCAAAATTTGGTTACTATGGCACGAAATGCTTGCTCTGTAGGTAAATTGGTCAAAGTGCAGAAAAAACATTTTGGATAATAAAATTTGACAATTTGCAAGCATTGTTCGGATGTGAGTCTCTCTACGTTATTATGACAATGCTGAACGAGCATGATTGACTTTAACACATGTCATACGTGAGCTCTCAAAAATAGGACATAGAAAAACTGAACAGTAAAAAAATCACGCATTACTAGCGTTACTTTCCCCAAAAGGCGTGTTCACGAAGCTATCACTGAAACTGATTTTTTCCCATTTTTTTTGGGGCAGGCACTGGATCAGTAAAGTAGTTTTAATTACTTTAGATAGTTAAGCTATGTTTAACCATTTGCGTCTAGAATAAGTTAGATATAAGAATAAAATTACATTTTACCAAAATACAAATATATTTTGTCCAAAAAAATTTTAAGCATTTTCACCTGCACTAGAGTACCGTCAGTGAGCGTAGGTTAAGCTTGGAAAAACCTGGGTTTTCAGTTCTTGTGTGAATTGGATCTTATAAAGATGCATGTTGGACATGACAAGTGATGTAGACAACAAACAAAATTGTAACATCTAGATCTCCATAAACCGAAGAGAAATAGAGGGTGAGAGCTTGATGCAGATTTGGCTGCTTGTGGCGTTGAGCATTTTTTTTTTTGAAATTGATGCCGGTAAGACTTTTCAAGTGACCGGATTGCTTTTGTGTTAGGGACGTGGACGACGTTTATTTTTCCAGCAGAATGAGACCAAATATAAAACAGCAGGTCAATTTTCGAAGTCGCTTGATTGACCACTATTCTAAAAACTAAAAACCTAAGAAAACGTTGATTTGTTTTTTGCTTAACGGTGATCGTTCAAATCCAATGAGGACGTGGAAAAGTTTGCCTTCTTCCGCTGGCTACTACCGCATCAAAACTCTGTTACATATATCTAGATAGTTGCCTAGATTGTCGACTTTAAAGTGCCCTCAATGGTCAAGCTTCGTCAATTTGCCCCATAATAATTGATCTCAGGTTATTGACTCCGGCAACTTGAGATATTTCGCCAATTATTCCTCGATTGTTTTTGCATGTGATGTTTTGTGATAAAGAGAAAGCTAGAAGGAACGCGCTGTATTCTGACACGCCAGTTGGTTACTGGTTACTTCTTGACATGTTCAAAAAATGTATTCTGCCGACAGTAATTGTTTTAAGAAACTTAATCGCATGCTATGTTGCAACAAATTTAATAAAAATATCAGCTTTTTCACAAAACTGTTGCTTTCTTTTATTGAACAGGAATAACAAGATCTTGTTGGATGGCCCTGTACCAGGTGTTGTCGTTGCCTAGTACAACTTACTGTCATTTTTGTATTATTATTGGTATGATTTCATTGACGGTTTTTCTCTTCTCACTTTCCCGAATTGATCTCACTTCAAATTCCAGCACCAAGAAGTGGTGACTGTAGACTTCTCATCCCATCAAATACAGCTGGTGAGCTGGTATTTGCTTCGCTGGTGATATTGTTGGCTGGCACGATTACTCCTAATGGATCGATCCAATTTCCACCGCCAGTGGCAAAATTCCTTTCTACTCTTACATTGAAGCAGGCAAGAAAAAAAAACGCTTTTTAATGTTCCTTGGTCGTCTTGGATCATTCTCATCATTTAAAGGCGTTTTCTTACCGTTGACAACTTAATTCACAACAGTTCAGAAAAAAATATTTTACATTCGCTCTTATCTAGTATTTCCGCAAATCCTTCATCTTCGAAGTTGTACGGCTGTCCAAACTTTTTCTTGCCCTCCAAGTGAAAATCACCACTTTTGAAACATGCAAATCACTTCCGCAAAATCAATTTAGGCGGAACAAAGTTCGGCATATTCGGTAAAGTACGAATGTTGTTTTTCAACCTCCAACCAAATGATGGAATTATAATTCCATAAGTGCGTATTCCGTCTAAAGAAGTTTCATAGCTTGAATTCAGCCTTAAAATTTATTTTCGAGAAATTGGAAGCAAAGCTCTATCCTAGTAGAAACTTGTCACAATCATACGAGAGATTACGTGACGTATCATGGAATTATTTTTATAATTTTAAAATTGGCATTCTTTTTTTTAACACCCATCTTATACGCTTCTTCTTGGTATTCTTCAATGTATGTAGGAAATAACTTGTTACTTTATTTTAAATATTGAACAAAAAAATTGACAAGACAATAATGAAATATATAGTAAAAATTAACAAGACAATATGAATTTACAAATCAGTACAAATTTAAATAATTTTTGATTTCTCTTCCGGATCGCCGAACCACCTGAACCGCACTGACACACTGACTCCGAGACCAAAACTATACTGCCCTTTTATACTCATCATCCGCTCGATTGTCGACCCAGTCAATCCATCAGTATAGCCAGTTCCAAAGTCCAAGACAGTTTAGTATTTTATGCCACGTCCACAGTTTCAAACCGAAAGTCAACACCATCCATCCAACGCATAACCCGATCACAACAATTATTAACTTCAGCCATGGTATCACAAAGACAAATCTGCCTACATCGCCTCGGTTTAATGTTTCCTAATGTAGGTCAACACAAAATCCATTCATGACGAATGCAAACACTGTCCTCTGTGACTCCACGATAGTAAACAAACTCCATTCATCTGGGTCAACATACGAGCGGGTGAAGATTCATAGTACTGAAATTGGTGATCGAAACATTTTATTGGATTAATATCTTTTAATATGTCGAAACATTATCGAGTGCAACTGGTGGTCGTCAATCCGCAGTGAATCATTAACATTTGGTTTTTTTTATTTTTTTTATTTTTCGGTTTTTAATTGGTGAATCAATATTAGTACATGTATAAATTGGTGGTCTTTGACATTGATTTCTAAATGTAGAATATTTTGTTGAGTTACAGTAAAGACGCGAAGAAGGGTTATTTAGACTCCTTTAATTAGCCAGAATTTTTGTAGTACTTCACAATTTTTTTTCAGTTTTTTTAAGTGAAAAGGACGCCAGAAGCTTTGAAGGCTCACTAAAGATAAAGATGAAACTCGACCTATAATTCAAATACAGAATGTGCTTCCCCCCAAATGTTATGATGAAAAATCTTAAATTGTTTGTTAAAAAAAAAACTTGGTAGTAGCAAGGCAACCAAATGTATTGATATCACACATAGGAAAATCAGGACATCTTATGCTAGGGAGTCATTCATTTGATATTATTTTCAAGCCACGAGGGATTGGACAAAAGTGTTACCAAAGACTATGGTGGTATGGTGGTAAAATAAATGATAGTGATGCTCATCTCTCTATGTCTAGGAACGGAGTTTTTGAAGAACCCCTCAGAGAACCATATAAGGGGTATTAAAGTGAAGACCGCTGCTAGTTACCTGAGCGAGGCTCAAAAGACGGTTTTAAAGTCAATCAAAAGTTAGAGACTGACAAATAAAAGGTTACCAATAAGATGTCTCATTCAAAAATTGGCGTTACCAAATATAGATCGCTGTGGGCTACTGAGGGTACTATACGAGGGTGGTCCGATAAGTACTTAGTCTACAAAAGAAAAACAAAAATTTTGGAGAAATGACGATTTATTTTTCAAAATAGTCTCCTTTAACTCGATACACTTGAGCCATGCTCCAACTTCTTTAAGCCGTCTGAAAAATACGTTTTCTTGAGGTCTGCGAAGTAGGCCTCCGTGGCGGCGATGACCTCCTCATTCGACTGAAATTTCTTCCCGGCGAGTGACTTTCAAGTTTGGAAACAAACAGAAATCGCACGGGCCCAAATCTGGAGAATACGGTGGATGGGACAGCAGTTCGTAGCCCAATCCGACAAATTTGGCCGTGGCGAGGGCGGAGGTGTGAGCCGGTGCGTTATCATGATGGAAGAGCACTTTTTTCTTCGCCAAGTGGGGCCCTTTTTTCTTCAATTCGGCGTTGAATCGGCCCAATAATTTGGCATAGTACAGCCCTGTGACCGTTTCGCCTTCTCCAGATAGTCGATTCACACCTTGTGAATCCCAGAAGACGGTGGCCATCATCGGACGGTGGCCGATGGGACAGTCTTCGCTTTCTTCGGAGCCGGGTGAAGTCCACTGTTTCGACTGTGTTTCGTCGACTGTCACCAAACGACTCAGAAATTCCTTCGGATTGCGCTTAAACAGCGTCAAACACTGCTCTGAAGTGGTCTCACGGTTGCGCGGGCTTTCTCATGCGCAAATTTTCATGCAGGATATGACCCACGCGGTCTTTTGAAATGCATACTGTCTCAGCTATCTCGCGCACCTTCAATCGGCGGTCTGCCAATACGAGATCGTGGATTTTTGTCACGTTATCCTCCGTGGTAGCCGTTTTCGGGGCACCTGGACGTGGCTCATCAAAAACCGACGTGCGACCACGTTGAAACTCGTTAAACCAATTTTTGATGGTGAGAAGAGACACCGTACACAGCATCCAAATGCTCTTTGATTTCGCTACGCGTTTTCCCTTCCAAAAACAAGAATCGAATCACCGACCGATATTGCTTTTTTTCCATTTTTCTAAAATCCGCGGACACTCCCGCTTCCACACGCGGTCAAAACAAAACTACGAGTCCGATCCCGCTGCCGTCTACTAGAATGTACTACACGATAGTAAGTTGCTCTTGCGATACTGGCGCCATCTGGCGGTGAGGCTACTTATCCGGCCACCCTCGTAATAGTGGAAATTCGCGAAAACGTTTCCTTCGTACTGTTTTTGGTCATCATCAAACGCCTTCTCACAGGCCCATACGGAATTAAACCGATGTAAAGACTCAAATTCGTGTTCGTCTGGCAAGGTGAGCTGAAAATATCTGCCGCGATCGAAAGTGCAATTGAAAATCCAGACGTGTCCATTGTGCAACAGGAATTAGGCGTTTCGTTAACGAAGCATTTTGTATGAGATCCCGGCTTCCATGACCTATAAAGTCCAGTTGACACAAGAATTTAAGCCAGCAGATCACAACTCCGATAACTGGGTGTTGGAAAAAATATGAAACTCATTTCCATTTGTCTGGAAACGTAAATAAGAACAGTGGAACAATCTCTCCATTCACATTGTTGCATATATACAAGGTGGGGCAAAATACTCCGCTACTCCGCAAGAGCGTGGAATAATTGTGTCAATGTTTTGGACCAATAATCGATCGGTGGTGTTAGCGCAGCGTTTATTTCGATTGGGCATCACCAGACGGGGTCGACAGCGAATTTTATAGAAAGACTAATACATATTCCCGAACAAAGTGCAAACAGTGCATCAGTTAATGCCTGCTGACTGCCAGTCGCGTGTGAATTCCTGTCAAGCCATCCTAAATATCAACAACGAAGATGACGATTTTGTGTGGAAAATCATCATGAGCGACGGGGCGCATTTCCACTTAAGCAGTTACGCCAATAATCAAAATGAATGAACAAAGGACCATTATATCCACTTGAAGCCAATGTTTGATGTGGCGCGCACGCGGGAAAAAACCTCTTACTACCAGAATTGTATGGAATTGCTTGGTGAACATGTCTCAGCAAGACGGTGCAACCACACACACAGCACGAGCCGTTTCCGCCTGATTTAACCATCCCATACTTCTTTCCTTGGGGCTACTTGAAGCCGCGGGAGTAACACTTTTGAAACACTTTATTTACTCAAATTTCAAATATATACAGCGTAATAAGGCTAACTGCCACACGATTTTAAATATAGGGTCCGCCAAATAACTTTTTTTTTTTTTGAAAATGCTATAAAAAAAACTACTGAATATTTTCTCAAATTTCTTTTTTTATTTGAAAGTACAATCCTTCCGGTTAATAATGGAAAATAATTTCATTCAAATGGCTGCCTCGGCTGGCCATGCAGTAGCCTACACGATCGGTCCAATTTTTAAGCACATTATCGATTGTGTGCAGCTGTATTTCACCAATGGCTTCACGAATATTGTCCTTTAAAGCGTCAATTGTCTCTGGCTTGTCGGCGTAACACTTATCTTTGACGGCACCCCACAAATAATAGTCCAACGGTGTCAAATCGCAGCTCCGAGGTGGCCAAACGACATCAGCTCTGCGGCTGATAATGCGATCTTCAAAAACAGGGCGCAAAACATCGAGTGTAGCTTCGGCTGTGTGGCACGTAGCGCCTTCCTGTTGAAACCAAATGTTGCCAATATCGTCCTCTTCAATTTTTGTGAACAAAAATTCGTTCAACATGGCCCGATAACGATCGCCATTGACTGTAACGGCCACTCTTTGCTCATTTTCGAAGAAAAATGGCCCAATTATGCCTCTGGACCAAAATCCGCACCAAACAGTGGCTCGTTTTTGGTGCACCGGCTTTTCAATGTATGCGTGCGGGTTTTCTGTGCCCCAAATGCGACAATTTTGCTTGTTTACATACCCGCCAAGATCAAACTGAGCTTCATCTGAAAAGATGATTTTTTTGGCAAAATCGGCATCTTCTGTAAGTCGATCGCAGGCCCACTTAGCGAAGCGTTGTTCAAGCGTATACACAACCATATTCGTTCAGCGGAAGGATAAAACTAATTATCTGTCAAATCAGACATGAGCTAAGTGTTACCATTCACGAAATAAGCACTACTTGAAAAAAAAAAACGTTAGATTTATTAAATTTCACTTTGATATCTTGTTTTCTTGCTATGCTTGGAGCTCCTTTCAGTTGGGCGGATGTTTTAAGAATAATCGCATGTCCCACAGAGTTGCGATCGTCAACTTCGTTGTTTAGCCAAAAGCCCCGTTATTCTCATGCGTGGCTTGGGGATAACTTGGCTTGGGATATATACATTTGTGGCTTGGGGTATAGTGCTCGCCTAGTGACGTAACTCGGGCTTATGCCAACAAGCCTCAGACAATCGCTGTCCTCGCAGCCTTTGGAGAATATTCGATAGAAATGAGAACAGTTATTACCGGAAATCTTGCGGAAAGTCATGGAAAATGTGATAAGACGGGTACAAATGTGTATCAACTCTGGCAGCTGCCACTTGGCGGATACATCTTTTCCACTTCCAAACATCCAAATAAAGATTTCAATTACTCAAAATCATTCTTTTTTTTATTTAGCAGAAAAGTAATTGTAAAAAAAAATTGGATGAATAATTTTGCGCCACCTTGTGTAATATCAATTTCGGTTTAATGTGAAGTTGATTTTCGTATTAGATGTTTATATTTCAGCGATCGAATAGCGTCAGTTCAGTTTTAAGTTGCTTTACGAGTTTAAATTTAGCTATATCGTAACGGATTCAACATCCACAGTTCGCTCACGCCAAGCAAAGTAAACGAAGAGCCCTACAGCGATGATTTGAAAAATTCTGATTAGGTAACGTGACTTTTGAAAGCGTGCCACACGGATGTGCAACATAAGCCATTGACTAGACAGACTGTTCGCAAGTCCTTGGAAAGTTAAGAAACTTGTCAAATGTATTCCTCCAGAGTTGAATTCGCAAAACATCCGGCTGGATTGCAACGACAAGTAGATTTTCTACGATAATCTGCACAATGGCTAGATGCTGATGAGGCACCGAAACACCTGCCAGCAGCGAGCCTCCACCTAGGTAAGATAATGGCTGTTTCTGAGAAGTACTGTCGTCAACTGATAGAAATGCGTCAGCAACTCTTGGTCTGTAGAGAAAAAAAATTTTACAGATTCTATAATCATCATACGCCAACCGGTTAAGCGAAGAGACTGGAATAAACTGTTATTGAAGAGACTTGGGACAGCCTAGCAGTGCACGTTCCGAGAATCTACGGTTGAGCCGCTAACGTCCAGACCAGACGACACATTATCCTTTACACTTTCGGCTCTACAGCATGTCTCGGTGAATGATTTGAAGATAGTCTAAGTCCATCGGCTCTCACCCTCAGACCACAAATCGCATCTAAACTTCGCTGAGTTGAAATAGACTATTTTCGGTCGAAATTTATCATAAGCAAGAGGCAAAGCTTCATAAAGAAACAAAGTTTGCATTTTTGGGGCACTAAGCATTCAGGTATCATTCACGATGAGCCATTACATCTACTCAAAATCATTGCATGGTGCGCCATTTAAATCGGAAGCTTCATCGGGCTTTATTTTTTTGATGTGCAAAATGATGAATTTGGATTGGAGGACATGATGGGCTTCCGGATCGCATGATGTCTAGTTTTAACGATTTAAACTAGGTGGGGAGGTGGCACGATTTTAACCGCTTCAGACTTCTTTTTTTTTGTAATCGCTCAAGCTCAGTAAGCCTCATACTCTAAAAGCTCCGAAAGCTCTTAAATATATCTGACAGAAGTGCGTGAACCGATTGAAAATGTGGTAAATATAGTCCAATTGGTCACCAACCATGGCGTCGTCCACTTCACAAACGTCATCTTCAGAAGGTAATGGAGAAACGCTTAAAGGTCCAAATAAACATAAAAAAAAATAAATTAAGTCGTTTTACTTTGAAGATATAGTAAAATAACATCCAGTGAATGCTTTGTGTGTCACCCTGCAAGTATCAAGAGGACCATAGCCGTTTGACGCCTCACTATGAACTTCGACTTCGTGAAAATGACACCAGTGCCAACGATAAAAATATATATTTCATTACTAGCCTCGGAACTTGTACTTTAGACCAAACTGAAATTGATTTTTGTATTGATGACATCTCTTGTTGGATGACTTGAATTAGTAATAAAGGTTGTAGGCTATAAGTCTGAAGCTACCGAATCCCATAATTTCATTAATCTTCAAAAATTTTATCATTCATCTTCATGAATAATTAATGACAAAAGCTAATCACTGTTTTGGGAAGGTTAATGGAACACATACGTTGTACGACTTAACTTCTCTTTTTTCTTCTGACTCGGAATATTTCTTCCCCAACTGCTCGTACAAGAACTGCATTTAAACCAGGATATCGAGAAAACCAACCACATACTTCCCAACTTGTATACGTTGTCTACGACATGTGTATGTCGTAGCCCATCTATCCTTTACACTCGCCACGTCACCCAGACGTGTTATTATTTTTTATTAAATCTTCTATTCATCGTGGAATACGGAATTAAGGTAATAACAGAAAATGAATAAAATACCAGGCGATTCTCCCAAGAGAACAATGCAAAACAGTAGAAGAATAATGCACCTTCAAGAATCTCATGGCGAACACTTAGGGAAGGAGCTCCATTAGGTCAATTACTGTCTTGTCAGGTGACAGAATTCCCAAATCTACCCTCTGCATCTCGACGACAATTTCTCATTTATTTCTCTTTCGCCAACCGCCCCTCGAGTTGAAACATACATGAACGGATTCAACTGTAAGGACACGTGAAGGCTGCAAGTGAGAAATAGAAAAAGAAAAAAAAAAAAACAAAAGCAACGTCTAATCACTCAATTGAAGCAGAGACGAGCGTAATTTTAATGTCGTCCACTGTATGCACTCGACGAATGAATAGAAACGGAACAACCACTCGTAGCAGTCGTAGAATGAAAGGAATCGAGCGAGAAACGTTGAAGAACACTTGCGACGAGCATTTTTCAATTCAGCGCTTTTCATCACTCTCATCCACTCATTCGTGTCCGACTCTGGGATAATGGAATAGCGTGATAGTGTGAAGCTTGAGGAGCAGAGGAAAGGTAACGATGCATTTTTTTCCAACTCGCTATATCACTCAGGATCAGAAGGATCTGGGTTTGCTTTTTGTGTTATACGGTTGTTGGTGATTCTTGTTCGGGAGGGAACAGCTTGAGTTCAAATTCAAATGTCCTTTTGAGGGACAAGATGGATGACATCAAGTTTAAAGTGGGAATAAGCGGCAAATTTATTTCTATGACAGAGCAATCAATTACATACAAAGAACCTAGCAACTGGTTGCTTGCTTTCGAAAGGGGTCCTTTCAAATATTCGCCTTTGTAAGTAACGACGTTGAGGCTGAAGCCTCCCCCTTAAATAGTAGGTTCTTAACAGAGGAGGATATTGCGGAAGTGTTTCAGGATCAATTGTTTTAATTTTGATTCATCTTGTAACGAAACAACTGCAAAGCAAAAACTTGTCTTAAGCTAAAGGACAACATCTAACACTGCTGCTAAGATAAATGGGTTTAAAAGCCCCTTGCTTGCACGTCTTCTCAAAAAAAAAAAAAGACCGCACCACAAACCACAACATTCTTATCCTGTTACAAAACCCACCCAGGCCGCTGTACCGCCACACCCGTCACAAGCACATGTACCAATGTACGAAATGAACCAGACAAACAGATCCACTAGCAACCATTTCATACAAGTAAAATGTCGCACACAAAAAATCTCACAATACAATATATCCTTGCCTCCCCCGGGCTAGGCGAAAAAGAAATAGGGAAAAACCAAAGCCAAGCAAATCAGCAAGGACATATAAGGATATAAAACATCATGTGCGACGGTGGGGCGTCGAGGTGCGAGCACGGAAGGAATACTCAGAAAAGGAAGCAAAACAAAGCAAGTCTTTAACTGTGAAGAAAAGGAAATCCTTTAAAAACACGTTCATCCAGACGACAACTGCTACCAGCATCAGCACTGGCCTCGGACATCGAGTACAACTCGTTGTTGTACACGCGCACTACTAACGACGATGTCGTTGTCCTTCATCATCACCGCACACTTATCATCAGTTCGCAAACCCTTTTTATCCTTGTAGCAAGTGCATACCGTCGTAATCACAATGTTCAATATGCTTGCACCATGTTCCAAACTGCATCGGGAGCGAAAGAAGGGCACGAATGACTGACGACAAGTAAAACTTTTATGTTAAAGTGTTACCCCCTAAATAAAAATACAAACAAAAATCGCATTCAGGGCTTCACCACTCAGAACTACCAAATTGTCGTTGTCCTTTGCGATGTTTGACAAAAATATGTCCTTACTGTTGTTTCTGCCATACATTCTCAGTACTTTTTCTTTGTCTCCTCTGCAATGAGGCGGGCATCAGATGCGAATGCATCACAAGTCACATGTCATATAGGAGGGGGGGGGGGGGGGGGGGGGGGGGGAAACGTAGGACGAAGGAAAGACAAGCAAGTTGTGGACTTTTATGAAACAATCATCTTCCTTGAGTTATTGTTTTTCCATATTTGCTGTTATTCGCCCTCGTTTGGCGATGGGATAGGACACATGTGCGCCCCGAAGGGAGCACTATTACTGTGCGAAGGATGCACAAAGGTTTCATTGAAAAGTCATGCAACCAGGAAAGTGTCAATGACCACGTCTGGTTACATGGAACAGTTGCAGATTGAAGTTAAATTTGCCACATGCTGCCACAAGAGATTCAGAATAAAGTTGGAGAAAGATTCAGTGGAACCATCACGATCGAAGCAAAATATTCCAAGTTTGTTCGCCTCGGTTTATGTGGGAAGCGGATGGGTTCAATGCTCAAGATTTAGTTTACGACATAGGTTGTAGGTCATGGTTGAAAACAGTCTTGGGCTACGGAAGAGAATAACAGGTCCCATACTCAAATCACTTGGTGGGATACCCTACTTAAAAAAAATGCTATCCCACTCAGGATAGCTAAGAACATGGATGTCATCGCACGAGGTGCTTGCATTTGTTAATAGCACTTACTCAAAAATTCTCAATAGGCTCAAATTTAGCCTTAGTCACTAGCCTGTCCTACAGTTGTTCCGAAGACTATTGCAGTAAAATTACTGGTTGTTTTGTATTCGAATTTTTACTAACACGCGAGTTCGGAGCAAACAATGGGTTTAGTCAGAATACGACCGAAGAAATTAGAAAGAAACGACGGGTCGCAAAACGAAATGAAAAAAACCGAACTCACGTTATAAATTGTATTTATTGCAATTGTCTTCTGCTTGGGTGGCGATCCAACATTCAAGTGTCGAACCCATCGATCTGCACTTACCATCAGCGCTCGCGTGGGTAGATCACCGCGTGTGTGTGTGTTAAGTAATTGTTGTGCGCATGCACAACACTCTGCGCGATTGTGACGTCATTAAACGTTCGATGTTTTAAATTTAAGCCAGCAGAAAAGTGGGCTGATGGTAATTGCAGTGGCGCGATGATGGTTCGACATTGGATGATGCATTTTGTACAGTGATCATCTATGATTAGTTGTACACAAAATAATATGCTAGTTTGTTATTTGTTTACATATTAGTTAAATTGGATTAATTATAGTATAATGTATATGTATAAAATATATGTCGCTTGTGTCATATCATAATCACGAACATACCGCCCCCCCCTGGAACGAGTTTCAGGAAGATGGGAGGACTGCCAATTTTGTTATTGGGCGACTAATCGCTCCACGAATCGTTCTTACAGTTGCCACCCTTGTGCGCTGGTCTGATCCGGGATGTATAGCTTCCACCCTTCCTAGAAGCCACTTTGCTGGAGGCAGGTTCGTTTCTTTGACAACTACTAGTTCACCAACTTCCAGGTTGCGTTGAGGCGTGCGCCATTTAGGACGTTCTTGAAGACTGGTGATATATTCCATGTGCCAACGCTTCCAGAACCCTTGGACCATGCCTTGTAAGTATCTCCAATGCATCAAACGGTTTTTAGGAACATCGACGCAACTTGGCTCCGGAACTGCAGTATATGGCTCACCTATAAGAAAATGGGAAGGTGTAAGGGGGTTTAAGTCATCATCGGACAATGCACAAAGGGGACGAGAGTTTAGTACAGCTTCAATTTGCGTGGGAACTGTATACATTTCTTCGAAAGTGAGGATTGCAGAACCAACAACACGGCGTAGATGGTGTTTCACCGATTTAACACCCGCCTCCCACCATCCGCCGAAATGTGGAGCGGAGGGAGGTATAAAGTGCCAAGCAGTTCCATCAGCTGCTAGCATACTGGCAACTTGGTCATTGTGAGCCTGCGACGTAGCTAACCTTTGCATCTCGTTGAGGCAACGACGAGCACCTTGAAAGTTGTCAGAGTACATGTTGGAACATTTCCCTCGACGACTGGTAAATCGCCTTAGAGCTGCCAAAAATGCGTCAGTAGTTAAATCACTTACCAGCTCCAAATGGATCGCCTTTGTACACATACACACGAACAGAGCGAGGTAAGCTTTCGACAATTTGGGATTACGGCCTCTAGAGAGCTTGATGGTAAAAGGGCCAGCATAGTCAACTCCCGTATGAGTGAATGGACGACTCGGAACCACACGTTGATGTGGTAGGTCACTCATGAGTTGTGACATTGTCGCCTTTCTTTGAAGAAAACATGGTTTGCATTGATGGATTATCTTTCGAACGAGATTGCGGCTGCCTATAATCCAGTAGCGTTGTCGGACGATAGCGAATGTTTCTGATACTCCTGGATGAAGATACTTTATATGTGTATACCGCACTAAAAGAGATGAGACATGATTAGCTGGTAATATGACAGGATGTTTAATATTGAATGACACATTGGCATGTTTGATGCGACCACCTACGCGAAGTAGCCCATCCTTATCAATAAAGGGGGTGTATTTTAACAGTTTCGAACCCGAAGACAGTTCGCGATTTTTGGCTAATTGCCATATGTCACTCCCGAAGGCAATTTGTTGCAAAGTTTTGAAAATTATTAATTTCGCACAGAGAATTTCAGGCATAGTTAAACCGGCCGTTAGTTTTACGAATTGTTTTGGGCGAGAGTTTCTTATAAATCGAACACAATAGGCCACGATTCGGAGCAAACGAGTCCACGACGAAATTCGAAAGGCTAGATTATTAATTACGTTAGGTTCTGTTACGGCCAGAGAAACCTGTGTTGGCGTATGCCGTTCTTCTAATTGGTCGTTCAGATCCAGTCCCTCTTCATTATTTGGTATTTGTACTGGCCAACATTCATTTTGCATTGACAGCCAAGGTGGCCCATTCCACCAAAGCGAATGGCTTATAAGCTCTGATGGTAAAACTCCTCGAGAAGCGCAATCTGCGGGATTGAATTCTGAGGCGACATGGCGCCATGAATGTCGTGGGATGATTTCAAGGATTGCAGCCGTTCGATTAGCTACAAACACGGACCAGCGACGAGGCGCGGATGAAAGCCAATGGAGTACGATTTGCGAATCACACCATGCGAACACCTTAACATTTTTGTCTATAGCAGTCTTAATGGACGAAATTAAACGAGCAAGCAGCAACGCGGCACAAAGTTCCAACCGAGGAATAGATATCGGTTTGATTGGGGCTACCTTGGTTTTAGCGGCGACAATAATGGATCGAACCTGATTGTCTTCTGTATAAGAACGAGCGTAGACCACTGCCGAGTATGCGAGTGAGGAAGCGTCGGAGAATCCATGCAGTTCCAAAGTTTCAGTTGACTCAAACATTAGCCTTGGAATTTGCAGTTTCTCAAGCTCTACTAACTCCTGCTGGTATCGTTTCCATTTATCAGCTATATCTGGAGGTAGCGGATCATCCCAGTCAAGATTAAGTTTCGCGGACCATAGCTCTTGAAATAGCATCTTAAACAATACAACAGATGGAGCTAAGAAGCCTAATGGATCGAAAATACGCGATATGTCCGACAGCAAGGAGCGTCGAGTAGGAGAAGCAGTACATCGAGAGGCCGAGATGCTAAACGAATAGAAATCGAATGTCGGGTTCCAATATAATCCAAGAACCTTCACCAGCGACTGCGAGACATCAGGATCAAATGGTGAAAACTCACAATCGTCCTTGGGTACAGACGAAAGTAGAGCCCAGCAATTCGAATTCCACTTCTTCAATTCGAGTCCACACTCAGTTAGTAGCGACCTAATTTCGGATTGAAGACGTATTAACTCGCCTGGGGATGTTGCTCCAGTCATCACATCGTCTACGTAGACATCATTTAAGAGAACACGAGCGGCATTTGGATATTGTGCTTGATAATCTATAGCGATTTGTTTGAGTACGCGAACCGCAAGAAAGGGTGCGGATGCAGTCCCGTATGTGACGGTCCGTAAGCGGTAGTGTCCAATGTCGTCAGATGTACTCACACGCCAAACAATGCGCTGAAATTCAGTATGTGCAATATCGACCCATATCTGGCGAAACATCTTTACAACATCAGCTGTAAAAACGTACTTATGTTGCCGAAATCGTAAACATACGCCAAACAAATCACGCTGTATTGGAGGTCCAATTAACAATTGGCTATTAAGCGATACTCCCCTCGAATCCTTTGCTGACCCATCAAATACAACTCGTAACTTCGTTGTCGAACTGTCTGGCCTCCAAACAGCATGATGAGGCAAATAAAAATGCTTCCCAGTGGTAGTTTCTATTTCTTGTTGGGAGATACGAGTCATATGTCCAAGACGAATATACTCGTTCATAAATTCAATATACATGTTACGTAACGTCTGATCATACCTGAATCGACGTTCCAACGCGTGTAACCGTGTGATAGCATGTTGAAGCGAATTACCGAAAACAGGTGTAGGCGATTTAAATGGTAGTTGTACTACATACCTGCCGTCCGCTGCACGTGTGAATGTTTTTTGAAAGTGTAGTTCCGCTTCATCCTCAAGTATAGAAGCGTCCCATGGCTTACCTTCGTCAAGCTCCCAAAATCTTTGAAGCAAGGCGTCGACATCGAGTGTAGAATGCAGTGACGATAGTGGTAGCTGCGAAGTTTCATTAGGTTCAATTAACTCACCTGATATCACCCATCCGAAAACTGTAAGGTGAGCAATTGGCAACCCTTTCGAACCTTGAATTCTTTTACCTTCCAGCACTTGCCATAGTTTGTCAGCTCCCAGTAAGATGTCAATAGGGCCTGGGGAATTGAATCCGGGATCCGCGAGCTCTAAATTTCGTAGGTATGACCAACCGGATATATTAAATGGTCGCGACGGAAGATTGGATGTTAACTTGTTTAACACAAAGGCGTCAACCGATAGTTGATTTTTGTTAAACCGAGATTGCAATGTAACCGAAATGCGACCTTTGGTTTGACCTGCGTCTACGGACGATAAACCACGGATAGGGATGTTTGCATGTTTACGACGAAGGCCCAATCGTTGGGCAAATGATTCTGTGATAAGGGAGATTTGCGATCCGGAATCGAGCAATACGCGACAGTTTAAGAAATTTCCCAAATTATCCTGCACCTTTGTCAACAGGGTGGGTAGAATTGTTTGTCTTTGCGAACCAATAGCAAGTGATGACAGATTATTAGCGCATGGTTGCGCATCGGACCGAGCCATGAGGTTGGGGGTAACGTGCGACACTTGACTTGGCGAGATATTAGACCCATTAACCGACGAATCACTATTCGAATCTGGGGAGTGCACTAGTGAATGATGATGAGACTTACATACGCGGCATCTATAAGGTGAACGACATTTGTTAGCAGAATGACCCGACCGAAGGCAATTAAAACATAGCGACTTATTCTTTACAAATACCCGACGCGAATTTACATCCAGAGTTGAGAATTGTTCACACTGTGTTAAAGTATGGTTACCCGAGCACTTCACACATGGTGAACATGATTGTGCCATATTTGACGATTCCGCGAAATGCGTGCGAATTTGTCCCGAAACCTTCGATTTGGACACACCACTTAACCGAGTTAATGTTTGACAGGATTCCAGAGCGTCACACCGTGCTTGCAAAAAGGATAAGAGCTCCTCAAATTTACAATTATCACGAGAGCCACCTGTTTCGGCCCACGATTGCTTTGTATCTACATCTAATTTATTCAACAAGATATAAATAAGCCATGGATCGCGATCATTTGAGCCGATGGCATTTAACCCGCGAATCACTTCATCTGCACCGTCCGTAATTTTACGCAAAGCACTCACATTAACACTTGATGTAGATGGAAGTGATAAAAAACTTTGAACAAACGACTGCACTATGAGGTTATGACGATCATACCTTTTTTCCAACCGTTCCCAGGCTTCTAAATAGTTAGTTTCGGAAATAGGCATATGTTTTATCAAATTAGATGCGTCATCGCGTAGAAAGCTCTTTAGGTAGTGGAATTTTTGCGTTCCGGTTAGATTCGATTTATTGTGAATGGTACTTGTAAATAAATCGCGGAAAGAAGGCCAATCCTTGTAATTTCCCGAGAATGGGGGCACAGTTATTTTTGGCAAATTAACCGATGACGATAATTCACACGAACTATTCAACTTCTCAAAAAACTCGGATTGTTGCTTGGATATTTTATCGCGATCCGATTGCCTTTCACGCACTGCCCTTGTAATTGACGAATACGCGCAAAAAAACCGATTTTCGTACTCACTAAATTCAAGTTCAAGTTCATTGCACTCTTCTTCACTAGCACCCCCTAGAACTTCCTCATGGAGTGCTGAGAAATCTTTCCATGTTTCGTCTAGTTTTGTTAATCGTACCTCTAGCATTTCGATGGTAGTACTTGAGGTAATCGTATCGACGAATGCAACGGCACGAGTCAAACGGCCCTTTGCATTCCTACGCTTTGCCTTTAACACATTCATTGCACCGAAATTCAAACACACTTTACTACCTGCTAGAGTTAAACCTCGTACTTCACTAAAACGCTATTATGTTATGTTATTTTAAACGATTTAAATCGATTAACTTTAGTACAGAGCGTATATCAACTAGGCGCGATCCGGCTCGAAGGACCATCAAATGTTTTGTATTCGAATTTTTACTAACACGCGAGTTCGGAGCAAACAATGGGTTTAGTCAGAATACGACCGAAGAAATTAGAAAGAAACGACGGGTCGCAAAACGAAATGAAAAAAACCGAACTCACGTTATAAATTGTATTTATTGCAATTGTCTTCTGCTTGGGTGGCGATCCAACATTCAAGTGTCGAACCCATCGATCTGCACTTACCATCAGCGCTCGCGTGGGTAGATCACCGCGTGTGTGTGTGTTAAGTAATTGTTGTGCGCATGCACAACACTCTGCGCGATTGTGACGTCATTAAACGTTCGATGTTTTAAATTTAAGCCAGCAGAAAAGTGGGCTGATGGTAATTGCAGTGGCGCGATGATGGTTCGACATTGGATGATGCATTTTGTACAGTGATCATCTATGATTAGTTGTACACAAAATAATATGCTAGTTTGTTATTTGTTTACATATTAGTTAAATTGGATTAATTATAGTATAATGTATATGTATAAAATATATGTCGCTTGTGTCATATCATAATCACGAACACTGGTAGTATACGAGATGTGTTCAATAAATTGCATACGATCATCTGAAGGTCCAAACTATCAATGACTTCTTGGAGTATATATAAATTTGTAGAAGTTTTCTTTCAGGTTCCGAATTGTCTTACTTTTGAAATAACCTCAAAAGAAAAGATCTAAAAGTGTCATGACCTACGGGGTCTGCTCTAATCAAGAATCTATTTCTAAATAAAAACTTGAAAGTTTGAAGATTTATGATGGCCATAGTGACGGCTATGTTGACAGAAAAATCCACGACTTACATGAAACATACATTTTATACGAGGATGGTTTGATAAGTACTTAGCCTACCAAAGAAAAACAAATTTTGGAAAAATGGCGATTTGTTGTTCAATATAGTCTCCTTTTAGCTTCATACACTTGACTCAGCGATGTTCCAACTTCTTTAACCCGAATGAAAAATACGTTTTCTCGAGGTCTGCAAAGTATGCCTCCGTGGCGGGGATGACCTCCTCATTCGACTGAAATATCTGCCCGGTTAGTGACTTTTTCAAGTTTGGAAACAAAAAGCAGTCGCACGGGGCCAAATCTGGAGAATACGGTGGATGGGGCAGCAGTTCGTAGCCCAATTCGACCAATTTGGCCGTGGCGAGGGCGGAGGTTTGAGCCGGTGCGTTATCATGGTGGAAGAGCACTTTTTTCTTTGCCAAGTGGGGCCGTTTTTTCTTCAATTCGGCGTTGAATCGGCCCAGTAATTTGGCATAGTGCAGCCCTGTGACCGTTGTGCCCTTCTCCAGGTAGTCGATGTGGATCACATCTTGTGAATCGCAGAAAACGGTGGCCATCACCTGGCTGATGGGCAGTCTTCGCCTTCTTCGGAGCACGTTCGCCGGGTGAAGTCCACTGTTTCGACTGTTCCTTGGTCTCTGGTGTGTACCAGTGGATCCATGTTTCGTCGACTGTCACGAAACGACGCATAAACAGCGGATTGCGCTTAAACAGCGTCAAGCATTGCTCTGAAGTGGTCTCACGGTTGCGTTTATTGTCCGGAGTGAGCAGCACCCATCGCGTCGACAGCTTTCTCATGCCCAACATTTCATGCAGGATATGACCCACGCGATCTTGTAAAATGCCTACTGTTTCAGCTATCTTGCGCACCTCGGCGGTCTGCCAATACGAAATCGTAGATTTTTGTCACGTTATCCTCCGTGGTAGCCGTTTTCGGGGCACCTGGACGTGGCTCATCAAAAACCGACGTGCGACCACGTTGAAACTCGTTAAACCAATTTTTGATGGTCGCCATTGAAAGAGAAGAGTCATCGTACACAGCATCCAAACGCTCTTTAATTTCGCGGCGCGATTTCCTTTCCAAAAACAAGAATCGAATCATCGACCGACATTGCTCTTTTTCCATTTTTCTAAAATCCGCGGACACTCCCGCTTCCACACGCCGTCAAAACTCCGTCTGAAATTTCGACGTCTACTAGAATGTACTACACGATAGTTGCTCTTGCAATACTGGCGGGATCTGGCGGTGAGGCTAAGTACTTATCGGACCACCCTCGTATATCGCACAAAAGTGCGTTGCTGTATTGTAAACGACCATAACTAAAATTGCCAAAGACTAGACTTGACATCTGTCAAAAACATCAACCAGACTGTGGTAAGCAAGTGAGAGTAATTGGTAGCCAATATCCACATCATCTGTGGGAACACTCTTTAACATCTGTCAAATTTTTTTGAGAATTTTTCCATACTTATCTCTCCTGCTGGATAGTTACCACGGTTAGGAATGCCACCCTTAAGAGGTGACTAAATTGCTTATGGATCTCTGCGCCATGAAAAAATTGGCAGAGGTAGTCGGAGAGCTGATGACTGCACTACGCATACTCACAATATTGCAACAGTATAGCATTATTACAGTACACTCGAAACAACATCAAAAGTCGTTGACACACCTAAATGGTAAAAATTGTGGTTTAGCGGTCTTCCTTAGGCTAAATGTTTTGGGTTTCAAGATCTATGTGGGAACTATCCAAGAGAGAGCATTTATGAAAAGAAGTGCACAAAAATTAAGTACGTATAGGCTCGTGGAACGTATGCAGTCAGATCGGGTGCTTTCCGAACAGTGCTCAATGAAATAAGTACAAGAAGTTCAACTTTCAAAGGGAATGGAGTATACTTTCGTTTATGACGGTACACATATCCACAACCTTGGAATTGGATGTTTCATCAGTAATAAAGTAGTGAAGAACAAAATGGACGTATTATTTGGCAACGACCGAATATCAATTGCCAAAATCCGCAGTTCCCGCTATAACTATATATGTACTTCTGAACGTACACTGTCCTATGGAAGATAAGGATGTAGAGGTAAAGGGACCGTTTTAGGATACATTGGATGAAATATTTCTCGTCGTGAAAAGAAGCGCCAACAATAGGAGAAGAAAGTCGCTATGTTTCATCAAACAATAATGGTCTTAAGACAATAAGTTTCGCCAGTTCAAAAAAAGATATGTAAAAATCACTTAATTTAAATACAAGAGAATACACAAGACCACCTGGGTATCATCGGACGGAGTAACGCGCAATCAAATTGTTCATATTCGGATAAAAGGCATACAAACATATGTAGATTGCGGACCCTCATGTTCAGCTTTAATAGCAGGAAGGAATTGAATATAGATTTGCCTATAGGTGGCTAACGCCGAAGCAGAGCAGGTAGAAGTAGTATGGTCAACACTAAAGTGTTGTAAGCCTTTTAATCCTTAAACCCCATTCGGGATATAAAATGACAAAGGCGAAAGAAAAAGTTTGCATTGATTCAGAAAGAATGCGCGGCTAAAAATAAAGGAGCCTTCAATGTATGCAGGGCTAAACGCTGTACGAAATGTATACCGGGCTGGATCAGAACGATAATGGGGAGCTCATTCTGAACAACGAAGAGCTACAACCCAAGGGCGGAAGTAATTCGATAAACTCCCAGGAGAAACAGCTGCAATGGAAAACGGTGTTATTCACACGACAAGTAGCAAAGCGAATTATCGAGTAAGTAAAAGGAGCCATCGATCGACTTAAGAATAAAAGGGCAGCAATATGCAGGAGAAAAATTTACAGAGAAGTTACATGGGCTCATCACAACTATATGGAACTATGTATGAAACTACCTAGTCCTGTCATAAGATCTGTTACACAATTTCCAGTGTTTATCGTTCAAAAATTCTTGCGGCAATAGAACCGTTAACTTTTTTTTTTAGAACACATGCACTGATCAGTGAAGAACACCAGTCAGTTTGGTTTCAATTTGCAAACTATTAACATGGAGTTGGGCGTTAAAGAGAATCGAGTCGCGGCAATGACGTTGCATAAGTGTGCTGGTCAAATTTTCGAGTTGCTAAAACTAATCGGAATATCAAAAATATTCGTTTGTCGGCCTATTGCTCGCCTCGGCGAAACTTCTGGAGTAGAGGAAAGGCCAAGAAGTGGTCGCCGAGCGTCGTCCCTATGAATGCGGTAGTAAAAACATCCCCTCATGGATTGAAGCAGAAGATCATGTCCAAAAAATTGGATATATCAACCAGATCCATGTCCATTATCGTCGGTACACGGGTTATCTTCTTACTCTTCAACTAAAAAAAAAAATAGGCCAGAAAGGTGCAAGCGACTTTTGCAGTGTCACGTAGAAAATAGCCATGAAAACATTCTTTTTACAGATGAGAAAATGTTTACCGTGGAAGAAATTTTCTGAAACAAAATGAAAAAATGTATGCCACTTGTATGTATGTATATATGTATATTTTCACTGTTAAAAGTTACACTGTGTTATCGCACAATTTACAGTTTTTATAAAATTCAAGGGTAAAAAAAAAAAAAAAAAAAAAAACCCGTGACAGAATGTTGTGAATAAATAAATTAATTAATATATAAAAAGTACATAGATAAATAAATAAGAGATAGATAAATAATCAAATATATAAATGAATAAGCAAATAAATAAATATATAATTAAACAAATTATAAATAAATAAATAAATAAATATATAATTAAACAAATAATAAATAAGTATACCACTTATGCCACTAAGGAAGCGAAAAAAGTTGTTCCAAGAGTTTAACCTAGCCCTCATTCCGTTTCTGTAATGGTTTGGTGGAGGGTCTCTCACCATGGTGTCACATCACTCCATTTTTGTGAAAAGGGCGTAAAAACTGGTGCAAAGGTTTACCAAGAAGATGTGCTAAGGTTTAACCAAACCTCTTTTCAATGGACACAGACTCTGCTCCAGCGCACTAAGCCAAAACTACGCAGGAGTGGCTCAGAGTCAATATTCCTGGCTTTATACCAGCAGAAGATTGACCGTTGATGAGTCCAGATCTAAATCCACTGGATTATGGTTTGTCGTCAGAATTGGACCACATGGCCTGCTAGACTCCATGCATTTGGAAAGGCTTAGAACAGAATTAACCAAAGCAGCGTCCACGATCTCCATGGAAACCGTAAGTACCGCTTTAGTACAATAGCAACCGTTTGAAAGCTTGTGTTAAAGCAAAAAGCGGTCATTTCGAATCAATCCAATTTTTTTTAATAATCAATATCGTGTTCTAATAAATGAAATAATTTTAAATACAATATGTTTATTGTTTTTTTTTTAGCGTTTTATATTTGTAACATAACTTATGGTAGGACTCGGTATACCCGGAGAATGGAGAATTTCAGTCATTATTTCTGTATTTAAAAAGGATGACCGAACGTAATTAAATTATTACTGAGGAATTGCTGCTGTCGCTGCCATCAAGACGTTCCAAGGTGCTGTCACACTTTTTTTTTTAAAAGAGACTGTCCAGTGTGTCTTCAAGAGGAACCGCTCGATGAGTGACCAGATTTTCATTATATGAGCGCTTTTAGAAAAGAACTGGGAATTTCATAAGACGATCCATAAACTATTCGTAGATTTTAAAGAGGACCTTATAAATCGATCACGTCCTTGTAATCCTGAAAAAGTTGGTAAAGCTGATACAAGTATGTCTAAAGGGGAAAAAGGGCGATTTATACGGGGATAGCATTAGCGAAACGAGAAGATGCCTTATCACCACTGTTTGCTTGGATTTGATACTGAAGTAAGTGATGACTTAGCTTAGAAATGAGGGAAATAACCCTTATTGAAATCACATCCGTTCTAACTGACAATCTGAGTGGCAATGACTAAACAGCTAAGAAAAATACAGAATGTCTAATGATAGCAGGAAGGCTTAGGCACTGACTTACATGGATAAATGTTTTGAGAAAGTTGGCGATATCAAGTATCTTTCGTCTTCAAAATGAACACTCTATGTGTGCATTTCCAATATAACACCTTAATAACATGGAAACAGAAAAAAAACCGCGAACTACAATCATCGCCACAAATTCAGTCAAATATCTCGAATCCTATCTAGGACAACCACCCTCGACACACACCATGTGCACCCCGTTCAAGTTTTGTGACAATAACCATAATATGGCAACGATATTCAGGGCCAAAGACGACAATTTTTTTAATTGGATATGGATCTAATGGTTAAATGGCTGCATGTGAGTAATGCATGCCACTTTTCAAAACAACATTTTGTCCCGCAGTTTCAAAAGAAATATTTATAAAGCCACTTATCAAGGATGTGCAATTTATTGGGGGATTTCTATTCAGTCCTAGGCGTTATCCGAGTAATGAAATGGCAAACACTAAGATGGGTAGAGTACATAGAACGAACGGACAGTGGACGAACACTCAAAAGAATAATGAGTGAAAAACCCGAAAGAAAAATACCATCGGAGGACGATATAGGGATGGACCTAGGAGAGATGGAATAGGATGGCGTAACATGGAAGGGACACATGCATGACAGGGAGGTTTGACGAAGCGTTGTCAACGATGCTCTGAACTTCCGAATTCCAAATTAGCGGTGATAATAATAATAATAAAAATATAAATATCCGCAAAAATCTAAACTTAGATCTTCTTGGCCTGACTCTTGAAAGATCCTACAAAATAACATCAACGAAAAATACTTATACTGACCAGACTTGCCCTTCCCCAATATTGATGAGGTTTAATGAATAATGAAAGGTTTAATGAATATTGTATGTTAAACTTGCGACAACACTGTCTTCTTTTCTTTTGAAATAGTTAGCCTCATCCTCTATAGTCCCCTTCATGGGAAATCATGCGGTTCAGCATTGTTGTGCTGCTGTTAAATACCATGCAGAGTCAGTACTAAAAACACAGCATGAGCCTGGATTCATTGGTGTTTGGTTTGGCTACTATTTCTTTCGTTTTGGATAATAACCAGGTTTTCATCGCCTGTAGTAATACGTTGCAGAAAACCCTTTCTCAGCCCCGTCTGATGACTTTCTGCTTTGAATTAGTTTCCAATTTTCTTGCTTTTCAACTATTCTCCAGGGTTTCAAACAATGGAAATTGAATTTGCAAGTTCTTGTTGCTTTTTATGGATCTACTGAGGCCTTCAATGCGTCTTCAAATTATTTAATTGGTCCGGGACGATCCTTGCCTTTCACCTCGTTGAAACTATTTGTGACACGTTCCTTCACTAACAGAAGCATTACTGTAAATTTCTGCGATCACTTGATGCAAACGAGGAAATCGAGATGTTCATGCACAAAAATAATAGTGAGGGGTTGTTGACAGCTGCCCAAGTTAACCATGTTGCGTTACTGGTCTGACATTTTTGAATAGCGCGTACCACTATCGCCGTCTATTGAAATATAGCGGATAAGTTTGTACAGCTGACGGACTTCCAAAGGGATCATTGTTGCATTGTCGCTATGAGAAAGACACTTTATTAAAATAATGTAAATTAGGTTTGACACCATTTAACCCTTTAAGCCTTAGTCCCCCACTAGACTATGTACATTTGAACGTTATTGCCTGATTACTGGGGATGTGACTTGAAAACTGCCAAAAGTTTTTGCTAGACAAGTGGCGAGATTTCACCAGAATCGAAAAAGGCACTCTATGAGTTGTATGTTGTCGGAATTTAATTTCCATGCCTTCTGACTGAGTTGCACTCGGTTGACTACTGTTTTGCTGAAGGCTTGTGAATAGTGCTGATTTCTTCTGAGAAGTCACAGTCATTCGTTATTTATATATTTCCTTTTTCTGTTTCCGTTTTGGAAACAGTTTCCGGGAATGCCCATACATTATGGTAATGATACAGAAATGTTGCTCCCATCCTTGCATTAACAATCAGAAGACAGAAACACAACGCTCGCTAAGTAACGAGACATTCCCCTTCAATCCAGACTTTTGTGTGGTGCTTCATGCAATTTCTTCAACTTTTTAATGCCAAACCAAGTGTCGCCACCGCACTTGCTCTTTCCCATCGTTGGGTTCAAGTCTGTTGAAACGTACATAACTCATACCCAAACTGCTTTCGGCTTAAGCATACTTTCAAAGTTTAATATCCTTTACATTTCCCGTCCTTTTTATTGCTTTTTTTCCATTTTTTTTCTAAATTATTCACAGCCCTATGCTTGCTTAAATAAAATTACATATTTCCCCACATGATGCACACACGCAACAACAGGACTCTTCCATCATTCGATTCGAGTACTGAGTATTAAAAGCAAGCACTTTGTCCCCGAGGGCATATTCCCATTATAAAAGGACTAGGATGACAGCAACATTGACGAGGGAACCGTCGTCCTCTCTGTTTAACTCGTGCATGTGTGTATCGTCTACATTGCCTTCATAAAGTTCTTTCTCCGCCTGCGAGATCAAATTCCTAAATGACTGCTCAATTTTGTCGCACCGCCAATCCGGCTGGGCAATAGGGTTGAAGTCAAAAGGCAACGATGCCGCACGACGTGACGTGCTGACATCGTCGTGGATCATGTGTACAAATTCTAAATTATCCTCATAATTTCCCATCGCCATATGGAAACCACAGACCTGTGTACACAGGTGCCATGTGTGCTTTATGTAGGCATGGCCATCGACTTAATCCTGTCAATGGCTGAACGACGGATAATGGTCGCACGTTACAGATGCCAAATGACAGCGTTTTGCATTTATACGAGTCCATTTAGGACTTATCATCGTGCCCGGACATCGTCTTTCAATCGCCATTGGGTAAGTGAGCACCAGGACGACAAACGCCAGTTCAATAAATAATGAAACGACGAATACTAGCCTGAGCGTGTACGGGGAACATGTGGTACGTATAAACGCACTATGGTCGTGGGTGACGATGATTATAATTCCATAACTCGGACAGTCACTTTCTTTAGTAATGCAGTAATCGCTGCACATCAGAGGCATTATACCTACTTGGAGAAACGTTTCAATTATGTTCAAGTATTCATGAGGGGATACGCCTAGTCGGTGTTTTTGCTTAAGAGTGGCGGAACCAAAAGACCGACACCAAGTCCAAGAGGGGATTATATGGGTTGATGGGAAGTATTATAACCGCAATGATGTCACTGATGACGTAACTTTAGGATGACGGAGATCGTTAGCTAGGAGATCACCGATAATGGGAATATTGTGTATCAAGGAATTGATCATTGAGATTATGGGCGTTGATTTGGTGAGGATACAAGGCTCCTGTTCCGATTCTATTCACAGAGCTCTGTGACAGACTTCCCATTTTGAATCCTTTATCAAGAGATTAGCTGAATTCCAAGACCAAACGAGGAATATATCTTGCTAGTACGGTTATAGGCCGTAGCCAATAGGGTTATTAATGCTGGGTTGGGCATACATTACTCGTATTCTCGAATTAGTTCTGCTATCTGCCTCAGTTCCTACACTGCCACGTCGTTTTAGGACAAGGGTCCCATTGGTTTGTACACTATGTTTAAAATTAGAGGCAACATATAAAAATAAATGAAACGCTTGGTGGTAGTAGCAGTCAATTTTACAATCTTCAGAACAAGCTTTTGTAGATCATTTTGACCTTACCATCCCGACCCCATCGACCATATTGTGCAGAATCTCGTTTGATCGGAATAGGTCGCCTGATTTTGGGTGGGAAAATAAAACGCTTTTTAAGAAGCTGAAGTAACCCTGTTCTGGTTCCACGTCCTATAGCCTGAATTTACCTCGGAATCCTTTGCGTAACGACCGCATTCAGTTCAAGAAATGATGGAACGCCGTCCTGTATTTTTTCCTCAGGCCCTCACCGAATGGCGCCCTTGAGCAGTAGGTAATGCGCGACTTTCCATTTCAAACTTCGAGGGCATATCCATTCGGAAATATATTTTCTTTACAGGTTGTGTGAAATTTTATAGAGCAAAGAAGTTGATTTTGTTTATGGAATGAAATTTCTGCTACAGAATCCATATTTGTCAAAAGAAAAAAAAAAATTATAAGTGATACGAACAATTTCAAGTTTCCATTCGGTCACAACCAATAACTTACGCATAACATATCAAAGGACAGCGTGCCAAACGTGAACAAAGGCAGAAAAAATGATTTTTTTGCCAAATTTGGGGTCATTTTAACAGACGAGCTCTAGTCAAAATGTATTACCCCTTTTGCTCAAAACAGTACTGGAAAAAATTGGTCGATGGAAAGCCCTGCAACCACTAGACTATACGCTCATTTAACAGAAAAAGTTCAGGATCATCATCATTGCCAACTGAGGCGAGATAAATTTGCTATATATACAGCCATAACCGCGTATCCTTTAACCTTGGGCCCGGCACCCGACCCTCATCCCCTCACCGAATATTTTTAATTCAATTCCCAATCCCAACACCCAGGCTTCTCGTAACAGCGCACGTACCCACAGTACCCAAATTGTATACACTCTCACACTCTGAACCCAACTCCCTCCACCTCCTCAGCTTCTTATAACACCCAATTTTATAACATCCGGATGGTCGCGGAGTTCTCTTAGGAATCCACAGCCGCTATGATCCCTTGCCCTTCAAATCGTCGAATTCCGCGACTTCAACCTCACTAGTGTCTCAATAAGTCTCCCTAAACGGAAACTTTATTTTATCTGAAGACCTTCACAGCCCACACAATGCTACCAACTCGCCGTTGATCTCGTCGACTCCATATTTGATATCGCCGAACCCAATCACATCATCATCATCTGTGGTGATTTCAATCTCCCACACCTAGAATGGCTTCAATCCGATGATGAGACCCATTATATGTATCGCCGCTAACCTCGCCTCAGGTAAAGAAATCATTTTCACGGATCATTTAGACTTTCAAACGGCATTCGCCTCATCCTCAACATATTATGAGTGGGGGAATGTTTTTGGACATTTCAAATCATTTCTAACAAACAGGAAATGCTCTGTGAAAATTCGGGACCGCTTTTCAAAAACTTTGGCTCTCGATAATGGTATCCCACAGGGCTCCCCATTGTCAGCCATATGCTTTGAAATCGCGTTTAACAATCAAGTAACATCAATCCAAGACCTAGATCACTGTATCTATGCTGATGATGTATATGTATTATGTGAATATATTGACCTAGGAAAACCAAAATCTGTATTCTCACATTTACTTAATGAAATATATGAATGGTCTCTTACATCTGGCTCTAAACTCTCTTTAGGTAAATGTAAACTACTACATGTTTGCCGAAAAAAAATGTATAAACCTAGAATTAGTCATTAATAACGTTACTAATCTTCATTTCCTCGGTCTTTTATTTAACAACAATTGGAAACCTCATTGTGCTCAGTATTCAGAAATCACTGTTATCACAGAAATCAATATTATAAAGTATTTATAATCTTCTAAGAGTAATGTCCACGTTAATTCTCTATGTCACATAACAAAGATGTTAGCGTTGAGTAAAGTAGACTACGCTTTGGCCATCTATGTTTCCTGCCCTAAACCGACCAAAAATATCATCGCACCAGCATATCATCAAGCAGTCAGAAGGAGCTTAGGTGCTTTCCCTACTAGCCGAGGCTGGCCTTCCGCCAATAGAAGAGCGATACCTCGAAACTATCGGTAAGCTCAGCAAAAAGCTCTACTTTCAAACAAGATCGATCATAGACAAAGATGTAAGCAACGCCATTAACCACAAACGCATTAGAAGGACACCTTCCGTCATTCACAACTTTCTCGAATTTTGTAACAAGTAAGACCTTTCCTGCAAAAGCGCAATCAAATTTACACCGACCCAACCACCGTGGCTCCTCCATAAAAATTCCGTTCTCCTAAATCTACAGGAGCTACGTAAAGATGCTTCTTGTAACGCAATCTAAAGGGTGTCTCAGTAAGAGTGCACTTTTTAAAATTGGAATATTTATTTTTTCATGCAAGTGGCAACTCTGAAATTTGACAGCTGTCACCTCTGTTTATTCCGATTATTAAAAATGGAGCGCTTTTCGAAAGAACAACACGTTATAATTGTGAAAACTCATTACAAAAATGGGGAAAGTGACGCTGAAACCGCTCGCAAACTTCGCCAAATTTTCAGCCGAGAAAGTGCAGCTAATGTATCAACCATTCGAAGAGTGGTCAAAAAATTTGAAGAAACTGGGTCAATTATGGATAATAAGAATCCTTTGCGTCAACGTACCGGTCGGTCTCTTGAAAACATTGCTGCTGTAAACAAGAGTGTCGCCGAAAACCCGAAAACATCAATTCGACATCGTTCTCAACAACTGCAAATTTCACGAAGCACTACGCAGCGAATTTTGACTAAAGAGCTCCACCTTCATGCGTACAAGATTCAGTTAACTCAGGGGCTCAAACCAGCAGACCACGGAAAGCGCCGGCAATTCGTTCAATGGGTAATGGAGCAAAGTGAAGTCGATGCCAATTTTTCGAAAAAAGTCATTTTCTCCGATGA
The DNA here is from genome assembly GCA_958301585.1 of Merodon equestris. Classification (NCBI taxonomy): domain Eukaryota; kingdom Metazoa; phylum Arthropoda; class Insecta; order Diptera; family Syrphidae; genus Merodon; species Merodon equestris. The sequence goes on from OY284415.1 coordinate 41,614,180, forward strand.
AGCGCATTTCCATATGAATGGCTTCGTGAATACACAAAATTGTCGAATTTGGGACTCAGAAAATCCTCATGCAATCCATGAGAAACAAATGCACCCACAACGAGTAACTGTCTGGTGCGGATTTTGGTCAGGCGGCGTGATTGGACCTTACTTTCTTGAAAATGAGGCCGAAATTGCAGTGACTGTGAACGGCATTCGTTACAGGAATATGATAACGGACTTCTTGTGGCCTCAACTGGACGGCATGAATCTGGACAACATGTGGTTTCAGCAGGACGGCGCAACCTGCCACACCGCGCATGAAACAATCGACTTATTGCAGCAACGATTTCCAGAACACATTATCTCACGAAATTCTGATTTCAACTGGCCACCAAGATCGTGCGATTTTTTTCTTTGGGGTTTTGTGAAATCTCGGGCTTATGCGAATAAATCCGAAACAATTCCTGAGCTCAAATCGGAAATCCAACGCGTCATCGGTGAGATACAGCCACATCTCTGTGCAAAAGTCATCGAAAATTTCATGAAAAGAGTAATGGACTGTCATCGGAGCCGTGGGGGTCATTTGCCGGATATTTTATTCCATACTTAATCGGAACATGTCTTCTTTACAATACAATAAAAATATCACAACTCTGTCATAAAATACTTGTTTTTATTTTAAAATTAAAAAGTGCACTCTTACTGAGATATCCTTTACAAATCTCTTTTTCGAGAAATGCCTGCTGATCTTAAGTCCAAAGACTGGAACGTTATATACAAAGATGGTTCTAAAGCCGATACAAACACAGCTTTTGCGGTTGTAACTCCAGATGGCTCTATCTGGATATATGTATATATACAAGACATTCTACCTAACATTGCCTCTATCTAGCCATATTTAAAGCTGCAAAGAACACCTCTAAAACATAATGGGCCATCTGCTTTGATAGCCTGTCAGTACTACGAAGCATCATCAATCCTAGGAACGATCACACCGTCATAGCCAAAATTCGTGATATACTAACTAAGTCAAGTTCCAAGATATACTTATGGACATATGGACACCTGGTCATGTTGGCATCGAGGGGAACGAGTTCGCAGATGCCGATGCAAACTCAGCACTAATGGCTTCTACATACAAGCATACCACTTTTTCTCGCTTTGACATTAAAAGACAAATCATCCAAAAATGTAACAAACAACAGATACTTGAGTGGCAACATTATAGTCACCACAACAAAACTATCAACCCAAACATAATACAGCTGAAATCTCCAACAAGCACCCCCAAATCGGACATAACAAGGTTTATCGGACTCCGCATTGGCCACACATCATACGAGTATATACACTAGCACCTACTCAAAAGTGAGCCTCCATCCTGTTCCAACTGCCACAACATAATCACTGTAACACACCTCTTAGGTCCATGTTTCCTGTCATCACACTCAACTTTCACTATAGTCTGAGATGAAATTAACATTTTGTCTGAAACCGAGTAGAGGAACTCTACGTCTAGTTGGCTAACAGACACAATAGATCTACACTGGTCGCAGTGCCCTATACTATCTGTTAGAACTAACCCTCAATTTGCTTGAAGTGTCTCGGAAATATTCTAAACCAGCCTAGATTTCACCTAATGACAAAATGTACAATAATTAGAGCGCTGCTGTTTGATTATTTAGCGCTAGAACTTGAGGGGCTTAGGACCAACAGTTTTATCTTCGTAATTGCCGATACCTCCCATCGTTCGTCCCCTTACATCATATTAGGATTTTATATCTTAGAGGTCTTTTCAGTAAGGGTCTTCATCTTAGGTGCGTTACTCGTTTACGTTGATAGGCAAATGAATGACTTAACATTGAAAAAATGTCTGATTTCGTACTATTAAGAATGACCTTTATGACTTATAAAAGGATTTGAGTCACAATAGATTTTAATTTAAAGGATCTGGGAATACTTCAACATTTACCTTACGTACTTTTTTACATAAATTACAATAAACCAACAGGTAAGGGCGAACAAAAACGAAAAAAAAGAGAAACAAGAAATATTTTAATGGAAATGAGCAGCAAGAGAAATTAGAATTATTCTCGACGCACAAAAAGCTGAAGCTCATTGTCCTAGTTTCTCAATAGCCCCGTGATCTCGTCTCATCCGTGACTAATAACATCGTTTCCTTGGCTTCCCAACGCCCGTTGCATCATCTTTATTGTGAGCAATAATTTCTTGTTAACTAAGCGACGTCGACATTCTATACAAGGACTTTCATGGAAATAACGATACTCGACGGTATCGTCGGCTGGTCCTTGCGTCAGGAAGAAAAAAAAAACAAAACAAAACTCCTTCAAATGCGATATCCCTTCAGTTGGCTTTGAGATGAAGTACGGAGCCGCAGGGCAAGCGAATGGGACTGAATAATATTAGTAGCAGTGCCTAGAGGTTGAATCCCTACGCGGTCGGAGGGGATTGAAATGAAATTGTTAATCTGGTTGCGGATGGACTTTTTGACTCATTTCTAATGAAGGAAATTCCATTAGTCGAAAAAGGACGAAGCAAAGCCGACACAACTAATAGCAATTTCTTCATTTTGTCAATATCCTTAGAATGAGACGGGAGCGACGGCATTGTGAAAGAAAATCTGTCATGTATCCATCTAAATGCAGTTAAAACGATGAACAGATACAAAGACATCTTTGAGAACATTACCGAGAAATATTTCATTACAGAACTCAACAAAAGCAGCTAATATATCCTCAAATACCTCTGAGAGCCTTTTGCTACAAGTATTTTCCTCGCACATTCATCGTTAAATGGATACGAGCGGAAGGATGCTTATGCACTTCAGTTGTTATTGCTTGGCTGATTTGTAAGCGTACGGGCGTCGTATGGCACTCGTAAAACCCAAATTAGGCATACACCAACCTTTTATGAGCTCCAAACTCAAGGCCTGAATCTTTGCTCCATCTTTTGTGGCTTGCCTGTGCTTTTCAGTGTACTCATAAAGAGCTTTAAAAATAAGTAAATTAATGAGATAAAATTTTAAATATGCATGCTGTAAAGTCTGACGGTTTGGGCTTTTTAATTTTGTGGTTTCCGGAAGGATGTGCATGTTACGAGGGAAGCGACAAAGAGGATTACTGGCATGTGCATGCGGGAAGGAAGCATTTCATTAGGTTTGCTGTTTACGAGTTTTTCTTGACTGGGATATTGGTCTTAAATAAGCGCGACAATAGAGTCTTTGTGGATAGATGCGTCGGCTATTATGTTAAAAGGAAGTCCTTAAAACGGATTCAATCGTAAATCCGTCAAAATCCTCTGAGAATACAAGGTTTATGTGAATATCCTTGTTTATTAGACAGGCGCTGACAGAATATACTCTCGACATCACTCTTGGCATGACGACTATGCAAAATTCCACATGGGTAATTGGTATGAAACGCCAATAAAGAGACGGTCAAGATGATTTTATCAAAATTGGCATCGATTATACTGAAGATTGATTTACCAGTTGGAAAGGCGTCCCTGAGAACCACCTAACATGTAATAATGGGAATATTATCACCGCATGTAATAGTTACTGTTTGGTTGCGAATTTTTTTTTCGAGGCAAGCTTTCGTCATGTAACCAAAAGGCTTTCGAGTCTTAGGCTTCCGTCATGTGACCAAACGGCTCATAGCAATTCCTATCAAAGCTCGTATATAAGCACATCCGGGAACAACGACCGACACAAGGGCTTCTATGACCTCCTATATATGTAGAACAATAGTTAAATGCCCAAGGTATGACACCAGAATCATTCCATTACCTTTACTTTTACCGTACGGTTCAATAATAAAGAAAAGGAAAACATAGCTTACCCAGCACCGTGTCAAAAAACTTATTCAGACAACTATATTGCGATCGACATTAGGCCCTAATCTAGCATTCTAAAAGCGCGAACTTTCTGAGGAGCCAACATCGTCACAGATCAGTAATTTGTTGCAGACAATGTATCGATGCGGATTTCACAGCATCAACGAAGTCTAATAAGATCACCAAAGACTGCCTTAGCCGTTGGGACCTTTGTCGATCATGCCCTCCTCAAAACCATTTAAATCTCCTAGTTTGATGATGTGTGTAAGGCTCATAAACCACGACTAAATTGCATCGACGGACGAGAACGGCTCAATAGATTTAAGAACAAAAAAGAAGGGAGGAGCATACATTTCTGAGAAGGAAAACAGAAGGCACAAGATCGCGTATTAAAAATAAAACGATCATGCCAAAGCCAGAGCGGAAGCCGGCGGATTTTGAAAACATGGAAATAGCTCTTCTGTAGACTCTATATCGGCGATAATAATAATAGGCAAACCACGGTCAGGAAAAACCAACCTTTCATACCAGACGAAGGCGGTTCGTCCAACCTACTTAGACGAGGTAAAGATAGTGATGTCGAAGCTAAAGTTTAATAAAACAGCTGGCACCGAGGGACTACCTGTTGAACTATATTCATAAAGCAGCTGAAGATGGGTTGATTGAGATAAGTACCAAGTTATGGTCGGATGAGCATCTTCCCTGCAGTGCAATCAGCATAGTTCCAATCAGCATAGTTTCAGGCTAGCAAAATCTGCAATAGCGAAAAAGCACACATTTTAGGACGACACCCAATAGCTTTTGTCGACTTTAAGACCGTGCTATGTTCTAATCTCTGTTAAACTGGTCTAGCTATGCATGTTAACAATTGAGAATTCTCGCAGTTCCAATACGGTTGAAACCTTAGATGCTAAAAAAGGATTCAAACAGGCCGACTAATTGCCATGTGATTTCTTCAATGCCATCCCTGAAAGGATCGCGTGTTCTCATATGCATGCGAGGCATTAGTAAAGCTTACACAAGCATCGAAGCAGAAAGGGCCAGAGTGGATTTGAGGGTAATGACAGTAAAACCAAGTATAAGTTGTCATCAACGGAAGACGTGGAACACCGACATCTGGAACAGAAATTCGCATTTGACAGCTGTAACTTTAAAGTTGTCAATGGTTTCGTCTATCTTGGCAAGCGCCAACGTCACCCGCGCTGAGGTCAGGACAATTTGTCGTCAAATTTGATCTTCTCGGATGAACCAAATTGTTGGGTACATGCAACATCCCAAAAAAGACACGGTGTGGTGCGGAATTTGGTTCGTACTACGAGTATTTCCGAAGTTACGACTGGGGAGGCAGTTACAGTGAATGGGGAGCGACATTGCCACCATGTTGACCGACCATTTTTTATTCCAAAATTTAATGATTTGGGTCAGGGCGATCTTCAACAAGAAAGCGGTCAGAAATTGGAAGATCCTTGGTTAGAGAGAAATTGAATGGCCTCCGCGGTAGATCGATTTGACATCTTTAGATTTCCTTCTATTTGGTTTGTAGAGAGTAAGACCAATTACCAAGGGATAATTCAGAGCGGCTTATTAAAACTTTGTGCTCAAAAAAGTAGTCAATAATGTTGACCTTCTCTTGATCGTCTGCAACAGAAGTTGCACTAGTTATGTGAGCGATGTTGTGTTCCGTCCATATCTGCTACATATGTATATACCGAACATAACATCTAACACAATATCTGTTAGCTCACTTTATGTTATATTAAATATTACTGATATAAGTCAGTTAGAGTAAGTTTAAAGTCTACGAGCCCTTAAAACGTTTTCAAGAAGATCATGAAGGCGGTAAAGACGGCGAACACCCTGGTTGCCCCAGTGCATCATCATCCGATGAAAGTGTGGAAAAAGTGAGAACATGCGAGAGCTTATCACTGAATTATGATCAGCGTAAGATGTGAACGTGGTATCACGTACATTTTTTTTTAAGACCGTAAAATATATTTCATTATCGACCATTTTATGGTCGTTACATCAAGCCACCTATCTGTATACTTTGATAGCGTACAAAGTAAAATATCACTGCTGTATCCGGCAGTGTTATTGAAAAAGGTGATTTGTTCATTCACCGCTGTTCGTAGCAATTGGGTTTGCGTTACTCGACTACATGCAAGATTTTACTCAAGGATTTGTGTATTGCTTATTTCGTTCAATGACTTTGAATTCTTTTCTTGGCCAAAAATTGATCCCTTTAGACTATTTTTTATATGGATACATCAAAGTACCTGTCTATACCGATAAGCCAGCGTCAATTGCAGGCTTAGAACACAACATTGCATGTTATCAGTTAGATACTAGCTAATAAGCTCGAAAAAGCGACACAAAATTGGGCTATACAACATAATCTCCGAAACAAAATGGCAAGCATTGCTTTTTTAATGTGCTTTTTTAATCAATTAACAACCAAGCCCTTAAAATATCACATAATGTATGGTTATCCAACAAGAGGTGTCATTTCATACTGATATTGTTAACTGCTAAATCTGAAGTAAATAAAAAAGTAAGGAGGTGCAATATGAGTCAAAAAGCCGTCTCTTGGCCTGGATTAGGAACGATTAATCTTATATGAAGTTTTTCATCACATAATTGTTGCTATATTTCGCTAACAATATCTCTGATATTTTCCTTTATTGATTAGTAAAAAAACCGGCAGAAAATTTTCATTTAATATAGTCTCAGTGGAAAAAGGTCAATGGTGTTATATCGCCCCAAAAAAGCCTCTTCATCACACTGTGTAAAAAAATCATGTCATGCTTCATTCATTTACTAGACCCGATCAGCTAAAAAACAAAACGTGGTCTCCTCGTTTCAATTCCCATGTCCGCTGGATCTTGTCAGCATGAAGGCCAAGATATACGCCCAATTGCAGTGCAAACTGGCTGACAGGGTCAACCTCTGCGATCGTCTCGAAATTGACGCACATGGGTTTTCAGTATATTTCTAGTTTATATTTCTTGGAAGTTATATTTAAATTCATAGATTGAATGACTACAGCTGTACCAACTGGTTCTTAATGACGACCAAAAACAGTATATGAATTTCACAAAATCTTTCTGCAATATTTTCATATTTTTTTTTTTTTTTTATAATTCGTGCAGGTTCAAGAGTGTTCACTCTTATGATGTTTGTCACACAACCTGGACGGGATACAAATGGTTTGTGCCGAATATGTTCGTTCACTGCTCTACCGGCGGTGGTTGTCCTAGATAGGATTTGAGAGATCCGACTGAATTTGTAACATTAGGTGTAGTTCACAGTAACTGTTTTGTTTTCCATGCCATTAAGGTGTTATATTGGAAATGCAGACAGAGAGTATGAATTTTGAAGTGATCTTATGCTGCGAGGGTTATGCCTTCGTCAGCACTTTTTGATCATCTCTCATTCACAACTGACGTTGTTGCAGACTTTTTCCGTATAGGAATTTTTCTTGACTATGGACGGAGTTGAACAGCAGACCTTCGGATCAATAGTCGGTGATGATTACTATTGCACCATGATTACCCAATTTTAAAGTATTTTTTTCACTAGTTTAGCACATCTTACGAGTATATATCGATCCATCGTTAATTGGGTTTGACTTTCCAAAAGAACACCATAATGATAAATGAATGTAGACAGTTCAACAATGGCGCAAAGTTTTAAATGACACCTCTTATTGGATATGAGTCCATATATCTTAAATTGGAGCATGCAGTTTCAAAGAGAAAAGGAGGATTTCCGACCAGAGTCTCAATAAAATTATGAGTACGACCGGATCCACTAAGCTAAGCATAAAGTTTAATCGAAAAACTCGTCAGATATGCCTTTCCTGTCTTTGTCATCGTGCTCGCTACAATGTTATCCAAGTTCAGAACAGCTCCTAACAACGGTAGAATGTAAACGACATACAGACTGTCGATTGAATCAGCACTTAATTAGAATTCCAATGCATCTCCTAATATTCCCTGGAACTACTCATGAAATATTTGTTAAATCTCGCCTAGAATCCAGTGACTTTCAACCTTTAACTTTAATTACTTGCGCTCCTTTCTTAATTATCCACACCACATACTGTCACCACACATCCCACATACACGGCAAAATAGATAGAAAGACACGATGCCAAGTAACGACTCGCATGGGTGTCCCTGACGAAAACTTGTCGACAATGCACTTCCATTTCAATCTATCGCATGGAGAAACTTTCCCCCAAAAATCCAAAACAAAAGCTCGGAATTTTATTTAATTCCCAAACAGACTTTTATCGAAGCTCGTAGCTCTTAATTTGCAGTGCGAGGATGGAAAAATACAACAAACAATGGGCGGATCCAGTACCTGATGGCAGGATTCTCGCTTTATGCTTCTGGCATCGTCGTCGCATAATATCATCCTCATTGCCATCGTCAGTATTTAAAAGTTTTAGTTGCTTCGGGAGGAAGCAATGGTAAAAGTCGAGGCAACTAAAGTCATTTGCAGGCTCTTAACATACTCGACTTTCCTTCTTAATGAAATTCACAAATAATTCTGTGCTAACTCACGTCAAGCCCTCAATGCTAGATCGACACATACATGTCCTCGCACAAGGAAAACGTCATCTCCATGCCGTAAACTTTACAAGCACACACATTTCTCTTTCGACGGAGGCAACCTAACAGCAAACGCCAAACATAAAAATCGACGAGTAGGTGTTGCGAAACAGTTTAAGTGCGGGGTGTAGCCGAATAGATAAATTTCGAAATGAAAAGACACACTTTTCGCGGGCGGTAATGATTATTTGAAATCTGCAAAAGCTACACGTTGGCGTGGGGGGCGCTGCAGCTGGATGCGAGCGGAACTTTATTGTTTCAGGCAATAAAGTTGTCATGAAGGACATTAACCCCGGTTAAGCGGCGTCGAAGGGGGCGGGTGCTGGTACAATAGAAGATAGCAGAAGCCCGCATCCCGGCAGACTGATGTATAATTACTTGCGAAATGCATACATACACACTCCCATCCATGGGTGAGCTCGTCCTGGGCGTAGTATCTGCTCGAGCTGTTGTTTATGTAATGAAGTATACTTGGGCTATGTAATGGCGTGCGAGAATGAGGATTCCCTATTGTTTCGGCCTGAACGAAGGGTTCTTGGATTGCCAGAAATTGTGTTTAAGCAATGGATTGGATGGAGTGGGGCGAATGGTCTTTGGGGATAGAACAGGAAGGAGGATTGTTTGTGTTGGAAATTAAGTGCATGAGGAAATGCTTAACTGCAACGCTATTTAAAGGCAATTAAAGGTTTATAAATGTTGTTGCCGGAATTTTATGGCTTGGTTGCATGGATGTTCGCAAGAGTTCAAATTAAAGGCTGAGTTTACTCTAGAAGTGTGTAGAACAATGAATTGCTTGTTTTTTTGGGGGAGTTCAGAAATCAATACTGTTCATGCGAACACAAGTTCGAAGACTTTGTTCTAGTTTCGAAATTTTGCAAAGGAACGAGGAGCATAAGAGGATTCCTTCTCATGATGGCTCAGAGGCAGGCGTCTTTATTTCAAAGGAAAGTGTAATATAATAGGTTTCTGAAGATAGTAATCCTGTTAAAATTTTGTTATTATTTCAATTGCATTGAAGAAAATGGGTTCTTGACTTGAAGAGCTTTCTAACCAACAGGGCTTCAGTCTTTTTAATCACGCACATTCAAGTGGTAGGGATTCTACCACTTTTGGTACTCTTCGTTTCCCACTGATAAATTCCGTCGTGCGAGGAAGAAAGGCTTTTGGTAAAAGCCAAACTGGCGTAATTTGAATAAGTGTGCCTTAGAGGTGTTCAAAAAGAAATGGTATCAGTCCGATTTGCACGATTTGTATTTTAACGATCAGCACTTATCTATTGACGTTTTATTAAATTGAGAATTTATATTTCGGAAAATTGAAAAATTGCTGATTTGATTAAACCAGTTGCACTCATGAACCAATTTGGGAATTTATATTCATTTTGCTATTTCCTTTTATTATTTGTTTCGAGGTCCTGGAGAGAGGAGATGCTTCTCCGATGTTTTTTCTGTCACTTATAGCCATAGGTAACTAAAAGGTATCAATTGTTAATTGCCGATTTATTTCCTTCCATTGTAATGAAGTCTTGCAAGTCTTTATTGCAAGTGCAAGCGCATATAGTGCTTGCTATAAGATGCAATAATGAGGCAATGTAGTCAACAAGCCCCTCTCTGGCCGAACTAAAATTTCAGAATACCCAATCTGAACGACAACCTGGACTCCATTAAACAATGAAAACTCTGCCGCGAAACAAAAATCCGTATTCCGTTGCGAATCCTTAACAACAATGAGGAAAGCTGCGATAAATTGCGTCCACTATTATTAGACATCAACGATAACCGAGTAAATATTGGAAAAGCATCAACCACGATAGTTGCCCGGATGGCTCTCTCGTTTTTTTCAATCCTCAAATCAATTCGTCGGGATACTCCGACCCTACCACGACACTCGCGGAGCAGTCAATAACAATAAACAATTCAATCAACTCGAAGATTAAATGCGCTATGCTCACGTTCTATGCTCACTCCACCTCCACAAAGTCTAACATCAATATTAACCAAATCTCCGACAACCACCTGTGAGTGCACAGTAAATTGCAACTTTTCTCTTGATAATGCCTGTACTACGATCACTCCCCTATCTGCTACTTTATCTGTACAAACAAAGCCTAGTATGAGTACCTTCAGGCAAACTATCCCGTCTGCCACAACTCCTCCGACACCGGTGAAAACTGACGATCTTTTCGGAATTATCATATATGGAACCTCTCTGATTGCAAGCAGAGAATAAATAAGCTGAAATACGACAGCCCAGGACTCAATATCTTCCTTTATCCTATGGATTGGACCATCTTTAACCATAACGCTGAAGACCGATATTTTATGTCCCACTTGAGGGACAGAAGAATCTACGAAAACGTGTATCTCTATCTTGCCTACCTTCCCGTCAAAACTGACGTGGTATCGACCACCAAGTAGGTCTCCCAACTGATCCTCACCAACTTTATTTTTTTTTTTTATATTGTTCGTGCAGGTTCAAGAGTGTACGCTCTTATGGTGTTTGTCACACAACCTGGACGGGGTGCATATGGCATATGGTTTGTATAGAAGATGTTCGTTCACTAATCTTCGGAGGTGGTTGTCCTAGATAGGATTTTTTTTTTAGAGGTTCGACTAAATTTGTCGCGTTGGTTGTAGTTCACAGTAACTCTTTTGTTGCCATGTCCTTAAACTGTTATATTGGAAATGTACACACAGAGTATGAATTTTGAAGTTATCTTATGCTGCACATGTTCTGCCTTCGCCAGCATTTTTTGATCATCTCTCATTCACAACTGATGTTTTTGCACAATTTTTCCTTATAGGAATTGGACTTGGCTATGGATAGACTTGAACTAGAGAACTTCCGCTCAACAGTCAATGATGATTACCCTTGCACCACGATCACCCACAAAAGAAGACACCACCAATCAGAAGAATATGATTTCACGAGAGCCTAAATATTTCACCCAATGACGTAACTAACGACCTCTCATTGATCTCATGGAATGTCAAAGGAGTACGCGCCAAAACTTTCGCAGTACTATTCAAAAGCTGCCCAAACTGAAACTAATTTTTGCACTAATTTTGGAAGTAGTGAGTTATTCACCTCAGACTTTACTATGTTTCGTGCTGATGACCATGACAATTTTGCCTATCTGATAGTCACCGAGCCCTCATATCAATTCACAGCCGCTACGATTTCTTCTCCTTAAAATCGAATCGATTCAATATACAAGCGCCTTGCTAACTTTCCCGAAATGAAAGCCTTATCTTTCCTGTTAAAAACGTCCCTCATCACCCACTTATTCATCAATTTACCAATAACGTCATAGATTCCATATTTGATATCGCTCAGCCAAATCAAAATGGGCTGAATCTGACGATGAGAATCACATTATCGGAAACACATTCTCTCGACAATCACTTCACCGTTGTCCACTACGAAAATATGTACGTGTTGCCTCAATTTCTGAAAAGTGCAAAACCCAATAACTCAATAACTGCTCAGCAATATTAACTTTATTTTTCTCCTAAGCACTGACCCTCACATGTCCTTAGATGATACTCTTGTATCCGTAGTCATCAGTTGCCTTAACCCCTCCGTCTCATGTTCAACAAAAAAAAACAACATCTCCGCTCTGGTACAGCATGGAACTACGCCATCTGTGACGGTGGCAGGCCTGCTCTAGATCCCGCCCTGCTTCTGACCTTTCAACTTACCTGCAGTCTTATATGCAATCCATTCAACTATGTGAATCTCTCTACCTTCGATACCTGGAACCAAATGCAATCCTCCCTTATCGCAGATCCCAAGAGCTCCTACCACTTTATAAGTGCAAAAATTAAAGCTGATAGCTATCCCTCCACTTTTAGTTTTGTCAATACTTTTTCTAACAATCCGAAAATGCGAGTAGTTGCCAGCTTTTTTGCTTATTTATTCAGCCAGTCATTCACCGAACAAATCCTTCAATCTGATCATGACTACATTCCTTCCATCAAGGACTGCCTTCAGATGTCCTAGAATCAGCCAATATAATTTCTGTCTTAGTCATCGAGAAAATACGTAACGTAAAGGACTACTACTCGTTTGGTCCGGGCTGCTTTCTCGTCAACCATTTATCAAGCCCAAAGTCCTCGATAAAAGCTCACATCAAATTATATTTCTTCAATTCACTGTTCTTGATTTCTGCCGGGATTTATTTTACGAATCAAATTCTACCTCGAAGACCGTCAGTAAAATGTTACTTTCCGATATTCTTTTTTGATCCAATCTATGCTAGCTATGGCCTCCCAAAAGGCAGCCACCTCGGCCTATTCATATTTATGCTAACCATTAATGATGTTAGCTGTTTAATCAAGAACTCTCATCTGTCCGCATATGGTGGTTATATACAAAGGTTCGAAACCTTACGGATATGCCCTTCTTCCGCATCAACTCCTTTGTTTTTTTAAAAATTTATTTTTAATACCAATTTCTTAAAAACTATCTTACGCTAGACAAAAATGATTAAACTAGCTTAACTAACTTATAAACAACTCCTATCGAAGGAACTGTGGCTATCATGGAACGAAGGAATATCTGCTCTTTCTACCTATATCTCATTAAGCTCTGTCTTAGAAATCTCCTCTACCGTCGCCTTTATGCTCTGCTTACTTTTTTTTCTCTTATATTTATTATCTAGATATTAACTTTTTTTTTAGTTAGAAATTAACGAACACGATCACGGTTCTTTACATAAAGTTATTCTGACCGATGCGATGGATCGATTAGTACTCTGAAAATCTAAGGGAAGTAGTAGCAATTTAGTGCGGTTTTTGGACTGGCGGTATCATTGAAATTTGTTTTCGAAAATAATGCTGGTGCGATCATTTCAGTGAACAAGTTGCATTGCTGGTTCTACTAGTAACTAGAAAGGAAACCCTAAGTCTTGGGTTTTCGAATCCACTTCCAACGCAATTCGAAGGCTTCTATGCAAGAAAGTAAATGCAGGGCTTTTCGATGAAAAAAAAAAAACCTACTTCTTTGTCAAGACAGTTCTGAAAATATATTTAGCGTCAGATATAAAAGTTTGACCTAATCGGTAGACGAAAATCACTTAAAGTAACATATAATTTACGCTAAGGATGCAAGGATCTATGATCTTATGAACGTATGTCCAATACCCCAGTTATGACACCAAAATTGTACTAAGGGAATTTAATGCAAAACTGGGCAAAGAGGTCATATTTGAGTCGACCATAGGAAAACATAGCCTACATAACACCACTTAAGACAACGGATTCCTGCTAACTGATATCCTAGCAGGGCGTATCCTCTTTGTAACAAGCGATTCCCACATCTCAACATCCATAAAGAAACCTGGCGGTCACCAGATCAGTCGACCATCAACCAGATTGATCACGTTGTGATCGACGTCAGATACTCCTCCAGCATCCTCGATGTACGAACCTTGCGAGGAGCCAACATCGACTCGATTCACTACCTTGTTGTACCCAAGTTGAATACCAAGGATGTTACGGAGTCGAGCAAGACAACAAGAGTCTAACGTCGGAAAGCTACAACCATAGGAGACCGCTAGGATCTTCGCCGATCGAGTGTCCCTCAACCTCGCGCAAAGTATGATGACACCGGCACAATCCACAGAACAACACCGGGAGCATTGCCAGCACGCCATCAGTAACGCTGCCTCTGATATGCTGGGTTTCAAACCAGCTAGAAATCCATGGTTTAATGAGCAATGCATACAAACCCATGTAGCAAAGCAAACCGTCTACAAAGCCATGCTACATAGACGGACGAGAGCCGCTCGTGAGCTCTACGAGCAGGAAAGTGGGGAGGAATGCATGCTTTTAAGGAAAAAAAACAGAGCACGGAAAGCGTGAAATCGAGGAGGTGTGATGATGCTACCAAAGGAATGACGCTTGTAAGTTTTACAAAAAAGTAAAACGAACATTCCAGGGCTATAAAGCCAAAGCAGAAACCTGTAGGGATGAAGACGGACAACTAGTAGTAGAGTCACACTCGATGCTGAGAATATGGAAAAACCACTTCTGTAGACTGTATAACGGTGATAATAGATCTGATACGGCTGTCAGGCAGAATGATCCTTCCAACACGAGAGGTCTGCACAATTGCTTGCGTACGCGGATGACATTGACGTAATCGGACGAACACAGCTAGATGTCAATGAAGTGCTCAAAAGTATTGAAGCAGAATCGCCTAAAATGGTGGTCTTTCGGTGAACGAGGTCAAAACAAAATATATGCTGTCTGCACAATTGCTTGCGTACGCGGAGGACATTGACGTAATCGGACGAGCACAGCTAGATGTCAATGAAGTGCTCAAAAGTATTGAAGCAGAATCGCCTAAAATGGTGGTCTTTCGGTGAACGAGGTCAAAACAAAATATATGCTGTCGTCCAAAAAAGACGCGCAACACCGACGCGACCTCTTGGGCAGAACGTCACAATTGACGGCTACAAATTTGAACTGGTCAAGGACTCCGTTTACCTTGGCTCACTAATGAGCAGCGACAATAACACTGGCGCTGAGATCAAACGCAGAATTACTCTTGTCAACCGCTGCTTCTTTGAGTTCAAGAGGCAATTGAGAAGTAGAACCCTCTCTCGAAAAACCAAGGTAGCACTATATAAATCGCTGATCATCCGAGCCTTTACGGCGTAGAGGCCTGGACCTTACAAAAATGGGTGAGTGTGAGAGGAAAATTTTGTGTTCAATCTATGGTCCCGTTTATATAAACGTAGAGGGGAGGAGAAGATACAACGACAAACTGTACGCGCTGTACAGCGACATCCACGACGTCTCCGGATTCAATGTCTAAGATGACTAGGCCATGTAGAGCGAATGGACAACGCAACTCCGGCTCGAAGAGTCTTCGAATCCAACCTTGAGGGACGACGCAGCAGAGTACGACCGAATTTAAGGTGGTATACACAGGTGGAAGGAGCCCTAGGCGTGCGACACTGGAAACAACTGGCAAAAGATCGTTCAAGCTGGAGACGTTTGTTGGTTGAGGCGCAGGTTCACACGGGTCTGTAGCGCGATCTAAGAAGAAGAAGAAGGACGCAAGGATGAGCTTAGAGATTGTTTCACTCTTTTTCTTTCTGTTAAAAATATATAGTGATTGTTCCATTTTGTAAATATGTTTGTAATTCGATGTTTTGTTGTTGTGATAATATGAATTCTAAATGCCTGAATGTGAAATGAATTGTATATCTATAAATCTACGGTTTATCTCTTTCTTTTTCTTGTAGTTCTTATTTTATATAATAATTATGAATATGAAATGTAAAAACCAGTTCCAATTCGACATTTATAACGAGCGGAATAAAAGAAAATATACATAATCGATCAAGTCAAGATTGTTCGGGTTTATTTCAGAATCGAATCCTTTTCTATTTTTTTCATGGTGCCGAAACCCGGGAAGTGTCGCGGACATTAAGACTCTTGCTTGAGTGTAATTCTTTTCTTGAACGTCGTTTGATTCCACCCCTTAAATTATAAGAAATGGAGTTACAAGTGCGCGCTGGTTATCGAAGTCAAATAACGAAGATCGTTAAAGAAGCGGCGGATTATTTGAATTCTCCGAATGCAAAAGTTGTGGATGATCCAGATACCTTGGATAGTGTAGAGGAAGAATTATCTTCCTTGCTTCTTCGACTAACTACAGCTCATCAAAACCTCATATCCGCCAGTAAAGAAGTGCAGATTAAAGGGTTAGAAGATAAGAACCCTGAGAAGATTGCAGAATACGAAGACATTGCTGTGGGTTTAATAGGTCGCATCGAAGTGCGTTTGGCAAGGGTAAAAGAGAGAAGTAGGAATGCGACTAACCATCGATCTTCAAACCCGGAACCGAGACCACAATGCGTAAAGCTACCAAAGTTAGAACTGAAGAAGTTTTCCGGAGATTTCACCGATTGGATACCATTTTGGGAAACGTTTAGAACAGCTGTCCATGAAAACCATTCCCTTTCTGGTATAGAAAAATTCAATTATTTGAGGTCAGTTTTAACGGGAGCAGCTGAAAAGGTCATATCAGGTTTTACCCCATCGGATGCGTGCTATGATGGTGCTGTCGCTCTCTTAAAGGAAGAATACGGTGATTCAGAAAAGCTGATCGATCGTCTGATGCAACAGTTAATGAATTTAATACCAGTCCGTAATAAAACGGACTCCCATGGGTTAAGGAAATTATATAATACAGTCACATCAACAAGTCGTTCTCTCACGGCTCTTAACGTTCCTTCGTCTCACTACTACATAATGCTAAAATCAATACTCTTGCGTTGTATGCCAGATGATCTGAGAATACAATATCATCGTACACAAAAGGAAATTGTCGCCGATCTGGTGAAAGAGGAAGACGGAAATAATACCACTGTAGAGAGCGGTTCTTCTCTTACAATTGATGGCGACAAGTGTCTAAAAAATATCTTGCTCTTTCTTAAACAAGAAGTAGAGTCAATTGAAAGGGCCACTGTCAACAAAATGTCATCCTTGTCTGGTAGCAGTAAACATCAAAAGTTGACAACTGCAGCAGGTTTGTTTACTGTCAGTGCTAATGACACATCATGTTTTTTATGCAAGTCCTCAAGGCATTCAACTAAAGAATGTGATAATGAATGTGCTATCGAAAAAAAAAAGATGTTATTAAAAAATGATGGTCGATGTTTTCGCTGTACGCAAAAGGGACATACAGCTAAATTCTGCCGTGTTAAAGTACGATGCCACCGGTGCAAAAGACAACATGCTACAGCCGTGTGTTCCCAGAAAATTTGTGAGGACAATAAAATCGCGAAGCCCGATGTGAATGCTAGACATAGCCCTACAAGCAGTGAAGTGCTTAATTTGTTCACCAACGATCAAAAGGCAGTTAATGTTTTTTTGCAAACTGCTCGAGTATTTTTGAAGGCTCCATTGGCATCTAAAAGGTTGTTTGTACGCGCGGTTCTTGATGGCGGAAGTCAACGATCGTATGTAAGGGAGGATGTTGTTGACAAGTTAAACCTACCACTTGTTGATAAGATACATTTATCCATTATACCATTTGGAGGTGCAAAAGTATCCAAAGCTAATACCTTTGATGTGGTTGAACTAGTTGTATGCAGCCAATTTAATCAACAATCGACTAAAATCCTCGCAGTGGTCGTGCCTAATATTTGCCAAGATGTTTTGATGGCACCAGATGTCAACGATGTTTATTTCAACGATCTTAATTTGGCAGATTCGAATGATAGTGGGTATATACAAGAAGAAGGCTTGGGACTCTTAATAGGTGCGGATTTTTATTGGTCTGTTGTCGATGGTGCACATCGCCGGGTATCCAAACATTTAGCCGCCGTATCTACCATATTTGGTTGGACCATTCAAGGCTCTTACAAGGCAGACAAATTAAGCAGAAACTACGAGATATCTTCATCTCTTTGCAGTCTTGTAGTTGAAAATATGTGGAGTTTGGAGGTACTGGGAATTCAAAGCGACAAGCGTGAAGCGGATATGCATACGGAGGAGCTTAAGCGTAGCTGTATACGAAAAACTTCGTCCAGATATGAAGCCACACTACCTTGGAAGAATTCTAACACCACACTTGCACACAATAAGGAAAATGCCATCAGTCGGCTTTATTCCCTGGTAAGAAAACTTTCAAGAGATCCATATAAACTTTCAGAGTACGACGCTGCAATGAGGGAATTTATTGCTGCTGGCTTTGCGGAGACGGCCAGCTCAAAGGTTATTGGCAATCTCTATAACATGCCCCACTGACCAGTTTATAGACCAGAAAAAGCCACCACCAAGCTGCGCATTGTTTTTGATGCTTCTTCCAGGGCTGAAGGTATGTTTTCTTTGAATGATGTATTATTAACTGGATCCAATCTGCTCCCTGAAATATTTGGTATATTGCTGAAATTTAGACTTTGTAGAATAGCAATCATAGCAGATATTGAAAAGGCATTTCTACAAATAAACCTAGCTATAGAAGACCGTGATAGTCATAGGTTTCTTTGGTTTGAAAAAGAAATTCAATCAGCCTCTAATTTGCCTGCTATAAAAGAATTTCGCATGACACGAATTACCTTCGGGGTAACTTGTAGTCCATTTTTGCTATCTGCCTGCATTCAAACGCATCTAGCATTAGAAGCTTCTCAATTCCCACGTACATGCGCTCTATTGAAAAATTCATTTTACATGGATGATGTGTTAGTCAGCCTTGAAAGTCAAACACAAGCTAAATGTTTTCATCAAGAAGCAGTAGAAATAATGAAACGGGCACATATGCATCTAAGGAAATGGGCTAGTAATGACATGAAACTTAGAGAGTACTTCGATGATGGAGATATAAATCCAGTACAAATGGTATTGGGGCTTAAATGGAATATTCACAGCGACGAGTTGGGTATTAATTTCAATCCGTCCGTACTAGAAAATCTTTTACCCACAAAGCGAAGTATTTTAAGAATAATTGGCTGTATTTTCGATCCTTTAGGCTTTCTAAGTCCTGTCGTTATTCGTTTAAAAATTTTATTTCAGTCGTTATGGCGGCTTAGATTAGATTGGGATGGGCCGCTCCCAGTTGAGATGATAAGAGAATGGAGTCTATGTTCTAAGAATTTAGATAGAATTGCCAGTATCGCTATACCACGATGGATAGGGTTTTATACTAATGCTAAGACTATTGAAATGCATATTTTTGCAGATGCAAGTACTAAAGCCTTCGGAGCAGTTGCATATCTGCGGATAGAAGATGCTCATGGTAGTATGACGGTCGCTTTCGTTTGTGCGAAAGCACGTGTTGCTCCACTTAAAGATGGAAATGCAGATCAGATGAGTCTCCCAAGGTTGGAACTTACCGCTTCTTTGATTGCAGCCCGATTAAAACGATATTTTGAAAAGATAGCGATGCCTGTAAAAACGTATGTTCTCTGGACTGACTCTCAAATTGCATTACACTGGATTCGTGGAGATGCAAAACGATGGAAACCGTATGTTTTCAATCGAGTCAAAGAAATACAGGATATAACATCTCAGGTGGATTGGCGACATTGCTCAGGCAAGCTTAACCCTGCAGACTTGCTCACTAGAGGGATATCCGTGATGAAATTCGAAACATCAGAAGAGTGGAAAAATGGTCCCGAATGGCTCAAAAGGCCTGAATCCGAATGGCCAATAGAAAGCCAAACCTCAATAGAATCTACAGTTTTGTTAACATCTTTAAATGAAATACCAAGCGTGGAAGACTTCGAATGCCTTGAGCCTATAATAGCCTATGAGAAGATAAGCTCTTGGAAGCGACTTCTTCGAATAACAGCTTACGTTTTCCGAGCAATTAGTCGTTTTCGAGGCGAAAGCTATAAAACAAAGTATCTGACAGCGAGTGAGATGAAGGCAGCGGAAAAGTATTGGATTAGACTAATTCAAAAGATACATTTTAAGACTGAACTTTCGTGCCTATTGAAGAAAAAACCTATTCCACGTTCATCTAATTTTCTATCCTTTAATCTATTCTTGGATGATGAAGGATTTTTGCGCGTCGGTAGTCGCTTGCAACTGCTTGATGAAAATATGGATATCATTAACCCAATTCTTCTTCCCAAACCCAATTACTTGAGTGGCTTAATAGTGACATATCTGCACCAGATATCTCTACACGCTGGTGTAAATGCAGTTTTGACTAGACTTCGAGAGAAATTTTGGTTGCCTGGTAGTCGACAACTTATTAAGAAAATCATAAATTCTTGTAGAATATGTCGCAGGTTCAAGGGAAAGCCAATGTCAAATCCTTTTGCGCCCTTGCCTCGGGAGCGCATGATAGCTTCAAAAGCGTTCGAAACTGTAGGCGTTGATTTTGCAGGCCCACTTTACACTTTGCAGAATGAGGATGCACATAAAGTGTATATAATGCTATTCACGTGTGCAGTCGTACGAGCTATTCACCTAGAACTTGTGCCAAATTTAAGTACCGAATGCTGCCTTCTAGCTATAAGAAGATTTATCGCTCGAAGAGGTGTACCTAGAATAATCTACTCAGATAATGCAAAGACCTTTAAGAGGGCAGCAAATGAATTGCGATGTCTGGGAAACATTCTTGATAGCGAGATATTTTATGGGTTTTTGAGTAATCGAGGTATTATTTGGCGCTTTAGTGTCGAGCGAGCTCCATGGTGGGGCGGTTTTTGGGAACGTATGGTAAAGGCGGTCAAAGACGTATTGAAGATTACTATATGGAAGTCGAAATTATCTAACGATGAATTGTATACTTTACTTACAGAAGCAGAAAGCATAATAAACATGAGACCTTTGACTTATCTTAGCGATGACCCCCTTGACTTAACCCCCCTTACGCCAAGCCGATTTCTTGCTGGACATTTTGAAAATTCATCAAAGAAACCCACAGAGTTGATTGACGGTGTTACACTACGTAAATTATGGAAATCCAGAACTATTTACATAAGCCGATTGTGGAAAAGGTGGAATACTGAATATCTTCGACTTTTAAGATCGGCTCATCATTCAGGCAAGGACACCTGCTCAGAGATTAAGACAGGAGATGTGGTTATAGTTCACGATGCAGCCATACCACGTTTACACTGGAAGTTAGCTGTAGTACAAAAATGTTTTCCGGGAAGAGATAATAAGATAAGAGCGTGCGAGGTTCGTTTTGCAGATGGTCAAACCGTCAGACGCCCGATCCAGCTGTTGTATCCAATGGAGGTTCCTTCGCCCCGCCCGGAGGATGTTAAAAATATATAGTGATTGTTCCATTTTGTAAATATGTTTGTAATTCGATGTTTTGTTGTTGTGATAATATGAATTCTAAATGCCTGAATGTGAAATGAATTGTATATCTATAAATCTACGGTTTATCTCTTTCTTTTTCTTGTAGTTCTTATTTTATATAATAATTATGAATATGAAATGTAAAAACCAGTTCCAATTCGACATTTATAACGAGCGGAATAAAAGAAAATATACATAATCGATCAAGTCAAGATTGTTCGGGTTTATTCCAGAATCGAATCCTTTTCTATTTTTTTCACTTTCTTTTTTTTCTTCTTCAAGGTTTTCTAACTAGCTTTGAAATTTTTGTAGCCTTACTTGCATTAAAACTGATTTTTCGACTTGTTGTCTCATTTATCGTTAGAATTCAAGCTAAAACGGCGTCAAGGAGGCGGTGATGCAAAAGGTGCGTCACAACGTTACCCTTAGGCCAACATTGACTTCGCTAACAGGAAATTAAGTGACTTCCGCGTAGTCATGAGTTTTTAGCTCCTAAGTCTAAGACGATATCACTACGAGAATGTTCAAGAAGTAATAGGAATTTTCTAGGTTTGTTAGCTATATGAGTTATATGAGATTTTGGCTGACTTATAAATTCAACGACGTTGATTTTCGCCAGGTCAGAGGGTACGTGCAATAAAGCTGAAGATAAGTGAGCTCTATTACGATATGAATTGGCTTTCAATTAGCAACCAATTTAACACCGATGGACTCTAAAGCTTTACTTAAGTTAAAGCGTACACCAGTGCTTTGCTAACGATTTGTGCACTTAAAGAAAGTATTTGAGCTTTTTTTTGTCAAAGAACAGCCTTACTCACGTGAAAACATAACATATAAGATGAGTCGATGCAAATATTCACCATCACTGAAAAAATACCATTTTAATTGGGCTTAAAAGTAAATAATTTTTTTATCAAAATGTCGGTGTTTTTACAGATTTAAAATGACATGAATGCTGGATGACCCTACAGAAGCAGAACGCAAAAGGCCATAAACAACGTGCAAAATTAGGAACAGGGAATAAGTGTAATCGAATATGAATGATTGTCGAATCACAGTCGGAAAACATGTCTTATGTCTAATGCTGAAAAATTAGTACATAAAAAGTCGACATTCGGAAAAATAGTGTAGTGAATTGGGTTTTCTCAAGTGTGGTTGAGTTCAGTAAAAATGTAGAACTATAACATCGTTTCATGACAGGTTATAAACAACTTAAAGTCCGAAGCTAGGGTTTAGGCATATCTGAGAAGCCATAGCTTTTATTACTCAAAGTAAACTTAGGTTTAACCCTATTTGTTTGACTTGCAATCCCCAGAATGCAATATAATTATTAGTAGCTTTATTAAGATTTTAAGATTTTTTTTTCACTTGTGCATTCATATTGTTGCGTAGAAATTGCGCAACCAAATCAGAAACCCAAAATCAGAAACCCAAAAATATTTCAAAAAGTACTAACCTTTTCTAACAGAATCAAGTCTGGTCACAAAACCCAACTTGGTCATTTACTTCTTATCTCCTTAAACCGCTTTTGGATCCCTCATTAATATTTGTCTACACATGATCACTGAAGTGGTCTGGAATATCCATGTTTTCAAGGATATTTAAGTCACCAATCTGAGTAAATTTAGTCGTGCGAAACATGTTGAAACGATAACACTCTAACCAGTGTGGCAACAACTCTAATCAGATTCAAGTACAAATGACGGAAGAGCTTAAAACGACCTGGTCGAATAACGAGTAAATAGAATCAAAGTCGCAGGAATGCAGCTTCGTGAACTATTTTATTTGCTTTACTAAAGGGTTAAATTCGTTCCTCTTTACTTGTTCAAATACCACTTGCCATAAACAAACTTTAACTTCTGCCACGAATCTAGGGACTTATCGACTTTCAAGAAAACAGGTTATCAAACATACACCCCATCACACGCTTCCTTCTCTCAACTTCTATCTGGTAACTCCACAGTATCCTTTCATTACTATCTTCCACATGCAGTGCCAAGTAATCCTATACTCAATCTGCACATCAAATAGTTGTTTACACAAAGCTTATCCTTTTAAGAAATCATTTACCCAATTGGATACCAGTTAAGATATCGTTATCCTCTTGAACGCCTTCACTATAACTTTCAACTTTTCCTCTTAACTTAACTCGTTAACGTTAGTCCTGCCGCCACCCACTCCTCCTGAAGGCTTCCACAGAACTTTTTTTAAGACTTTTTTTTTCTCCATCTTATTCCTATGGTCCTATTTAAATTTGTAAAGTTCAAACCTTTTGAGTGCATGCAACGTATACGCTTCAAGTTTGTACTTGGAAAATTGCGTTGGAAGTGGATGCGAAGACGGAGGACTTGGTATTTCATTTCTATTAACTAATAGAACCAGAAAGGAATTCCAGTATTTTCAAGCACGGTTGATAATGTTTTTTTTTTTCGTTTTAAAGACCTAGAGATATTTTGGCCAAAAATCATGATTTTTTTCCGTGAGTTGATGTTATTTGAAGGCTTCTTTAAAGTAGTGGTGAGTTTTTCCTCGATTCTCGTTATTCGTCTGAAGTCCGGCTGTGTTATTGAATTCGAAGGCTTTTATGCAAAACTTTGAATAAAAGTATGGCTTTTTCGAGGGAAGAAGACTTCCTACTTCTTCGTCAAGGCAATTCTGGAAATATAATGTTTTTTTTTTCTTTTGCAACGTTTTCAAACTAGCTTTGAAACCTTGGAAGCTTACTTGCATTATAACACTAAAAATGTGCAAAAAATTTGTTTTTTGTTACGTTAGAATCCAAGCAAAATCAACGAGGCTGTAAGGCAAGATATGCGTAACAAGATTACTCGAACTTAGACCAACATTGATTGGTTGCGGTTTTAGCCCCTAAGCCCATAAGGCGATGTGACTACGAAAATGTTTAAAAAGTAAAAGGAGTTTTCTGGTCCTATGCTCGCGATTTTTATTGTTGAAATAAATTGGTACATTACAAGTCAAATGGATAGTTTGGTCAGCGGTCAAGAAACTTGTGTTATGATGCCATGGGCGGTTATTTTCTTTCGACGAGTCTTCTGTCAATAAAGGTAGCCTTTGCGAATGGTATAAGCGCTTCAACGAAGGATGGCGAGTGTCTAGACATCACAGGGTATCATCTACCGATGAAAACGTGTAAAAAAGTGAAAAAATTGATTATGACAGACATCATAATCATAAAAGTCACTGAAGATGATAGTATATCAATTGGCAAATTTCACGCCTGTCCAGAGAAATCAAAGGGGGCTGAAATGTTTTGGATGGACGGTAACTTCGGCCACAAACGCCCAGATTATCCGACGAACGCCAGACAGTCAGCAAACTTAATCCAAAAAAAACTGACATGATGCGACAAGTTATGATGAACAACGTTGCGATTCATGGACTAACAGAAACAGGAAGCGATGTCTGCATTTTGAAACGAAATCAGGTGAAAAAATCCGGCCAAGGTGCTTTTCAAAAAATTGTCGTTTTTCGTTGACAGGTATTGGCGCAAACATTGTTACGGATGGAGTCTGTAGAGCTAACGTCTGTATAGACGGTGTTATGTTTGACGACATCGAGTTTTATATCGTGGAAAATCGCTTCGTAAAGCCTGACGTCATTATTGGCATGAGTCTTCTAAACAAAGCCGTGGTGAAGATCGACCGAGGTGTAGTTACTATCTCCAAGTTAAGTGAAGGGATACCGAAGGTACCACCTGAGAAGACAACAACGAGGAGGGAATTTTTTTCCTGGCTACCATGGGTGGAAATTTATTGGAAGATTCTGAATTGCCAAATTTGTCTCACATCCAGAGCGCCGAGGTGCGTGATGCCATTTGCAACCCGATTTCAAATTATTTTCCAGAGAGGCCCAAGCAGTCGCCCGTGACAATGAAGATCGTGCCCTTAAATAATGAACTGGTTTATTTTTCGCCAAGACGATTCGATAGGACGGAGAGGGAGGTTGTTAGGAGCATTGTTGAACAGTGGTTAAAAAAAGGAGTGATACGAGAAAGCGTTTCGGATTATGCTAGTCGAGTGATGCTAGTGAAAAAGAAGGATCGGACATACAGACTATGTGTCGACTACAGGGCAGTAAATACGAAAATCCATAAGAATAGGTCACCGATATAAGTAATCGAGGATGAGATCGACTTTCTCCAGGATGCTGTCTGGTCTACGACGCTAGACTTGGAAAATGGATTTTTCCATGTAACCATTGAGGAGGCAAGTAGGAAGTACACCGCTTTTATAACTCAAGAAGGTCAGTATGAATTTTTGAAAGTACCATTTGGCCTGTGCAATTCGCCGACCACATTTCAAAAGTACATATGTATATAATGTATATTTTTAGAACATTAATTCATTAAGGAATTTTGAGAATTTATAGAGATGATCTATATGTAATAAAAGCAAAGACGATTGAAGAAGCGCTTAGGTTTTTGAAGATGGTGCTTGATACGGCAGCAGCTAACGGACTTCGGATAAAGTGGAAGAAGTGACAATTCCTACAACGGAAGGTCGAGTATTTGGGATATCGAATCGGCAATGGCAAGGTCTCGCCGTGCAGCGCAAAGGAAAAACTTCCCAAAACCAACAACGATAAAGCAGCTGCAAAGTTTCCTGGGCCTTGCTGGTTACTTCCGGAAGTATATCCCTAACTTCTCAGTAAGAGCAAAACCGTTGACGGAGTTACTAAAATCATGCCATCTCGAATCATGCTTTCAAATGGAGAACTCTTAGCCATAGATCATTTAAAAAATGCCCTTTCGACAAAGCCGGTCTTAAGTATCTTTAAATACGGCAGCACTACCGAGCTTCACACAGATGCCAGCAAGGAAGGATTTGGCGCTGTTTTGCTTCAGTACGACGATGAGGATAACGCTCTACCTCCCGTCTATTATATGAGCAGGAGCACCACGGATGCTCAGAAAAAATATAGCATCTACGAGTTTGAGGTGTTGGCCGTTATTGAGGCCGTGAAAAAGTTCCGCATACACCTTATTGGACAATGGTTCAAGGTGGTAATGGCATTCGAGTGCACTATGAAAAAGAAAGATCTAACAACACGAGTAGCCCGGTGGCCGCTTCTTCTCGAGGAGTTCGATTTTTGGGTAGAACATCGTGCCGGAACTGGCATGAGGCATGTGGACGCCTTAAGTAGCAACCCAGTTCTTGCGGTCATGTGTTTGAGAGACGATAATAGGCTCCTTAAAAAATTGGCTGATGCCCAGCGACAGGACGAGGGTATAAGCGCCATTATTAGTGTTCTTGAGGAGGGTCCTTATAAAGATTTCACGGTACACCATGGTTTGTTATGCAAGAATATTAACAATTCTATTGTCTTTGTCGTTCCAGAGTCCATGAGGTGTTCCATCGTTCGAAATGCTCATGAAAGGGGGCATTTTCGAGCCCAGAAAATGAAGGAGATTTTGGAAAAAGAATTCTTTATCCCTAATCTAGACCGACGTATTGAACGATGCGTTTCCAGCTGTGTAAGATGTATTTTGGCGGACAGAAAGCGTGGGAAACAAGAGGGTCTGCTTCATCCAATACCAAAAGGCGATACACCACTTGCAACCTTGCATGTCGATCATCTGGGTCCGATGCAAGACACGAAAAAGGGCTATCGCTACATACTGGCTTTCGTGGACGGGTTCACAAAATTCTTCTGGCTTTTTCCAACAAAGAGTGTTGGTTCGGAGGAGGTCATAATTAAGATGGAGGTTTGTGCTGAAACGTTCGGTTATCCACAAAACCTTATTACCGATACAGAAGCAGCGTTTACCTCTAACAGCTTCCAAGAGTATTGCAAAGATCACGATATGAAAGTGCATTCAGTTACTGTTGGCGTTCCACGTGAAAAGGGTCAAATTGAGCGTCTTCATACCACGGTAATTGCAGCGTTAACTAAGCTGTCGCTAGGGTGACCACTTCAACCGGTGTTAAACTAGACGTTTCACCGGGCCATAAAATCAACACCATTTCAACTAATGACCGGGACAAAGATGAAGATGGGTAACGAACTTGAAATAATCAAACTAATCGACGGAGAATTTCAGAAGTAATATGACGAGCAAGGCTTGAACTACGGAATCAAGCAAAGGAAGCTATAGCGGCAATTCAGGTAGAAAATATGACTCAATTCAACAAGAAAAAGCGGAAAGCGACAAATTATTCTATGGGTGATCTCGTTGCAATTGAACGAGTGCAATTTGGAACGGGGCTGAAGATCCGCCCAAAATTCTTTGGGCCATATCGCATCACAGCAAGCAAGATTTGACCGCTTTGACGTGTAAAAAGTTGGCGAGCACGATGGACCAAAGACGACAAACACTAGTGCTGACAAGATGAAGCCGTGGGTTGATGACGACGACTCGGAAGACGACTACGACGATTACTGAAGTGAGAGAGTAGAAGAAACTGAGTGTAATGGTGCTGCAACCATCAATGACCCATCTGAGGCAGATGATTGATGGAATGGCCGAGTGTGGTGTGGGTAGGAGACGAAAGAAAGCTCACATCGCTCTCCGAATGGCATTCTTCGATCGGCTGTTGTTAAACGAAAACGTGGCCGTGGACTAGGTGAACGTGGACGTAGACTATGTGGGTTCGAATTTACTATTATATTGTAATTGAAGTCATTGTATTTAAAGTAAAATATAATCGTATAATACTTAAATTTACGGCTGCAAATCCGTGTCAGTAAAAGTTTTTCGTTTGAAAGGTATAGATGAGAGCTAAAAGCAATTCTAAAGAACGAGTGCCCGAAATGTTGCGGAGATTTTAGAGAGTGCTGGCATAAAGACATGTTTAATCAAGAAATAGGGCGGAAGGAGTCTAACTAAATTCTTTTCAAACCTAGGAAGATCCCGATATTTCTTCTACGTTCCAAAGCTACTAGGAAATTCTAGGAATAAAAAATAAAGAGTTTGAGTGGTTATAAAGGGAGAAAACCGCATTTTAGAATCACGCAAGTGAGAGATTAACATGAAGGTTACATTTTTTTGTAGGGGCTACAGCTAGAAGGTAAAGAAAGCGCACCTAACTTGTAGCAGAAATAAAGGGTGTAATTTTAGAGGTTTAGCTTCGAAACTTGCAACAATGCTTCTATGGATTGTGAATGTTGAGGTTCAAAGTTGATTTGTGGCAAGTATGTTTCGCCATCTCACAATGAATCTGCCAGATTAATGCATACAAATTGTGCAAACTTATTTGGAAAATCATGGCTCGGTTCGCAAAACTTATTGTGCGCTATGTCCATTTTACGGTCGATATAATCGTCCATCTGAGCAACTTAAACGGAGCACAATGAATCGTTTTCGCACCTTGTACATTTTAGTGGAAAACACCCATTCCCAAAGATGACGAACAGTGCGAAGAGAACAAGTTATAGTGCAGTGTAGATGAGAATCCGAATGAGTCGATTCGCCATCATGCACAGCAATTGGAGCTATGCCTTTGTGGAAATTTAACGAAAGATTTTGGCTTAAAAGCTTATAAGATTCAGCTTGTGCAAAAGTTGAAACCACGCGACCATTACAAGCGTCGTAGGTTCGGTGATTGGGCCGAAAACATGATTCAGCTCGATCCTCATTTTAAAGGAAAAATTGTATTCTACGATAGCGCCAATTTTTGGTCAAATGGATATGTAAACAACGAAAGTTGGCAAATTTTGAACGGAGAAAACCCAAAAGCCTTTGTCGAGACGCCCTTGAAACCATTAAAACTCACTGCCTGGTGTTCTTTAAGGACGATGCCGGCCAGAAGGTTACCGTCAATGGAGAGCGTTATATGTAGAAACATGATTTATGACTTCTTCGTTCCTCAGTTGAATAGCAATGACGTGACAGAGCTTTGGTTTCACCAAGAAGGCGCAACATGCTACACAGCGCGAGTTACATATAAACAGGATAGCTTAAATATCAGCACTGATCAACATATCCAATTAAACCAACGGCTTGGTGATTTGTATGACACAAGCGGCGGTCATTCACATAAACGGATTCCCGTTCATGTTTCTGATTACGTTGATGAGTCAACGTACTCAGTATACAATTAATGTTAGGATAGGTAAGGAGT
Source organism: Merodon equestris (assembly GCA_958301585.1). NCBI lineage: Eukaryota > Metazoa > Arthropoda > Insecta > Diptera > Syrphidae > Merodon > Merodon equestris. The sequence continues at coordinate 41,643,493 of OY284415.1, forward strand.
TAACTTTAAGAAATAGAATAAGTGAGTATTGTGAAGAGTGCCGCCCAATAAAATCGATTTATTTAAAAATTATTTATTTTTCGTTGGAATAATTTAATTCGTGCGACACCATCAATTTATCACGGGAAACATGATATCAGTGCATGATATCCGTGATGGACCTGTAAGCTGGCCTTCACGATCCTGTGATCTCACACCTGTAGATCACTTTCTTGGGAGTATGTGAATTCACTAGCCTATGTCGATACGTTGGATGATTTGGAAGTCGACATTTGCGGTGTTATTGCTGATATAAATTGGATTCATGATTGCGCTGCATTCGAGCTAGCCGCGCCGCGCTTATGCCATGGAAATCACGATTCATCTAAAGCAGTGGTTCTTAACCTTTTTAGCTACCGGCACCCCTAAAATTTTCAAACAATATTCTCGCACCCCTTACTAGAAATTATTGAGTTATATAAATTAAAAAACAAACATTATGCAAAACATATTTTTTATTAATTTTATGTGCGTAACAAATTTTTTATAAATTTTAATTGTTAGCTGAAATAATCAATTATAAATTATCAAAGTTTTTATTAATGGCTTTTTTGTTGTTGCTTTTCCTCAATTATTTTTGAAAACCGGGGGATCTTTTTTGAAATAGCTACACGCATATCATTACTAACATTAAGTCTATTTCTAGCTTTTGTTTTTATATGCACAAGTGACGAAAATCCCATCTCACACAAATATGTTGTGGCAAATGGAACAAGATGCTGAAGCGCTATTTTAGCTAATCGTGGATATGACATTACTTGAGCACACCAGAAATTTTCCAAATTCTCTGCTTCAAATTCCATTTGATTATGTCCATTTGTCCGTAGTTCAACAAGGTCATCTTTCAATAAATTACTGTCATCCATTGAGTCCAGATTATAAATAAATGGATCTAATATCCATTTTTCTGATATATCTATATCTCCAGTAGCAAAATATCCCTCAAAAGATTCGCTCAACTTTTGCAAATGATCTTTAATTTCGGTGGTAATATTGTTTCTTTCATCATCTGAAACAAGAACTTCTTCAAGCAAAGGAAAGTTAGCATAATTTATCTTGTCAACACGGTTAATCCAAATTGAAAGTTTTCGACTAAACGCAGTCAACTTCTCTTTCGCTGTTATAGTGTTCACTCCAAATCCTTGGATTGAAATATTTAATTCATTAAGGTGCGTGAATATGTCTGCCAAATACGCTAGCTGAATTATAGCATCTCTATTGCTGAATTCATCAGCTAAACTACTGCCTTGATTATTAAGAAACTGCATTATTTCACTTCGCAATTCGTACACACGATTTAGCATACGTCCACGCGATAGCCATCTTACTTCTGTGTGAAATAAAAGGACAGTATGCTCGGCACCAAGTTCTTCGCATAAAGCACGGAAGAGACGATGATTTAAAGCTCGACCTCTGATAAAATTTACAACTTTGACTGAAGTGATTAATGTTTTCTTTAATTTTTCAGGCAATGTCTTTGTAGCTAGCGCATGTCTATGTAAAATACAATGGGTAATTGTAACGTGAGGCACTTCCTTTTTTACATACGCTACAAATCCAGAATTTTTGCCTAACATGGAAGGAGCTCCATCAGTACAAATTGATCCTATTTTGTTCATCGGTACCTCATATTGTAATAAAAAGTCTTTGACTTTATTAAATATATCAATTCCTTTTGTAGTCAATTCTAATGGTTCACAAAACAAAAATTCTTCAACAATTTCTTTTTCTTTTACATATCGTACAAACACCATCAGCTGAGAACAATTTTCAACATCTGTAGATTCATCCAATTGAATACCCACTGGGACATTACTAGCTTTAATATCTTCAATTACTTGTTGTAAGATGTCTTTACTTATATCAGAAATTCTAGTACGGATTACGTCATTTGACAAAGGAATTTGTTGAAGCTTTTGTTGTGCTTCAGTACCCAACACTATTTTTGCCATTTCTAATGCACAAGGCTTTACAAGTTCTTCAGCTATTGTATGTGGTTTCTTCTTCTTGGCACAGATATATGCAACTTGATAAGACGCTTGCAACAGCGGCTTTTCGTGTGATATAAATCCAAAAGTTGTGATAGTTCCACTTTTATCAAATCGAACTCGTTTAGATTTCAAACTTTCAAAATCATAGCCAGCATCTACACCACCATGCTGTTTGGTAAAATGCTCATTTAGTTTCGACGGCTTGAGATTGGCGTTTGAAAATTTATTGCAGCACAGAATACATTGTGGTCGCTGCGTTCCATCCTTCTCCGTTGTAAATGTAAAACCATAACGAACATAATCGTCATTCCAACATCGTTTCTTTGACATGGCGTAAACTAAATTAAATTTTTTAATAAAACACTAAAAAAATATTAAACTTCTATCTATTATTGCTATATTTTAGCTTACCTTTTGAATTTGACTTTAATGTACCAAATTATATTCTAATAACACTGCGTTACACGATTTTGGTACCCTCTTAACTGTTAGCTGGAATGAGTATGAAATGAGTCATAGATTAAATGTCCCAAACATATGTGGTATCCATCACGTCTAGTTTTCGAGGTACAGTATCGGACAAAACATTTGCAACTCGTACAGAAACTAGGAAATTTCATAAAATTCATAATTTTTTTTATTCCAAAACATAACAATCTTATATATAATTCATAAAAATCCAATATATCTTAAGTTACAGTAAATTATGATAAGGAACTTAAATTTCTCTCGCGACAAAACAATTGCAACTGAAGTGACTGCAATGCCCAACTGTATATTTACCGTTACATCGCAGTTGTTTTCCATTATTTCTGAGTTGCGTCGTATTAATCACATGTCAGAGGTACATTGCCTGAAGGCTCACTTGCGTAAATATTTTTACACAGAGCAGACCTCAAGTGTTCCTGGAAAATCGTAATAAGGGCACCTAATAAATTTGGTGATGCCTTAAGGCAGCGTATTGTGGATGATTTCGCATCAGGCATTTTTTATGAATTTTACGAAATTTCCTAGTTTCTGTTTGAGTTGCAAATGTATATGTCAATTTTTATTTCTACAATACTACGCTCACTTTAGGTGTGAAAGAAACCGTTTACCGTTTACCGTTATCGACGCGTGGAACTTTTTTATTGCTTTGTTTTGCTTAGTAATCGTTTGTCTTCGATAACGTCATCATCTTTGTACATATTTATTTGAAAATCCAATATGAATACTGGACTAAGTGGTCGTCGCAACTGCTTACATTCACCAAATAAGTTTTGTTACGTTTGCGGACAGTATATTGTGAAATCACAAACAAAAAATGTTTCCGAAAAAGCGAGAAGTTCATATTTACTATATTTTGGACGTGCTATTAATCAAGATAAACCATGGATACCAAAGTTTTTTTGTGTTTCGTGCTATGCTACTCTCATATCTTGGTTAAACGGGAACAAGGCGTCAATGCCATTTGCCATTCCAGCTTTATGGCGTGAACCTAGTAATCATCTCAATGATTGCTACTTTTGCATGACTGACATATGTGGTTTCACAAAGAAAATTAAGCATAACATAAAGTATCCTGACGTTCCTTCAATGTCGAAACCAGTACCTCACAGTGAAGAAATGCCTCCTCCTTTACCTCCCTCCAAAAATGAAATTAAGATTTCAGAAGAGCCAGATTTGCTAAAAGTTGTAGAATATAATGACGGAAGCAGTGAAGATCCTGAGTTTTTACCTTCAACAAGTTCTCTTGGCCGTCCACATCTGATAAATCAAAATAAATTAAATGATTTGATACGGGACTTAGATTTATCAATTAGGCAAGCTGAATTACTAGGATCAAGATTAAAAGAGTGGAATTTTTTGGCTCCTAACACAAAGGTAACTGCACAACGAAAACGAAACAAAGAACTGGCTTCATTTTATTCAAATTTTGAAAACATATGTTACTGTAACGATATAGAAACTTTGATGAGTGAGTTGAACATACCTTATGAAACACAAAACTGGCGTTTATTTATTGATGGTTCAAAAACAAGTCTGAAGGCGGTATTGCTGCACAATGGCAACAAATATGCGTCAGTACCAATAGCATATTCAACTGTCTTAAAAGAAACATATGATAGTATGAAATCAATATTAAATTTAATAAAATACAAAGATTACAGCTGGAAAGTATGCGCTGATCTCAAAGTTATAGCTATTTTGCTCGGACTACAGGGTGGATTCACTAAATACTGTTGTTTTCTTTGTATGTGGGACAGCAGAGCCACAGAAAAGCACTATACTACAAAAGTATGGCCAGAAAGGTCAGAGTTTGTTTGCGGAAAAACTAATGTAAAACATATGCCATTGATAGATCCTAAAAATGTAATTTTACCACCACTCCACATAAAACTTGGTTTGATGAAAAATTTTGTCAAGGCTATGAATAAAGAGGGAGATGGCTTTTTATATTTAAAGGCAGTATTTCCAAAGTTAAGTGATGCCAAACTCAAAGAAGGAATATTTGTGGGACCACAAATACGCACATTGATCAAAGATCTAAATTTTGACAAAAAGCTTACTAACAATGAACTCGATGGGTGGTTATCACTGAAAGCAGTTATAAAAGGGTTTTTAGGGAACCACAGAGCCGAAAATGCGGAACAGCTAGTTAACGACATGTTAAAAGCATACGAAAAATTGGGATGCAGAATGTCATTAAAAATTCATTTTCTTCATTCTCATTTTTCTTTCTTTCCATTTAATCTTGGTGCCGTCAGTGATGAGCAGGGTGAGAGGTTCCACCAGGATATAAAGAAGCTTGAAGAACGATTTCAAGGCCGTTGGGACACAACTATGCTAGGTGATTACTGTTGGCGTTTAAAACGGGAAGATCATTCAAAGCACAAAAGAAAAAGTTAAAGTTTCACGATATTTTGTATTTGAATTTTATAAGATGATTTTTTTTTTTGATTTTTTTTTACCTAAAGAATGAACTTATACTTAATTTGGCACATTCTTAGGGAAGGAAAATGAGACGTGATGGAAATAAAATGTATATGTATGTTTTATAAACGAGGGGTATAAATAAGAAAACATGACATTACAAAGCGGGTACTCAATTTTTTTTTTCATTTGTAACGCAGTGTAATTAGAATATAAATATTCAACTAAACTTGTAAAATTAACTTGTATTAATTATTTTATTATTAATATTTAACTTTTAATATTCAACACGAAAATTCAAACTTGTAATAGTCGACACTAAAATTCAATTATTTTTAAATTTTTATTCAATGTAATGTGCGCATCAACAGTATTTATATTTCTAAGAATAATCGCAACAATCAACTGAAATTTCGAGGAAATATAAAAATTAGTATAGAAACTAGAAACGCATTTGAATTTTTGTAATTGTAGAAAAAATACAAAAATTAATTTGTCTCGATGGTTTATAATTTACAAACATATTTAAAAAATGTTTAGGGAATAAAAAATTTACTAACCAAAATGAATTTTTAAGATTAGTTTTTTATTTTGCTAGCTACACGTGAATTTGTAAAATTACAATTTCGCACCCCAAAATATTCAAGCTCGCACCCCTAAGGGGTGCGTGCACCACCGGTTAAGAACCACTGATCTAAAGCTTTCGGAACATCGCATATAAGATCTTCTGCCTCATTATGTGAACTACTGAAATAGAATATCAGCAACCTATTAGGATAAAGTATTCAAATTGTTCGAGGCGAGTCAAAGAACAAAACGCTTATCTGAAAAATTCGAGATGCATGATGATTAGGAGACGTCTTGTCACTACTTCTTTTTTAGTTTGGTGCTGGAATGTACTTATAATGAGGTTCCTTCAGGAAAATGAAAATGTAATAACCATTAATGAAATCGCGCTGTCTCTAGCTTAAGCTGACGATCTGGACCTTCTGGGAGAGAGTGAGGAACCAGGTAAGAGAAACACAGAAAATCTAATTATACCAGGAAAGGAGTGTGTTAAGAAGTACATTAAGGGAAAACCAAGTATATTGTCACGAACCTAGAATCGATTTACACCTCGCTGCTTGTGTTCGATGAACGCATTGAGAAAGTAGATAGACGCATTAGTAGTAGAAAGTTGACTGCATCCTGGATATTGCTCCCTTCTACGACTGTGTGCATTATAGACCTAATCGCTGATGTTGGATCTGACCGTGGAAGCAGGTAGACCTAATTAGGGTTCGGGTCCTGAGAAACTCTCCTTTGAGCCCCCTCTAGTGAGTTTTTCAGAGATCTCACTTTCTAGATCCCAGAGTACCCTGAGACCCATACAAGCCTTAGTGAATTTAGCCATTCGACTTTGTTCAAAAAGGTCTTGACTTCATGTGGAACTGGATAAAGGGTTGAACACAGCTTTGAGCGCAGCTTCCGCAACAGACGCATATGCTTACAACATACTCATACAACATCTCTGATACCAATGCTAGTTGTACAAAAAACAGAGCAGCATCCTCCGTGCTGGGGAAAGCCCCCATACAGCTGAGACAAACTGCACTTTGGAGTTTGGTCAAAGTGGCCACGATGTGTTCGCGTGAGCATATGATATTACAGGTCTTAGTATTGCTGTGTAAATCCAGAGGACCTTTTCCGGCGATAAGCCCTATTTTTTGCCAAAGCGAATGCCTTTTAGTACCAGCTGAGTAATACCAGTATTTTTCCTCCTTCTCGTGAAGTGAACCACATCAGTCTTAAGAGGATTGACCGACAGCCCACTACTCGTTCACCAGCGCTGCCTGTGTTCTGAGACAGACAGTCGCACCATAACAGCGGAGACAAGATGCCACCTTGCGGGCAGCCTCTGTTTACTCCAGATTTGACACATTGTTCGAGGCCTTCATCAGCGATCAGTGTCCTGTGCACAAGCATTAATTTGATCTACAAAACCAGTGCTTCATCTTCATGTTAGATTGATTGGCCTAAAACTCTTGGCGAGTGAGTAATCTTCTTTCCCTATAAATACTTTTCACAGAGCGAGTTACATGATACATTCGTATCCAACTGCACATCACTAATTCCTTGGACACCTACCACTTTCTACATCATAGTTGATTGCAGATCAGCGATCGTGGAAATCAACTAAAGTGAACATGGGAAGAACAAACGCGCTAAAGGTGGAGCTTGGGATAGTTTTCCCAACAAAAATGCGTGGCGCTAAATTTTAGGGTAAACAAATTGTTTGTTAACCCGATGGTCAGTTGGAAGTGAGCTTTACTATAATAAAGATCGACGAATGACACAGCGATGGCATGACCTCTGTCGTTGACACGCGTGATGCAATATACCAGCTACGACGAGTTGTTTTCATCGTTTCAATCGCAGTTACCATTGAAGGAGTATGCAACGAGCCGATGAAAGTCTCATTTCACAGGAGTGTGAAGCAGCAAACTAAGAGTTTCCACTTTAGTCTCCATAAAGGTAATATCCAACTTTGTCGATTTTCCTCGTTCAAGGACTTTCCAATTATTTGGTCGCGCTTACAGATTTGATGTTTTCGCAGGAGGTCTTATAAGAATTATTCTTCGATTTGCAAATAAGCTTCTTATATTCTATCTGCTTCGATCAATACTTATTCCAGTCATCTTGCTAATGGATCTAGTAAATATGGAACAGAACGGCGACACATTGAAAGAGCAAACTCAGGACGATGAGGCTTGGCTACGGGTTGTCAATGAGGCTCTGCACTGAAATGCGCGGTAATTCTCGATTTGCTAATTAGAGGCAGTGAAAGAGGCTTTTGTTTTTATTTTGCCCTCTTTAAAACTAACTCCAAAGACTAGTGACTGCGCTGTGGCGCAGTGGGTAGTCTAGTCTGCCGACTTCTGACGCGCGATGAGCGGGTTCGGGTGCCGATAACATTATTTCGCTTCTTCTCTACTCGGCGGAGTTTTGACAGACTCCTCCGTAGTAGACTTGCCTCCTCTCTGTCACAGGCTCTGCGCCTTTGGCGAAATATTTCCAATGTCCTTACTTCCAGCCTGTGGAGTTTAATGAACATCTCCCTTCGTATCTCTTTTCACAAGCGTTGTGGCATACAAACGGCGCCTTAGCGCTAATTGTACGCTGCCGCGCATAATCGGATAGCCACCCCCCCCTTCCTACTTAGCTTCAAGGATACAGAATACGACAGGAAATGTTTAACAATATTTGCCAAATATTTTCTTAAAACAATATGTCTAAGGGACTCACCCGTTTAAGTGGCTTAACTTATGAAGAATGGCAATACAAAAAAATTTAAATTTTCTTAGATTATCTATAAACTTTGTTTTTGAAAAATTCTTTCCATAGAGAAACGCGCTTCTCGGTTCATAGACTTTCTTTAAGCTGGTGTTTCAACTGTTCTCCAAACTAAACCACTAACGAGATTCGCACATGCTTTCATGCCGGTTCGCTAACAAATCCGCAAAGTCCTAGTTTCGCACTTCTTTTTCGCAGACAATTTACACGGTACGGCCATTCCGCGTACTTTATAGATCGCTCTTGTTAGAAATACCAAAAAAGGGAAAACCATATCAACGCACACTCGTCAGAACCATTAACCTCATTTCCAGAGCCTCGTCAAAATGAGGTAAAGGAAATTCCACGAAGGTATTATGCCACGATGAAAGGACATCCACACATTGACCGGCGCACAATTATCTCACTCTTTTCCTGCTTTATTCAAGTGAAAACTGAAAACCAACAGAAATCGGTTTGAAAAGAAAACGAAGCGCACCGTAACAAAACCGCCCTTAAGTCCTTACATTCATCATTCCTCCCTCGGCATGTGTTTGCAAATAAACAAATCCTTAGAATCACTATCCTGTCATACAGCTCAACAGGAAATCGCTTTGATCTCGATATCTGTAGGCAGTTCCTCCTTTTCATTTTTGCCACCTCCTGAAGCGATTCCGTCCTCGACAACCAACCGCATGACAGAAATGCGATTTAGGGGAGTTTGAGCAAGATTTGAGCTTTTCGAAAACAATTGACATTGCTCGGATTCAATTTATTCTTTTTTACTCGTATATGGGAACGATCGAAGGAAAAGGGAATCTAATATATTTAAGGAATTCTTTTGCTCACGAAGCGTCGGTTGGATTTAAGGAGGAGCTCCTCCATGAAGATGTAAAACGAGGTATAAGGATATCCAGGATCTGCAACACGAAGAAAAGAATAAAACATAGTAGAATACAGCAGGTGTTGTATGAATGTTACCAGCACCGGTGCCGTTAGAACGAACGTTGCATTCACCAGGGTTTGTGGCAAGGATGACTAGCAAGCAGCTCAACTATCATTCTAAACCACAAACAACCAAAATTCACTCAAATAACACTTACCACATATATATCATGGCCAGTATCCGCTTCTTTTTCTCGAGTCCCGTCCAGCTCTTTCAAGCCAGATGAGCCTGCAAGTACATCCAAAGAGAATATACAGTTCACATATCCTTTTACTTCCAACCCGCTTGGGAAATGGAGTTTACCGCAAGCGATTCTTGTTCACACTTTTGCTGTACTTTACCTCTACTTATCCATCCTTTTGCCGCCTTGTTCTTTATGCAAAAGAGAAACGAACGACGTCCAAGTTGGACGTCCAGCTCCATCGAGTTGCATAAATAAATATACCTTTCCAACACTCCCTTTCATTCTTTTTACCTGGTTCCAATCCTGCAACAGCTATCGATGCACTCAGGGTGCGAATCGATACACCCTATGGGCAGCCTGAATCACATCACCCAACAAGATAATACTAACGAAAGGAAAATCCTCTAAAAAAAAACAGAAATTTAAATTGCTTCAAAGGAACTTCCCTACTTTGATTTCGTCCTGATATTTTCTCGGGACACAAACACAACCACTCATCCTAGTGTTGATGTTTTTGTTGTTGTTGTTGTTGTTGATGTTGTTACTCAATAAATATATAAATCGATTTCGGATGAACAGCAACAAAAGAAAAGGAAACAAAGGACGACAGAGACGGAAGTGGGGGAACAAACATCGTACTGCACCATTGAGGCTATGTTTGAATCGATTTTTATCCAAGTGTCCTGTGCATGAATCATTTTTTTGCCTTCGAGTTGTCATGCTTTGAGGGTGGCTTCGAGGAGGTATTCAACTAGAAAATTCTGATTAAATTTTTGAGAAATTTAATTTCATTTCCAGATCCTTTTCAATGTGTCCAATTCGATGTACATATTCGAGTTTCCTTATTTTTTGTTGCCCATTTTGGCAAGTTTGTCATGTAATTAACGATATAGTGAAGGCATCCGAGGAAATAGCTAGAATTGCTTCGGTGATTTCGATACCATTCAGGAGATAAGCAATTACGTATGGAGCGATCAAATCATGCGTTACCAATTTCGAAGTCATTTGTCTCCACACAAATCGTTCAATTTGAATCATGGAGAATGCTTCAATGGTTTTTAAACTTCCTTGAAAGAGACGTCGCACACCTGTTTACATGAATGTGACAGAATTTTCGTCTATGACAACAGGCATAAGACGGAAGAAATTGAATAGATTTCAAGCTAATCCATGTTCTGGGTGTGGAAAGGACATCATTTAATTCGTATTCAACGTATTCCCTCATGCCATCCAACTTTTGTCCGGAAATGGCTATTGAATGATTCTATTAAGTATTTCATTGGAAATGATTTTTCATTACCCACTAGGGCCTAGGGGCATACTCTGAGGAAATTTGAGGTAATCATTAATGACTTCTAGGATTTTAATGAACAACATTACTTGGTGAATAAGTAGCAATTAAGGGACCTCCTCCGCTCAGCGGTCAATCTCCTGGACTCTTATGCCGATGATTGCATTTCATGGCGTTGTTGTCCGTCAAACCAGTGACGTCTCACAGTCTCGCAGTATGATACAATGGACCAATAGTTGGGTTTAAGTGCTCCAGCGGTTTGCAAAAAGTTTTAAAAAAATAAACAATTAAGGTGAGGACGGTTGTCGAACCTCTAATGAAAGTTGTAATAAAGAGATTATACCAAGTTATAGTTTGGAGCCTGAACTAATTTTCCTTCCGACCCGGCTTACCATATTAAAGTCGGCTATGGTGAGTTCAATGAAGCCTCATCTATAGTTCCTCGCCTGGGACAAATCCAATGTTATCAGTAAGTTTTTCATAACCCCATTAAAGCTAAACTTAGAATGCCTTGAAATCTTTTTTAACATCGGACTTTATAGTTTGCCTGTCTTAATGGTACAGAGGTCTCTTCCTACGGACCCGACAAGTATTGATAAAAATGTGGCTTTGTAAAGCTTGAGCCTACGTTGGCTGTTTTACAAGGAAGCGACATAATTCCATACAATTTTTGAAATATCTATTTGGTCTTTTAAATAAAGGGTTTTTCAAAAAGGGCGGGTAGATGTTGAAACGGAATAAACTAAGCTGTATATTGGGTATTATCAAATTTCTTCTTTTATTTGGAAGGCCCAGGTTTACCATTATGTACGGAATATGACATGGTTCAAATGCCCGCCTTGGCTTCTTACGGTTGCACAGACCTCAATGGTCCAATTTTCAATGACTCTTTCGCATAGATTCAACTAAGTTTGACCGTGTTATGTTCACCTTAAGGGCATCTGTCGATTGTGGTTTATTCGCTTAGACCTGTGACTTCAGAAAACCTCACAAGAAAAAGTTTAGCATGATCTTTGTGGCCGTGAGATAACCTTACCCTCAAATTGTTCATGCAGAATGTCAATCATGGCTTCCGCCATGTGGCACGTAGCGCCGTCCTGCTGGAAGCATATGTTGGCTAGGTCCGATTCAATTTGGGCCATAACAAATTGGTTAGCATGTTCTGTAGCGCTCGCTATTGATAGTGACCGCCTCACCAACGTCGTTTTCGAAAAAAAACACGGACCAATGACGCCGTTTTCCCAAAATCCACAGTCCACACCAATTGTCATGGGTCCCACATATAACCATTCATCCAAAAATGTGCCTCGTAGTTAAAGATGATTTTTTGGGGTTATTTTTCAAGTAGTTGTCTTTTTATTAACTTTGAGCTCCTGGATCAGTTTGATCTTTAACGGGTGTCGGCCCAAGTCCCGACGCAAAATTCGCCAAGTTGAAGTCTGCGAAAGGGCGGGTTCTTGCGCACGGCGAAGAATCGATTGCCTCGGGTTCTGCTGTACACTTTCACGGACCTTCGGCCCACCTTGCGTTCTACTGTTAGTTTTATCATGTAACTTGATTTTGATTTGATTTTGACGCCACAGGGGCACTTTATTATCAAGCCTTTTAATTTAATTTATTAATGCAAGCCTTAACAAAAGGCAGGTGGAAACGATTTAGGAGGGTGAAGGGTTGTGGTATAGGGCAATTCTAAGACTGGACCTTTTGATGTAAAGGTCGAAAAGATTTGTGTTAGCTTGCACAGCATTCTGGACATTGGTTCGTGGGAGCCATAATTTGTGCGATGAGTGTTTATACGGAAAAGGGAATGGACCGAAGGTTACGTGGGTTGATGTTAAGGGGAATCATGTCCAATAATGTAGGGCTGTCAATGTTACCACTGTGAAGGTCGTGAATAAAAATAATGTCAGCAACATGGCGTCGTTCTGTAAGGAGTTGGGGAATGATTCATTTTAGGCGATCCGTATAAGGTGGTAAGTTGAATGGCTTCAAGTGTGTGATTCGTAAGAGGGGGACCAGACTTGATTAACATATTCGAGAAGTGGCCTAACGAAAGTAATGTATAATGATGGAGGCGAAAGTTAAGTTGACCAAAAAGTTGACAGGGGAACGGTTTCTTTACGAATAATTTAGGTTCTGGGTGGTGGAAGAGCGCTTGCGGGAGTAAGTGATGGCTTGGCATTTATTGACATTGAGCTCGAGATGGTTTTTTTTACACCAAGTAGTGAAGGTATTAAAGTCTGATTGGAGAGAGCACGAGTCAGCAAGATAATATACATGTGCTTAAATATTTTCATATCATGAGCTGAGAGTTCAGAATAACGCTGTCAACATCGTAAATGGTTAGAATAAATATCAATGAGCTGAGATGACTGCCTTGTGGGACACCGGAGTAAGCAATAATTGGATCAGAGATAGAAGATCTGAAAATTACGTTATATTGACGATGTTCTAGATAAGATTTGATCCATAGAGATAACATCGGAAGAGAAACCGAGGGCAGTGAGCTTGAGGAGAAAAATTTGGTAAGACATTTTGTCAAAGGCCTTGCTGAAGTCAGTGGCGACAACGCCTACTTTTTGGCCGGCTTCGAATGCACACAAAAATGGTGAAACAACTCGACTAGATTAGTGGTTGTCGATCGACCTTTTAGGAACCCATGTCAGTTAGGAGAAAATATGGGTTTGCAATGAAAGAACGGTGCATCATAAACAATGCTCTCGAAAAGTTTAGGTATGCATGACAGCTTGGCAATGGGACGAAAGTTGGAAACATCATATGTCAGCCTTTTTTTGTGGACTGGAATGATATAAGCATATTTCCAAAGCTGAGGAAAGCGTTGTTGAAAGATAGAGCTTCGAAATAGAGCGGTAAGGGGTAAAGTAAAATGGTTCGCCCGAGAGTAGTCGTCCTTTAGGTTGCGTATTTTTCCGGCGATTAGGGCGGGAGTTATGTTCAGTGAGAAAAGAGACGTAAGAGACGTCTGGAGACAGTCTTTCAAATATTGAAAATAGTCGTGATCGGGTTGAAGATCATGATCGGTGAGTGATTGGCTGAAATATTTTGCAAAGAAGTTGGCGATTACTTCGGGTTCGTTGGAAGAGTTATTGAGAAAATTAAATGTAGCGGGGTAGCTATTGGTTTTTCTTTTTGTATTAATGAAGTGAAAGAAACACTTGGGGTTTGAGATAAGGATGGTTTGAGGGAGGATTGCTTTCGGTTCAGGTATCGAATGTAGAGTGATTTACATAGCTGTGCAAAGTTAATGTAGGGCTGCATGTAATTAGAGAGGTCAGATGCAGAGGAGGATATAGAGGAATAGGCGTGCCAATTTTTGTTTCTTTTATTGCGCAGAGAAAGTAGTTCCCTGGTGTACCAGGGCGGAGATGAAGTGAAGTTCTTTTTTGGTGAGTATGGGACTGAAAGAATGAAGCAGCTGAGGATTTTGGAGTAAAATAGCGCAAGGGTTTCGTTTAAGGATATGTGTGAGTTAGAGTTAAGAAGGAAGTTAAAGTTAACATTGTTGCGAGTGTTGCGAAATCAGCTTTCCGTAAATTGAAATAGAACGTATTTTCGGAAGGAAGAATAGTTTTGAGTTTTGAAAATTGAGTCCCGAGTGAAAGAGTTACCGATAAAGGTGGATGGATGGGGTCTAAAGTAGTAGGAAAAGAGTTATTTGGGGTAACAACGCAGTTTACAGAATCAGATGTGAAAAACAGGTCGAGTTGTCTGTTCATGTTATTGGTGGTCTTACTGAGTTGCAGAAGACAGGTGCCAGAGAGATGATCTGTGAAAAGGATTTCTTTGCCTGAGAAGGGGTTAACGGCGATATAATGGGTCTCATCATCGGATTGAACCCATTTCATGTGTGGCAGATTGAAATCGCCCCAAATGATGATTGGGTTCGGCGATATCAAATCTGGAGTCGACGAGATCAGCGTTGGTAGCAATGTGTGGGCCATGAGGGTCTTAAGTAACAGCAGGCAGACTTATTTAGGCACTAGTGAAGTTGAAGTCAGTGCTGTCAGTTAGTGTCAGTCAGACCAAATAGCGGTCTTTGGCGTTGAGTTCGGCAAGATGTTTGGTGAATTTGGTGAGTCTTTGGCGTTGAGTTCGGCAAGATGTTTGGTGAGTTTGGCCGTGGGAGGGCGGAGTGGATCGAAGAAAGAGGGGGAGGGGATGAAGTGGTTGTTGTGAGAAGCTGAGGAGGTGAAGGGGCTGAAGGGGATGTTGTAAGAAGCTGAGCAGGTGGAGAGAGTTGGGCCATAGTGAGTTGGCATCAGTAACTGAATAATATATAACCGATCAACAGATGATGTCACCAAAACTTGGCCCCAAAAATCAACCGGCGTCAATTTGAAAACCCTCAATTTTGGCTGCCAGTTTTGATAACCATTTGAGACCTTTTTACCGCGTTTTTCATCGTTTCGGAAGTTTTCGCACTATTATCGGATCTATCACTTAAGAGTTTCCAGTGTCCATTAATTGCTATGATAATAAATCAATTCGTTTACAAAAAAATCCAAGCGAAAGAAGTCTGGAGCGGTAAAATCGGGCAATCTTGCCAGCCTGGATCGAAAACACACTTTTCAAAAGAAGTATTGCACCATCCATATGTGCTCCAGACACAATTGATCAATTTGCAAAAGTTCGAAGTCCGTACCACAAAAATGAAAACACCTCTAGCGTAAAGGGCGCACCATGCCCTTTGAATGGATGAAATGGCTTTTCGCGAGTGATAAACGGCAAAGGCGCATTTTGTTTGTTAGGTAGCCATTCAAAGGGATATGGGCCTCATCGCTGATTCCACTCCACTTGAGACTCAGGATGCCGTGAGCGTAGTTGAAAAGCTACTTATGTTATGAAAGCAGTACCATCAGCTACTTTAAGGGGAACATATTCAAGCCCTTCACTAAAATGCGCTGTGGTAATTTTTTCTATTGCTCCAGCGACAAATTTGGTCTGGACGAGCATTACGGGGCCTTCGGAGCTGATGCTAATTTCGCCAACGCTCTTTAATAGATAAAGAAATAAAGAAAATTATTACGTCATTAGGTGAAATATTTAGGCTCTCGTGAAACCGGTTAAAGATTTGTAGATTCTTCTGTCTTGCAAGCGTAAGGTAACATATCGGTCTTCAGCGTTATTCTCAGCAATGTGTTTGGTAAATTTGACCGTGCAGGGAGGAGCGGATGTAGGAAATATGGGAAAGGACTGACGGAAGATTTTAACGGAGTAGAAGAGATGGAAGGGGTTGGGTGCGAGAGTTTTTAAAAATTGGGCTATAAACGATTGTTTTGTGGATCCTGAGGTTTCAGTCGTGGAAATGTATAAGCGCAGTAATTGGGCCGGGTTACGGGCGCGGGATTGATGGATATGCGACTGCGCTGTGTCAGAATTATATGTGAGCGTTTGGGGTTTCTTTAGCGGGAGGGGTGGAGGAGGATTATGTTTAGTTGATTGTGTGTGAATTTTTGATGGGGGAAGTAGGTTAGGTCGAGAGAAGTTGGGAACTATTCGTATTTTTAACTCCCAGTTTTGGTCTATATTAGGTACGGGTTGGGATAAAGCCCGTGTCTGTTTGTGAGTGGTTTAGTACGCTTGGTGATATTAGACTTAGAGTTATTACTACAATAATACATTTGGGCTCGTTAGGGGACATTAGAATAGCTTTTCATATGCATTCAACTCTTGAAGCAGTTTCTTCTATAAGACTTGGTTGGTCTGAACTTCGTGCACTTAAAGAGGGTGATGAAGAATCTTTGGTGGAAGAGATTATTTACCCAGCGTTCATCGATATCACAGGAAGGAATGTTGAAGGTCAATCAGATAGGGTCCATAAAATTCTAAAACGTTCCAAAGTTTTCGCCGGGATCGGAGGAAGTGTACCTTAAGGGGCTCATACTAATCTGTGTTTGTAAAGATGTAGGGGGACATATGGAATGATTGTGGTAGTAGCTTTATCAAGTAGTTCATCCATCAGACAAAAGTTGCAGTTGACTTCCATTCAAGGGCGATTTTCCGCATATTTGAATGATAAGTCTTTTAATTCGTCTGTGATGGTAATGGTAGCATTGAGTGTGTCTTAGTTGATTTGATCAGTCGAGTTGATTGAATGTTTTATTGAGTTAATTGGAGTGCTCCGTCAATGTCACCACTAGGAAAAAGTCCTATTATATTTCTGCAGATATGTCATCGCATTCCTGGCCAGACTTATGCGAATCGGATGGAATGTCTTCCCGCAAATCTCTTTGCAAGCATTCAGTTTCGATGAATGGTCGGCGACAGAGCAATTGGCACATCCACAGGAAGGCATTATTGCAATGGGGTTAGTGCACGGCGGGGTAGAACTGAAATTGGTTAGTATGTTGGCGGGCTATTTGCTAAGCGGGCAAGAATTTATTAGCGGCGGTTTGGTTTGTTTTAAATATTTTTGTGATTGCTTGGTTTGTTTGTCTATTATTTGTAAAGCGACCTCACGAGTTGTTGGTTCTATTTTGGAGCCTGTAGTCAATTCTTGGTAGCTCGTCCTGTATAGTTTCGATCAAAGTTATTTTGTGCCTAACAGGCGTACATGAACATCCATAAATCCGTTTTCACACTTTTTACTACCATTTTGATTGGCTTCATTCGCATCATTGTAATTCATGTCCTGGTCCTGCCTTCCCGACACTAAATAAATTTTAATAAAACTTTAATCAACTTCATTATAGCCGGCGAAGCTTTCTAACAGATAAAAGTTGAAAGTTATAGGAGTTAAGCTCTACTCTTTTTAACCACAGTATTCCTGAGTGTTATTGGATACAAAATCTCTTTTTTGAAGCTGATTAGCTGTACTTTTTTGTTATTATTGTACAAAAGATTTAACTTTGCATAATAGAACGTCTAATTTTCATTAAGTAGGGTGCTATATAGTATTCGTCATATTCAGGTAAGGTCTTGTTCCAAGAATTCCTAAAGCTCATTAACTCGATTAGCTCGGGCACCGTGAATTACTATATGTAAGTGGATATATTTAAAATGGAGACCGTTTCAAACGCATGACCTCTAGAAATGTACATACATATGTTATGTACGACGAACACAAAAAAGTGATTCCTAAGCAAGAACGAAGGGTATACTTTCAAGCTCACTTGAACTAAACCCACGTTTGTATACACGTAAAATAATCACCAATAATGACACGCACCATCCCCAGATTAAATCTGACCTTCCCAATAACTGCCATCAACCAATTTAAGGACTAGACAAAGCCTTTTTCCCGTACCAAATATAATCCGTCATTTGAAACCGTTCAAAAACAACCACGAACCATACTTTCCTTGAATGTAAAAAGGTAAAAAGCATTTTCACTCATATTTGAGTCCAGACCCACTCAACTCAGTACCGATAAGGTAGTGTCGAGTGTAAAAGCTCTCTCAAAAACTATTCAGTATTATAAAAGTTCACTGCATCCCTTTTTCCAATTTAGTTTATATTCGTACGCCACGTCGAAACGTCGGATGGCACGCGCTCAATCGAGGCCCCAATAAACCTCCACCATAAAAAGGGAGAACAAAAGAAAATGAAAAGAGAGTAGAGTAAAAGTAGGAAATTTCTCACGATACCGTTATACACGAAGAAAACCCTCAATGGAAATGTGACCGCGGTGCGAATAACGTGTATTCATAAATACTCGAACGGTTGCCGACGAAATCGCTCGTTTTGTCGCTCGTCAGCATTGCTTTCATATGCTCGTTGGTTTTTGGAGGCGGCGTTTAATGATATCACGTTTACCGGAAACCCAGAAAGTGTCGTTCCGTTTTGTGTCCTTTAATGGCGGTGACGCCACCACCTCCCAACCACTTATTATCGCATTATAGTGTGCATCAAGTTTAGCGCGTATGCCTCTGTGTGCGTGTGTGACCCAAGAGTGTAAGAGTCAAGTACGAGTACTCAGCAAATGTACGCGGGGATCGCGTGGGCTTTAATTAACTTTCGCCAAGAATATCGTTAGGGGCGAAAGGAGGTGTAACAAGACGGGGTCGAGTGGTTTTTTTGTTTTGCGTGTGAGTGTGCCTCCGAGCAAAGGATGGTGATTGTGTCTCAACGCCTTGTCCATTACGACTAGCCTTGGAATATAATTTATACCTGCGTATGGACGAGTTGTGAATGCGAAAGGCAGGTGAAGTGGTTTTCTATTGCGAGGAGGATTTGGGCGATTAGTGCAGTGTGGAATGTGGCGTGGTGTGTAAAGTAATTCAAATTTCAAGGATCAACTTGATGTGCTTAATTTTGTGCTACAGAGGAGGTACTTAGAGGATTAGTCAAGGATTAACGCGCGATTTTTTGGATTTCCATTTTGTCACTCGCATGCCGGAAGTGCCGTGAACTGTGGCGGTAAGTTCTTGTTGGGCGCCAGTTAACTAACACATACATATGTACATGCGTTGATCTCTGAATAGAGCAGATTGGCTGTCAGGGGACAATTAAGTGATTAAATGCCTTTCAATTGTCTTGTGATCGTGATCCAGCCCAGTGATAGGCTCGCTGACTGTACTAAGTAGAATTATTCCTTTTTTTACTCCTTCCTCGTCTGGTGGTCAGTGAACAAGTGATGGAGATGAATCCAGTACTGATTGGTGTTGTTAATATTAACGAAGGGCGGAATTGTTACGCACGTTATTGCTCCCACGAGCACGATCTTGGCTTGAGTTGCTTTATCATTCTGACCTCAAATTGGAACTTTGAGGATAGCTGTAGTCATTCGAAAAACTCTGTGTAGCTAGAAAAGGATTTCAACTGAGTTGGTGTCGGGGTACATGGACGTGATTTAAGGACGCGGCACTTAAATTAATCGACCTCCCTTTCGATTTATCAACAAACCTACTGAAATGCGTTAAATTTGAAATGATACCTATACGTACACCCGGAATGATAGGCTTTCAGCACAACTTAATTACTTCAGATTTACGACCGAGCAAAAGCAACTAATTGGTTATTGTAAGACTCACAAACTGACATTTGGGTCGGAATATTAATGCTACCGAATAAAGCTTTTATGCTTGCTTGTGGAATTTTGTTGTGTAACCAATTTGATGTGGATGCTTTATGATGGATGAGGTTGGTTTAATCGTTGACTTGTCTTGGGGCTTATTCTGATGGAAAATGTTTGCACAAAATGTTGAGTAAGCAATGCGGATGTATTTTAATTTAATTAAGTAGCAAACTGGAGTATTTTTTCACAAGGGGATAGAGGATTTTCCATGTATTCAAAATTAGGTTAGGATGTTTGCTTATTTTTTTTATTTATTCAACGGCGAGCAACCACTTTATCTCTGGATTACAATAAAAAATATTGAAAATAAAGGGATGCTTCGAAAAATTCGTTTTAAAAAACAAGGTTATTTTATTAAATTCAAAGTGTTTTAAACGTGGCTTGAATGTTATTCCTTTAATTAATTTTTTTTTTAATACTTTATTTTACATAGTGACTTTATTTGTAATACCTTTTGACTGATTCGTTTCAATACAAACGTGTTCTTAGAAATCGACTTTGCGAAGAGTTTTCCGAATTTAATTTTCTTATTCTATTTTCGGTGAGGAGATAATATTTGAGTCACTGATAAAACGGCCTTGGTAAGGATATTTTAACTCTTACTATTGTTTTTTTAATACAAAAAAAAATACAATATTTAATACATTTAATAAAATGACTGCCAATCCTGGTGCTTTTTTATTCTTTTCTTTCTTTATTGTATCCTTAAAAACGTTACAAATAAAAGTGCTACCTTTTTTATATTGTTACTGGGCCACTTGGAAAGTTCAGAGCCTCCTTGACAACTCTTGGCTAAGTCCTTCTATCATGAGTGTGTTCTTCTATGTTTGGCTGTACCGTGCCACTTCTTCTAGATCCATTCTTGTATTGCATGGGTTTTCCACTCAATATTCGTTTGATTGTGTCCATTCGTTCCATTCGTTTTACGTGAACTGCCCATCTTAGTCTTCGCTTGAGGCTGAATAGAGTTCTTCCACTACTTGAATGTATACTTTTCTTCATTCGTCTGTTTCTTCGTTCTGTTTTTCCATCATGGATTCTCCTTAACATCAACA
This sequence comes from Merodon equestris, assembly GCA_958301585.1. Classification (NCBI taxonomy): domain Eukaryota; kingdom Metazoa; phylum Arthropoda; class Insecta; order Diptera; family Syrphidae; genus Merodon; species Merodon equestris. Next base: position 41,664,261 of record OY284415.1, read on the forward strand.
CCCCAAATTTATTTTTTCGTACTTCTTATTAAGAGAGCAGCTTTCACATCCGTAAAGTGTGACTGACATTATTATGGTTTTATAAATTGCGACCCAAAAGAGTCTTGCATAATTCTTTAATCGCCAAGAAGCACGCATTGCCCGTATGCAGCCTCTAATTTATTTCAATATTTATGTTGTTTTTGGCAGTCCCTAAGGTACCCAAATATTTGGATTCGTCCACTACCTCAAAGCGTTTGTCAAGTACTGTCAGGTGCGCGGCTTGGATTGATCCAAGTCGGTCAGTTATATGGCCACTGACTGTCTTCATTTACTTCTAAACCTACTTTCCTTCCTGCCATTACTAAATTTTTTCACTATCTTTCACTATCTCCAAGCAGATTCAGATCTTAAGCGGAAGCTAAAACGGATGTAATTCCATTAATTTCTCTCTCATTTTTGAAGGGACCTCATTACGAATTCCAGCATCAAATTAAAAAAAAGTGGTGACAAGGCATGTGCTTGTTTTAATCGTTCACGTATCTTGGCGGTTTCGGATAAGATATTCCCTACTTAACACCTCCTTTATCTTGTATAAATCTTAGCAACCTTTTCTGGAATCCCAGCATCTTAAGGACACGATACGTTTTCAATCGATATATAGTGTCATACGCTGTCTTAAAATCAACGAATAGTTTGTGTACCGTTTCGCGGGACTCTCATTACTTTTCTAAAAGTTGCCGTGTAGTATAAAAAATTGCTTAAAAAATTGCATGTTTCACAGTGGATGTCCTGGAAAAATTCTATAATCGTTGAAGGAGTTTTTTCCCGAATGTCTTAAATGTGCAGATGTCATTCCGTTATTTAAAAAAGGAACCCCTAGGAGATATCGGTAACTATAGGCCCATCTCACTTCTCTCAGTGTTCGCAAAATTTTTGAAAAACTAATGAGAAAAAGAATATAATATATATATATATGTATAAAAGAATAAGTTTTTCAATCCTAATCAAGTTGGATTTTTGAGAGGTAAATCGAGGGAAGATGCACTTTTACAGTTTTGCTCTCTTATAATGTCACACTTCCATAAGAAAAAATGTACTGCTCGTTTATTCATTGACATCACCAAAGCATTCGACATGGTTAACCACAACATCTTGTTAAGTAAACCGGAAAAAAAATGGATTTCATGGTTTTATACTCAATTGGTTCAAGTCATATCTTAATAATAGGGCGCATCAAGTGAAAATAGATGATATAAGAAGTGAAATAAAGCTCTCCAACGTGGGTGTTCCACAAGGCTCGGTCTTAGGTCCGATTCTGTTTTTGGTCTATATCAACTCGCTTCTTGCTCTTAATTTCAACAATTCTCCAACTGCTTTTGCGGATGACATTGGCTTTACCTATGGCTCTAACAGTCCTTTGGACCTTGTCTCTGATATCAATTGGAATCTATTTTTATTAAGACACTGGTTTGCTGAACATCTCTTTGTAATAAGCCCTAAAACTAAGATAATGTTTTTTAGCTTATCTTCTTCGGACTCCTTGGATGCTAATATATATTTTCGAGCACCTGACTGTCTTAGATATAAAATGTATTATTGCCATTGTGCGTTTGGTTCTTCATCTCCCTCTTTTAGTGAAAATATTGTCAGTTGTGATTATTGTTTTAAAATTGATTCTAGGATGAGTTTTGCGAACCACGTTAATACTCTGAAGAAATATTTTCGATGCACCCTTCGACATTTTTATTATATGCGTAACTTATGTTCTACTTAGCTTTTAAAAATGATTTATTACGGTATTTTCCATTCCAAGTTACAGTACGGAATTGCTTGTGGGGAATGGTGTATCGAAACAGAATTAAACCACTGGTGATTTTGCAGAAAAGTGTCCTTAGAAAAATTTGTCGTAAATCTGGTAGACATTCTAGCTTTCCCCTGTTCCATGAACTCAAAATTCCTCCTGTTCGTCACTTGTATTGTTTGAAGGTGCTAAAAATGTTCTTTATGAAGTCTGGTAATCGAAATTATCGTTTAATTTCTTGTTATAATCTTCGCGGTAACCTGTCTAACACTTTTTCCGTAACACTGCATATCGTAACGTTTTCTCTGTTCTTTCTTTTCGACTATTTAATGCACTGCCTCAGTCTATTAGGACACTAAAAATACCTGGAATGTTCTTTAAACGCATAAAGATATGGCTCTTTAGTTTTGATTATGTGGCCTTAGAATCTCTTATTGCTAATGTCTTGGTTTAATTTGTTTATGTCTCACTCAATGCTTTGTTTCTTTTTTTTTTGTTTAATTATCTTTATTTATATTTTCGTTTGTAATTATTATTTTTGGTTCTTGTTTCTTATAATGCTTAGAGATTATTTATTTATTTATTTTTAATTTTTATGGTCACCCCACCCATTTTTAACATATTTAGTATAGTCTTAGACAATTGAAGTGGCTTACTACACTATTTTCACACTTGTATTTAAATACTGAATGTCACTGCCTTTTCTTATATTTCGTCACTATGTATTCCAAGTCTGTTGTTTGTATTTCTTCAATTAATTTATCTGGTCATTCGTAGAGTAATTTCTTTTGAAGCCATACTGGTAGTCTGGGATTATTTCCTTAGTCTATGATGTCAATCTCTTTAAGAGGATATTCGAAAGCATCTTGTAACAGCTTGCTAGCAGAGGTAATCGTCGGTAATTTTTGTATTCGGACATCCTTTTAAATACGGGAATGATAACTGAGATGTTGTATTTTTCGGGGATAGTTTCATTGCTCCATATAGCTGTGATGAGCTCATGTAACTTCTTTGTTAATTCCTCTTCGACACATTTTATAAATTCCAAATGTATTTGGTCGATCGATTGTTATATTGTTATGTTCTTATTTCATTTCCTAGAACTACCTTACCCGCTAGACAAAAATGTTTTAATCCTCCGCGGACACTTGTTTTTTAGATAGATTCACAGAAAGGCACTTTCCCTATCTCCCTTATTTTTAGAGATAAAAGAGTTCTGTAACCAGTGATTTGAATTAAAAAAGGAATTTAAACTGTTTTATTAATGAAACTAGATTTTTAATAATGACGCTTATTTAAATCATGAATTTTTTGGAATTGAATTCGTGTTGCTTCACAGCATGACGAATATAGACGTCATTACGCTCAAGGAGCATTGCTTACAACATAAAAAATATGTTTTTGTTTTATTGGGACCCGGAGGAATTTTTTCTTTGAAATGTTGTACTTTGCCTTGGTGGTTGTTTGAATCCATTGGTGGATGATTTATTGGTGTATGCAGTTCTATTCCTAATACAGAAGCTATTATCTGATCTCGATCCTGCCACGTTGTTGTTATAAGCTTCTATTTCGATTGGTTTAAGTTTGGATATTCCGTGTCAATTTTTTCCAGTCGTAATGCAAAGGACATTCGGTTATCCCGCCACTTTGATACATATATGTTATTTGATCTTTGCCATATATGTTCCCCTTTATTCAGTTTTGATTTTGTAACCAATACTGGATTTCCTTTTCGGTTTGCTCTAAGGGTTCCCATTGAGTGCGTCTTTGCTTTTAGTAAACCTTTTGACAGGATAATGCTATTGTAAAAGCTATCCATAAACAAATGATGACCTTTATTCAAGTACGGTGTCATAAGTCGATGTACCAATGAATATGTCTTCGAAGTTTTATTGTCTTCCTCTTTGTAATGTATATTTCAATATTGATTGAAATTTGTTGTACGCATTTCACAAAACCCTTGAATAGCAGGAGAAATTCATGCAAGGATAACGCCTCATCCGGATAGTAAGCCTGAGAAAAGTTTTTTAGCAATATATTCAGAAGTTCTCGGGCTTTCGACAATTTATCCGTTTTGACTTCATATACATATATAGGTAGGTACTTCATAGTTTAGACCCCGTAATAGTTGCTCAAAACGTTTTCCAGACATTGTAGAAGAAAAGACTGGATGATGATATAATGGGTTTTTCAAAAACATGTGCAGTATGCGAGGGAATGGTATCTGTCCTTGAAGTAAGCAAAGCCCAAAGAATTTCTTTAATTCTTCTACATTTACTGCTTTGAATTGGTTAAAGCGGGCGAATCGTGTTTGTAGGCCTCTTACTGTACACAATCACCGTACTTATTCGTGCAATCAACGAATGTTTGCAAAATTTCCGGAGTCTACAGTTTTAGAAAAATTTCATATGGAGTTACATCCGGGGCTAATTCGATTTGTAAGCCAGACTGATTTTTATTGAATTGAAAATTGGGTATAGGTTGAATATTGACGTCCATTCTTCGTCTGTAGAGTCCTCTTCGTCAGCCCCCTGTCCCACAATAAGGTGCTGGTCATTATGTTCAGATATGTCTCCATCTATACTCTGTCGTCCACCTTCGGCTGCTGTACCGTTCGACGAACTGGCACTACTGTTTTCATCTAAAGGGTTATAATCAGGATCCCCAGAAAATAACCCATCATCCTGAAAATCATCTGAAGATTCTGAAGTTATTCCTCTTCTAAATCTTGTTGCTCTGCAAATAAATTTGCAAGTTTCTCTTGCTGCTGTTCGTATGACATCTTCGAGAGTACTCAATTATCTCAATTTTCAATAATCGTCAAAATAATACTTACCTCGATTTTCAAAAAATTAAATTAACGTTCCACAAAAAAAATGTTCACCCTTTTCCTACTGAACGAATTGCGTGCAAAAATGACGGGTAACTATCGACGTCGGGTCGTTTCTTGGATCAACAATACATTTTCTACGACCACATTTTTGAAGCGCTGTTAAAGTAGCACACTTGTCGTTACCAACTATGGAACGCACTAGGACGTTCTCGTGAAATAGAAAGCACATACAATATATTGATATACAAACTTATTCATTTCCTGCTAAGATTAATGGTTATGATGACATAAGTAAAATATAAGGTGCTGTTTATACACGTCATGTCCCACTGGAAAATAATGCTATGACGTCTATAGACGTCACTGTCCGCGAAGAGGCTAAACTGACTTAAATATCTCACATTATAAATACCTTACTGGCACTATACGGACACTATAAGGTAGGCGGACCAACTATAATAATACCTTTCGGAATCAAGAAAAAAAAATCACTTAAGCTAAGTTGGCAGTTCTACTGCTGTGTTGATAAATCCGTTAACCATTGCTGTTGGCTTTTTATGTAGATAATTCAATCGAAATATCTCCTCCATTGGGCTGTAACTCTTTCGTTGTCCGAGATGAGCTCAGTGTTGTATGCTTTTCGTACAGCGTTTAGCCCTGCCGAACATTCTTCCTAAAATTTAAAAAACATTTTTCCTTTGCAGAAGAAGATGGCTGACTTCCTTTTATAGACTTTGATATCTTGTACGCGTGATCTCCTCGCTTTGTTCCAGGGTTTTTTTTGTCGAACCAATGCTTTACTTTGGGAGCCTTGCAATATCCTTGTTCGTTTTTCGCTGCCTCCTTTACAACACGTTTTATTGCTGCCCATACTACTTTTACCTATCTTGTTTCGCGGTTGGTTTCTATGCCATCTAGCGAATCGGTTATTAGTTTCGTCCTGGCATTGATGTTATTGTACATACGAGGATCCTTCAACTTTTCAACGATGAATTGCTGTGTTTCGCTTCCGCGAATTTGGATTCGGTGTTTAAAATGTGCTACCTGCGAAGCTTAAGGCTTTCTCGTACATCATGTTTGTCTTTTCCGAGTTTATTGCTTATTGCTATAGTAATTTCGAGTCTATTTACTCAAACGCAGTCGATTGCTTAAAAGCATGGAGAAATTCGTGTGTGTGTACGAATAATATAGGACACTGTATATAATCGACTTTTCTTCACGAAATGTTTTTTCAGTTAGTTTTTCTTCCCATGTCGCCGTCTTTCCTATAACTCCAATTTGAAAAAGGTATTCTAGCAGCCTCTCATGCACTAGTGTATTGAATGCTTTGCTGACATCTACGTGGAGGTGATTATTCAATCCGAGGTTAATAACATTTCTATCCGTAGTCTACCAGTGCTCCTTTCCTTTTGAAACTCATATTGGATGGGTTACAAAACTTTTAGTTGACTTATCAACAGTTTATTAATCAACAGAAATCTCACCCATACATTTTCCTGCAACAGGTAGTAGTACTCCTCCCTTGTATAAGGGTCGGAGAATTTATGTTTCATGTGCCACTGGTATAAAAGCCTGATCCAAACTTTGATTAATGATTGCCTTCGCAATCGGCGTTAGAGTTAGGGCATTACACTTCATTTCGATTTGCCTAATGTCGTTTGCTCCAGGACCTTTATTCGCACAACGGTCTATACACTCCTTCTTCACTTGCTTCGTTTATGTAGAATGGGCGATATTCGGATTTTGATGTCTAGATGTTATTATGCAACAGATGTGTAGAGTGTAAGGTACACGTGTCGGCAAACTCCTGTACAATAGTGCCTAGCTCCTTTTTCCTATCAATACTGAATTTTTGGTAGGATTGGGTGGCTTATTTAGCGAAACTCATAGAAAGAGCTCAGTAGTCTCCTGGTTTCTAAGGGTTGTGACATATGATCCCAATTGACCTGACAAATCATTTTCAGATTTGACTTTGTTGTAAGCGATAATTGCTTCAGGCTTAGTTTTCGTCCTGATCATGGGGCACCTGGCGGATTAGAACTTGTGGATGGCAGCATGTGCCAAAATTTGCACGCGTTTACTAGAGGGTATGCGCACATCTGTGGTATCCTCCCATTTCAATACAACGACCACCACCATCTTCACGAGATACAAGTTCAGTTCTCTTCAACTTTGCGAAAAGTTTTTCTTTCAGTCGACTTCGTATATTTACTCTGAGTATGCCTACAACGTGAGCCTTTTGTTGCAAAGTAGCTGGTGTAGTAAAATTTGTTTATGTATGTTTATTTAGAAGCTCCGTGCAGACCTTTTTGCTAGTCCACTTTCTTCTTCACCGGTAGTAGATTTTCCAGTATAATCTCTTAGTACTCGATTATAGCTTTTAATGAAATATAGTTCGAAAAGTTTCGCTATATATCGATGAGTCGGCGGCTTCTTCATGGTACTAGGGTTTCGTCAATAACAAAACCCTCTCCAGGGGGGAACAAATTTTTGAAATTGATCTGGACGATTTCAGTATGTTTTTAAACTTTTCAAATTGTCGATTGTTTTGATTTGTTAGTTCATAATTTTCAAACGTTACACAGAGAATAAGGCCTGAAAACGATACCTTGACATGACCGATCTAGTTAGCGAAATCTTGTATACACTTTTCGTTTCCCAAGAGTCCTCCATTTGTTCAAGACGCACCAAACCCATTCAATTCATCAATCCAAAAGATTTTTATTTCTTCAGAATCTGTTGGTATTTATTTAGCTGCAATAGTCTGCTAAGCAAAGTTTTTGGTTTCAGCAGCTAAAAATTTTACAAGGTCGTCGTCAATAATGTATGAGTAAAATTTTTTTAAATGAAGCTTGATTGGAAGCTTCAACCTAGACGCTGCGTTTGCCAAAAAATTTGATCATGTTGTACCTACCCACGTAATCTCTCAACTGTGGCCTATTGTTGTCCTTGTCGTTATGCCAAAATTTGTTGATTATTACGTTCTTCTTCCATAAGCATTCCCAAATTTGAAATCTTTTAGCCTTCGTCGGAGGAACTCGAATTTTCAAAATAAGATTCGAGTCCGAATCGACGTCATTTGATCAGCAGCAGTTTCATGTTTTTCTGCTCATTATAAAATATTACTCTTGAAAAGAAGTCTGTAAATAAGAAAAAAAGCTCAGTAATCGAGTAAGAGACATCTGACAGACATATAGGTGCCTGACTTCCATCACTGCCATCATATTTTATAGCCAAGAGGATCTGTTCCCAAGAACCCCTATGACATTCAATGTGTACATAAAAAATAAATTGTATACAAAAAAAAAATAAACTTTACAACTTAACAAACAAAAAAATTGTTGTTACCCAGGAGGGTCCACCAAATCAAATTTCAATATAACACCTTAATGACATGGAAACAAAAGAGTTACTGTGAACTACAACCAACGCGAATTCAGTGGAACCTCTCAAATCCTATCTAGGCCAACCACCCCCGGAGAGTAGTGAACGAACATTGTCGACACCAACCATCTGCATCCCGACCAGGTTGTGTAACAAACACCATAAGAGCATACACTCTTGAATCTGCACGAATTATAAAAAAAAAAAAGGCTAGCAGCCAATGTGTTAACATTGTTAACATGAAACCGAACATTCTCAGAAGTCCACTTTGTATTGAGATGATCTCTAAAAATCGACTTTATTTTCTCACAAGTAGTAAGTTTCTTCTTGGCCATGCTATTGGTTATCGATCGAAACAAGTGATTATCAGAAGGAGCAAGGTTAGCGTAGGCTTTCTGTTTAAGCGTTTGCATGTAGTTATATTTGGTGCTGCAAAATCACTGTCGTACCTTTCAGAGTACATATTTTAGTTATTTTCCCTTTAAGTACATTGTGCATTGATTATTGTCGGTAGCTGCCTGAAGTTTTTAATGAATTCCAGTTGACAGACCATATCCTTCTGATCCCACCAAATACAGAGCATAAGCTTGCCTTCATGGATACTTGGCTTCGCTGTCAGTGTTGTTGTTAACCCTTGACTTTTGGATCCAATTTTCATCGCCACTGACAATTCGATGCAAAAATCACTTTCTATTCTGCCATTGAGGAAGCTATCCACAGGTAAAGATATTTCTTCGTCCTCTGATCAATTTGCATGGAGTCAATTTTCTGCTTTTGGACAACTTCCATGGCCTTAAGCTTTTCCCTAACTTTGAAAAGTCAATTCCCAACGATTCAAACAATTGCTGAAATATTAATATGGGCCTTTATCGAGAAGTTTTGCAGCTATCCAGGTCGGCCCTTGTTTTCTAAGGCTATATTATCATATATCAAACGTTGAAACCACTTCCGATATGTTTGGTCAACTGGAACATTGTCACAATAAACGTTCAGCACTTTATTTTATAGTAAGGCAATGAAGTATGGTAGAATTCCTTGCAGAAACAATTTATTTGAAACAAAATTCGACATAATCGATAAAGTACGAAGCTATTATTCCTGGGCGAACAACATGACATATGCATAGATACTGCTTCTAACGTGTAATCACAGCTTTCCCATGAATATATTTATTTAATATTTGGTGTAGGTACAAGCTGAAGAATATACACCGTCCTGATTGAGCGCTCTTAAATAATTCCATAACTTACCATATAAGCTAAAAAAAAAAGGAAACATTGCATCCCGTCTTCTTAACAGATTTCGAAGTTTATCTTATTAGGAAAACTATAGGTAAAGAGTGGCCTTGAAAAAAACCCGAGTTTCTGATTAAAATTCATGAAGCCTATTTGCCCTTGTTCGAGTGGTTTTGTGTCTTTTTTCGAGGAACCCACAAGTGAAACAGGGGCTTAACCTGGAAGATTTACAAACATAACTACATCTGCTTCAATGATTCTGCTTCAATTGAGGACGTAACAATATTATACTTATCATACACTCCAAAGAATGTCTGATAAGGATGGGTTCATTTGGATACTTATTATCATATAGTTGTCATCATGAGTGTATATCTTTAGAATGTTGATAGAACCCCTCGTAGAGGAAAACAATCCCATAAACTATCCCATTGTCATCACGAATACATAGTTCTAGGCTGTCACAAAGTCTGAATTTAAAGTCAGATCTTTTGCGAGATGTTAAATTTGTTTTTCTTTTCACTTTTCTTCAATGCATTTCCGAGAATTAATCACTTTGATGATACTTTTTCTAGGCAGTGTGATTTTCTCTTCTCCTTTGCAAATAAATTTAAACCCTCCTTCAGTTTTGAATAACACTTCGGTTGTATGATGACTTTCGCCTAAGTCGAATTACATATCAGATATAATTTCAGTTGTTAACATCGTACTCCACTTAATTCACTTTAAAAACCTCCGCATTGCAAAGCAAAGTAGTTTCATTACTCTGTTCCAATTTACCCTTCCCGAAGGGACATGGATTATTCAGCAAATATGTAGCGCCCTTTTCCGCAGCAAATTATAATGGCAAATGGTGCACGTAATACTGCTTCGTTTTTTTTTAGAATAATGGTTTATCGATAATGGTAGTACTTTATCGATTATGTCATTATCTTTCCTACTTCTAAAATAAAGACAAAATATCAATGAAACTTCCTCTAAATAAGAATATGTCCACAAGTATAAAGTTTATTTAGTAACTATTTTTAAATGTTGAATCTGGCTTCAAACTATGTTCATATAGATCATCGGTTTCACATATAGAACACCAAAAATCGACGCGCTTCACAAGGGAAAAAGTACAATTTTCTCCAGGCTTAAACAGTTTATAGACCCACACGTTCCAGATATAAGGACAATCGGTGATCAGAAACCTCCAACAATTACCAAAAGAAAATCACAGAAAGGCTATAAGTTATGACTGAGGCAATGGTTTCACCCTTAAAAATAGGAGATGAGTTTACTTGGTACTCTGGTATCGATGAATATTTCTTCTTTGAATTAGGAATTCGTTTTTGGGCTGTTCAATTCAATAAATGTTCTCCAAGGCTCTGTTCTGTCGCCGACGCTATCTCTCATTTTTATAAATGATCTCTTGTCAGCTGCCTATAATCCAATTTACTCCTTCGTTACTGACATTTTTTATAATCGTTTTAAGACTAACGCAGATTGGAGCGACAACGTATGTTAAGTATATTCAATTACGACCTCGACAGCATAAATTAGTGGAGTATAAAGAATCGAGTGTAATTTAATGCTGTCTATTGTCACTTAAGCCATTATCTATCTTTGATATGTATGTACATTAATAGAACACTTCAGTGGAATGACCATATACCGAGGTCACCAAGAACCCTTTTAAATGTATAGGTTTTCTTAAGCGGTGCAAGAACTATTTCATCTCCTCTGATTTCGCTTCTACCTATAATTCCTATACGCATTTTTTGTGGACTTTAAGGTGGCCTTCGATACAGTAAACCGAAACGCCCTGTTTTTTAATTATAAGGAATGTCATCGAAATTTTAAAGGGTTGTACTAAATCTCTACGAAATAACTAAGGCAGCTGTGTAAAATGGTGAGGAGTTATCAGAAGGATTAGAGACGAAGGCAGTTGCAACACAGGGATGCCCGCTGAGTCCCAACTTATTTGAACTTTTCATAGACGATATTGTGGACTTTCTGCCTGGAGGATTTGAATTTGTAGGAGTTCCTTTTAAAGTCCTTCTGTTTGCAGACGATATCGTGCTGCTGGCAAACTCACCGGAATACCTGCAAATGATGATATGAGTTTTATATGAGTTTATATGAGTACTGCAAGCTATGCAATCTAATCGTGAATTTGGAAAAATAAAAGATACAAAAGGAAGAGATAAATCTGCATACAACGGAAAATGGAGCTATTGTGGAGAAAGAATGGAAGTACTGAAAGAGCACAAGGACCTTGGAAAGAGTCGAACTGTATGCTTATTTCCTCTATTTGTAAAAACACTTAAACTCCAAGTCAACTACATATTAAGCGTGGGGAATATGTCAGACAATCGACTTCCTAAGATAGTTGCCCTACAAGTATTTCGAAACAAATCTACATGGTACGAAGAGTGGTTGGAATTAGCAGATGGATGTGGAGTAGAGCTGAACGCGGAAGACAGGAACTGGGGAAATTCACTGTACAGACTAATAAAACAAGTCGACTTTCCAACCAGAAGGAAGTTTTTAAAAGAAGCGGCGGGACGGTAGTGCGTACAGCCGGCTAAATCACAACCTGGAGGGTAGAAACTATGTTAAAGACATTCATGGTATCAAGGAAATTTCAACAATGTTTAAACTCCGTGGAGAACTCCTGAGGTTCATTTTCGACCTGCCTATACTCCATAGTATGTGTAATTTAAAAGAGAGAGAAGATAACTACCTTGCATTCCTTGGGCAAGTGCCCAGTCCTAAGAGAAATTAGGAGAAGTGTTTTCGAAAAGTACTTTTTATCTGAGAGGGAAGTGATATCACTTCTCAACGAAATCGATGTCAAGAAGCTATTTGTGCATTGCAAAATTGCATTAAAATATAGAGAACGCATATTAACAGAAATCCTTTGAAATCGCTTAAAATAATTGGAGTACTTATAATTAGGTATATATAGGTAAAAGTAGATACAATTAGATGTAGAGCTTATTAGTACAATTTTCAATTTGGCAGACGACAATGCCATGAATATTGATTTTTTGATTTTGCTATACCTTAGGCTAGTAAATGAAACGGAAAATTAAATGTCATCTAATCAAAAAAATCTAATCTACAAGACTTATATTCGCCCCAAGTTTTTTTTTTTTTTTTGTTGGAGGCTGCTGCTATCTATTGGAGCACTCAGATACAAATAGTGATCCATTGTACTGCCAGACAGAGACTTTAGATGGCGTTACAGCTCATGGAGAGCCGGAGCCAAGCTTCTTTATATTCACTCACAAGTCAAGGCCTTGACTTGTTTGAAGATCGATCCTCTCTATCATCATTAACAATGCTCAAGCGAGCCAGCCAATTGCATTATTCCCTTGAATAATTAAAATACAGTAGTCGTTCCATGAGGAATGCCTATCAATTGAACTTAAATCTTGTGCTTGACTCAATTTTTAGCCGAACTACACATAACAATCAACAAGCCTTTAACACCAATGTTAACCTCTCTCCCTTTCTCCCTCCATTCCTTAATACCTTCAGTCCGATCCGTGCTGGCCAATGATGGCTTAAGGTGGGTACACATGCACAAGGGTTTCTAAAAACATCAGATTCGGACTTTTCAGGTATGGAGGACGTTAGAACACTCACTTATAGAAATCGGACCAATCGATGACTCTACTCTTCTAAGTATGATGAGCTCACCTTAGAGCGTATTCACTTTGATTGATCTCATTCTGCCTATAAGTCTTCGTCTGGTATTATTCCGCAGGGGGTTCGTTATGTTAAATGAACATCTAATTCTCATTTTTCAATTCAACCATTAAAAAAAATACGGAGTGATCCAATGTATCTTTCCGTAGCTTTTACAGCTCCTATTATTTCTTCATCAACTTGGTTTGCATGGTTTAATAATGCGCTAAATGGTCTTCTTGACTGTTCAATCGTGGGCAATTTCATCAAATATTAGTTCCGTAAATGCACCGGAAAAAATCCCACTTTGAAGGGATTTGTGAATATCGTATATTACTGTGTATTTAGGCAATAAGTTCGGTCGAAAGGCGATAAATGTATGTAATTGGGGGCAATACACGAACACGTCCAGACGCAAAACATTACAATAAATTATTTGCAAGGCTCAGATTTTATTCCTTCCATAATTCGCATGGAAATGCAATAATGGTGGGCGCTAAACCGACATGATATGTTATTTTTATATGCCAAATGTGGAGGAGAGGATGGGCTTTAGTACGAACAGGACGAGGCGAAGGCGTGTAAATCGCATAAAACAATAACGATTTTATTTAACACCTTCAGACTTTCCCTTATGGCGAAACAGGAAATCAAATCCTCAAACGCTCGAGCTTAAGGCAGTTATTTATGAAATATTTTTTTTTTTCACATGGACGAAACAATTTTTCATAAAGTAAAATAAATATTTCGCCTCAATCCAATTTAAAAAATTACAAACTTTTTATTTATTAACTTTCAAAAGTGCCTCAAGGGACATCAGACAAAATTAGACCAAAATTTGCGAACACCTCCGTATTAACCTAGGTTCGGTCTCTTGGTACCTGACCTGATTTAAAAAAAAAAGTGCATATAAAAAAATGGATTTCTATTCAACATTCCTTTCTGCATACGCGCTGCATAGAAAATATATGTAGGTATAGAGGTACGTTTAGACAATGGTAGGGCAATCAAAACTTTTGTGTTTACTTTGCTGGTGGTAATTCTTCGGTTTACATACGACAAAATCCAACTGCAGATTTAAGACAGTTTTTCTCAATAAGTGGGATTATTTAATTGGAGGTGACTTAAACTGCAGGCACAGAGATTAGGGGTGCAGCAGAGCAAATGCGAGTGGTAATTTACTTTCAGGTCTATCTAATGTGTTTCCGTTTTCGGTGTTATTTCCGTGTAATCCCACATATATTCCAGCAGGTTCGAGAGGTCTTCCATCTACGCTCGACATTTTTATTACAAAATCCACCACGATTATTCTCTCAGCCGGTTGCACTTAACGATCTTAGTTCTAACATAACCCAGTATTTTGCCAAATTCTCAAATTTAGTGTAGAAACACCACAATATTATTTTGATTTCAAACGTGCGAACTGGGCACAATTTCAATTTGAAATGAAAATGAAACAACATTCCTCCAGATTTAGAAAATGTTTCCACTGATCATATTGACAGACTTGTGGAAGCTTTTTCAAGGAAGTCCATAGATCAATAGAGAAAAGTGTGCCGAAAGTAGCTAGAAATAATTTTTTTATCACAACTCCGGATCGTGTTCTAGTGTATATACGATTTAGAAATATTCTGAGGAGACAATGGCAAAGGTATCGCTTTCCGTTTCTTTGCAAACAAATGAATTATTTCAATAAATTCATTTCTGCAGAAGTAGCGAAGCATAGGAACAATCAGTGGAATACGAAGCTAAGTTTATTGGACAATAATGCTAGGCCATTTTGGAACATAGCTTAGATAATTAAAAAGAAGAACTCGCGAATTCTACACAGTTCCGACAACGTCTTTCATGCAGACATCGAAAAGGCCAATATTTTCAGTTTAACTTTCAAAAAGAATCACGATATTTCCCAAAACCTCGGTGATGCAACCACAAGTTCTCTTGTAAAGGAAGCATGTTTGCAGAGCCATGAGTATCTCCAAACGAAATAAGGGAAATTCTAAAAAGTTTATAGCTGAGGAAAACAGAAGGCCTTGACGGTATTAGGAATCGGTACATCAAGCATTTGCCGAAATCTGGAATATTAGTTCTAACTTTTCTTATTAATACATGCCTGAGACTCCAGTACTTTTCGAATAACTAACTAGAAAATCGCAAAAGTAGTTCCGATTTTGAAAGCTGGGAAGCAAATTCAGTACCCAGATAGCTACAGACCAATTTGTCCACAAAGTTGTCTTAGCAAAGTGTACGAAAAAGTACTTAAAACTAGACTTATGAGTTTTATTGATGATATGCGTATCTTCCCAGATGTGCAATTTGGATTCAGAAACCATCACAGTACCTCGCATCAAGTGCTCAGAATATGCCAACACGTCAAAAGAAATTTCGAATTGGGCAGATCCACGGATTTGGTTTTGCTATATATTGAAAAGGCTTTCGATTCTGTTTGGCATGATGGTATTATTTATAAAATGATTAGGTTCGGTTTTCCCCTATACTTAGTCAAATCCATACACAGTTTTCTGACTAGTAGACGCTTTACAGTTAATGTTAATGGTAAAGCATCTTCTCAGCAAAACTTTTGGGCAGGAGTACCACAAGGTTCTGTTCTTGGTCCTGTGCTTTATAATATATACATCTCTGACCTACCAAGGCCTCTAGCATGTGAAGTAGCTATTTACGCCGACGACACGGGTATATTCTCTTCACATGAATATAGTCTCAATATTGAAACTAATTTGCAAAATGGGTTTAGAATATTCGCTGATTATTTCAATAAGTCGATAATAATATCTTTTTTAGTCGAAAAAGAAAAAGTTGCTGTCTACCCAGTAATCCACTTAACGTGTGCGGGGTAAATAGCAATTGGCAATCTTGCGTGAAATATCTGGGGTAATATTGGTATCAAGATGCTTACCCATTTATAAATAGGAAATCGCCGCTATGTAAAGCCAACAAAATTATTATCTATAAAGTAATTTTCGAGTGAATATTACTGTAGGGTTGCCATTAATGGGTTGTGCAAAATGTCACATTAAGAAATTGCAGACTTCACAAAAGAAACTGCTGAAGATGATGCTTAATCTATCAAGGTACCAATCTACAATACCTGTGATCTTCATTCTCAAACGGGTGTTGAATTGATCTCCGAAAGAATTGTTAAACTAACGGGTAGATTTCTACAAAATTGCGTTTTTCTGGATAATCCTCTGCTAAACCAACTAAATGTTTAAGTTAATTAACATCCATTAATATTATAAATTATTAAGTTACATATCTGTTTATTATTTATCTATTAATTGTTTATTTATTACTTCTATATGAATTAATTTATTTATTTGTTTACTTCGTTATTTATTTATTTATTATTGTTTATTTATTATTTATTTACTATCTATTTATTGTTTATATATTATTTATTTATTATTTATTTATTAATTATTTATATGTTTCCACTATTTATCTATCTATGTATTTATTCATTTGTCTATTTAGTTATTTATTGGTTTTAAGTAATTATTATATATTTTTTATTTATTCAATTTAGTTATTTTTATGTTTATATATTTTCATTTTATTTTTATTTATTCGTTTATCTTTTTTTGCATTGAAGGTTTTGTCATGGTTTCCTTCAGATTTATTATTGCTTATTTCATAACCCCAAAAGATAATAGTTCTGTTGAGAGATATGTATATAGCTATTGAATCTCTGTATGTAAATTGTGTGGCAAACATATTTTAAAATATCATAGCACGAAATTAAGAAATATCTATCTATCTATCTAAAAAAATGTACATTTCCGGATGCTTCTCTCAAAATAGTCAATTTAATACGCTGTGTGGGTCTAATTCTGTGTGCTCCATAAGGATGTGCCTTGGGACATAAACTATTGTCACCACAATGTCTTTCACGACGGAGCAGAACTGTAGAAAATATAAGTTTCTAAGTTAGATTAGAGTTAGTCAGAGACCCAGACTGGTTATGATGTATAGATGACCGCGACCTTGTTAATTATAGAGAAGCTTCGGCTGAACATAATGAGCCGTTTCAGGAAAACATAATGAAAGAATATTTAAGTTAAGCAGCTTTCGGTTTGGTCGATTTTACAAGGATACCTTTTACCAAAATATAAAAATCGGTTTTAGATTTTTAGAATTTTTCCTAGAAACGTAATTGTTAAGTGACAATTTAATACCCCGCTAATTAACATCTGCCCTTCCTAAGGCTATGATTCCGATAATTCCTGTTAAAAAAAAAATTTTACATACCTTCTTAGAAGCAGTTTCCCTTTAATTCCTTGAATTACTATTGACCTGACGTGGATTATCAAATAAATTTACTTTTTCTCATGTTACCGTGCTAATTTGATGCTAAATTCGTAAATATTTGCTCAATTTCCAGGATTCGATTGTCCTAATTTTCTTGATTGTAGATAGTGTTCCCAATAAATGTTACTAGTAAATCGACGTTTGCTCTATTTCCTCTTCGCTCCGATAGCTCAATGTTTCCCAACCAATCGATTCTAGTCTATTCCATTATCCCAATCTATTTCATCCTACTCCATCAGACTTTGCTCCATTTCGAAATCTAATTTGATTGAGTAGGTTGGTCCAACGCATATCTCTTTATCGAATAAACATCGTATTTACATCTCAGCAGATTCCGCTTCGTATTGGAGGGACAGATGAGTGGATTTTGGATCTACCTACCTATCGCCTGTCGTTCATCAAATTTCTTATTGGCGAACACAAATTACATAAGATCCGAACAGGAATAGGTCAAATGTGTTATATTAAAGCAATCGCCGGTCCTTACTTACCTTTAGGCTGTTGTTGAAAAAAAAAAGCAAATTATAATTGAGTTCATCGCCACTTTGTATCTGAGGAATTGGCAGTTCATAAAACCAAAAAGGAAAGAATTTCATTTCACTTATTGGCGGCGTAAATGCCAGGCGGCCAGGGACGAATGACGAAACAAAGGGTTCGTTTTAATTAGAATTTGTTTGGTAAGAGTCGTGTTCTGGCCAAATTTGCCGCAAGTCACAACATATCCGTAGGGCAGGGAAGAGCAATAATGATGATGATATGGTCAGCGATGGAGATGAGTAGTGTTTCGAATTCAGTCGTCTCATGATTTAACGCAGTAAAGCGTGGAAATAAGTTTTTGCGTTTCGTAGCCTGTCATAAAGGAAAGCCCTCAATTCGCTTAGAGTGTGTGTTAACGATCACGTGCGTTGCGGGAATCATCGTCGTTCTTGTCATATCGACATATCATGTTCATCATCGTGCTTGTTGTGTCCTTGTTGTTTTTTGTGACAATAAGAAAATTGGCCATTTGGCTTCTCTAGTCATTTGGTTGTTCTTTCGGTTATCTGGTCATTTTGCAAGTTAGCTATTTGGGTATTTTTTTTTGCGTTCTGGTGTAGGGCAACTTAATTAAATTGGCACTAAAGTAGCGTGAGCGTGGGTGATGTATTGATCGGAATACGATATCTTTAAATTTCTTGATGAATAAGCAGTTTTGTAGCCCAGTTCTTTGGAATCAAGTGAGAGTTGAATTGGATTGATAACATTTATTTATTTATGATATAACTAAGTCAAACAGCAGACTCTCCTTAAAACGGTATAGGTAGATAGATATAGTGATATCTTAAATAGCTGAATTTTATTCTAAATATTTGTTTATGTGATTTTACACTGCATCATTCGCCGCATCATAAAATATTTATAAAACAATCTTATCTAATCTTGATTTGAAAGTTCGCAATAAATTTACTGTACCACTGTTACAAAATCTAAATCTGCTAAAAGTTAGAGACAAATTCTTTGGTAAGATATCAGGAAACTAAAGTTTACCCACAAAATAAAAACTAAAGCAACCAGTGAAATTATTATCAAATTCCTGTTATTTTTTGAATGTTCGCCAAATATAAGTTCAGCTATGGCAAACGTACCTGTGTCTACCAAAAGGAGACTAAAATGTATAACTAAGTCCAGATATGCGTCATATTTGCACTCCACTCAACGACTTGATAGGGTAAGAGTTGCTCTTTTATAGAATCATCCAATGAAAGGTGTCAATTTAAATGCAACATTCTCTTGAAAGCGAATAATCTGTGTAGTTAAATTACTTTTTAGAATCATAGCTCAATATGAGTGAAATCATAAACTGCTACAATTGGGAGTGTCCAGTTGTTGGCAAAGATAACTGCGAGAAACACTGGAAGCCGAATGCAGTTTTATGGAATAATAGGAGTAAGACACAGGACCACTTTCGAGCTTATGCAGGAAATGTGCTGCTAAAAGTAAAGCCTAAAGCCTAAAAGTAAAGCTAAAAGTAAAGTTTGAAGCTCCTATAACTGCTAGTGAAAGACTTCAAGTGATTTCGTCATTCTATGTGATTGAGAATGGAAGACAATCTTTATTGGGTAGAGAAATTGCTATTAGGATGCTCGTACAATGCAGAGTTACTTTATATTGTATATCAGGACAAATATCAGTCTCATTGAATCGGCTTAATCTCTTCAATTTTCTACTTCTTCGTTTGCTAGAAGAGTCATGTTAAATTCTGCAAAACCATTATTTTTAGCTATATTCAGAATGTCGACAGCTTTCGGAAAAGTTTTCTCTATTATGGATAAAATGCTGTATTTACTGCTCCGGTATCGGTCTCTTAGATTTTGCAGACACGGAAAGTCGAATCGGCTGTTTAATTTTTCCCTACTCATTATAGGTATATGACTCTGCATTTAAATGCCTGTAGGTTAAGCACCCATGTTGTGCAGGTGGTTCTAGTGTTGTCTCAAAAATGGCTTGTAAGCCGTGATCGAACTCTGTTTCTATCAAATAACAACTGAATCATGCAGCAGTCCATGCCAGAGTCAAACTAGCTTTTCCTATCTGAGAATATCTTCTTCCCATCTACAAATTCTATGATTAGTGGAGTTTCATTTTCAAATTGAAGATGCACTGCTCGCTTGTTTTTAAATTCATTTTTATTAATGCTACTTAGATCTATTTTACACTAGACAAATTTTTACGCTAGCCGGATTTTTACCGACTATAATCACCTCCCGCAGGTTTGCAATCTAGTCACTTGGAGTAAAAAGCAATTTTATGCTGATTTTATCTGTATTTTATCACTTCACGAGTTCCTCCTACAGCGTCTCCTGACAGATGTTAAGATGTACTTTATTTATTTATTTTTTTTTTTTTGTTGTTAAGCATACGTCCGGGCACATACATACATATGTACATATGTACGTACATTTCTTAAGATTTCATTGCATTTTCTTGAAGTGTGATATTTCGAAAATATTGTCTAAAAATTTCAAGTCAATCCGATGAGTAGTTTCCGAGATATCCTACAATTAGTGCAGGTGTCTCGAACCCTTACGGCCTATTATTAGGTTGGAAAACTCCCTCAGAAATTTGTAACTCAAAAACTATCAACTTTAAGAAAGTTTTATAGAGAAGACGTTTATTTTAAAATTGCGCAACATTTATAAAAAAAAAATTATAATATAAAAAAATAATTCATATCGAAAAACTGAATTTTTTTGAGAAATGGTTTAAACAATTGGCTATAAACAATTGAATACTCGAGTTTTCGAAAAAAATTGTGATATTCGGATTCAGCAGATCAAAATACATAAAAAAAAGTTTAACTTCATCCATCGAGCTCGAAATTTAACGAAAATATAATACCGTATCTACATCGAAAAACTTTAGATGCGTTTTTCTCAAAACTATGTTTTTCAAATATTTTTTCGACAATTCAAAAACGACTCAGTGGATTTTGATGAAATTTTTACAGCTGATCGTCGGATTTTTGTTCAAAATTTCTGTTTTTTTTTTTTAACAAAAAAACTAGTAATTTTTGGTCGTAAATCCGGGTGTAAACTGTCGAAATGAACAATTTTGTTAATTTTCGAAAAAATACAAAATGCTACGATTAAAGACTAGATTTATAATTAAACTAATGGTTTTCATTTGTTTCATTGATTTTTGATGATTCAGTAAGATGATCTGATGGTCACCGCGAAGCACTACTTGTGGAAGAAAGATGGCGAAATTGTTATAAATAATTAATATTTTTTTTTTATTTTGTGAAAGTCAAGTTGACATAAAAAGTCTGTATATTAATTATATGCAAAAAAAATTAATGTAAATACTCCTTTTTTCACGCATCTGTCAGCATCCCACCCCTTAATGTGAGTGGTTTCTTTTATTTAGATTCATTCAAATGACTTTGTCCTTTTGAGTCTTCTCACTATATTTGCGTTGGCTAAAAGTTTCACTGCCTCTGTGTTTGTGTGTACTTGAAGTCTTGATTCGTGCCTTCGTGAATTTATTTGGACCCCATCCATGACTAATTCCACTCCCAAGTCCCTGTGGAGGTCCTTATTTCTTATGTACCATGGTGCATTTAAGATTTTCCTTAACACTTTGTTTTGGAGTCTCTGTACGATGTCTACATTGCTCTTTTTGGTACAACCCCATATATGACTACCATATGTCGATATTGGCTAGTGATTTCTCATATAATAAACTAATGGTGAGGAATCCTTCCCATTCTGCCAATACATTTTTCTGTATTTTATTTCTAATTCCTTTTTTTTTCTTTTTAACCTGCTCTTTCCGTCTTAGTTTAGCATGGTCATGCCAAGATATTTCGCTATTGTCGCATACGGTACTTTTTTCTGGTTGATAGTAATCCGGATTTGTGTTATTGCTTTGTTAGTGAAATTTGCGTTAACTAATTTCCTCTCATTAAGCTTGATCGCCATTTTATTGTCCAATTACAAATTTGGTCTATAGCTGATTGTAGCTTCTGTGTTGATTCCACATTATTCTTTCCCACTGCAAGGATTACAGTGCCATCGGCAAACGTGGCCAATGTACAATATTCTACAGAATCGGACCCAGCACACTGCCTTGTGGGACTCCTGCCTTGATTTCCGTTAATTCTGAATACGAGTCTTCCTGTTTTATTCTAAAACATCTCCGCTTAGGTATGATTCTAAGATTGCAGCGTATTGTTTCGGTAGAACATGTCTGAGTTTGTGGTAAAGTCCTACATGTCAAACTTTATCAAAGACCTGCGCTACCTGTTTTCTTCTAACGATTTTTCCATAATATTGACTATTCTATGAACTTGATCATTTGTCGAATGACGTTTTCTAAATCCGAACTGGCAATTTGGAATGAGATTTTTCCGTTCAATAATACTATCAAGTCGTTTGACAAATATTTTTTCCAACAATTTAGATATAACCGGTAGTATTGAAACTGACTATATGATGTCATTTCGTTTGGTGGCTTTTAAGGCTTAGAGACAGTATTGATTAAGCCCCAGGCGGAGCAGGGCTTCCGTCTTTTTAAGACGAATACGATTTGATGGGCTAAAATATGAGAGCTTAGACGATTTTTCCAACAGCTAGTTTTATTTTAACGTCTATGACAATTTCATGTCGTTATCTATATATATTTCATAGTTCTTCTTCTTAGATGGCATTACAGTTCACGGAGAGCCAGAGCCAAGCTTCTTCCATTCACTTATGTTGTGTGCGACTTATTTTCTACACAAGTGAATGGGACCTACAGTTTTTATGCCGATTCCGAATGGCGGGAACCGAGAAGCTTTTTCAAGGCAAGTGTACAAGGGGGGTTTTGCCAGTATCTCGCCGAGGAGAGGAGCGGCGAAATGAACAATCGATGGCGTTGGTGTTACCGGGATCCGAACTCGCTTATCGTGCATCGGAGACCGACACACTACGCCACGTTCTCGTTTTGGACCGGATAAATCAATCGTATATAATGAGAAGACAGCATCATATGCAGCCCTAGAAAATGATATTACACGTATTATTGGCGTGATACCAGCCAATAATGTCAAATAAATAATAATAAATAAATAAAAATTCGACTTTCTGCTAAAAACACAATATTTACACAAAGTTATCATTGAGCAGTAAATGGCATGCATCGAGTTATCAACTCAAATATTAATTGTATACACTTTTGTGAGCGTTCTTTATTTTGTTTTGACAGTTAAAAGCCAAACACTTAAAAAAGCAAATATATATAGTTTTGAGTGATTTATTTTCTAAAGCGGAGAATGCTTCCTGCTGACTGACGGCTATTTCGCAAATGGTGTTCCACAAGTGTTTCGAGAAATCAGAGTATCTTAAATATATGTTGAAGTATGTAAAGCGAGTTCAACTAAAACAACACGGAACAGAAACTCTGGATCACCCCTAAAAAATCGCAATGTGCGAAAACAGGTATGAGCTATATTAGAAGGTAAAAAAATAGCCCGAGGTGCAAACCATCCGAAAGTGAATACAAGCAGTATCAAAACACAGTTAATAATATTTCGTAAACGCTAAAAATGACACGAGCAAAACGTAGGGTATCGTCAATGAACTTCTTGGAAAAAGTAAACGTTCAGCTGATGAAATCATCAAACGCAATTTTCCTGATGCTGCCGAAGGCTTGAAAGATTTTCTGGAGAAACTTCAGGAACAATTTTCAAATAAAGCTAGAAATGTTATTTATGTCTGCGACATAAAGACTTTGATCCATGTGATGTGGGAATTTCAACATAACATCTGCTTAGAGGAAGCAGATGGTTTATAGATTTTATGTCACCTACCCTGGAGCAGGTAATATTAAAGAAGTTGATCTTAAATTGAATGCTATTTGCCTTACTCCGTTGTACTCGTATGCGTTCGCATTATGGTCGATAATACGACCAAATTACAAGGGAGGGATAAGAAAAAAAAATTATAGGCCTGGAAGATTAACTTCTTAATGGTGTTAATTGTTTCATGTCGAAACGTCTAGTGCTACTCCCAAACCAGTACGGCTATTAAAAACGAAAGAGCACTCAATCATTATTGGGCAAGTTAATTAATGAGATTATTGATGCTGTTTATTGATTTTAGCAAGACCTTCGATAATCTGACCCTCGAAAAACTTGTGAAAAATAGCAGCTAGTTCTGAAAAACCGCCTCAAAAGCTGATGACTGAATGAAGAATTCTGGTCAAGGTATCTAACGCATTGAGCGGAAAAAGCAAGCAAATACGGTGTGCTACAAGGTTCTAAATTATGACCCATATTATTCATTATTTTTACCAATGAAATATTTAGATCACTAAGGAAATGTATCGCGTATGGCTTTGCCGATGACATCATAAAAAAAAAACATGATGACATCAAAAACTAAAACTCAAACATTTGCTTTGAGCTCTGAAGACATTGTAAAACAAATCCAACGCTGTATCAGAAAGGTAATGCACGTTCAGACTTCATCCAAACCCATAAAAACTATCAACAACCCACTATCAACAACTACGAGGGTAAAGTGAAGAGTTCTTGGCTTGACAATGAGAGACTGCGATTTTCATTTAAAAAAAATTATTTCATTTTTCTATTGTAACTACATAGTCCCCCTTACAGTCAACATACTTGGTCCATCATTTCTCCAGCATCTGAGACTGGAAGGCTCTGAAAATATTCATATAGGGTCCTATCAACTTTTGTATTGGATGCGAACTACTTTTTAGAAATGAATTTCTTCAAGTTCATGTTCAATCAGGAGAATAGGAAATCAGGAGAATAGGAAATCAGGAGAATAGGAAATCAGAAGAATAGGAAGGATGGCTGTGTACATTGACCTGGTAAAAGATGATTTTTTCTTCTTCAAGCTACAGGCCTCGTCTTGCGAAGTTTGGCATACAGCTCGTCAAGAAGGCTCGAGTGATATTCGCCTGTATTTGTTCTGCCTTTTGCAAGGTAATCAATTTACAGAATCCCTTACGCATCCCAAAACTCGTTGGACATGACCTTTCCGGCAGATGCGACCGACTTCGCTTTCGTGACAAATCACCGTACAAAATCGATCGGTTCTTTTGATTTGGTTCAAAGATTTCTGCGAAAATCATTTGCATTCATTGGCAGTCAGCAAATCCCTAATTTTTTGAGATGGTTTGCTCCAAGATGCCTCGCATCTTTTTTTTCCGATATTCTTACAGCCTCACCTATCTCACTCACCTTCACTCGCCTTTTTTCCAACGCGACATTATCCACTTTCTCGATGTTCGTTGCGGTTTTAGTCTTCCTTTACATGGGTCATCTTCGAGCGACCTTTAAATTCAGTTGTCGGAAGAATTTCAATAGGGGTCCATCCAATACAGCGAGCATTGGCGTAGTTTTTGCCTTCAATGTAGCTTTTAACGCAAAAGTCTAATGATATTAATTTAATTAATTAATTTTTGTACCACAAACTATTTTATTTTTATTCATTTCACGGTGAAAAGTATTTCTGGATGAGCCATATTCTTTTGATCGTCTAGAAATCAACATATGTACCTGGGTTTCCAGTCACACTTCCAGTGGATTTGAGATATTTTGAGCGTATTATAGTTAATTTTCACTATTTTAGTACAATGTGCGAGTCTTTATCTGTCCATATTTAATATCTTCTTAGTTTCTTGTTATTAAAAGAGAGTTGGCTATTGCCAGTGAAAAATTAGGGAGCAATTCTAAATGACACTTTTTGTTGAATAATTTTTTAGCTGGTTTGACTCGTCAATAAAGTCTAATTGAGATACCCAAATAACTTATATTATTAAAATCATCTAAAGTCTTCAAACAATTCGATGTATTTACCGCAGTTCTTAAGCAGATTAAGTTCCCACTTCAGCATTACCATAAATCAAAAATGTATTCACCCACTGAACAATGCATCAAATTACGTCTTCCGCCACTGAAAATCTCCCATTCCAAGAGAAAACCTCAAGTGAATACCTCTTCATTCCTTTACCTTAAATCGACTCAATCGAACCCCTCAAGACCTGACACAGATCCATATTCTTTTGAAATACATACATCGATTTCAAAACCGAAATAACCTCAAGGCAATTCCACTCTTCATGGGCTGCCGAGTGTTATGCTCTTGACACATTTTTCTTTCCATCGTTTTGTAACTTTTAATTTTCGCTTCATTTAGTTTCGAACTGACTTTCAAATCAGATTCTCAGTCGTAGCTTTTGCCTTTGAGTCTTGGAAAACAAAAAAAAATTAAACAAAAACTCAAATCCAGATGCCAATGGCAAAAGTGAGAGGCAAAAGATAAACAAGGTTTTGCGAAATGGAGCAAGTTCATGGATGCAAGAAATTCCACTCACGCAGGCAAACACTTATAGATACTCCAGATAAATATTAGTTTTTGAATCCATTTCGGTTCATTTTTCCTTAATTTTTGGTTTTGCATTTTCCCCTCGATTAAAATGCTCTCGAGTCGTTCTGCTTTGTTTCCGTTCTTGGCCATGATTTAAAGTTTAGCACTCTCAACCAGCCCCCGTGCAGACTCGTGTTATCCTTGGAGTCATTCCTTTCTTTCCTGGTGCGGAGTAGCTGAGAAGATAACTTTTAATTATCCCACTTTCCCCCATTATCAATAAGTTGAGAATAATTTAGGCGAAAAGTGCCCGTTGGAATGAAGAATAGTGGCTTTCTCTTAGGTGGGAAATCTTCCTTCAGGGCTTGGACCAATTCCGGTATCGTGGTGAGGAATTTAATAGGAATGTAGGGCTGGGGAAGAAGTTTTGTCAGCTCAACTTGTGCTTGTATGGCTTTCCAGATCTTACTTTAAGGTTTCAAGGATTGATGGCTTCTTTAACGGTACAAGGGAAATTTAAACAAGGAGGATAACGAAATTCTGTTGATATCGTTGGCCTTTAAATGAATCAGAATATGTTGAACAATGGAATTTTAAGGATGGGGGGATAAAGTTAAAGTAGTCACTAGCGCGGATGACGGATGAACATGGACAACCGTACGAGGGCCACAGCTAATGTACTGGGCAAGTTCTCGTATATCTGTGAACTGTACAGCAGTCGAAATCACCTTAGGGCCGAATTGACTTCATCTATGTAACTATGTTATTTTTCGATTTTATATGTTTATGTCATTACTTTCATCTTGGTCTATGGTAATACCTGCGAGAAATTAATTTCCTTTTCCCATTCGGGAGATCTTGATGGTAACGTGTAGGCAAATGAAAAGCTTTTCATTTGTTCGAATGCCTGACAATCGACGGAAGGGAGCTCCGTGATTGCAATAGAAAGAGAGTAGAGATCTGATTAATGTCTATTAATTTTTTCCAGTCCACGGGATTTCATCAAATTAAAGAAAACTGTAGTCATTACATAGTAGGGTGTTAACACATCTACCAGTTTTGTGTTCCCCTTATTTGTCGAAGGAAGGCTTTGAGGATTTATGCCTTTGGAAATGTACAATATAGGTTAGAGAGACCTCCTATTCATAGCCTACTCTGAATGTCAAGAGGCTCTTTCTCTGGGCATTTTGTAAGTCACCGTTGAGCAGAAAACCGAGAAATACAATTTCGATGACTTGGCATCAGTATCAAAAGCCAGCAAGAAAACTTCTGAGCCACAGTACCCCGCGATACATTTTAACTGCATTTCTAAAGTAAAATCCGAATGTTTTTGAAGCAACAAAAAAGTTGAAAATAATGGCTTAGATTTAGATGTTAGAATGCGTAGAAATATGGCCCGTTATCGGAGCACCAATTATTTTTTCTAACATTTACTTGTTAGTGAAACTAACTATTTAATTATTTAGAGTTTTGAGTCCGACCACATCCAACAGGATAGAAAGGCACCCTCAGGGTAGCTTCCTGAGGTAGCAAAATTCTACTTCTAAGCAAAATGTTGTCGAAGATCAAATTACCAAAAGCACGTATGTCAAGTAACGTGCCTTTAACTTTAGTTTTTAAGCACCCAACAATACGTTCCGTTTGGTAAGTGAATTTTTCCTGCATATGGACATTAGGGTGACCCTTATTTTTCAAAGTCCTTATTTTACTGTTTTATTTATTTTTAATTTTAATATTATTGTTTTATTTATTTGGACCTACAGCACTGGAATTTTTTTTTTGTCTTATTCGCAATAGTAGAACACGGGCTGACTTATACGGACACATGTTCAGGCAAATTGCGTCACAGGAGCCCACTGTATTACCACTTAACCACGGTTGTCGGGTAGTTAGCACGGATTGTTATATATGTATTTCGAAGATGTCAGTGGAACTAAAAAGCAAAGTAAAGAAGTATTTTCTTGGTGAATTAAATCACCGAATAGCAAGTGCAAAACTACCGTCTAATCGTTAAGTTCTCACAGTTCTATTTTTCAATATACGCGAAGTTAAGTTGACGCAAATCTTGTCATTCAGAAGTGCCTTATATTCTAGCTAGAATTCCTGCCAGAGCTATTCCTAATTGTGTTAAATTAGTGGATCATTATCAGGTCTGGTGAGAGCTGCAAAAAAATTGCAAGAAGATTCAAGATGTTCATAGGTGCCGCGAGGAAAACTTTCGATTCGAATTCGCACACACTGATGCTCTTGAAAGAATAAAAACCGAAGTAGATAAAATATTTTTGCAAAAGGGAAGAGAGCAAAGAGAGTAGGTGTTGACCAAAAGTTAGTTGCAATTTAAGAAAGGGCGAGGCTGAGAAAATCAACAGAAAAGAAAAAGAGACCTCAGCAAATGCCTTCCGAAAGCAACATTTTTTCTGTTTTGTGGAAAAGATGATATCCGTCCAGTGTCTACCGCCAGTGTTGATACACATTTGTACCCGTTTAATCGCATTTTCCATGACTTTCCGCAAGATTTCTGGTGATAAATGTTCGTATTTCTGTCGAATATTCTCCTTAAGGGCTGCGAACGCGAAGGTCCGAGGCTTGTTGGCATAAGTCCGCGACATTAAGTAGCCCCAAAGGAAGAAGTCTGGGATGGTTAAATTTTGCGATATTACCGGCCATGCCAAATCACCAAAACGGGAGATTACACGACCAGGAAACGGTGTGTGGTTGCACCGTCTTGTTGAAACTAAATGTTCACCAACCCTCGCTCAACCAATTCCGGCAATCAGAAGTCGTTTATCATAGCCCTGTAGCGTTCGCCAGTAACAGTGATCGTATAGGTATTGTCGATGGCGTCCTCAAAAAAAATACTGTCTACACAGTGGCTTTGAGTGGATGTAATGGCTCTTCGTGTATCACACGCGGATTTTCAATGTCCCAGAAATGAAGATTTTTCTTACAGAGGGAACCATTAAATGGGTCTCTCGCTCATGATGATTTGCGACACAAAATCGTCCTCTTCGTTGTTGAGAGGGTGGCTCGACAGTAATTCACTTTGCGACTGACGGTCAGCAGGCACTAACTGATGCACTGTATACAGGGTGTCCCACGAGCAGTGTGCCAAAAAGCTGCAGCGTGTAGGTTTAGTCAAGACAAGAAAAAAATCGTATGGGAGGGGGGGGTCTATTTTCCCCCGTTTAGCCGGGAGGGGCAATTTTCTAAAAAACTGACTTAATTTGGAAAAAAAATTATTAAAAATCAACAGTTACATCCACAATGCCACGATATACCTTTTTGTAAAGCCAGAAACCTCTTCTTTCATATTGATTTTAAATGAAGCTGTTTTAAGGAGTAGTTTTTGAGAAATTAATTTTCAAACTCAAAATTTTGAAAAAAAATTGAACAAAAAAAAATTCGAACTATTTTTTTTCAAAATTGTATGTAATTAAGTAGTATTTTTTTTAAAAAAATTCAATGCTCTCATTAGTTTTTAGTTAAAAGCAGAAAACCGGATGCAAAAATGTCTTGTAGTTTTTGAGAAATTAAAAAAAATAACAGAACCATTTTTTTCTAAGAAGAACCTTTTTTTTGGTTTTGACGCGGCTGGACTTGTAGACAAATTAATGTATGAAACATTGACCTCTTTTTTATTATTTTTAAAAAATTCGGAGTTTTATGAGGATACAATAAAGTGATACAGTATTGGAATAACCCTGGATTAATTCTTTTTTTTCATTGATAACGCCTGAAAACTGACCTGCGAATTTCGTCTGGGTCCGCCCGTGGCCGATGGGTTCTACCCGAATTTTGGATTTGGTCCGACGCAATCCCTCCCTTAGTACAAGGAGGATGGCTATTATGCTTGGAGTGTCCAAATCAAGAGTATGGAGAGTGCTTCATACCGAAAACTTACACCCGTACCATTTTAGGCCAGTTCAGGGACTCACCTCAAACGACAAGTTTTTGAGAGCAGAATTTTGTCGATCATTACTGCTTCGAGATGAAACTGAACGAAACTATTTTGCAAGGATATTCTGGACGGATGAAGCACAGTTTACCAGAGATGGGGTTACTAACATCCACAATTTGCATCATTGGAATAGCACCAATCCACACAACAAGAAACAAAATAAATCACAACACCGCTTTGGCTGTAATGTTTGGCTTGGTATTGTTGGACAAATTGTAATCGGGCCCCGGTTTTTGAATGCCGTTATTATTGGAGAATCATACCTGCAGTTCCTACGAGACTTTTTGCCCGATTTGATGGACAACGTTCCTTTGGCCATAGCAGAGAATTTAATCTACCAGCAAGATGGAGCACCCGCATACTAGAACTTACGGGTTAGAAACTGGCTGAATGATCATTTTAGTGACCGTTGGATCGGAAGAAGGGGCCCCACGGAATGGCCACTTAGATCACCAGATTTAACTCCTCTAGATTTTTATGTGTGGGGATTCATGAAGAATTATGTTTACGAAGTGGAAATAGTATCTTTGGAACAACTGAAAGAACGGATTGAAGTCGCTGGAGTCAAATTGCAGGAAAATTTGTCAAGCATAGATATGTGCAGCCATTAGGAGAAGAAGGAGATATAATCTTTGCCTTCTAAAAAATGGGGATCATATTGAAAATTTATTATAATAAAACTCCGAAGTTTTTAAAAATAATAAAAAAGAGGTCAATGTTTCATACATTAATTTGTCTACAAGTCCAGCCGCGTCAAAACCAAAAAAAAGGTTCTTCTTAGAAAAAAATGGTTCCGTTTTTTTTTTAATTTCTCAAAAACTGCAAGACATTTTTGCATCCGAGTTTCTGTTTTCAACTAAAAACTAATAAGAGAATTGAATTTTTGGAAAAAAATTACTACTTAATTACATACAATTTCGAAAAAAAGTAGTTCGAAAATTTTTTTTTTTTAATTTTTTTTGCAAAATTTTGAGTTTGAAAATTAATTTCTCAAAAACTATTCCTTAAAACAGCTTTGTTTAAAAACAGAATGAAAGAAGAGGTTTCTGGCTTTACAAAAAAGTATATCACGGCATTGTGGATGTAACTGTTGATTTTTAATATTTTTTTTTCGAAATTAAGTCAGTTTTTTAGAAAATTGCCCCTCCCGGCTAAACGGGGGGGAATAGACCCCCCCCTCCCATACGATTTTTTTCTTGTCTTGACCAGACCTACACGCTCTAGCTTTTTGGCACACTGCTCGTGGGACACCCGTATACTTTGTGCGGGAACATGTCTAAATGTTTCACTAAAATTCGCTGTAGTGTCTGTCTGGTTATGCCTAATTGCGTGGCCCGTTGTCTGGTTGATATTTCTTTGTTCTCAGCGATATCGGTAGCCACGGCCGAACGACCAATCCGGTGGCGGCCACGTCCTCCATGGTCTCCTATGGTTCCAGTCTGTTCGAGTCGAGTAGCTAAGCGGAATGTTTGCCTAGTTGGCCCGACACGTGGATTTCCTACCACGTCGAAACTCACGAAATTCCACCGAACGATTATAACATTTTCCGATGGGGTGATTCATTTTGCCCCATCTAAAATAGCCGATGACCTTGAAACGCCTGAACAGATCTTCATAAATTGTAGCTAAGAACCACTTTGATCACGTTAGCTTTCAAACAAAAGTAAAATCATCAAAATCGGTCCATTCGTTCAGGAGCTACGATGCCACAAACAGACACACAGACAAACAGACACGTCAAACTTATAACACCCCTCATTTTGCGTAGATTTGTGGTTAGTAAATTTTGCCATTTTACGATGAATAGATTAACGCCAGAACAATGCATGCAAATTGTATAAACCTATTTTGAAAACCATGATTCGGTTCGCCAAACTTATCGTGCACTACGTTCATTTTACAGACCTAATCGTTTATCTGGGCAACACAATGAATCGTTTGCGCACCACGTACACTCTGTAGGTGGTAGATAATGCACATCCCTAAAGACGACAAACAGTGCGAAGAGACGATGTTATTGCTGTTGTGAAGCTCAGTGTTGAGGAGAATTCGATTGAGTCGATTCGCCATGGTGCACAACAATCAGAGCTATACCCATCCACTATTAAATGTATTTATTATTACCTAGTGCATTCTAAATTTGGCATAGCCTCGTGGTGTGATAAAAATAGTTCTTCTTTTGGTATGTCAAAAACATGTTATTCGTCTTATTTGCAACAAAAACATTTGCTCTTTTCACAATTTTTTACGACTACTGCTTCAAGGCTTTTTTATAAACTACTTTTGTATATAAGGGGTAGTCGAAATGAATCCGTATTCCTCAAAAAAGTGAAATCATGGCTTTTAGATTTAGATTATAAAGAGGTCATAGACGTGTTTCGTTTATTGGTTTAGCTATTCCCTTTTGTTAAATTTTGTAATGACCCCACTCATGTATTCACTACTCTGTTTTTGGTTATTTTTAATTTTACAGTACCTAAATCTTCTTTTGCTTCCAGTTTCTTTAAACTATGTTTATGTTTTCCTTTTTATTTTTCCAAAAAAGAGTAAAGTAAACTAAACTAAAATTTAAATAAATCAAAAAAAAAACTTTGCATATACGCGTCGTAGGTTTACGATTGCGCCTTATTTGAACTAGTGATGCACATTTCATAAACATTAACATTAGCATCAAGTGTTTTATTTCATATTGAATTTGTATCCAGCCTGACTAATGCCTGATGGAGCCTAGCGCCTCCAATTTTAATCTAGTTAAAGACGCATTTTCATGAGCTTCAAACTCTTCAAGATATATTTGCCTCTCAAATTTAAACTAGCGAAGAGTTATTTTGTAATAAAATTTTGAAATTAATTTCGGTGTCCGGATTTTATAAAGTTTAAAAAATTGGAACACCTTTTTTAAATTTCTTGGAGGCAAACACCCTCATATATTGAGCTAACTTAATCTTACTCTTATATATCTTAATAACTGAGAAAAACTGCAGAGTGGGGCGCGATTCTTAGAAATTATGTATGGGAGAAGACAAGGCTATTGAGGAGGCAGAGTTTTAGGCATGGAGTGCTGAGGTTGAAATCGAAGTTAATATTCGAATTAACACTTACCAGCATACGGGAAAAGATATCATTATAGCCGTATGAGGTGCGGGTAGCGCAGTCAATGGTACCTGTTAGGAGTCTATGAATGAAGAGTATGTCAAATACCCTTCTTCTTTTCTCCAACGTACTCAAATTGATAAGTTAAAGACGATCTTAATAGGGCGGACAAAGGATTGTTCCAGTGTAGACCTCGAAGGGCAAAACGTAGGAAGCGGCGTTGGATCCTCTCAATTCTAGAAATGTGGGCTTGTTGACAAGGGGATCACACTTAAAATGCGTATTCATGCAAGGGGCAAACACAGGTAGTATAGAGGGATCGAGTCACGTAGGAATTGGAGAATTCTATAGACTAACGCTTCACTAAAGTACAGAGTTGACTAAGAATATGTGGGCGAAAATTGAGCTTGTGGTCACAATATACGCCAAGATCGAGGATAACCTGAACGGTGGAGATGGACTGATTAATGAGGAAATTGAAATGAGGAGAAGGTTTGATACGTTTACGTGAAAAAGTGATTGACATTTTTGACAAGCAATTTTTGGAGCACCAGACAGAAAAGCTGTTGAGATCTGATTGAATAAGGGAAGAATCTTGTTGCGAGGAATTGGACTTCAGGAACTTGGTGTCGTCGGCGTACAGTGAGAGGTGGGATTGTTTGATGACAAACTCAATGTCGTTAATGGAAAGAATGAAAAGAAGTGGGCCTATGTGGCTGCCTTGGGGAACGCCGGAGGAAGCTGAGAAAAGGTTAGAAAAGGCAGATCTAAAACGAATGGTTTCCTAAGTAAGAAGATATCCACGTCAACGCAGTTGGCTCAAAGCCAAGGGAAGACAGTTTGAAGAGTATTAGTTTTTGGGAGATTTTGTAGAAGGCTTTGCTGAAATCAGTTGAAATGACGTCGACTTCATTCCCATTCTCTAGTGGTGATAGGGTGAGGCACATAAATTCAACGAGGTTTGTAGTTGTGGACTTACATTTGAGGAAGCCATATTTTGCAGAGGAGGTTGGGGATTTTCAGTGGAACCTTAGAGTATCCTACAAGATACTTTCGAAAAGATTGGGTATATGTGACAGTTTGGCGATGGGGCAGTAGCTGTTAACATCACTCTTCTGAACTTTTGTTGGAATAGTGGTTATAAAAGCGGTTCTCCATACCTTGGAGATTCTCCAAGGGACAGGACTGAGTTGGATATTTTTAAGAGCGGGACAGAAAGAATGGAGGAAAATTTAATAATAATATGATAGGGAGAACATCGGACCCAGCATTCACCATTAAGTTGATTAAATTTATTTTCCACGATATGGGGGTCAATCCCACGTGGTAGAGAGGGGTTCGTAGAGAGAGTTATGAAGCTCGGTAAATTGCAGATAAGTATTGGTACTTAGAAGTTAGAAAAGTCATTAGGGGATTGAGTACGATTGTAAGGCTGTCAAAATTAAAGCGAGAGCTATTGAGATATTCATTGATAAGGCTGAAATTTTGGGTTGTGGATGTCGTAAGACTTAAGCGTGGTGGAAATTCGCGAAAAAGTGAGAGAAGAGGATGGTAGTTGTCGATGGTTGATAAGGAAAGGGGACAAAGTAAAACAGAGGAATTAAGGGGTTCTGTTGTGAAAATCAGGTTTAGCTGTCTACCCATGTCATTTGATATGCCACTAACTTGGCTAAGGTTTGAATCAGCTAGGTTGTTTGATTGACTGATGGAGCCCATTTAAGAAAAGGAAGATTGAAATCATCAAAGGGAAGGATTTCATCATGGGGATCCCGTAAATCATTTATGCTTCCAATCGTATTAATGGAGAGTTGGTTGAATTTAATAGGTTGAGATAGCAAGATATAAAAGCAGATGACATAGAGCGATTTATGGGGTAGGACAATCTTTATTGAAACGAAGTCGAGGTACGGAAAGAGGATGTTGCAATAAGGGATGAGTTGATTGAGTTTAAGATGGCTATTAAAATACCACTACAGGAGCAGCTAGGTCGGTTGAGAACGTCGTCGCGATAGACGCTAACATTTGATGGGAACAATTCTTGGGTATTTATGCTAGGGATTAAGTTGGTTGCAGTCAGAGCGAAAATTTCGAATGGTAAAACATGAAACTGTTGAAAGACTGCTTGGATTTTTGAACGAAGGCCTCTTACATTCTGTTAATAGAAGGTGACAAGTTCCGATGATAGCTTATTCGTTTCGCATAGGATCATCTTGGTGTTGGAACTGTGATTTTCGATCTTCTTCTCGGGACGGTGGGCGATTGCAGCAGCAGTAGTGGTTGGTGGTGGTGCTGGTTTTCCAGCTGAAGGTCTTGCCAATGATGGCGAGGATGGCTTTGATGTTACTGTGGTTGTGGTGGTGCTGGTTATGCTACTGGTGACATTCGGTTTTTTTCATCGTTGCTGACTATTGTGGTATGTTGTTTGTGAATCTGTTGACCCGTTCCGCCCGGGTCATCTTTTTTTCTTGCTTTCTTTTCTCCAAATCAATGTTGACATCGTCGTACTCGATTGTGTATCAACAGTCCCTGTCGTTGTTGTTGTTTTCTTCGATGGCATTTGTTACTAATTCAATTGTTTGTTTAGTTTCTTTGCACTGTAAACATGGTTATTCGAATTTATATACGCGCGACGTCGAAAATATATAATAATGAAATACAAAAGAGTCTCTTTCGGATTCTCTTTTCATAAAAGAAAATGAGGAATAATCGAAATTGAATTAAAAATACTGATTAAAAAAAAAAATTAAGGAAAAAAAAAAAAGAATGACGATCCGGTGTGGCGGCAAAGTGATGCGCGGGGCGGCACACATCAACTGACTCTTTTGCGAAATTATTATTAAAAAAACGATAACACGATAACGACGAAGACCAAGTGGGAGACGTCAATCGTGAATACAACCAGTGACGACAGCTGAAGTCAATAAGCCGATAGCTCTGATCCCGAAGACGCAGAGGTGATCCCCGCCAAAAGGTGAGAAGGTTATCGAAATGTTATTCTTCTTCCAATCCTTAACCCAGAGGATCCCTTTCGCCTAAATAAAGAAAAATATTATAAATAATATCAAATAATGATGATTGTGAAAAGCTTCGGTTCTGGCTTCCCATAAGCCGGCAATGTACGAATTGTATTTTAAGGAATATGAATGTGGTAATTACGCGATTTGCATAATATTAAACAATGGTAATTATGTCTGAAATTCATCTGTCGGCTGTCAGTAACGTGGTTATACTCATACATAAGAGATATGTTCAAAAAATAAGGTGACTTTATTTTTCTCGAAAAAAAAAAATTATTTATTCATCGGAATCTGCTTTTATTTTTCATATTATACACTTGCTTCGGCGCTTTTGCCAATCGTAGAAGTACTTCTGATATGCCCTAGTTGGAATATCCTTGAGCACTCAATCCTTGAGCCACCTCAATCGTGGCAAATCTCCGTCTTTTCATAAGTCTTTTCAGTTTTAGGTAGAGAAAAAAAATAGCAGGAGGCTAAGTCCGGTGAATATGATGGCTGAGACATGACCACGGTCGATGTTTTTAGTTAAAAAATGACGCATAAGCAACGACGAATGCGAGCAGGTGCTTTATCGTTATGCAACAGTAATAATTTTTTACCTACAAATCCGGATCTAAAATGGCGGATAACATAAATGAGGATACACATGTATGTACCAACATTACAGAAATTCGAGTGCACTTAGGCTCACGAAATTCACAGTCACCTTATTTTTTGAACAAACCTCATATTTGTAAGCATACAATATGGTTTATGTTTACAAACCAGGTTATAACCCAGTCCTTAGTACTAACGAATTCAACATCTTGAAGTCCTCTCCAAAAAAATACTCGATTTTAAGCATTTCTCTTTATATTCGGCCAACGCCCACTTCCACTTTATCACGGCGGATACAAACTCAAAACTCAAATCGACCTTTTCTCTATTCCCTGGTCCTTCTACCCTCTGCAAACAAAATCATATTGCCTTATTATGTATCGTAGTGAGCCAGGCCACGACAGTCTATTTTAAAACTATTCCTGACGAACGAGCTAGGTGCGGCACTAATATCCTATCTGATGGATAGTGACTCAAAACATGGAAATAAAAATCCGGCACATACCTCCATTGTATGAAACTTTAAAAGGCTCTTCAGACTGCACACTCAACATACTTGTAATCACTTTGAAAACATGCCAACATGTTTATTATTAATCCGCAACCTCTCATTGTGTCTCCATCTCATATATTTCTTCACAAAAAAAAACAAGAAGAAAAACTTTTCATGCAGCTCCACATTCTTTTTCGAGACAAAAATGTCGTCGTCGCTACTCCACCTTTCTGCTTTCCCATTTTTAATTTACTAAAAAACATGCCCTTAAACTCTCGGTGTTCCACTTCCACGTCCCAACAAAAGAACGCCTCTTGAATCCCACTTCACCATCAAATATTACTATACAAGTATACAAGTATGCCCGACATCATCCTTCAGGCCCCACGGCATGGCATAAGCACTATACACATGCTTGGGATATATTATAATTTTTGTATGAATTTGGGTCACATGCTTTCTGGTTTCCTACCTCAGTGACTTAATTCACATTCTGCTCCTCATATTGCCCACCATGACCCGAAAAAAAAGGCAAAGATTCGTTTCAACGCTCGAACGCCTTAGACCGCACTCTTACTGCATGAAAACTAAGTAGATCTGTGGTCCGCTTAAGTAACCGCAGAATGTCATAAAACACCACCACTACAGATGTACACACATGGTGCATGGCTTTACGACGAACCTGCTAACAGGTCTGTGAATGTGGGCTAATAAGGGAACATTTTCAAAATGCGATTTAGCAACCTCATCAAATGGTTAAAACTTTTCCATTTCACTGTCGTACGGGACGACGTACCCCTATGCGACACGGTAACTGAGTGTAAGTACGACATACCTGACTACATCCCTAATGGCTGTTCCAAATGTGCTTGTGCTTCTACATGTTTCTCTAATTAAACATTTCGCATAAAGTTCATGTTTTGTGTTTTATGGGCTTTCAGTCGTCCTTTGCCATTTGCTCTCTCTCTTTTGCTATTTCTCGACTGAAGGAGTCTTCAGGTGTTTTTCGAACCGACCTTGTTATGTTATACGTGAAATCATATTACATCCTGCTCCATTTCATTTGCACATTTCCACAATATTCATAGCGAACAAACAAAGAAACAGAAGCCGGGGGATAGGAACGAGACGGTGAAACAAGGGGAATGATGATTGGCATGGTAAAGGAGTAGTCGGGAATCCTATCTTCACTAAAATGGTGTCGGGACGAGAGAAAGCAAGGACGAAAAAAACATCGTCACATATCCTGAATACACCTGCTGCCTGTCTGTTGGATGCAGTAGGATTCGAGGGCGACCACAGGATGCGCTGTTGGTTTCAGCGCCATGCAAGGATAAATTATATAAATAACATTTAAAAAAACCAAATGAAAACCTAGATCAGGATGAAGTCTTTGCTTAGATTCTGTCAAATGGTTGACGGTGCCGGAAAAGATGGTAATCTGATGGCATATCCTTGCGCGACCCACCAGCCATCACAAGCGGTAGGTGTAAAGAAAGGGAATGTTGAAATGCAAATTTATTCACCTAATCAAGTTGTTTGCGGTAGATTCATCATGCGGAGGGAATCCATCCCACCATCACTCACCATAGGAACAAGACCAAAAAAGGATATAAGGATGTAATTGGTGGCAATTACATAACCCACTTACCACATATATTCACTCGAACTGAAGCACATGGTGTGTACTCGTTTTCTAGAGCGTGTAAACCGTGTCACTAACGGATCTACACCTGGTCTACGACCTCTTCCTTCCGGGCTGTCAGAGGAGGGTAGTCCTTTCAGTTTGTTCTTGTTGCGAGTTTTGCAATCTTGTGTAGAGTGCAGCTTTTACGTCTTACTCGTCTTACGTATCGCACTCACTTCCTTTTCATCAATTAAACTCTGTGGAGCAGAAGACAACTTTGCAGTCCTAGTAGAACGTCGTGATGTTTGAGATTTGATATGTTTCCTATCCGGCGTTGACGTTGATAGTTGGGTCGATCTAAGATAAATCTGAATGGGAAATAATAAAGGAAACTGGATCCAGTCAGATTAATGATGATGATGTTAGTTTAGCGGCGGGCCCCACAAGCGGACCAGTAGGAATGCAGTTAAGTGGGAAGGTTATGATCCTACACTTCTGACCATAACGACGCCGGAAAAAAAAAGGAAAAGAAGATGTTAGTTTAGCGTTGAATGGAATTCAGTTTTTCCTTTAATTTGTTCTCGATGGTCGTCGTCGTTCTCCTTATTGGTATCAGGCTCCTTTGCGAGCGCTTTGTTCATTCCATTGTGTACCTTCGAGAAAGTACTACGAGGACGCGGTGAACAAGGATGTTGGTTTAAGTTTCACGAGGACAGCAATACAGGCGAATGCGAGTGTGAAATTAAAATTCAGCGAAGCATGGAATACCAACGGATTGGTCGCGTCGCGGAGAGCATGCAGGCATGCATGCTTACCGCATGCTGATGTCCCGAACCCGGGCGTGAATCCTATAGAAGGAAAATAATAAGAAGAATTACCGTTAAATTGCGAGATATGTTACAATGTGTCGTAACGTAACGTAGCTGCAATTTCCCAAGGAATGCATTTTTGGCTGGGTTTTGAAAACTGCTAGGAAACACATCCTCACTAGCTGCCAAAATAGCAATCCACCCATTCGTAGACAATTTGCCAGACATTTACACGAGTTACTTGGAAACTTCTTGGAAAATTCTTTTTGCTGCTTAAATGCAATTCCTCGGGACTGCCACATATCCTCGTTTGTTTCTCGTAGCTTTTCGTGCCACCGCCGCTTCGGG
The DNA here is from genome assembly GCA_958301585.1 of Merodon equestris. Lineage (NCBI taxonomy): Eukaryota > Metazoa > Arthropoda > Insecta > Diptera > Syrphidae > Merodon > Merodon equestris. Next base: position 41,704,303 of record OY284415.1, read on the forward strand.
TGTAGTTTCTGACTTTTCTTTACTTTCTCGTCCTTTGGTTTTTGCTTTTAATCTTGAGTTCTAGATTGCGATTTAATTTAAAATTAGCGTGAATTCTGAGCGAGAAAATGAAAATTTCCACTTTTAAGGTTATGTGATTGAATATCTTTGAGACGTTGACTAAAATTGAAATTGTTCGCTGCCGGGACGGGAATGTTTGCTTTTTTTTGTTTTCTTGGAAATTCAAATTTGCATTCTTCAAACAAGTTTGGATTCAGAAAAGGGAGAAGGGTGGGATAGACTTGAGGAAGATATAGTCTGGCAAGTTTTTGTCGTTTCCTCTTTTATCAACGTCTGGTGTTAAGGTAAGATTTCCTTGGCAACTCCCGCTGGCCATGAAGCTAACCTCCTGACTTTCGTTAGAGGAGTCTTTTGAGGTAGCTTCGGAAATAATCTTGCAATTTCTTTAAACAAGAAGGCATGAGCTCTCACTAGTGCATATTTTTCCACAATCATTGTGAATGAGGAGAACTATGTTTTTTCTCTACTCCATTTCCACCTTTTTTGAAGTCAAACTCACTTCTTTTCTTTCCCCTGTCATGTATGTGAGAGTATTCTGTCTTATGTTTATTTATTGTACTTTTTCAAAAATATTCGGGAACTTTTCCATGCTAATGGGAAGCTTAGTTCTTATATTCCTACTCATTGAAATTTTGGAAGGTGAATGTTCTATGCCTGTTAATGCCGTTGACCTGTATTCCAAAAGGGAGATATCGATGTTAACACCTTGTTCAAGCGCCTTTCGTAAAATAGTTTTTGCAGTATGCACTCCTTTTTCAGCTAATCCACTTGAATGTGCATAATGAGGGCTTGAGACAATCAAACTAAAATTCGAATTGTTTGCGAACTCATGCAATTCAAACGAATTAAACGGTTATCTGAAACTACGATTTCAGGTTCCATGAGTTTTAAAAGCTTGATTAAGGGCACTTATTATACTTCTTGCAGTTTTGTCTGTTAAAAATTTTATCTAGACCCAACCACTAAATTCAAACAAATCACAACCAAGTTTTTCATTAGTGGCCAATAAAACAGTGTTTTCGCCCGAGTTTTTGTTTTACTTATGCCAAAATGCTTTCAAATTACAATATTGTTTAGATATATATAATCTATAGATCTAATTAAAAGATATAATTTTCTGTAAAACTGCATAATTTTTTGTTGTTTTTACCCGTTTGAGATTTTCATCGTCTTCTATTTCTGATCTTCCGCCTGCTAATATATGTAGACGAAACACCCAGAAAGTCCTCCGAAATACCTAGAGTTAATTTTCTGGAATTCTTTCGTTGCTATGTTAACACCAAAGGGTAGCACGCTAGGCTTGAAAGTGCCAAAGGGCGTACGTAACACTGGTAAGTTTTTTGACTCGCCCAACTCAAGTTGCCAAAATCCTTTATTTAAATCAAGGACTACAAAATATTTCATATCCCTCATGGCGTAACAAAAATCTTAAATTTTCGGAATTAAAATTTTTTCAGGTTTTATATTAACATTTAGATCTTTTGGGCCCAAACAAGTACGTATAGTACCATTTGATTTTTCCACTAGGTTGTGCGACCACTCAGAACGTGCATTATTCTTTGTTATTACATTCTTCTTTAAATTGAATTAAAGAACTCGAAACTAGTGAAAACACTAGTACTGCGAAGAATTTCAAGAATTTAACAACTTCTCTATACTACCTACCTGTTATGGTTGTGTCACTTGTCATTTTGAATCTGTCTCCGGTAAGGTTTGGGCAGATTGTCAGTATGTGTTTCCTTGCCCTGCTCACATCGCCTGCAGATTTCTGTGCTACTAAGATCCTTTTTATAAAGATGGTAGTTGCATGCCCCGTGTCCTGTTAGTGCCTCACATAGCACTCCTTGTTCGGCTTTATTTAGTTCTAGAGCTTTCTTGGGACGTTTGGGATTGTGACTCTGTTCCATGAACGTTCTTGAGTGCTAAATACGCTCCTGTCTGTTCCAGAATTATGTAGTTCTTTTGTCATATGATCCATTTTGTAAGTGTAGGTCTCAGCTGTCAAATCCATAAAGGGGGGATAAAAAGGTATCTGAGCACATTTCTTGGCTTTTATGTCAGCCTTTTCATTGCCTTCTATGTGTTGCTTCATTAGTCGCAAATAGCTCGGCCTGAAATATAGCTGACTCATTGCAGTGGGGGGAATTTGTAGGCTACATTTTGGCCCTATTACACCAGTCCCTTTTTGACAGCTTCACCCTCTATAGTGATTGCGAGGCAGTGTGCCCGATTTTAATTCTATTGAATACATACTTATCTGGAAAACGTCCTATTTCTGTATAAACATCTCGATTAAATTCTATAAATTTCTGTGTCTAATTAATCTTTAATAGATTAAATTCCATACACGATTTAAGGCCCAAAATCGGTTTTGAGCTAACATCTGTCACAACATATGTATTTCGTATTCAGACACCTATTTTTATAAGATAAGTCGATAAAACTACTTCACCCTACGTACGTAGCTTAAAACCACCATATTCTTCCAACTTAGATTTAGTAGGCTTAAGATCACTCTTAAGCCATTAATATATAAACCGGTAGAACACTGATGTCTCCTCCACTGCTAATTTCAATTCAATGTACTCTAAGCTTAAGGTGTGGTTGGAGATGCCGATTCCGTACTGTGGTTTTCATTAACTGAAATCTATTGTTATATTCTACAACGATATCTTTTATTAGATCTTTTATTACACACTGATTGAAAATGTCACACCTGATTGCACACCAAGCATTTTCTGTTGTAAGCTAGTTTTAATTACTTTTCATACGCCTACCCCTCTTATTAGTTTCCCTATTTATACCATGGCTTTGATCTACATCTTGATTCTTATTTTTATATTTTTTACCTTTTCCGTTATTCAGTCCAACCGATGTCATCTACGCGTATGTTGCAAATTTTGCCTGAACATTGTGATCGACAATTCCAATTACCACCCGGTCTAGGAGCATTAATTCTGTTTGATCATCAAACTCATAACTTTGTACTAACTTGGATATATCGGTTATGAAGTGATCAAGTGATCTCCTTTGCATTGACTCCTGGTAGAATGTATATGGTTCGTACACCATGTTGTTTCTCGGATTGCAATATGCTCCTTGAGCAATCGCAAATGAGCTGAATAGATCAATTGCCTCTTCTCCGACGCAACTTAGAAAACGCGAGATGGACTGGATTTTTGCAAATCCGTTTTTAATTATTGTTTAATTTATTTTCTAAAAACGTCTTTTCTTTTTCTTCAATTTCAACTTTTTTTTTCCACTTTCTTTTCGACCGCACCATCTTATACGTGTACGAAGAAAACATGAGGACATGACACACAAATGAATGCCTTTTATTATAATACATCAGTTGACAATTTGACAGAGACAATTTTGAGTTGCCAGAAGGGCATTTCCAATACCTTTTCTTAAGTTTATATTTTTACAACAATATTCATATTCACAATGTTCCTTTGCCATTGAGACAGCACACCATTGATACCGAACATATCGCAGTCCTTGGTTTCAAAATGAGCTCAATCAAAATATTTCACACCGTTAATAGGAATAGATAATCTCTCAACCTACATTCTGGCGAATTTTCCATAAAGATCTTGGGCTATGAGTACACCCTTACAAGATCAAATTAACTCGAGGACTGAAGTTTATTGATCACTTGAATTTCATCTAAAAACCGTCTTTAGTGATGAATAAGCAAAATATGGGTTGTTGGATAGCAACAAACCAACATGTGCTTCAAGGAATTCCATTGGATTCATAAAATGGTGCAGTGTTGATCTCATGCCAGAGATGGGTTTCGTAATTATTTTTTTCGTCATTGAAAATGATCGCTTTTTTGGCTAGATTTGATATTAGTGTTCTGTGGTTGCAACACGATCTTGATTGATCTATTGAAGGGGATATGTCAATAAGCCAACAACGTAAGACGAGCTCAAGAACAATTTCGAATGGAATGTTGGTAAAGTTTCGGCCAATATCTGTGGAAATTTGGAAAATTGACTCCAAAAAATTTAATAAACGAGATCGAATTTTATACTTAAACTCAACATTTGTATTATTGAATAAACATTATTGAATAAATTTCAAAATCGTCAACATACATGTATATAATAGGTCCTTACTAAAAAAAAACTCTATAAAAGAAGAGGTAAGGTGTTGTATGGTGAGTGGGATCTATGGTTGGTGCTCTAAGTTAGGTTGGCGTGCTGGCTTCTGACAACAGTGACAGGTAGTTCAAATTCTGCTAAGTCATCCAGTTTATTTTTCGTAGTATTTCTCTTCAGTTGTAATATACGATTTTGTTAAAAAAATAAGGTGACTTTGTGAATTTCGTGAACTAAGTGCTTTCGATTGTTATTTTATATAAAATGAAGTGCTCCGACGTACTGGAAATGTTGAGTGAGTTTATTTTGAGCAAAATAAATGTTTATAAGTGGTACAAGCTCAATGGCAAGAATATGTTAATTACGATGCCCCCACTGGGCGCCCCACCACGTCAACAACTTCAAGTCAAGAAAAATGTTATGAAAAATGGTCGAATCACTATCAAAGTATTAAGTAAGGATATTTTGAAACTTGTATCGATGAAGCTTGTTGAATTTGCTAAATTTTGACCAAAAGTACCGTCGTATGAGCATCGCTCAGGAACTATTGAATGATGTTAATAACGATCCAGATTTTTTAAAAAAGCCCAATAGAATCACGAATGGAATGTCATGAGAATCAAAGCGCAAGCATCCCAGTGGTACAACCAGAAGAGCCGAGATCAAGAAACATACGCTTAGTTCGGTCAAATGTGAAAGTTTTGCTCACTATTTTCTACAATGGCGTGATTCATCAAGAAGTCTTGCCCAAAGATTGTACGGTCGATAAAGTATATTACCTTGAAGTTAATACTGTAATCATGCCTTCAACAATAACGCATTCACCGGACTTAGTCTTCTGTGACTCCTTCTCCTGAAAAGACTTATAAAAGTTCGGAGATCTGCCACGATTGAGGAGATAAAGATCGCATCACTGAAAGACCACAAGGCTATACCAAAAAGCGCACATCAGAAATGCTTTGAGGAATTGAAAAAGCACTAGTGCAAGTGTATTATATCGGTATTACTTTTAAGGGGACGAAATAGATATTGATGAATAAAGAAATATTTTTCGAGAAAAATAAAAAAAGTCACCTTATTTTTTGAACAAACTTTGAACACCAATCCCAAAAAAGTTGAAGAGATTGTGGTCTGGCATGGCACTTAAATCCTTCAATGAAGGTAGAGTAAACGTTAATCTATATTCCTCAAGCCAGAAGAACATCTGTAAACATCTTTACCTATGCTCTCCTTAAGAGTTTTGTTACAATCAGCCTTTTATTCCTTCTTTTAAAAGGCATTGAAGAGCTAATGGATATGTACCATGTAAGGGGTCCGTCGCATTTCCTTTTCAAAATGTTAAGCTTTTCCTCAGCAAAATGGTCACATGTTTACTATTTAATTTATTAACTTGCAGACGGCGCATATATTGATATGATCTTCCAATCGACCTCAGTTTCTGTTTTATCGAATGATCGGAAGTGCTGTCAGAAGGGGCGATTTCTGAAGAAAACGGCGGATGTTCCATTTCATTGTTTCCAAATCTATGAGCTAAGCAACATATGGCCGAGCGTTGTCCTGCAGCAAAATAACTTTGTATTATGAGCGTTGTTCCTGAAATAGTGGATTGCTACTTTTGGGGAAATTCCTAAGCGATAAAAAGTAAGAAGTGACGGACAATATTGTATTTTGACTGCTGGAAGTTTGTTTCTGATTGGCAGGTAGTCAACCTGCCGCATGTGGCATAACAGTCAAATGGTCGTCAATGGGTCACTAACACCGAGGGTGACTGCCATAGAATTGTTATACGAAAACGTTCGTTTCGTGATAAAAAAAAACCCATCTGATGATGTTAAAATGAATGCCCTTACCAAGGAACGCTTATGGCGATATTGTAAAGGTTCATAGCCCGCTCTATGACTCTTGACTCTAGAAATCTTTACTTTGCGGGGATTATTTGGTCCAAATCAGTCGATATCGAAATAGCTTTAGTCATATTAATGAAATTGACTAGGATTATCATCGCCAACCCGACAAAGCTGTGCTCTCGTCTGAAAACCTTTTTTCTGTAATTTTTAATTCATTTTTATTAAACATACATATCTTACAACTGTTTTACGCTAGACAAAGCTACTTAAAATTTGCTTAATTATTTATAATTCTAAACATCTTACTGGCCCTAGGCGGATACTCTAAAATCTAAATCAAAAACTTAGCATGAAATATCCTTTCATATGCGGTTATAACACTGAAAATAGCTAATGGATCCTCGAACAACAATTTCCATGAAGAATGCACTCAACTCTAAAGTTCCACAACTACGAGGAATGTCACATTTATGCTGACCTATAAATAAGACAACAATTAACCAATAACAATTGACAGAACGCTTGACCTGCCAGCCAGATTCCAAATGAGCCACAACAAGTCGAGGTCACACATGAGCCGTAAAGCTGTGCTACATACCGAATTCGGTCGAGTGCTGGTATATTGAAAGAAGAAGCGAACAAACATATCTGCCAATGCCAATGATCATAATGACAAAAAAAAAAAAACCAAAAACAACGCTGAAACCAAACAAGGATTTATATTGCATCAGATAGTCCACATGATACGGGTACGCTCCACATCGAAATATTTATTTCAAAGGCATTTCGAAAAATTTCTCATTATTGTTGGATTCATTAAACGGGAATCCATCTAGGACCTGGCCCAACCGCATACACATGCATACCGTGAAACGTTTATCTGTTCCATAAACAGCTTTTGACCGCAGTTCCGCTCGAATTCGTTCTCCGCTCAGTAACTCGGCGATAACCAGCGCTGCAACAATTCCCGACAATATTCTCGCGAAAATTAACTGAGCGGAATTTCCCTTGTTTATTCAGTTATATAAACATTTTTGGTGAGAACCACGTACACACAGGACTCGGAAAATAACATCACGCAGGATATTGGTATCCACAGCAGTAGGTAGTTGGAATGGAAACATGACCAGTTTGGGGAACATTAAACTTTAATTCTGACAGTCCATTAATTAAGCAAATTGGACATGTGTACCGCCATGCCCATTGTTGAAGCCTGACACAACACACTGCAGCTCCATTGATCCGATAGCCTAATAGGGATAACATAGCAGATCTTCCTGGCACTGGCCATGGCCCTGACCGGAATTGGAATTGCACAGCCAGCCTCAGGCGGACATTTAATGACCAAGGACTCAACATTTATTTGTCGAGTTTAGTTATGCCAAAGTTACTCTTTCGAATGTCATCCACCGGCAAGCGAATATGTTTTCTTTTGCTATCCACGGATGTGCAGCTGGTGAGGGTTATTAGAGCCCAGAAGCCTTATTTTCTTTTGTTCGGAATTGTTTTTTTCCTTCACTCTTTCCCTTTTGTAAGCTCTTGTAAAAGCCATCTGTGAAGCGGCTGTTGCGGTTTAATCTTAAATCAATGGAATTCCTATGAATTCTCGAGGTTTCGTGAAACCAAGCGGCAAGCATAGTCCATTGGTCTGAGGTTCTATTGATTTTCGCTTATGATGTACGCGTGCGGATGTTCTGTGTGTTTCTAATGAGATTTCGGTTTAGGTGCGGCTTTTTCCTTCATTTTGTTTTTCGTTATCAACCTCAAGTACCGCAATTACATCCACCCAATCGTGGGATTGCCGTGAGACTTTTTAAAGGGGATTCCTCCAGCGATATCGAAACTATGTGTACGTGCGAGGCCTCGAGGTGGTAAATGTAAGAAACCATGACAAGTACTTAGGGGTTAAGTGTTCATTGAAATCGCATGATGTGAATTGAGGCTGCGGCTTGATATTTCGGTTAAGGACACTGCTCGAGGGCTTTTGCATATTGATTCGAATAGAAGTCAAGATTTCTGTTGTTTGTGGACAGTAATCAGCGATATAGAGTGTTAGGAAAACGTGTTGCAAAGTTGTTGGGACCGGGAAAAAACTGATGCACATGGGTTGTTGTACACAATTCAGAGCCTTCCAACGCTCACTACTCAAAGCAGGTCCATCGGTGGTACGCTGCCCCTGATAAACAAAAAACATTGGTTAGGAGGTGTATGGTGCCACATGATCCGCCGGTGGTCATACTTAACAAAAAAAAAGATTTTTATTTTGGGCTCTATCCTTCTTTCTTAGGATAAGTTCAATTGAGTTTTTTGGTGAGATAAGCAATGGATCCCAGAAGATTTTATGGAAATTATTCTGCCCATGAAGCTTCTGACGGGGGTACTCGTGGTGCAATGATAATCATCACCGACTGTTGAGTGGAAGGTTTGTAGTTCAAAGTCTGTCCATAGCCAATAACATTTCCTATATGGAAAAGCTGTGAAACAACATCAGTTGAAGAAGATACGATAAAAAAAAGTGCTGACGGAGGCATAACACTCGCAGTATAGGATCACTTCAAAATTCATACTCTGTGTGAGCGTTTCCAATAACATAATGACATAGAAACCAAAAAGAAGTAACTGTGAACTACAACCAACGCGACAAATCCAGTCGAATATCTCGAATCCTACCTAGGACAACCACTCCCGGAGGGTAATGAACGAACATGTTCGACACAAACCATCTGCACCCCGTCCAGGTTGTGTGACACACACCATAAGAGCGTAGCTCTTGAACCTGCGCGAACCCTATTGAAAGAAGAAAAATAGTCACGAAGATAGACTTCGAAGGGTTAGATTTGCAAGAATACATACGAGACAAAGGTATAAAGTTCTCGGCCTGACATGAAGAGCGCGCTTCAATTATTAAAAAGATTGGAATCAGCTCGCGGGAGTCAAGCTACAAATCCAGGTTTGGAATTTTACTTTGAATATTGCAAAGTTTTATCTGGTTCAAAGTTTAAACTGGTCGCTATGAGCTCAGAATAATGTACTCTATAACACAGCCAAGTTGCAGAATCATAACTACTCGGCAAGTTGGTTTGACATATGCGTTTGAACGAACAGACGAACTGACAGGGAAGCCTTTGCATAAGTCTTTCCTACCCCAGCTTTGCAAAATAGTATATTTCCTGCCTAGATGCATGTGTCTATTGGTACGTATAAAGAGTTTGAAGAAGAACCTAGGCGTGCCTTTCGTTAAAATGGATAAATTTGAATATCTTACCTAACCCTAACCTATTCATCCGAAGGTGAAAAAAAGTTAAAGGGGGCTCTACTCCTTCGACAGTTGTTCACCGTTAAAAAGTGACCTGTAATTAAATGATCCCTCGAAGATGACCCGAAATCATGGAAAAAGTGCATGATATCGTGTTGGACGATAGGCGAGTGAAGGTGATTGAAATAGCTGTGGCTATGGGGGCACGGAAACAATTGCGAAACATGTTGCACAAAATATGGACCGTTTCAATAAGGATCCGACTGATTTTGTGCGATGATTTTTCACCATAAATGAGACATTATTTGACCAGTGCACGCCAGAAACGAACTAGCCAAAACAGTGGGTGGAACCCGGTGGTACAGCGTTAAACAAAACAAACTCAATCGCATCTACCGCAAAAGGGCTCCAGCAGACGATCAATCATTTTACATAGCCGCTAATACCTAGCTGAATCAAACTTTATCCCAGCTAGTGGCATCTCCAATTACATGGGTTGACAGCTAGACCTGATTTTCACAAAAAAACCTCCTTAGTTCCTCTATTTCACTTTGTCCCTTTCCTTATTAACCATCGACAACTACCATCCTCCCCTTCTTCCCTCATTTTTTTACGACTCTATACCTCTGAACACTTCCCCTCCAGCGCTTAAGCCTTCCGACTTCCACAAAGCAAATTTCAACATAATCAACGAATATCTCAATAACGCCCCCTTCAATGTTGACAGCCTTACAATAAATGACTACATATCCATTCTCTACAGAGAAATATTAATTTCTATTTCTCTTTACGTTCCTCTTTCCCGATCCAAACCTTTATCTACCTCCCCTCCTTGATCTAAAAACAAAAGAAACAAACTGTGGACAATCTTCCTCCGTACTCAATCCCCAAATGACTTTTCTAACTACTATATATCTGTACTTATCTGCAATTTACCGAGCTTCATAACTCTCTCTACGATGTCGTACGAGTCCTTCTTTCAGTTTGTCAACTACAAAAAGAAATCTGATTTCTGTCCAACCCCACCCTCTTTCAATGGCGAAACCTCGCATGATTCCAAACTATCGGCAACTTTTTTGCCAACTTTTCCAAACAATCTTTGGCCGATGATTCCTTTGTGCCGAACACTACTTACTTCGAGTACTTACCAAATGTCACCCTTGGACCATTTCTCCCACGTACTATTGACCCCCATATCATCCAAAATAAATTGAATCAACTTATTTATGATGGTTTAGATGGCCATATTACTAAAAAAATCTTCTTCCATTTTTTTTGTCCCGCTCTTAAAAATATTCAACTCAGCTCTTTTCTTTGGAGAATTTCTCTAGATATGGAGAACCGCGTTTATAACTCCTATTTGCAAAAAAGTCAAATATACCCAAAATTTTTGAAAGTGCCTTGTATGACACTCTAAGTTTCCACAGAAAATCTCTAATCTGCAGGTCTACCACTACAAAGTTTGTCCAATTTGTGTCCTCAGCATTAAAGAATGGGAATGAAGTCGACGTCATTTCAACTGATTTCAGTAAAACTTTCGACAAAATCTCCCAAAAACTAATACTCTTCAAACTGTCTTCCCTTAGCTTCGAACCCACTGCGTTGAAATGGATATTTTCTTATTTAAAAACTACAGTGTTCGTTTTAGATCTGCCTTTTCTTAGCTTCTTCTGGCGTTCCCCAAGGCGGCCACCTAGGTCCACTTCTTTTCATTCATACCATTAATGACATTGAGTTTGTCATCAAACATTCTCATCTCTCACTGTACGCCGACGACACCAAGTTCCCCAAGACCAATTTCTCGCAAATAGATTCTTCCCTCATCTAATCCGATCTCAACAGCTTTTCTGTCTGGTGCTCCAAAAATTCCTTGTAGCTTAACATTTCCAAATGCCAATCAATTACGTTTTCACGTAAACAAATCAAACCTCCTCCTCATCTCAATTTCCTCATTAATCAGCCTATCTCCACCGTTCAGGTTATCGTCGATCTTGGCGTATATTGTGACCAAAAGCAAACATATCGACAATATAATTCTTAAAGTCAACTCTGCACTTGGTTTCGTGAAGCGTTAGTCTGAAGAATTCTCCAATTCTTTCGTGACCCGATCCCTCTATATTACCTTTGCTCGCCCTCTTCTTGAATAAGTATACCAAGTGTCGTCCCCTTATCAACAAACCCACATTTCTAGCATCGAGAGCATCCAACGTTGGTTTCGCTCTCATCCTTTGTTTTTGCCGCCCTACCAAGACCGTCTTAAACTAATCAACTTGAGTACTTTCGAGGAAAGAAGAAGCCTATTTTAATATCCTCATTATTCAACTCCTAACAGGTGTCATTATTATCATTACCCCCTAAATACACGCAATCCTCGTCTTTTCTATCTACCCACCCCACGGACCTCACACGGCTCCAACGAACCCATTTCCCGTATGCTGGGAAGTGTTAATTCAAATATTAACTTCAATTTCAACCTCAGCAGCCCATGCCTAAAACTCCGTCTTCTCAATAGCATATCCTTCTCCCAATTAGAGTTTCTAAGAATCACCCTCCCCCCTCCCCTTCACCCATTCTTCTTAGATTAAGATAGCTTGAATGAAGCTCAATAAATAAGGGTGTTTGCCCCCACGAAAATAACAAGATCATTATCTGCGTATGCGAAAGGAACATTTCAGTTGTGTATATTAAAAAGAGAAGTGGACCGGGCTTGGAACCCTGTGGAACTCCATATTGCATTGGTTTTTGGTCTTTGGTTTGTACGTGAAAACATTTTTTTTTGTTCAAAATAGTTTCAAAGCCAGCCTGCCAGTTTACCAACAAGTCCTACTCACTGTAAAGCATCAACATGTTTTTTGTGGTTAAGAGTGTTGAATGCACTAAGACATGGTGACTTTTGTTAAGGCTTCGATTAAATTGGCAAAACTGTTGGAATTTGATTTTGCCGATCTACCACAATTTGCTGCAAGATCTTCTCAACAATAGGCAGTATTGCTATAGGTTTGTAATTTGTAGTTTCGTTTTTGGGAGATCCCTTTTAAAAGGGTTTCTTGACCTTTATGGGGACTTCGGATGTGTCAAGGCTCAGGTTAATAAGTTTTGTAATTATAGAAGATAGGTGATGTGTGCTTTCAAATCGGTTGGGACTCTAGGGACAAACTTGAACGCTCACATTTTCTTGGAGAGTGGAGCCAGAGAGATAGATGACGTTCGTAATGCATGCATATGAGCATCATCAAGCACTCGTCTATCGTCTCGTTTCTATCACTCGTCTGAGATTACTGGAGCACTGATACATTTTTTCAAAAGCACGTCTGTTCCACAAGTAAAATCACGAAATCGCTTCCGGCTTATCTTAAAATTTATCCATTTTGCAGATAATGCAACAGTTGGCAACAATAGCTTAGGCAAAATCAGCGGGCTAGAGAAAAATTTCATGAGAGCTTAAACTCATGGCGGGATTTTTGCCGTAGGTGAGTCTATGATTCCAGGGCTTGAGAATCAGTCCTGTAAAATTTCCATCCTCAAAGAGTTTCATAGAAAAAAACTATTACGATGACGTATACGCCCCGTAGTGCTTATTGTTCAGTACATTTTTCGGCTTCCACAGCTACTTTGACTCAAAACTGATGCAGATAGTCGCCACGTACCCAGATCTAACCTTTTCAGTCAGATTATAGGTGGTTCTTTCATGGTATCTATGATAATATGTTTTTAAGATGCAGATGTGAACGACCACCTACTTCTATGGAACTAGATGAGAAAAGATTAGCAAATAAGAGTACATAGCTAATATCCTCGACGTCCCCGAAAATGACAGGGAAAGACAAAGTTGTAGATATTTATGTTTCGTTTTATTATCAACAACTCTTATTCCTTCACTCGATGTAGAAAAAAAAGGTAATTTTATAAATATGACTTTCTATAGCTTTATAGCTAAAATGAAACCTATTATTGAATAACCTTGCCCAGACACACAACAACACAGGGCGATCATCCTCATGCCACACTTTTTTTGGTGGCCTGACTTTTCTTTTTGATTTGATGTTATGTGGGCGAAACGATTTCTTTTAAAATGTTATGTCATCATTACCGATTCCAGTTGCCATTAATGCTTTATAAGCACCTTTTCATCCTGGCTTTTTTGCTCTTTTCTTGACCTCTAGGGAAAAGTAAATTTACCTCAAAAGCAAGGCATTTTCCTTCATATTTCTTACACTTTTTATTATCCTTAAATGGTTCCAAGAACATTGGTACTTGAGAGCATTTAAAATTAAATAACTGTCAGGCTGTAATGCAGCAGCCTGTCATAAAAGAAATGAAAGAAAAAAGGAACACAGGGCGTAAATAACCAAAGCAATAAGCTGAAATTGACCAGCATGTTGGCTTAACTCGGTACACATTGTCCATTTGATACGTCCGCCTCTGGGGTCTTTTCAGAAATATCCTTTACATTCAAAATTTACCAGTCGTCAACGGTGCCACCCTGTCATATTGTCAGGGGATTCAAACTGAAAGCATCCCAGTAATTAAGTGAACACACCTGTCTATTGAATTGACATTCATGTCACTCGTGTCAGTCCCCACATCCTGACTGACTTTCCTAAATGTTCCAGCCATTCAACACCTGTAATTGCAATATAAGTTTACCGCGAGGCAACCGAATTACACTACCTCAATTCCAGCCTTGTTGTGTTCACCTCTTGCGGCCGCAGGAATTCCAATCCTATTAATTTCGCAAACGATGTGAATCGAATACCATGCTTGCGTAGCGACTGTACAGCCGGGAGGCATGCAGGATGCATGGTAAATGAACATGTTACTTGCCATAATGAATGACATTTGCAATACTATAGATCGAATTACAGTTTCGCAGTTACAAGTTAAGAGTCGCACAGTCGTTGTCAGCCAAACGGGAGAGCGGTGTCCTAATTGAGTCGATGCTTGAGGTCCGGTGGAGTTGTCGTTTCACCAAATACCCTTGAATCCGGATCGACATATACTGCACGAATGACTACATGATACTTTAACTCCGATGAAACAAGATTTAAAAGTGATACCATAGCATCTTGTCGAACGCTACAGGGTGCGGGAAGGAAGATGTGCAAGATTCAATATTAACTACAACCCATTTCAAAGATATGAAACGTTACGAATACGCCTGAAGAGTCGCTCAACACGAAGGATCCATTACCCGTGACAGAAATTATATTCCGCGAATACCATAAATGCATCATTAAATCACTGCTCCAAGGCATATGAGAGCGAGAGAGTTCCATGGAATTCCCTTCGATGTAAGTAAAAGTCGATTATGAAGGAACTTCGACGAAGGCACGGGTGCGGTAAATGGAACGACTGGCAACAGGATATAGATTTTAAATTGAATCTCCTTTGCGGGCTTGTGGTATTCCCGCGATGCAATTGTGTTCATGGCGCTGAGTGCGATTGACAGCGAACTGAAAAGTTAGACTAAATTCTCTGAAGCATGATAATGCCAATGACTAATCACAGGTGAGGATTATTCCTGATAACCATGTGAAAGAAACAAAAACTCATCCCGGGTTAGAAGATAACATACGAGCATGTAGGCTCAGATGCGAAATTAAGACCATGTCCTTACCCACCATACCTTCGTGAGAGGCGCACATGATTGTTTTTCTTTTCGTAACCCCTGACTAAAACCTACTCCTTTGAGACCCCATTTCCGGCCGGATATTCGCTGTTTTTCATTTCGCGCTTAATTTATTTTGCACCCTAACCAGGAAAGGAATTTTGATTATCCTGAACCAAATTACCATATGGGACTCCGATTACCTGAATTTCCACCGTATCAGGGGTTGATGGAGTAGTGAAGCGGCCTAATGACGTGACGGGGGTGTAGAAATGCAACATTCTAGTGAATGAAGTTGCTGCTAATTAATCCTCAGTTCCTTCTTCTTAATTTCTACTTTTTGTTCTCTTTTTTGCTTCGTCCTTCTTGTGGTTTGCTTGTCGTCTATGTCGCGTGCAGGATTAATTACGTTTTTACTTCGAAGTAACAAGTCTGATGTTGGGGTATGTTACTTCAATTTGTTTAATTAGCCACATGAGGGGAAAACTTTTGTAAAAAATAAACATTCTACTCACTTAAGTTCGCTTTTAGCCTACATTGACTTACTAGAGTAATAGGACTTTTTCCTGTGGAGAGGAGGAAGAGATTTCTGGCTTTTTTTTCGCAGCTCTAAAAGAACGTCAGAAGGGTGTGAAGAGGCATGTTAAGTACTAACAAGTGGGTAAGGCGGTTAGATTAACCAGAAATGAGTAATGAAGTTGAACGGAATATTTAAGTATTTTTGTTTTCGTTTTGGAAAATCATTTAAGGGCGCAACGAGTGGCTTTCGAACCTTATTTGCATTCGTCAGCCACCCACGTGAGTTCAAGGTAGGACGATTTGCTTAGGCCAGCCGTATCGGAATTCAGTTCTTATATCCTAACTGTGTTTTCAAATACCCTTTAATGCGTTTATCTTAATATGTTTTTGAACCACAAACAACTTCACTGTTCGACTGCTTTCGCTCGACTGAAACTGACTCACTTTCAGTGTGTAATCTCTGTGTTTTTGATATCTGTAATCACAGGTTTCCACATGTCTCCTATTCGCCATTGAAATTACTGGTTCGCTGTGTTCATCCGGATTTCTGTAATCTGGCTGGCTGTGGGTTTGGAAAAATGTCTATTAAGTTCGATAGAAGGATCATTCCTATGGCCTATATTTCTCTTAATCGTCTTATCTTCATACTGTACTGTGGCTTCGTTTCCATTTCGATCGATAACTTCGATTTCCATTGTATCGAACTTGGGTGATACATATTTCATTCCCGTCTACTAAGTTTCTGATGAGGCTCGACATCATTTGTCTTCTCTCCCTTTCCCTTTTTGTTTCCGAATCCCCTTGCCTCTGAGGTGGCAGAGCTATTTCTTCTTAAATTCGTCACTGGCGACCGTCGCAATTTGCTGGGTTACCCAGTCGACAATGCATCTTTAGACTGTTTATAATATCACACGATTAACTATTATAAATTTAATTGGCGCATATCTTATAATCAATGATAACAAAAACATAATCGTGATTCGGAAGAATTTGCATCAGATCTATTGACAACCATGACCACGGACTATTTGGATCCTAGGTGTCGGTTGTGATGGTCAACAATACCTCCGACGTTCCCATCAACCGATGAACACCACACTTTACAACAGACTCTTGGTTTCATGTGTTCCAGATGTATAAATTTCAAAACCCGAGACCGTAACCTTACAGATATAACAATATAGGTCTCTCTTTAAAGGATATTGACTAGGGTGCAGAGCACTAATGGAAAAGGAAAATAAAATATACAAGGTGGCGCAAAATTAGTCATCAATCAATCAATCATCATCAATTTTTGAATTACTTGGTTACTAAATAAAAAACAAAATGATTTTGATTGATGGAAATCTTGGACCTTACAATTTTTTTTTGTTAAGTGGAAAATATGATATCCATCAAGTGGCTGCCGCCAGTCCTGATACACATTTGTACTCGTTTTATCGAATTTTCCATGATTTTTCGCAACATTTCCGGTGATAACTATTCGCATTCCTGTCGAATATTTTCCTGCGAATGTCTGAGGTTTTTTGACATAAACCCGCGACTTCAAGTAGCCCCAAATAAAGAAATCTGGTATGGTTAAATCTGGCGATCTTGCTGGCCATGCCAAATCGCCAAAACAGGAGATTACGAGACCAGAGAAATGCTCTGGAAACCACATTTTCATCAAGCCCGGTTCATCTAATTCCGGCAGTCCTGTAACGTTCGCCAGTAACAGTGACCGTATCGCCGATGACGTCCTTTAAAGAATCCCTCCTCACTCATCCCGCGTGAACGCCGCACCACACGTGGCTTTGAGTGGATGTAATGGCTCTTTGTGCATAACACGCTGATTTTGAGTGCACCGGAAACGAAGATTTTGCTTATCGACGTAGTCGCTTAAGTGGAAACTCGCCTCGTCGGTCATGATGATTTTCGACACAAAATCGTCCTCTTCTTTGTTGAGATTAAGGATGGTTTGACAGGAATTCAAGCATTAACTGATGCACTGCTTTCACTTTGTACGGAAACAAGTGTAAATCTTTCACTAAAATGCACTGTAGGGTCCGCCTGGTGATGCCCAATTGCGACTCCCGTCGTCCGGTTGATGTTCCTTCGTTCTCAGCGATATTGGTAGCCACAGCCGCGATTTTCTCGGCCCTAGAGACTGGTCTCTAGTGAGACTGGTCTTCGAGTCGAGTAGCTAAGCGACTGAATGTTTGCCCAGTTGGCACGACACCATTAGGAAATCGACGTCGAAATTGCTGCGCTAACACCATCGACATAAGTATTCCACGCTCTTTCAGAGTATAGCACTCCATTGCTTCTCCCTTTGTATACTGCAGCTGTTTAGTTCACAAATGTCAAATATGATTGAGGTACGACGCCCTTTGTAAAAACTATAACATCTTCCGGTAGGGTGATTAATTTTGTACCATTGTATTATGTTCCTCCTATTGACCAAATAGTGGAACTGAGTCAGTCATGTTAGCTATCCCGGCTTGGTAGATAGCATTCGATTTTAATGCTTGCAGCCTATGCGCCCATCCTTAATATCGAATTCGATTCCAGCCAAAAAGCAATTAAACTGTTTTACAACTCAAACTAGTTGTTCTTCAGTGCAAGACCTTCATTTTCCGTCTAAAAATATCTCCTCTCTGCCAAAAGATATAACTTGTGGACCTCTATTTCGAACTGTATGAGGAATACCCCAAGAGCAACTGGACATTGGCATCGGCAATGAACCGAGTATGTAATTCTGGCTTGAAATACAACAAAATTGTACAATTCGTTGGAATGATCGTTGCTGGGCATCTCCCCGTTCAAACTTCGTGTCCTTCCCTGACTTCTAAGCGGAGCACTAATATTAGTTAGATCCAGCAGGAATTTACCGAAATAGGTCACTAATCCCAAAAAAAATTTCTTACCTCTATCTTACTTTCTTGGGCTTTGAGTTCTAACACACTTTATCAGGGTCTGGAGTAGACAAGACATGACCTAAAAGTGTCAGTTCTTGAACCTTCCACATATTTTTCCTCGTTTAAGACTACCTCCAAATCCTTGAAGATATTTCATGAATTAATTGTGATATTTTTCTTCTGGGATATTTACAGGGCCAAGTTCACCCTAAGCAACAGTCTCTTATGCCTGAACACCCCTTTATGAATGATGAGAGTTGTAATACCTATATATACGAGTATACCATATAGTTGACGCACCTCACATCTAGCCTATTAATTCAAATCTTGGGTGGTTCCTCCATGGTAACTTAGCTGCCAGAGGTCGTAATGGAGCAGGTACAAATATTTGAAAATGTTACGTATACGCCTCGTAGTGCTTGTGGTCGATCGCATTTCTCGGCTTCAGAGCTACTTTCTTCACTGGATTTTGATGTAAGCAGTTGACGCGACTTCAGATCTAGCCTATTAAGTCAAATCTTCGGTGGTTCATCTATGGTAACTTAGCTGCCCGAGGTCGTAATGGAGCACTTATAAAAATATTGAAAATGTTACGTATACGCCCCGTAGTGCTTCTGGTCGATCGCATTTCTCGGCTTCAGAGCTACTTTCTTCACTGGATTCTGATGTAAGCAGTTGACGCGACTTCAGATCTAGCCTATTAAGTCAAATCTTCGGTGGTTCATCTATGGTAACTTAGCTGCCCGAGGTCGTAATGGAGCACTTATAAAAAAATTTAAATATTACGTATACGCCCCGTAGTGCTTATGGTCGATCGCATTTCTCGGCTTCGGAGCTACTTTCTTGACTGGATTTTGATGCAAGCAGTTGACGCGATTTTAGATCTAGAATATTAAGTCAAATCTTCGGTGGTTCATCCATGGTAACTTAGCTGCCCGAGGTCGTAATGGAGCACTTATAAAAAATTTTAAATATTACGTATACGCCCCGTAGTGCTTATGGTCGATCGCATTTCTCGGCTTCAGAGCTACTTTCTTCACTGGATTTTGATGTTAGCAGTTGACGCGACTTCAGATCTAGCCTATTAAGTCAAATCTTCGGTGGTTCATCTATGGTAACTTAGCTGCCCGAGGTCGTAATGGAGCACTTATAAAAAATTTTAAATATTACGTATACGCCCCGTAGTGCTTATGGTCAATCGCATTTCTCGGCTTCAGAGCTATTTTCTTGAATGGATTTTGATGCAAGCAGTTGACGCGACTTCAGACCTAGCCTATTAAGTCAAGTCTTGGGTGTTTCCTCCATGGTAACTTAGCTGCCCGAGGTCGTAATGGAGCACTTATAAAAAAAATTAAAATATTACGTATACGCCCCGTAGTGCTTATGGTCGATCGCATTTCTCGGCTTCGGAGCTACTTTCTTGATTGGATTTTGATGCAAGCAGTTGACGCGAGTTCAGATCTGGCCTATTAAGTCAGATCTTGGGTGGTTCATCCATGGTAACTTAGCTGCCCGAGGTCGTAATGGAACACTTATAAAAAAAATTAAAATATTACGTATACGCCCCGTAGTGCTTATGGTCGATCGCATTTCTCGGCTTCGGAGCTACTTTCTTGACTGGATTTTGACGCAAGCAGTTGACGCGATTTTAGATGTAGCCTATTAAGTCAGATCTTGGGTGGTTCATCCATGGTAACTTAGCTGCCCGAGGTCGTAATGGAACACTTATAAAAAAAATTAAAATATTACGTATACGCCCCGTAGTGCTTATGGTCGATCGCATTTCTCGGCTTCGGAGCTACTTTCTTGACTGGATTTTGATGCAAGCAGTTGACGCGATTTTAGATCTAGCCTATAAGTCAAATCTTCGGTGGTTCATCCATGGTAACTTAGCTGCCCGAGGTCGTAATGGAGCACTTATAAAAAATTTTAAATATTACGTATACTCCCCGTAGTGCTTATGGTCGATCGCATTTCTCGGCTTCAGAGCTACTTTCTTCACTGGATTTTGATGTTAGCAGTTGACGCGACTTCAGATCTAGCCTATTAAGTCAAATCTTCGGTGGTTCATCTATGGTAACTTAGCTGCCCGAGGTCGTAATGGAGCACTTATAAAAAAATTTAAATATTACATATACGCCCCGTAGTGCTTATGGTCAATCGCATTTCTCGGCTTCAGAGCTATTTTCTTGAATGGATTTTGATGCAAGCAGTTGACGCGACTTCAGACCTAGCCTATTAAGTCAAATCTTGGGTGTTTCCTCCATGGTAACTTAGCTGCCCGAGGTCGTAATGGAGCACTTATAAAAAAATTTAAAATATTACGTATACGCCCCGTAGTGCTTATGGTCGATCGCATTTCTCGGCTTCGGAGCTACTTTCTTGACTGGATTTTGATGCAAGCAGTTGACGCGATTTTAGATTTAGCCTATAAGTCAAATCTTCGGTGGTTCATCCATGGTAACTTAGCTGCCCGAGGTCGTAATGGAGCACTTATAAAAAATTTTAAATATTACGTATACTCCCCGTAGTGCTTATGGTCGATCGCATTTCTCGGCTTCAGAGCTACTTTCTTCACTGGATTTTGATGTTAGCAGTTGACGCGACTTCAGATCTAGCCTATTAAGTCAAATCTTCGGTGGTTCATCTATGGTAACTTAGCTGCCCGAGGTCGTAATGGAGCACTTATAAAAAAATTTAAATATTACATATACGCCCCGTAGTGCTTATGGTCAATCGCATTTCTCGGCTTCAGAGCTATTTTCTTGAATGGATTTTGATGCAAGCAGTTGACGCGACTTCAGACCTAGCCTATTAAGTCAAATCTTGGGTGTTTCCTCCATGGTAACTTAGCTGCCCGAGGTCGTAATGGAGCACTTATAAAAAAATTTAAAATATTACGTATACGCCCCGTAGTGCTTATGGTCGATCGCATTTCTCGGCTTCGGAGCTACTTTCTTGACTGGATTTTGATGCAAGCAGTTGACGCGATTTTAGATCTAGCCTATAAGTCAAATCTTCGGTGGTTCATCCATGGTAACTTAGCTGCCCGAGGTCGTAATGGAGCACTTATAAAAAATTTTAAATATTACGTATACTCCCCGTAGTGCTTATGGTCGATCGCATTTCTCGGCTTCAGAGCTACTTTCTTCACTGGATTTTGATGTTAGCAGTTGACGCGACTTCAGATCTAGCCTATTAAGTCAAATCTTCGGTGGTTCATCTATGGTAACTTAGCTGCCCGAGGTTGTAATGGAGCACTTATAAAAAATTTTAAATATTACGTATACGCCCCGTAGTGCTTATGGTCAATCGCATTTCTCGGCTTCAGAGCTATTTTCTTGAATGGATTTTGATGCAAGCAGTTGACGCGACTTCAGACCTAGCCTATTAAGTCAAATCTTGGGTGTTTCCTCCATGGTAACTTAGCTGCCCGAGGTCGTAATGGAGCACTTATAAAAAAATTTAAAATATTACGTATACACCCCGCAGTGCTTATGGTCGATCGCATTTCTCGGCTTCGGAGCCACTTTCTTGATTGGATTTTGATGCAAGCAGTTGACGCGACTTCAGACCTAGCCTATTAAGTCAAATCTTGGGTGTTTCCTCCATGGTAACTTAGCCGCCCGAGGTCGTAATGGAGCACTTATAAAAAAATTTAAATATTACATATACGCCCCGTAGTGCTTATGGTCAATCGCATTTCTCGGCTTCAGAGCTATTTTCTTGAATGGATTTTGATGCAAGCAGTTGACGCGACTTCAGACCTAGCCTATTAAGTCAAATCTTGGGTGTTTCCTCCATGGTAACTTAGCTGCCCGAGGTCGTAATGGAGCACTTATAAAAAAATTTAAAATATTACGTATACACCCCGTAGTGCTTATGGTCGATCGCATTTCTCGGCTTCGGAGCTACTTTCTTGATTGGATTTTGATGCAAGCAGTTGACGCGACTTCAGACCTGGCCTATTAAGTCAAATCTTGGGTGTTTCCTCCATGGTAACTTAGCTGCCCGAGGTCGTAATGGAGCACTTATAAAAAAATTTAAAATATTACGTATACGCCCCGTAGTGCTTATGGTCGATCGCATTTCTCGGCTTCGGAGCTACTTTCTTGACTGGATTTTGATGCAAGTAGTTGACGCGATTTTAGATCTAGCCTATTAAGTCAAATCTTTGGTGGTTCATCCATGGTAACTTAGCTGCCCGAGGTCGTAATGGAGCACTTATAAAAAATTTTAAATATTACGTATACGCCCCGTAGTGCTTATGGTCGATCGCATTTCTCGGCTTCGGAGCTACTTTCTTGACTGGATTTTGAGGCTAGCAGTTGACGCGATTTTAGATCTAGCCTATTAAGTCAAATCTTGGGTGGTTCATCCATGGTAACTTAGCTGCCCGAGGTCGTAATGGAGCACTTATAAAAAAATTTAAAATATTACGTATACGCCCCGTAGTGCTTATGGTCGATCGCATTTCTCGGCTTCGGAGCTACTTTCTTGACTGGATGTTGATGCAAGCAGTTGACGCGATTTTAGATCTAGCCTATTAAGTCAAATCTTCGGTGGTTCATCCATGGTAACTTAGCTGCCCGAGGTCGTAATGGAGCACTTATAAAAAAAAAATTAAATATTACGTATACCCCCCGTAGTGCTTATGGTCGATCGCATTTCTCGGCTTCAGAGCTACTTTCTTCACTGGATTTTGATGTAAGCAGTTGACGCGACTTCAGATCTAGCCTATTAAGTCAAATCTTCGGTGGTTCATCTATGGTAACTTAGCTGCCCGAGGTCGTAATGGAGCACTTATAAAAAAAATTAAAATATTACGTATACGCCCCGTAGTGCTTATGGTCGATCGCATTTCTCGGCTTCGGAGCTACTTTCTTGATTGGATTTTGATGCAAGCAGTTGACGCGAGTTCAGATCTGGCCTATTAAGTCAGATCTTGGGTGGTTCATCCATGGTAACTTAGCTGCCCGAGGTCGTAATGGAACACTTATAAAAAAAATTAAAATATTACGTATACGCCCCGTAGTGCTTATGGTCGATCGCATTTCTCGGCTTCGGAGCTACTTTCTTGACTGGATTTTGACGCAAGCAGTTGACGCGATTTTAGATCTAGCCTATTAAGTCAGATCTTGGGTGGTTCATCCATGGTAACTTAGCTGCCCGAGGTTGTAATGGAACACTTATAAAAAAAATTAAAATATTACGTATACGCCCCGTAGTGCTTATGGTCGATCGCATTTCTCGGCTTCGGAGCTACTTTCTTGACTGGATTTTGATGCAAGCAGTTGACGCGATTTTAGATCTAGCCTATTGAGTCAAATCTTCGGTGGTTCATCCATGGTAACTAAGCTGCCCGAGGTCGTAATGGAGCACTTATAAAAAAAAATTAAATATTACGTATACGCCCCGTAGTGCTTATGGTCGATCGCATTTCTCGGCTTCAGAGCTACTTTCTTCACTGGATTTTGATGTAAGCAGTTGACGCGACTTCAGATCTAGCCTATTAAGTCAAATCTTCGGTGGTTCATCTATGGTAACTTAGCTGCCCGAGGTCGTAATGGAGCACTTATAAAAAAATTTAAATATTACATATACGCCCCGTAGTGCTTATGGTCGATCGCATTTCTCGGCTTCGGAGCTACTTTCTTGACTGGATTTTGATGCAAGCAGTTGACGCGATTTTAGATCTAGCCTATTAAGTCAAATCTTCGGTGGTTCATCCATGGTAACTAAGCTGCCCGAGGTCGTAATGGAGCACTTATAAAAAAAAATTAAATATTACGTATACGCCCCGTAGTGCTTATGGTCGATCGCATTTCTCGGCTTCAGAGCTACTTTCTTCACTGGATTTTGATGTAAGCAGTTGACGCGACTTCAGATCTAGCCTATTAAGTCAAATCTTCGGTGGTTCATCTATGGTAACTTAGCTGCCCGAGGTCGTAATGGAGCACTTATAAAAAAATTTAAATATTACGTATACGCCCCGTAGTGCTTATGGTCAATCGCATTTCTCGGCTTCAGAGCTATTTTCTTGAATGGATTTTGATGCAAGCAGTTGACGCGACTTCAGACCTAGCCTATTAAGTCAAATCTTCGGTGGTTCATCTATGGTAACTTAGCTGCCCGAGGTCGTAATGGAGCACTTATAAAAAAATTTAAATATTACGTATACGCCCCGTAGTGCTTATGGTCGATCGCATTTCTCGGCTTCGGAGCTACTTTCTTGACTGGATTTTGACGCAAGCAGTTGACGCGATTTTAGATCTAGCCTATTAAGTCAGATCTTGGGTGGTTCATCCATGGTAACTTAGCTGCCCGAGGTCGTAATGGAGCACTTATAAAAATATTGAAAATGTTACGTATACGCCCCGTAGTGCTTCTGGTCGATCGCATTTCTCGGCTTCAGAGCTACTTTCTTCACTGGATTCTGATGTAAGCAGTTGACGCGACTTCAGATCTAGCCTATTAAGTCAAATCTTCGGTGGTTCATCTATGGTAACTTAGCTGCCCGAGGTCGTAATGGAGCACTTATAAAAAAATTTAAATATTACGTATACGCCCCGTAGTGCTTATGGTCAATCGCATTTCTCGGCTTCAGAGCTATTTTCTTGAATGGATTTTGATGCAAGCAGTTGACGCGACTTCAGACCTAGCCTATTAAGTCAAATCTTCGGTGGTTCATCTATGGTAACTTAGCTGCCCGAGGTCGTAATGGAGCACTTATAAAAAAATTTAAATATTACGTATACGCCCCGTAGTGCTTATGGTCGATCGCATTTCTCGGCTTCAGAGCTACTTTCTTCACTGGATTTTGATGTAAGCAGTTGACGCGACTTCAGATCTAGCCTATTAAGTCAAATCTTCGGTGGTTCATCTATGGTAACTTAGCTGCCCGAGGTCGTAATGGAGCACTTATAAAAAAATTTAAATATTACGTATACGCCCCGTAGTGCTTATGGTCAATCGCATTTCTCGGCTTCAGAGCTATTTTCTTGAATGGATTTTGATGCAAGCAGTTGACGCGACTTCAGACCTAGCCTATTAAGTCAAATCTTCGGTGGTTCATCTATGGTAACTTAGCTGCCCGAGGTCGTAATGGAGCACTTATAAAAAAATTTAAATATTACGTATACGCCCCGTAGTGCTTATGGTCAATCGCATTTCTCGGCTTCAGAGCTATTTTCTTGAATGGATTTTGATGCAAGCAGTTGACGCGACTTCAGACCTAGCCTATTAAGTCAAATCTTCGGTGGTTCATCTATGGTAACTTAGCTGCCCGAGGTCGTAATGGAGCACTTATAAAAAAATTTAAATATTACGTATACGCCCCGTAGTGCTTATGGTCAATCGCATTTCTCGGCTTCAGAGCTATTTTCTTGAATGGATTTTGATGCAAGCAGTTGACGCGACTTCAGACCTAGCCTATTAAGTCAAATCTTCGGTGGTTCATCTATGGTAACTTAGCTGCCCGAGGTCGTAATGGAGCACTTATAAAAAAATTTAAATATTACGTATACGCCCCGTAGTGCTTATGGTCGATCGCATTTCTCGGCTTCAGAGCTACTTTCTTCACTGGATTTTGATGTAAGCAGTTGACGCGACTTCAGATCTAGCCTATTAAGTCAAATCTTCGGTGGTTCATCTATGGTAACTTAGCTGCCCGAGGTCGTAATGGAGCACTTATAAAAAAATTTAAATATTACATATACGCCCCGTAGTGCTTATGGTCGATCGCATTTCTCGGCTTCGGAGCTACTTTCTTGACTGGATTTTGATGCAAGCAGTTGACGCGATTTTAGATCTAGCCTATTAAGTCAAATCTTCGGTGGTTCATCCATGGTAACTAAGCTGCCCGAGGTCGTAATGGAGCACTTATAAAAAAAAATTAAATATTACGTATACGCCCCGTAGTGCTTATGGTCGATCGCATTTCTCGGCTTCAGAGCTACTTTCTTCACTGGATTTTGATGTAAGCAGTTGACGCGACTTCAGATCTAGCCTATTAAGTCAAATCTTCGGTGGTTCATCTATGGTAACTTAGCTGCCCGAGGTCGTAATGGAGCACTTATAAAAAAATTTAAATATTACGTATACGCCCCGTAGTGCTTATGGTCGATCGCATTTCTCGGCTTCAGAGCTACTTTCTTCACTGGATTTTGATGTAAGCAGTTGACGCGACTTCAGATCTAGCCTATTAAGTCAAATCTTCGGTGGTTCATCTATGGTAACTTAGCTGCCCGAGGTCGTAATGGAGCACTTATAAAAAAATTTAAATATTACGTATACGCCCCGTAGTGCTTATGGTCGATCGCATTTCTCGGCTTCGGAGCTACTTTCTTGACTGGATTTTGACGCAAGCAGTTGACGCGATTTTAGATCTAGCCTATTAAGTCAGATCTTGGGTGGTTCATCCATGGTAACTTAGCTGCCCGAGGTCGTAATGGAGCACTTATAAAAATATTGAAAATGTTACGTATACGCCCCGTAGTGCTTCTGGTCGATCGCATTTCTCGGCTTCAGAGCTACTTTCTTCACTGGATTCTGATGTAAGCAGTTGACGCGACTTCAGATCTAGCCTATTAAGTCAAATCTTCGGTGGTTCATCTATGGTAACTTAGCTGCCCGAGGTCGTAATGGAGCACTTATAAAAAAATTTAAATATTACGTATACGCCCCGTAGTGCTTATGGTCAATCGCATTTCTCGGCTTCAGAGCTATTTTCTTGAATGGATTTTGATGCAAGCAGTTGACGCGACTTCAGACCTAGCCTATTAAGTCAAATCTTGGATGTTTCCTCCATGGTAACTTAGCTGCCCGAGGTCGTAATGGAGCACTTATAAAAAAAATTAAAATATTACGTATACGCCCCGTAGTGCTTATGGTCGATCGCATTTCTCGGCTTCGGAGCTACTTTCTTGACTGGATTTTGATGCAAGCAGTTGACGCGATTTTAGATCTAGAATATTAAGTCAAATCTTCGGTGGTTCATCCATGGTAACTTAGCTGCCCGAGGTCGTAATGGAGCACTTATAAAAAATTTTAAATATTACGTATACGCCCCGTAGTGCTTATGGTCGATCGCATTTCTCGGCTTCAGAGCTACTTTCTTCACTGGATTTTGATGTTAGCAGTTGACGCGACTTCAGATCTAGCCTATTAAGTCAAATCTTCGGTGGTTCATCTATGGTAACTTAGCTGCCCGAGGTCGTAATGGAGCACTTATAAAAAATTTTAAATATTACGTATACGCCCCGTAGTGCTTATGGTCAATCGCATTTCTCGGCTTCAGAGCTATTTTCTTGAATGGATTTTGATGCAAGCAGTTGACGCGACTTCAGACCTAGCCTATTAAGTCAAGTCTTGGGTGTTTCCTCCATGGTAACTTAGCTGCCCGAGGTCGTAATGGAGCACTTATAAAAAAAAATTAAAATATTACGTATACGCCCCGTAGTGCTTATGGTCGATCGCATTTCTCTTCTTCGGAGCTACTTTCTTGATTGGATTTTGATGCAAGCAGTTGACGCGAGTTCAGATCTGGCCTATTAAGTCAGATCTTGGGTGGTTCATCCATGGTAACTTAGCTGCCCGAGGTCGTAATGGAACACTTATAAAAAAAATTAAAATATTACGTATACGCCCCGTAGTGCTTATGGTCGATCGCATTTCTCGGCTTCGGAGCTACTTTCTTGACTGGATTTTGACGCAAGCAGTTGACGCGATTTTAGATGTAGCCTATTAAGTCAGATCTTGGGTGGTTCATCCATGGTAACTTAGCTGCCCGAGGTCGTAATGGAACACTTATAAAAAAAATTAAAATATTACGTATACGCCCCGTAGTGCTTATGGTCGATCGCATTTCTCGGCTTCGGAGCTACTTTCTTGACTGGATTTTGATGCAAGCAGTTGACGCGATTTTAGATCTAGCCTATTAAGTCAAATCTTCGGTGGTTCATCCATGGTAACTTAGCTGCCCGAGGTCGTAATGGAGCACTTATAAAAAAAAATTAAATATTACGTATACGCCCCGTAGTGCTTATGGTCGATCGCATTTCTCGGCTTCAGAGCTACTTTCTTCACTGGATTTTGATGTAAGCAGTTGACGCGACTTCAGATCTAGCCTATTAAGTCAAATCTTCGGTGGTTCATCTATGGTAACTTAGCTGCCCGAGGTCGTAATGGAGCACTTATAAAAAAATTTAAATATTACATATACGCCCCGTAGTGCTTATGGTCAATCGCATTTCTCGGCTTCAGAGCTATTTTCTTGAATGGATTTTGATGCAAGCAGTTGACGCGACTTCAGACCTAGCCTATTAAGTCAAATCTTGGGTGTTTCCTCCATGGTAACTTAGCTGCCCGAGGTCGTAATGGAGCACTTATAAAAAAATTTAAAATATTACGTATACGCCCCGTAGTGCTTATGGTCGATCGCATTTCTCGGCTTCGGAGCTACTTTCTTGACTGGATTTTGATGCAAGCAGTTGACGCGATTTTAGATTTAGCCTATAAGTCAAATCTTCGGTGGTTCATCCATGGTAACTTAGCTGCCCGAGGTCGTAATGGAGCACTTATAAAAAAATTTAAATATTACGTATACTCCCCGTAGTGCTTATGGTCGATCGCATTTCTCGGCTTCAGAGCTACTTTCTTCACTGGATTTTGATGTTAGCAGTTGCCGCGACTTCAGATCTAGCCTATTAAGTCAAATCTTCGGTGGTTCATCTATGGTAACTTAGCTGCCCGAGGTCGTAATGGAGCACTTATAAAAAAATTTAAATATTACATATACGCCCCGTAGTGCTTATGGTCAATCGCATTTCTCGGCTTCAGAGCTATTTTCTTGATTGGATTTTGATGCAAGCAGTTGACGCGACTTCAGACCTAGCCTATTAAGTCAAATCTTGGGTGTTTCCTCCATGGTAACTTAGCTGCCCGAGGTCGTAATGGAGCACTTATAAAAAAATTTAAAATATTACGTATACGCCCCGTAGTGCTTATGGTCGATCGCATTTCTCGGCTTCGGAGCTACTTTCTTGACTGGATTTTGATGCAAGCAGTTGACGCGATTTTAGATCTAGCCTATAAGTCAAATCTTCGGTGGTTCATCCATGGTAACTTAGCTGCCCGAGGTCGTAATGGAGCACTTATAAAAAATTTTAAATATTACGTATACTCCCCGTAGTGCTTATGGTCGATCGCATTTCTCGGCTTCAGAGCTACTTTCTTCACTGGATTTTGATGTTAGCAGTTGACGCGACTTCAGATCTAGCCTATTAAGTCAAATCTTCGGTGGTTCATCTATGGTAACTTAGCTGCCCGAGGTTGTAATGGAGCACTTATAAAAAATTTTAAATATTACGTATACGCCCCGTAGTGCTTATGGTCAATCGCATTTCTCGGCTTTAGAGCTATTTTCTTGAATGGATTTTGATGCAAGCAGTTGACGCGACTTCAGACCTAGCCTATTAAGTCAAATCTAGGGTGTTTCCTCCATAGTAACTTAGCTGCCCGAGGTCGTAATGGAGCACTTTTAAAAAAATTTAAAATATTACGTATACACCCCGTAGTGCTTATGGTCGATCGCATTTCTCGGCTTCGGAGCCACTTTCTTGATTGGATTTTGATGCAAGCAGTTGACGCGACTTCAGACCTAGCCTATTAAGTCAAATCTTGGGTGTTTCCTCCATGGTAACTTAGCCGCCCGAGGTCGTAATGGAGCACTTATAAAAAAATTTAAATATTACATATACGCCCCGTAGTGCTTATGGTCAATCGCATTTCTCGGCTTCAGAGCTATTTTCTTGAATGGATTTTGATGCAAGCAGTTGACGCGACTTCAGACCTAGCCTATTAAGTCAAATCTTGGGTGTTTCCTCCATGGTAACTTAGCTGCCCGAGGTCGTAATGGAGCACTTATAAAAAAATTTAAAATATTACGTATACGCCCCGTAGTGCTTATGGTCGATCGCATTTCTCGGCTTCGGAGCTACTTTCTTGACTGGATTTTGATGCAAGTAGTTGACGCGATTTTAGATCTAGCCTATTAAGTCAAATCTTCGGTGGTTCATCCATGGTAACTTAGCTGCCCGAGGTCGTAATGGAGCACTTATAAAAAATTTTAAATATTACGTATACGCCCCGTAGTGCTTATGGTCGATCGCATTTCTCGGCTTCGGAGCTACTTTCTTGACTGGATTTTGAGGCTAGCAGTTGACGCGATTTTAGATCTAGCCTATTAAGTCAAATCTTGGGTGGTTCATCCATGGTAACTTAGCTGCCCGAGGTCGTAATGGAGCACTTATAAAAAAATTTAAAATATTACGTATACGCCCCGTAGTGCTTATGGTCGATCGCATTTCTCGGCTTCGGGGCTACTTTCTTGACTGGATTTTGATGCAAGCAGTTGACGCGATTTTAGATCTAGCCTATTAAGTCAAATCTTCGGTGGTTCATCCATGGTAACTTAGCTGCCCGAGGTCGTAATGGAGCACTTATAAAAAAAAAATTAAATATTACGTATACCCCCCGTAGTGCTTATGGTCGATCGCATTTCTCGGCTTCAGAGCTACTTTCTTCACTGGATTTTGATGTAAGCAGTTGACGCGACTTCAGATCTAGCCTATTAAGTCAAATCTTCGGTGGTTCATCTATGGTAACTTAGCTGCCCGAGGTCGTAATGGAGCACTTATAAAAAAAAATTAAAATATTACGTATACGCCCCGTAGTGCTTATGGTCGATCGCATTTCTCGGCTTCGGAGCTACTTTCTTGACTGGATTTTGACGCAAGCAGTTGACGCGATTTTAGATGTAGCCTATTAAGTCAGATCTTGGGTGGTTCATCCATGGTAACTTAGCTGCCCGAGGTCGTAATGGAACACTTATAAAAAAAATTAAAATATTACGTATACGCCCCGTAGTGCTTATGGTCGATCGCATTTCTCGGCTTCGGAGCTACTTTCTTGACTGGATTTTGATGCAAGCAGTTGACGCGATTTTAGATCTAGCCTATTAAGTCAAATCTTGGGTGGTTCATCCATGGTAACTTAGCTGCCCGAGGTCGTAATGGAGCACTTATAAAAAAAAATTAAATATTACGTATACGCCCCGTAGTGCTTATGGTCGATCGCATTTCTCGGCTTCAGAGCTACTTTCTTCACTGGATTTTGATGTAAGCAGTTGACGCGACTTCAGATCTAGCCTATTAAGTCAAATCTTCGGTGGTTCATCTATGGTAACTTAGCTGCCCGAGGTCGTAATGGAGCACTTATAAAAAAATTTAAATATTACATATACGCCCCGTAGTGCTTATGGTCAATCGCATTTCTCGGCTTCAGAGCTATTTTCTTGAATGGATTTTGATGCAAGCAGTTGACGCGACTTCAGACCTAGCCTATTAAGTCAAATCTTGGGTGTTTCCTCCATGGTAACTTAGCTGCCCGAGGTCGTAATGGAGCACTTATAAAAAAATTTAAAATATTACGTATACGCCCCGTAGTGCTTATGGTCGATCGCATTTCTCGGCTTCGGAGCTACTTTCTTGACTGGATTTTGATGCAAGCAGTTGACGCGATTTTAGATTTAGCCTATAAGTCAAATCTTCGGTGGTTCATCCATGGTAACTTAGCTGCCCGAGGTCGTAATGGAGCACTTATAAAAAAATTTAAATATTACGTATACTCCCCGTAGTGCTTATGGTCGATCGCATTTCTCGGCTTCAGAGCTACTTTCTTCACTGGATTTTGATGTTAGCAGTTGCCGCGACTTCAGATCTAGCCTATTAAGTCAAATCTTCGGTGGTTCATCTATGGTAACTTAGCTGCCCGAGGTCGTAATGGAGCACTTATAAAAAAATTTAAATATTACATATACGCCCCGTAGTGCTTATGGTCAATCGCATTTCTCGGCTTCAGAGCTATTTTCTTGATTGGATTTTGATGCAAGCAGTTGACGCGACTTCAGACCTAGCCTATTAAGTCAAATCTTGGGTGTTTCCTCCATGGTAACTTAGCTGCCCGAGGTCGTAATGGAGCACTTATAAAAAAATTTAAAATATTACGTATACGCCCCGTAGTGCTTATGGTCGATCGCATTTCTCGGCTTCGGAGCTACTTTCTTGACTGGATTTTGATGCAAGCAGTTGACGCGATTTTAGATCTAGCCTATAAGTCAAATCTTCGGTGGTTCATCCATGGTAACTTAGCTGCCCGAGGTCGTAATGGAGCACTTATAAAAAATTTTAAATATTACGTATACTCCCCGTAGTGCTTATGGTCGATCACATTTCTCGGCTTCAGAGCTACTTTCTTCACTGGATTTTGATGTTAGCAGTTGACGCGACTTCAGATCTAGCCTATTAAGTCAAATCTTCGGTGGTTCATCTATGGTAACTTAGCTGCCCGAGGTTGTAATGGAGCACTTATAAAAAAATTTAAATATTACGTATACGCCCCGTAGTGCTTATGGTCAATCGCATTTCTCGGCTTTAGAGCTATTTTCTTGAATGGATTTTGATGCAAGCAGTTGACGCGACTTCAGACCTAGCCTATTAAGTCAAATCTTGGGTGTTTCCTCCATGGTAACTTAGCTGCCCGAGGTCGTAATGGAGCACTTTTAAAAAAATTTAAAATATTACGTATACACCCCGTAGTGCTTATGGTCGATCGCATTTCTCGGCTTCGGAGCCACTTTCTTGATTGGATTTTGATGCAAGCAGTTGACGCGACTTCAGACCTAGCCTATTAAGTCAAATCTTGGGTGTTTCCTCCATGGTAACTTAGCCGCCCGAGGTCGTAATGGAGCACTTATAAAAAAATTTAAATATTACATATACGCCCCGTAGTGCTTATGGTCAATCGCATTTCTCGGCTTCAGAGCTATTTTCTTGAATGGATTTTGATGCAAGCAGTTGACGCGACTTCAGACCTAGCCTATTAAGTCAAATCTTGGGTGTTTCCTCCATGGTAACTTAGCTGCCCGAGGTCGTAATGGAGCACTTATAAAAAAATTTAAAATATTACGTATACACCCCGTAGTGCTTATGGTCGATCGCATTTCTCGGCTTCGGAGCTACTTTCTTGATTGGATTTTGATGCAAGCAGTTGACGCGACTTCAGACCTAGCCTATTAAGTCAAATCTTGGGTGTTTCCTCCATGGTAACTTAGCTGCCCGAGGTCGTAATGGAGCACTTATAAAAAAATTTAAAATATTACGTATACGCCCCGTAGTGCTTATGGTCGATCGCATTTCTCGGCTTCGGAGCTACTTTCTTGACTGGATTTTGATGCAAGTAGTTGACGCGATTTTAGATCTAGCCTATTAAGTCAAATCTTCGGTGGTTCATCCATGGTAACTTAGCTGCCCGAGGTCGTAATGGAGCACTTATAAAAAATTTTAAATATTACGTATACGCCCCGTAGTGCTTATGGTCGATCGCATTTCTCGGCTTCGGAGCTACTTTCTTGACTGGATTTTGAGGCTAGCAGTTGACGCGATTTTAGATCTAGCCTATTAAGTCAAATCTTGGGTGGTTCATCCATGGTAACTTAGCTGCCCGAGGTCGTAATGGAGCACTTATAAAAAAATTTAAAATATTACGTATACGCCCCGTAGTGCTTATGGTCGATCGCATTTCTCGGCTTCGGGGCTACTTTCTTGACTGGATTTTGATGCAAGCAGTTGACGCGATTTTAGATCTAGCCTATTAAGTCAAATCTTCGGTGGTTCATCCATGGTAACTTAGCTGCCCGAGGTCGTAATGGAGCACTTATAAAAAAAAAATTAAATATTACGTATACCCCCCGTAGTGCTTATGGTCGATCGCATTTCTCGGCTTCAGAGCTACTTTCTTCACTGGATTTTGATGTAAGCAGTTGACGCGACTTCAGATCTAGCCTATTAAGTCAAATCTTCGGTGGTTCATCTATGGTAACTTAGCTGCCCGAGGTCGTAATGGAGCACTTATAAAAAAAAATTAAAATATTACGTATACGCCCCGTAGTGCTTATGGTCGATCGCATTTCTCGGCTTCGGAGCTACTTTCTTGATTGGATTTTGATGCAAGCAGTTGACGCGAGTTCAGATCTGGCCTATTAAGTCAGATCTTGGGTGGTTCATCCATGGTAACTTAGCTGCCCGAGGTCGTAATGGAACACTTATAAAAAAAATTAAAATATTACGTATACGCCCCGTAGTGCTTATGGTCGATCGCATTTCTCGGCTTCGGAGCTACTTTCTTGACTGGATTTTGACGCAAGCAGTTGACGCGATTTTAGATCTAGCCTAATAAGTCAGATCTTGGGTGGTTCATCCATGGTAACTTAGCTGCCCGAGGTTGTAATGGAACACTTATAAAAAAAATTAAAATATTACGTATACGCCCCGTAGTGCTTATGGTCGATCGCATTTCTCGGCTTCAGAGCTACTTTCTTCACTGGATTTTGATGTAAGCAGTTGACGCGACTTCAGATCTAGCCTATTAAGTCAAATCTTCGGTGGTTCATCTATGGTAACTTAGCTGCCCGAGGTCGTAATGGAGCACTTATAAAAAAATTTAAATATTACATATACGCCCCGTAGTGCTGATGGTCAATCGCATTTCTCGGCTTCAGAGCTATTTTCTTGAATGGATTTTGATGCAAGCAGTTGACGCGACTTCAGACCTAGCCTATTAAGTCAAATCTTGGGTGTTTCCTCCATGGTAACTTAGCTGCCCGAGGTCGTAATGGAGCACTTATAAAAAAATTTAAAATATTACGTATGCGCCCCGTAGTGCTTATGGTCGATCGCATTTCTCGGCTTCGGAGCTACTTTCTTGACTGGATTTTGATGCAAGCAGTTGACGCGATTTTAGATTTAGCCTATAAGTCAAATCTTCGGTGGTTCATCCATGGTAACTTAGCTGCCCGAGGTCGTAATGGAGCACTTATAAAAAATTTTAAATATTACGTATACTCCCCGTAGTGCTTATGGTCGGTCGCATTTCTCGGCTTCAGAGCTACTTTCTTCACTGGATTTTGATGTTAGCAGTTGACGCGACTTCAGATCTAGCCTATTAAGTCAAATCTTCGGTGGTTCATCTATGGTAACTTAGCTGCCCGAGGTCGTAATGGAGCACTTATAAAAAAATTTAAATATTACATATACGCCCCGTAGTGCTTATGGTCAATCGCATTTCTCGGCTTCAGAGCTATTTTCTTGAATGGATTTTGATGCAAGCAGTTGACGCGACTTCAGACCTAGCCTATTAAGTCAAATCTTCGGTGGTTCATCTATGGTAACTTAGCTGCCCGAGGTCGTAATGGAGCACTTATAAAAAAATTTAAATATTACATATACGCCCCGTAGTGCTTATGGTCGATCGCATTTCTCGGCTTCGGAGCTACTTTCTTGACTGGATTTTGATGCAAGCAGTTGACGCGATTTTAGATCTAGCCTATAAGTCAAATCTTCGGTGGTTCATCCATGGTAACTTAGCTGCCCGAGGTCGTAATGGAGCACTTATAAAAAATTTTAAATATTACGTATACTCCCCGTAGTGCTTATGGTCGATCGCATTTCTCGGCTTCAGAGCTACTTTCTTCACTGGATTTTGATGTTAGCAGTTGACGCGACTTCAGATCTAGCCTATTAAGTCAAATCTTCGGTGGTTCATCTATGGTAACTTAGCTGCCCGAGGTTGTAATGGAGCACTTATAAAAAATTTTAAATATTACGTATACGCCCCGTAGTGCTTATGGTCAATCGCATTTCTCGGCTTCAGAGCTATTTTCTTGAATGGATTTTGATGCAAGCAGTTGACGCGACTTCAGACCTAGCCTATTAAGTCAAATCTTGGGTGTTTCCTCCATGGTAACTTAGCTGCCCGAGGTCGTAATGGAGCACTTATAAAAAAATTTAAAATATTACGTATACACCCCGTAGTGCTTATGGTCGATCGCATTTCTCGGTTTCGGAGCTACTTTCTTGATTGGATTTTGATGCAAGCAGTTGACGCGACTTCAGACCTAGCCTGTTAAGTCAAATCTTGGGTGTTTCCTCCATGGTAACTTAGCTGCCCGAGGTCGTATTGGAGCACTTATAAAAAAATTTAAATATTACATATACGCCCCGTAGTGCTTATGGTCAATCGCATTTCTCGGCTTCAGAGCTATTTTCTTGAATGGATTTTGATGCAAGCAGTTGACGCGACTTCAGACCTAGCCTATTAAGTCAAATCTTGGGTGTTTCCTCCATGGTAACTTAGCTGCCCGAGGTCGTAATGGAGCACTTATAAAAAAATTTAAAATATTACGTATACACCCCGTAGTGCTTATGGTCGATCGCATTTCTCGGCTTCGGAGCTACTTTCTTGATTGGATTTTGATGCAAGCAGTTGACGCGACTTCAGACCTAGCCTATTAAGTCAAATCTTGGGTGTTTCCTCCATGGTAACTTAGCTGCCCGAGGTCGTAATGGAGCACTTATAAAAAAATTTAAAATATTACGTATACACCCCGTAGCGCTTATGGTCGATCGCATTTCTCGGCTTCGGAGCTACTTTCTTGATTGGATTTTGATGCAAGCAGTTGACGCAACTTCAGACCTAGCCTATTAAGTCAAATCTTGGGTGTTTCCTCCATGGTAACTTAGCTGCCCGAGGTCGTAATGGAGCACTTATAAAAAAATTTAAATATTACATATACGCCCCGTAGTGCTTATGGTCAATCGCATTTCTCGGCTTCAGAGCTATTTTCTTGAATGGATTTTGATGCAAGCAGTTGACGCGACTTCAGACCTAGCCTATTAAGTCAAATCTTGGGTGTTTCCTCCATGGTAACTTAGCTGCCCGAGGTCGTAATGGAGCACTTATAAAAAAATTTAAAATATTACGTATACGCCCCGTAGTGCTTATGGTCGATCGCATTTCTTGGCTTCGGAGCTACTTTCTTGACTGGATTTTGATGCAAGCAGTTGACGCGATTTTAGATCTAGCCTATTAAGTCAAATCTTCGGTGGTTCATCCATGGTAACTTAGCTGCCCGAGGTCGTAATGGAGCACTTATAAAAAAATTTAAAATATTACGTATACGCCCCGTAGTGCTTATGGTCGATCGCATTTCTCGGCTTCGGAGCTACTTTCTTGACTGGATTTTGATGCAAGCAGTTGACGCGATTTTAGATCTAGCCTATTAAGTCAAATCTTCGGTGGTTCATCCATGGTAACTTAGCTGCCCGAGGTCGTAATGGAGCACTTATAAAAAATTTTAATTATTACGTATACGCCCTGTAGTGCTTATGGTCGATCGCATTTCTCGGCTTCGGAGCTACTTTCTTGACTGGATTTTGAGGCTAGCAGTTGACGCGATTTTAGATCTAGCCTATTAAGTCAAATTTTGGGTGGTTCATCCATGGTAACTTAGCTGCCCGAGGTCGTAATGGAGCAATTATAAAAAAATTTAAAATATTACGTATACGCCCCGTAGTGCTTATGGTCGATCGCATTTCTCGGCTTCGGAGCTACTTTCTTGACTGGATTTTGATGCAAGTAGTTGACGCGATTTTAGATCTAGCCTATTAAGTCAAATCTTCGGTGGTTCATCCATGGTAACTTAGCTGCCCGAGGTCGTAATGGAGCACTTATAAAAAATTTTAAATATTACGTATACGCCCCGTAGTGCTTATGGTCGATCGCATTTCTCGGCTTCGGAGCTACTTTCTTGACTGGATTTTGAGGCTAGCAGTTGACGCGATTTTAGATCTAGCCTATTAAGTCAAATCTTGGGTGGTTCATCCATGGTAACTTAGCTGCCCGAGGTCGTAATGGAGCACTTATAAAAAAATTTAAAATATTACGTATACGCCCCGTAGTGCTTATGGTCGATCGCATTTCTCGGCTTCAGAGCTACTTTCTTCACTGGATTTTGATGTAAGCAGTTGACGCGACTTCAGATCTAGCCTATTAAGTCAAATCTTCGGTGGTTCATCTATGGTAACTTAGCTGCCCGAGGTCGTAATGGAGCACTTATAAAAAAATTTTAATATTACATATACGCCCCGTAGTGCTTATTGTCAATCGCATTTCTCGGCTTCAGAGCTATTTTCTTGAATGGATTTTGATGCAAGCAGTTGACGCGACTTCAGATGTAGCCTATTAAGTCAGATCTTGGGTGGTTCCCCCATGGTAACTTAACTGACCGAGGTCGTAATGGAGCACTTATGAAAAAATTGAAAATGTTACGTATACGCCCTGTAGTGCCTATGGTCGATCGCATTTCTCGGCTTCAGAGCTACTTTCTTCAGTGGATTTTGATGTAAGCAGTTGACGCGACTTCAGATCTAGCCTATTAAGTCAAATCTTCGGTGGTTCATCTATGGTAACTTAGCTGCCCGAGGTCGTAATGGAGCACTTATAAAAAAATTTTAATATTACATATACGCCCCGTAGTGCTTATGGTCAATCGCATTTCTCGGCTTCAGAGCTATTTTCTTGAATGGATTTTGATGCAAGCAGTTGACGCGACTTCAGATGTAGCCTATTAAGTCAGATCTTGGGTGGTTCATCCATGGTAACTTAGCTGCCCGAGGTCGTAATGGAACACTTATAAACAAAATTAAAATATTACGTATACGCCCCGTAGTGCTTATGGTCGATCGCATTTCTCGGCTTCGGAGCTACTTTCTTGACTGGATTTTGAGGCAAACAGTTGACGCGATTTTAGATCTAGCCTATTAAGTCAAATCTTGGGTGGTTCATCCATGGTAACTTAGCTGCCCGAGGTCGTAATGGAACACTTATAAACAAAGTTAAAATATTACGTATACGCCCCGTAGTGCTTATGGTCGATCGCATTTCTCGGCTTCGGAGCTACTTTCTTGACTGGATTTTGAGGCAAACAGTTGACGCGATTTTAGATCTAGCCTATTAAGTCAAATCTTGGGTGGTTCATCCATGGTAACTTAGCTGCCCGAGGTCGTAATGGAGCACTTATAAAAATTTTTAAATATTACGTATACGCCCCGTGGTGCTTATGGTCGATCGCGTTTCTCGGCTTCGGAGCTACTTTCTTGACTATATTTTGATGCAAGCAGTTGACGCGATTTTAGATCTAGCCTATTAAGTCAAATCTAGGGTGGTTCATCCATGGTAACTTAGCTGCCCGAGGTCGTAATGGAACACTTATAAAAAAAATTAAAATATTACGTATACGCCCCGTAGTGCTTATGGTCGATCGCATTTCTCGGCTTCGGAGCTACTTTCTTGACTGGATTTTGACGCAAGCAGTTGACGCGATTTTAGATGTAGCCTATTAAGTCAGATCTTGGGTGGTTCATCCATGGTAACTTAGCTGCCCGAGGTCGTAATGGAACACTTATAAAAAAAATTAAAATATTACGTATACGCCCCGTAGTGCTTATGGTCGATCGCATTTCTCGGCTTCGGAGCTACTTTCTTGACTGGATTTTGACGCAAGCAGTTGACGCGATTTTAGATGTAGCCTATTAAGTCAGATCTTGGGTGGTTCATCCATGGTAACTTAGCTGCCCGAGGTCGTAATGGAACACTTATAAAAAAAATTAAAATATTACGTATACGCCCCGTAGTGCTTATGGTCGATCGCATTTCTCGGCTTCGGAGCTGCTTTCTTGACTGGATTTTGATGCAAGCAGTTGACGCGATTTTAGATCTAGCCTATTAAGTCAAATCTTCGGTGGTTCATCCATGGTAACTTAGCTGCCCGAGGTCGTAATGGAGCACTTATAAAAAAAAATTAAATATTATGTATACGCCCCGTAGTGCTTATGGTCGATCGCATTTCTCGGCTTCAGAGCTACTTTCTTCACTGGATTTTGATGTAAGCAGTTGACGCGACTTCAGACCTAGCCTATTAAGTCAAATCTTGGGTGTTTCCTCCATGGTAACTAAGCTGCCCGAGGTCGTAATGGAGCACTTATAAAAAAATTTAAAATATTACGTATACGCCCCGTAGTGCTTATGGTCGATCGCATTTCTCGGCTTCGGAGCTACTTTCTTGACTGGATTTTGATGCAAGCAGTTGACGCGATTTTAGATTTAGCCTATAAGTCAAATCTTCGGTGGTTCATCCATGGTAACTTAGCTGCCCGAGGTCGTAATGGAGCACTTATAAAAAATTTTAAATATTACGTATACTCCCCGTAGTGCTTATGGTCGATCGCATTTCTCGGCTTCAGAGCTATTTTCTTGAATGGATTTTGATGCAAGCAGTTGACGCGACTTCAGACCTAGCCTATTAAGTCAAATCTTGGGTGTTTCCTCCATGGTAACTTAGCTGCCCGAGGTCGTAATGGAGCACTTATAAAAAAATTTAAAATATTACGTATACACCCCGTAGTGCTTATGGTCGATCGCATTTCTCGGCTTCGGAGCCACTTTCTTGATTGGATTTTGATGCAAGCAGTTGACGCGACTTCAGACCTAGCCTATTAAGTCAAATCTTGGGTGTTTCCTCCATGGTAACTTAGCCGCCCGAGGTCGTAATGGAGCACTTATAAAAAAATTTAAATATTACATATACGCCCCGTAGTGCTTATGGTCAATCGCATTTCTCGGCTTCAGAGCTATTTTCTTGAATGGATTTTGATGCAAGCAGTTGACGCGACTTCAGACCTAGCCTATTAAGTCAAATCTTGGGTGTTTCCTCCATGGTAACTTAGCTGCCCGAGGTCGTAATGGAGCACTTATAAAAAAAATTAAAATATTACGTATACGCCCCGTAGTGCTTATAGTCGATCGCATTTCTCGGCTTCGGAGCTACTTTCTTGACTGGATTTTGATG
Organism: Merodon equestris; assembly: GCA_958301585.1. Taxonomy (NCBI): domain Eukaryota; kingdom Metazoa; phylum Arthropoda; class Insecta; order Diptera; family Syrphidae; genus Merodon; species Merodon equestris. The sequence continues at coordinate 41,745,400 of OY284415.1, forward strand.
CAAGCAGTTGACGCGATTTTAGATCTAGCCTATAAGTCAAATCTTCGGTGGTTCATCCATGGTAACTTAGCTGCCCGAGGTCGTAATGGAGCACTTATAAAAAATTTTAAATATTACGTATACTCCCCGTAGTGCTTATGGTCGATCGCATTTCTCGGCTTCAGAGCTACTTTCTTCACTGGATTTTGATGTTAGCAGTTGACGCGACTTCAGATCTAGCCTATTAAGTCAAATCTTCGGTGGTTCATCTATGGTAACTTAGCTGCCCGAGGTTGTAATGGAGCACTTATAAAAAATTTTAAATATTACGTATACGCCCCGTAGTGCTTATGGTCAATCGCATTTCTCGGCTTCAGAGCTATTTTCTTGAATGGATTTTGATGCAAGCAGTTGACGCGACTTCAGACCTAGCCTATTAAGTCAAATCTTGGGTTTTCCTCCATGGTAACTTAGCTGCCCGAGGTCGTAATGGAGCACTTATAAAAAAATTTAAAATATTACGTATACACCCCGTAGTGCTTATGGTCGATCGCATTTCTCGGCTTCGGAGCCACTTTCTTGATTGGATTTTGATGCAAGCAGTTGACGCGACTTCAGACCTAGCCTATTAAGTCAAATCTTGGGTGTTTCCTCCATGGTAACTTAGCCGCCCGAGGTCGTAATGGAGCACTTATAAAAAAATTTAAATATTACATATACGCCCCGTAGTGCTTATGGTCAATCGCATTTCTCGGCTTCAGAGCTATTTTCTTGAATGGATTTTGATGCAAGCAGTTGACGCGACTTCAGACCTAGCCTATTAAGTCAAATCTTGGGTGTTTCCTCCATGGTAACTTAGCTGCCCGAGGTCGTAATGGAGCACTTATAAAAAAATTTAAAATATTACGTATACACCCCGTAGTGCTTATGGTCGATCGCATTTCTCGGCTTCGGAGCTACTTTCTTGATTGGATTTTGATGCAAGCAGTTGACGCGACTTCAGACCTAGCCTATTAAGTCAAATCTTGGGTGTTTCCTCCATGGTAACTTAGCTGCCCGAGGTCGTAATGGAACACTTATAAAAAAAATTAAAATATTACGTATACGCCCCGTAGTGCTTATGGTCGATCGCATTTCTCGGCTTCGGAGCTACTTTCTTGACTGGATTTTGATGCAAGCAGTTGACGCGATTTTAGATCTAGCCTATTAAGTCAAATCTTCGGTGGTTCATCCATGGTAACTTAGCTGCCCGAGGTCGTAATGGAGCACTTATAAAAAAAAATTAAATATTACGTATACGCCCCGTAGTGCTTATGGTCGATCGCATTTCTCGGCTTCAGAGCTACTTTCTTCACTGGATTTTGATGTAAGCAGTTGACGCGACTTCAGATCTAGCCTATTAAGTCAAATCTTCGGTGGTTCATCTATGGTAACTTAGCTGCCCGAGGTCGTAATGGAGCACTTATAAAAAAATTTAAATATTACATATACGCCCCGTAGTGCTTATGGTCAATCGCATTTCTCGGCTTCAGAGCTATTTTCTTGAATGGATTTTGATGCAAGCAGTTGACGCGACTTCAGACCTAGCCTATTAAGTCAAATCTTGGGTGTTTCCTCCATGGTAACTTAGCTGCCCGAGGTCGTAATGGAGCACTTATAAAAAAATTTAAAATATTACGTATACGCCCCGTAGTGCTTATGGTCGATCGCATTTCTCGGCTTCGGAGCTACTTTCTTGACTGGATTTTGATGCAAGCAGTTGACGCGATTTTAGATTTAGCCTATAAGTCAAATTTTCGGTGGTTCATCCATGGTAACTTAGCTGCCCGAGGTCGTAATGGAGCACTTATAAAAAAATTTAAATATTACGTATACTCCCCGTAGTGCTTATGGTCGATCGCATTTCTCGGCTTCAGAGCTACTTTCTTCACTGGATTTTGATGTTAGCAGTTGACGCGACTTCAGATCTAGCCTATTAAGTCAAATCTTCGGTGGTTCATCTATGGTAACTTAGCTGCCCGAGGTCGTAATGGAGCACTTATAAAAAAATTTAAATATTACATATACGCCCCGTAGTGCTTATGGTCAATCGCATTTCTCGGCTTCAGAGCTATTTTCTTGAATGGATTTTGATGCAAGCAGTTGACGCGACTTCAGACCTAGCCTATTAAGTCAAATCTTGGGTGTTTCCTCCATGGTAACTTAGCTGCCCGAGGTCGTAATGGAGCACTTATAAAAAAATTTAAAATATTACGTATACGCCCCGTAGTGCTTATGGTCGATCGCATTTCTCGGCCTCGGAGCTACTTTCTTGACTGGATTTTGATGCAAGCAGTT